>JALAZF010000276.1:6012167-7214600 GCA_022829125.1 Lathyrus tuberosus | reverse complement strand
AGGAAGAAGAGATCACTTGGGAGGTGTTTAGCCGAGAGTTTCTAAGGAAGTATTTTCCCGAGGATGTCCGAGGAAAGAAGGAGATTGAGTTTTTAGAGCTAAAACAAGGTAATTTATCTGTTGTTGAGTATACTGCTAAGTTTGTGGAGCTTGTGCAGTTTTATACTCACTATGTGGAAGCGACAGCTGAATTTTCAAAGTGTGTAAAGTATGATAGTGGGTTGCATCCTGAGATAAAGCAGGCTATTGGATATCAGAGGATTTGAAGGTTTGCTGATTTGGTGGAATGCTGTAGGATTTATGATGAAGATAGTAAGGCCCATTCTGCTCATTATAAAAGTGTAAGTGACAGAAAAGGGAAGCAACAGTTTCGTGGTGGTCCGTATGTGTCACCGGCTGATAAAGTAAACAAAGGGGTAATTTTGATCGAAGGTCAAGTGGAGGAGGTATGTCTAATGCTCCTAGGTGTTTTAAGTGTGGTGAATTGGGTCATCGCCAGATGGAATGTAGGAAGAAAGTGGATAAGTGTTCTAATTGTGGTGGTATCGGACATGTTTTAGCTGATTGTAAAAGGAAGAATGTAGTGAAGTGTTATAACTGTGGGGAACCTGGTCACATTAGCTCGAAGTGTCCAAATCAGAAGAAAGCTCAGGCTAGTGGCAAAGTGTTTTCATTGGCGGAAACTCAGACCTCAAGTGCAGATCGTCTGATAAGAGGTACTTGCTTTATTAATAATATGCCTTTAATTGCTATTATTGATACTGGAGTGACTTATTCGTTTATTTCGTCTGAGTGCGCGGAACGTTTGAATCTTGGGTTGTCTTCGATGGATGGTGAGATGGTTATTAGTACTCCAGCGATGGGGTCAGTAACTACTTCTTTGGTGTGTCTAAGTTGTCCTTTGGCCATTTATGGAAAAGACTTTGTGATGGATTTAGTGTGTTTACCATTGGAAGGTTTAGATGTGGTGTTGGGAATGAACTGGTTGCAATTCAATCGGGTGCACATTGATTGTTATCATAAGCCTGTAAGGTTTCCTTCTCTTGAGGAAGATGAAGACTCGAGTTTCTTGTCTACCAAAGAGTTGAAGAAACTTTTGGCGGATGAAGCTCAGTTGTTTGGATTATTTGCATCTTTGACTGTGGATAGTCAAGTTTCTCTTGAAGTGTTTCCTGTTGTGTGCGAATTTCTTGAGGTGTTTCCTGTTGATATTTCAGATGTACCGCCAGAGAGAGGAGTTGAATTTTCTATTGATCTAGTTCCTGGTACTAGACCTGTTTCTATGGCACCTTATAGAATGTCGGCGTCTGAATTGGTGGAGTTGAAAAAGCAGTTAAATGAGTTGTTGGAAAAGAGGTTCGTGAGACCAAGTGTTTCTCCTTGGGGTGCTCCAGTTTTGTTAGTGAAAAAGAAAGATGGGAGTATGCGATTATGTATTGATTATCGCCAGTTGAACAAAGTGACGATTAAGAATAAGTATCCGCTTCCAAGGATTGATGATCTGATGGATCAGTTGGTTGGTGCTTGTGTATTTAGTAAGATTGATTTGAGATTGGGTTATCATCAGATAAGGGTGAAAGAAGAGGATATTCAGAAGACGGCCTTTAGAACACGGTACGGTCATTATGAATATTCAGTGATGCCGTTCGGGGTTTCTAATGCGCCTGGTGTGTTTATGGAATACATGAATCGTATTTTCCACGAGCATTTGGATCGTTTTATGGTGGTGTTTATTGATGATATTTTAATCTATTCTAAGTCTCGGGAAGAACATGCAGAGAATTTGCGTATTGTTTTGCAGGTTTTGAAGGAAAGGAAGCTTTTTGCCAAATTGTCCAAGTGTGAATTCTGGTTGTCTGAGGTGAGTTTTCTTGGGCACGTAATTTCTGGTAATGGTATTGCTGTGGATCCATCTAAAGTAGAAGCAGTTCTACAATGGGAGGCTCCTAGATCCGTTACCGAGATTCGAAGCTTTTTGGGTTTGGCTGGTTATTACCGGAGGTTCATTGAAGATTTTTCTAAGCTAGCTCTTCCTTTGACGCAGTTGACTTGTAAGGGCAAAGCATTCATTTGGGATATTCAATGTGAAGAGAGTTTTTGTGAGCTGAAGAGAAGATTGACGACAGCTCCGATTCTTATTTTACCTAATCCTAGTGAACCGTTTGTTGTGTACTGCGATGCTTCTTTAATTGGTTTGGGTGGTGTTCTGATGCAGGAAGGTAAAGTTGTAGCTTATGCTTCAAGGCAATTAAGAGTTCATGAGAAAAACTATCCTACTCATGATCTTGAATTAGCGGCTGTGGTTTTTGTGTTGAAGATATGGAGGCACTATCTCTATGGTGCAAGGTTCGAGGTCTTTAGTGATCATAAAAGCTTGAAATATTTATTTGATCAGAAAGAGTTGAACATGAGGCAGCGGAGATGGTTGGAATACTTGAAAGACTACGACTTTGGCTTAAATTACCATCCTGGTAAAGCTAATGTGGTAGACGATGCATTGAGCCAGAAATCGTTGCATATGTCCGCATTGATGGTGAAAGAGTGGAAACTTTTGGAGTCGTTTAGAGACTTGAGTTTGGTATGTGAAGTGACTTCGGTTAGTGTAAGGCTTGGAATGTTGAAGGTTGCTAATGAATTTTTGTTTTCGGTTAGTGAGAAACAAAAGCTGGATTTGAAATTCGTTGATTTGATGAGGAATGAGAATGTGGATTTCAAGGTGGATAATTTTGGTGTTTTGAGATTCCGTGGTCGTATTTGTATTCCTGATGATGCAGAGTTGAAATGAATGATTTTGGAGGAAGGACACCGGAGTAATTTAAGTATACATCCGGGTACGAATAAGATGTACCAATATTTGAAGAAGATTTTCTGGTGGTCTGGTTTGAAAAGAGATGTGGCTCAGTTTGTGTATGCTTGTTTGACTTGTCAGAAATCGAAAGTGGAACATTTGAGACCTAGTGGTTTGTTACAACCATTGGATATTCCTGAGTGGAAGTGGGATAGCATTTCGATGGACTTTGTGATGGGATTACCGAACACTCAGCGTGGGCATAATTCTATTTGGGTGATTGTGGACAGGCTGACTAAATCGGCGCATTTTATTCCGATTGACATCAGTTTTTCTTTGGAACGGTTAGCTGAGATCTATATCAGTGTGGTTGTGAAATTGCATGGGATTCCATTGAGTATTGTTTCGGATCGAGATCCTAGGTTTACATCTAGATTTTGGGAAAGTTTACAGAAGGCTTTGGGTTCTAGATTGAGGTTGAGTTCGGCTTATCATCCGCAGACGGATGGTCAGACCAAAAGAACGATTCAGTCTTTGGAGGATTTGTTGAGAGCGTGTGTTTTGGAACAAGGTGGTACGTGGGACAGTTATCTTGCATTGGTTGAGTTCACGTATAATAATAGTTTCCATTCTAGTATTGGAATGGCACCTTTTGAGGCTTTATATGGGCGAAGATGTAGAACGCCGTTGTGTTGGCACGAAACTGGTGAGAGTTCTGTGGTTGGACCGGAATTAGTGCAACAGACGACGGAAAAGGTAAAGTTTATTCGTGAGAAAATGAAGGCTTCTCAGGATAGACAAAAGAGTTATCATGATCGGAGACGGAAGGATCTTGAGTTTCAAGAAGGTGATCACGTATTTCTGAGAGTTACGCCGGTAACGGGCGTTGGTCGTGCTTTGAAATCTAAGAAGCTTACTTCTCGATTTATTGGTCCTTACCAGATATCTGTGAGAGTTGGTGCTGTGGCGTATCGTGTGGCGTTGCCGCCGAATCTGTCAAATTTGCATGATGTGTTTCATGTTTCACAGCTTCGGAAGTATGTTCCGGACCCTTCACATGTGATTCCGATGGACGAGGTTGAGGTAAGAGATAACCTTACGGTCGAGACTTTACTAGTTAGTATTTTGGATCGCGAGGTGAAGCGGTTGAGGGGTAAAGAGATTGCACTTGTGAAAGTGGCGTGGGGAGGCGCTGCTGAGGGTAATTTGACGTGGGAATTGGAGAGTAAGATGCGGGAGTCGTATCCAGAGTTGTTTGTATCAGGTAAGATTTTCGAGGACGAAAATTTCTAAGTGGGGGAGAATTGTAACGCCCCGTTTTGCCAATTTTATTTTATTGAATCTTTTGATTATTTTATTATTATTTTATTTTATTTTCGACTTTTATGTGAAAATATGTTATTTTTCGTCGTGATTATATTTTATCGCGTTTCGGGAACATTTGCGGGATATTTGAGTGTGGGGGTATTTTGGACATTTCATAGATATTTTTACTAAGTTAGACTAGAAAAGAAAATAGAATAGAAAAGGGAAAGAAAGAAAAAAAATAGAAAGAAAGTAGAAAGAAGAAAAGAGAAGAAAAGAGGAGAAGAGAGAAAAGAGAGAAATTGGAGAAAAGCTTGGAAAATCATCAAGAACAATTTCTAGGAATCGATTAATCGGGTAAGGGTGCGAAATTCGATTATACTATGATTGTGTATGATTATGTATGTTTGTGTGGAAGTTTTGTTGTTTTTTTCAAATATAGGTCGAAATAAGATAAACGAGTAGAAATCGAGGTTTTCACGGTCGGAAATCGATATAAACTCTATTGTATGATCACACTGTGTGTATGAATAATCGTTGATGTTTGTTTTGCTGTTGGAATTGAATTTGGGTGAAAAATGGGATTTTTGGGGTGGATTCTCGAAGAGGGTTTTTTCTGAAAATCACAGAGCCCGCTCAGCGCGCAGACGCCTGCTCAGCGCGCTCTTGAAAAAATGTAACCTCACCAGGCAGGAGCGAGCCCGCTCAGCGCGCTCACGGACCCGCTCAGCGCGGTCTGGGACTTCAAAATTTTATCTGTTTTCTAAAATTCCGTAACTTTTGATCCGTAACTCGGATCGGGACGTTCTTTATACCGTTGGAAAGCTTATGAAATGTTCTATCTAATAAAAATGGGTTTTGAGGATTGTTAGCCGATTAAATTATGTCGGGAAATGTGAATAGTGTCGGTTATCGATTTTTGTCATTTTAATGGTGTGGAATTGACGTGTATTATGCCGTATGTTGTTGTTTTGTACGTGAGATGACTTATATACTGTTGTGATGATGCTTTGTGGCCGAAAGGCAAGAAAATGCTAAGTGTGGTATTTGATAAATGTGCATGATTATGAATGTGTGTATGGATGCAATGTGAATGTCATGAGTCATTGTATGCCAAGCATCATGATGTGCATTGTGGAAACGTCCTGAGTGGCGGTTTGGTTCCTGATGGAATCTGCTATAACATCGTGTGCCTCAAAAATATGAGGCGCTGCCTGAGGACCTAAAGCGGTGGTTATAGACGATTGTGGGCTCCTTTGGAGACTTAAAGCAATCCTTAACGTTGTGTGCCTAAAAAATATGAGGCGATGCCTGAGGACCTAAAGCGACGGGTGAACATCGTAGGCCCGACGGGGAGTTACTTGAGATTCTCAGTAACGAGCGATGGTTCCAATAGTTCCTGAGTGAACTGATGATGAGACATGAGACATTGGATCAGACATGGCAGAAGCTCAGCTACAAAGGACTGTGATCTCAGAGATCACATCAACGCCCATAGTAACGACATGCAAGCCATGGAAGAAGCTCAACTACAAAGGACTGTGATCTCAGAGATCACATCAACGCCCATAGTGGAGAAGTATGATCCTAGGTATCAAATGTCGAAAGATCGTCCTTGGGGCATGCCTGTTAACTATATCCCAGAAGGATATGTTCCGCCGATCACTGAAGATCTGGGAATCATAACAGAAGCCGCTGGCCCTGAAGGTTACAAACTTCGGGAAAGCGAAGATGCCAGGGGCATATTGAAGACTCCTGAAGGTTACAAACTTCGGGAAATGCCAAGATTCACTGCCGTAGTCACGGTCCCACCCCCTGTGGTGCACACTGTCCTGGAAGAACGAATTCCACTGATACCTTCTGGTAAGAAGGAAACTATGTTTGATAGAATGGATGAATTCCAGGAACAATTCCTGGAAATGCAGAAGGAACTACAAGCCATCCGCGGTCAGGATCTATTTGGAAAGGACGCCGCAGACCTTTGTCTGGTCCCCAATGTGAAAGTTCCGCACAAATTTCAAGTGCCCGACTTTGAAAAATAAAAGGGTAACTCTTGTCCTCAGAGCCATCTGGTGATGTACGCTCGGCGAATATCGGCTCAGACGGAGAATCAGGACCTACTGATTCACTACTTTTAGGATAGTTTAACCGGTGCCGCACTCTTGGTACTGCCTTCGTCCAACAATACAAATACAATTTGGACATGGCACCGGACAGAGATCAACTCAGATCAATGTCACAAAAGGACAAGGAAACCTTTAAGGAGTACGCTTAGAGATGGCGTGAAATTTCCGCTCAGATTTGTCCACCTCTTGAAGAAAAAGAGATGACAAAGATCTTCTTAAAGACCTTAAGCTCATTTTACTACAACAGAATGGTTTCTAGTGCGCCCAGTGATTTAACCGAGATGGTGGGCATGGGAGTTCGTCTTGAGGAAGTCGTCCGAGAAGGACGTCTAATAAAAGACGCTGGATCATCAAGTAGTACAAAACGATACGGTAGTGCTCTCCCTAAGAAAAAAGAGCAAGATATTAGGAATATCTCCCTCGGAAAGCAAAGGCGACGTTATCAACCGGTAGCAGCTGTAACTCCTGCTATCAGCCCTGCGCCTATTCCTACGTATCAACCTCAGGTTGCGCAGAGCCAACCTAATCAGCAAAGGACACGACAGCCTCTTCAACAGGCTCGTCCTCCATACAATAACATCCGTACAACGCGGCCACCAGAGTTTGATCCTATACCCATGTTGTACGCAGAACTATTTTCGTTACTACTGGCTAAGGGGAACATCCAGACTAAGTCTCCTCTTACAGTACCGGAAAATCTGCCTTTTTGGTTTAAAGCGGATCAGACATGCCCTTATCATCAAGGAGGACTAGGGCATAACATAGAGAACTGTCTCAATTTCAAATCCGACGTGCAAAAGATTGTTAGCAGCGGGCTCTTATCTTTCAAAGATACGAATCCCAATGTTTTCACAAACCCGCTGCCTCAACATGAGAAAGCTGCAGTCAACCTGATTGAGAAAGAATTTAACAATATCTAGCAAATTCACGATGTACTCTTGTTGAGGACCAATCTGGTCAAGATGCATTGTAGACAGAGTGGGTACGGCCATGTGCCACCTCATAATTATCACCAGTGTGATGTCTACTCTAAAAACAATCAAGGATGTTCTGTGGTGCAAGCAGCTCTACAGGAACAGTTGGATCTCGGATGGATCCGAGAGAACCGAGTTCATGGAGTTAACATGGTTTAGACGAATTCCAACGTCATTCAGAACCACGACATCTGGGCGATGAATGTAAACCTAGTGGCAATGCATTTAAGGCAAAGCCAGTATCATAATCTGCCGCGGCACAATTATAGTTCTTGTCTGACTTGCTCGGCAAATAAACAGGGATGCTCTTTCATACAGGAGGCCCTCCAGCGTCAGATGGATCTTGGATGGATCCAGGACTACCATGATAGGAATCCATATCAGATCAATATGGTTCAAATCTTCGACATTCGCTTGATGAATACCAACTTGGTAGAGCTGCATGCTGAGCAGGTCCGACTCGGATTCCTGATATCACATAATTATCACAGCTGTAAAGCGGGTTACGAAAATGATCAGGGATGTGCCCTTGTCCAGGAAGCACTTCAGCACTTGTTAAATCATTGGTGGATGCCAATCTACATGGATGAACATACTCAGCAAATTAGTATCAATAACAAAAACCCCACTCGACGTCAAAGTCAGGATGTCCACCTTGTGGAAGCTAACCTAGTGAGGTTACATTGTATTCAAAGTGGGCGTGGCCAGGTGCCACCACACAATTACGAATGTTGTGGAGTTTGTTCGGAAAGTAACCAAGGGTGCTACCTTGTGCGAGCAGCTCTCCAGGGGCAGGTGGACCGTGGAGAGATCCGTGCAACGTACAGTTGTTTATCCAGACCCATCAATTGGTCTCCGAACTACCTTTCCAATCAAATTGAGGACGTTTTCATCATCTCTATTCATCAGAGGACCTGGAATGTGTTTGCAATTATCCCTCTGCTTGACGAATCAAGAATTCCCAACCGGGAATAGATTGAGATTACGTACGATGGTCAGAAAAACCAGAAGGTTCCCATAGTCATCTATCTGCCGGGACCACTACCGTATGAATCAGCTAAGGCAATCCCTTACAAATACGATGCGATGATAATTGAAAATGGAAAGGAAATTCCATTACCCTCCGTCATGAATATTGCAGACATCAGTCGTGTAACACGGAGTGGTAGAATCTTCAACAGAGGAGTTGGAGAGTCTAACAAAGAAAAGGAACTTCAGACAGAAGCTCCCGATCCATCAGTCGGTCAATCCAGTAATCCTGACCATTCGAAAAACAATGATGAGATGCTGAAGCTCATCCAAAGTTGTGAATACAACATTGTTGATCAGCTATTATAAACTCCTTCAAAGATCTCGGTATTATCACTGTTACTCTGTTCAGAAGCGCATAGGGAGGCTCTACAGAATGTCTTGGAGCAAGCCTTTGTGGAACAGGATGTAACAATCAGACAGTTCGATAGTATTGTCTCTAACATCACTTCTTGCAATAACTTGGGATTTAGTGATGAGGAATTACCTGAAGAGGGTCGCCGTCATAACATGGCGCTCAATATCACAGTCAACTGCCAAGACGATGCTTTAGCCAGCGTACTGGTAGACACAAGGTAAGCCCTGAATGTTATGCCGAAGTCCACTTTGATGCAATTATCATTCAAAGGTCCTCCGATGAGAACCAGCGAGGTCGTCGTCAAAGCGTTCGACGGATCCAGAAAAACGGTTATCGGCGAAGTTGACCTTCCCATAACTATTGGTCCTCACACTTTCTAAGTCACCTTCCAGGTCATGGACATCCGGGCAACGTACAGTTGTTTATTAGGAAGACCTTGGATACATCAGGCTAGAGCGGTCACTTCAACCCTCCACCAAAAGCTAAAGTTTGTCCAGAACGGCCAACTCATCACAGTCTGTGGGGAACAGGCCTTGCTCGTCAGCAATTTATCGTCATCCACTTGTGTGGAACCAGAAGGGATAATTGGAACCCAGTTCCAAGCGCTTTCGCTACACAGAGGCGATCAATCTGAAAAAGGAACCTCGATTTCCTCATACAAAGACGCTATTAAAGCGGTCGAAAGTACCAATACAACAGGATAACTTGTCATTCCTACTAGCAATACAACAAAGAAGGGTCTTGGTTTTTCTGCATCCTGTACTCAGACAGCTACCAGCAATGAAAGTCTTCATCCTATTCAGGACTTCTTCCATGGTGGAGGTTTCCTTCACCCAGTGTCTTAAATAGTCCATGTTGTCAATGAGGAGGACCCCGCTGACACAGATGAGGAATAGAAGTCCTATCTTAACAAGGACGGTTATATGTCTCAGGAAGAGGTGCCTACGCCATTTTTCTATCCCGCACAGAGTCCGAGATTTATACCACAGTCAGATGTCGAAATGATATACGGAGGTTGTGATCCGGAAGGATGTCGTGCTCTGCCAAATTCATTAGAGGAGGACACTTTGATGAAAGATAACTTTGACCATAATTACTATGGCCCGATGGATGGCCTGCCAATGTGGCAGCCTTACCCAAGAGACTTGGGGCCAGAAAGTCAGTCGAGTAATGAAACTCAGCTGAGCATCATTGAACAGAATACCTGTGTCCCCACCATGTCATGGGATCAACACTCAGGTCATTCAGAAACTACTCAACATGACGATGAATTTGCAACGTTTGCAGGACTTGAATTTATCAACTATGCTTTTCCCGAGGTCAACGTCATCGAGAGAGATGACTCCTCCAGTTCCACAGAAGTGTGGGACACCCTGGGACAACCGAGTGGAAAATACGACTATATGGTCAAGTACACCGCTCCCGAAAGCTCTCGTATCAGGCTCGAAGATATCCAGCCAACTGGATGGGGAGATTCACCTGAGAGCACAAATCTTATGCAAGATACAACAGAAGAGTTCGTCTACGACAACTCTGCCTGGGAGACAGATTCCAATGATCCTGCTCCACCAGAAGTCAGCGTCATTTCTGAAGACAAATCAAGGAAGGTGCCAGACTTTGTGATTCACCGAAGAGTTCGCCGCCAATGGGTTGCTGTCGATGTTCCGAAGGTCGTTCGCCAATCAAAGTAATTACCATCTTTAACCTTTCGCCCTGCCCAGGTGAAACGGATGTTTTGATAGGGCTCGCTTTCTGTAAATTTTACCTCTTCGCTTCGCCCAAAGCGACAGAGTTTTGTTTTATAGGGCTGTAGTTTCAAGAATCGACTTGTTCATTAATAAAATAACGTCGTTCTGTAATTTCCACATTTATTGCTGTTTTCTCTTTTTGCTTTTTCTCAGAAAATGGTAATCCTAAAAAAAACAATTCAATAATAAAAACAAGCAGTAAAAAAAATATACACTGCACACACTTGCATTTTCTCTGTCTCTTCTAAACACGAATCATCACGTCATGCAGATTGCTTGTTTGAAACCCCGTTGAAACATACAATCTGAAGCCTTCTCCCAACTTTGAGTTCCCGGTATTTGGGGCTGAAGAAGAAGTTGACAACGAAATTCCAGAAGAGATCTCCCGACTACTCTGACAAGAGGAAAGGTCCATTGAACCTCACAAAGAGCCATTGGGAACGGTAAACTTGGGTTCAAAAAAGGAGAGAAGAAATCAGGATTGGGACACTGTTCAATCCAACTGCCAAAGAGAGTTTGACAAAGCTTCTCAAAGAATTCCCCGATGTATTCGCTTGGTCCTATCAGGACATGCAAGGGTTGGATACCAGCATCGTGGAAAATCATTTACCGTTAAGATCGAAATGTCTGCCAGTAAAGCAGAGATTGAGACACACTCACCCGAACATGGCCATCAAAATCAAAGTGGAGGTACAAAAATAGATTGACGCAGGTTTCCTCGCTACATCTGAATATCCTCAATGGTTAGCCAATATCGTACCCGTTCCGAAAAAGGACAGAAAAGTCAGAATGTGTGTTGATTACAGAGATCTGAATAAGGCTAGTCCAAAGGACGACTTTCCTTTACCACACATTGACATGCTGGTTGATAGTACAGCAAAGTTCAAAGTTTTCTCCTTCATAGATGGATTCTCGGGCTATAACAAGATCAAAATGGCGCCGAAAGACATGGAGAAAACTTCGTTCATTACCCCATGGGGTACCTTTTGTTACAAGGTAATGTCGTTCGATTTGAAGAACGCCAGGGCAACCTATCAAAGGGCCATGACTACTTTGTTTCATGACATGATACATAAGGGGATCGAGGTATATGTTGATGATATGATTGTAAAATATAAGACAGAGGAGGAGCATGTGACCCACCTGTCAAAACTTTTCGAGCGTCTGAGAAAATACAAACTCCGCTTGAATCCCAACAAATGCACCTTCGGTGTCGGTTCAGGGAAACTCTTAGGGTTCATCGTCAGCCAGAAAGGAATTGAGGTTGATCCTGACAAGGTCAAGGCCATTCAAGAAATGCCTTCTCCGAAAACTGAAAAACAAGTCAGAGGATTCCTGGGACATTTGAACTACATCTCCAGATTCATATTCCTCATGACTGCCACATGTGCGCCGATTTTCAAATTACTCAAAAAGAACCAGGACTGCGTTTGGATAGAAGATTGCCAAATCGCCTTCGACAGTATTAAGGAATATCTGTTGAATCCTCCGATTCTATCACCTCCAGTGGAAGGAAGACCACTGATTATCTACCTCACAGTCTTGGAAGACTCAATGGGGCGTGTACTTGGCCAACAAGACAAAACCAAATGGAAGAGTCTACCATTTACTATCTAAGCAAGAAGTTCACCGACTGTGAAACTCGGTACACTATGCTCAAGAAAACTTGCTGCGCTTTGGCTTGGGCAGCCAAACGTCTTCGCCAGTACATGATTCGTCACACTACTTGGTTGGTCTCCGAGATGGACCCAATCATGTATGTATTTGAAAAACCTGCTCTCACGGGAAGGATTGCCCGTTGGAAGATGTTGCTATCATAATATGACATAGAGTACCACGCTCAAAAAGCCGTTAAGGGGAGTATTTTAGCCGATCATTTGGCTCATCAACCAATTGACGATCAAGAATCAATCGAGTTTGACTTCCCAGACGAAGATTTCATGTATCTCAAAATGAAAGACTGCGATGAACCGTTACCCAGTGAAGGGCCGGAACCAGATTCCCAGTGGGGACTAATCTTTGACAGAGCAGTTAATCATTATGGAAACGGAATTGGGGCAATAATTGTTACCCCTGAGGGTACCCACATTCCTTTCACCGCCAGACTCACGTTCAAATGTACGAACAATGAGGCCGAATACGAAGCTTGTATTATGGGTCTCGAAGAAGCGATTGATTTGAGGATCAAAAACTTGGACGTATATGGCGACTCAGCCCTGGTTATCAATCAGATAAAGAGAGATTGGAACACATACCAATCAGGACTGATTCCTTACAAAGATTATGCAAGAAGGTTGTTACCTTTATTCAACAGAATCGAGTTTCATCACATCCCTCGGGATGAGAATCACATGGCTGATGCCTTAGCCACTCTCTCTTTTATTATTAGTGTAGGTCAATGGACAGACCTACCTAAGATCGACATAATACGCCTTGAAAGGCCCGCTTACATCTTCACGATTGAAGCAGTCATAGACGACAAACCTTGGTATCACGATATCAAATGCTTCCTTCAAAAACAAGAGTACCCACCTGGGCACTAAGGAAGGACAGAAAAACCCTCAGAAGACTAGCAAGCAGCTTCTTCCTGAGCGGTGATGCTCTCTATAAGAGAAATTTTGACATGGTCTTGCTCCGATGCGTAGACAGACCAGAAGCAGACATGTTGATGAAAGAAATTCATGAAGGATCCTTTGGCACTCATGCCAATGGACACACAATGGTGAGAAAAATTCTAAGAGCAGGGTACTATTGGTTGACAATGGAATCCGACTGCTACAAGTACATGAGGAGGTGTCACAAGTGTCAGATATACTCTGACAAAATTCATGTACCGCCAGCGCATCTCAAGGTTCTCTCTTCCCCGTGGCCTTTTTCCATATGGGGAATCGACATGATCGGCATGATTAAGCCCAAGGCTTCAAACGGACATCAGTTCATCCTGGTAGCCATTGATTACTTCACCAAGTGGGTCGAAGCAGCGTCATACGCTAATGTAACCCGACAAGTGGTGGTCCGATTTATCAAAAACAGTATCATCTGCCGTTATGGTGTTCCGAGCCAGATCAATACTGATAATGGATCTAACTTGAACAATAAGATGATGAAAGAGTTGTGTGCAGAGTTCAAGATTGAACATCATAACTCATCTCCCTACCGACCCAACATGAACGAAGCGGTAGAAGCGGCTAACAAAAACATCAAGAAGATTGTTCAAAAGATGGTTGTAACCTACAAAGATTGGCACGAGATGCTAACCTTTGCTCTTCACGGTTATTGCACATCTGTCTGTACTTCAACAGGGGGCAACCCCTTTCTCTCTAGTAGATGGCATGGAGGCAGTGCTCCCCGTAGAAGTAGAGATCCCATTAATCCGGGTATTGATGGAAGCTAAGCTTACAGAAGCTGAATGGTGTCAAAGTTGACACGATGAACTGAATCTAATTGAAGAGAAACGAATCACGGCACTATGCCATAGTCAGTTGTATCAACAAAGAATGAAGAGGGCGTTCGACAAAAAGGTCCGACCTCGCGTCTTCAGAAAAGGAGACCTTGTGCTCAAGAAGATATAATCATTTCTCACTGATTCTCGGGGCAAATGGACTCCGAATTATGACGGCCCCTATGTGGTCAAGAAAGCTTACTCAGGCGGCGCCTTGAGACTTGCAACCATGGACGGAAAGGAATTTGCCTACCCCATGAACGTTGATGTAGTCAAGAAATACTTCGCCTAAAAAAAACGTCTCGGTGGATTGAAAACCCGATAGGGCGGTCCAGGAAAAAGTTAGAGACAAAATAAAAAAAATCATCCCGGTGGATTGGAAACATCACAGTACAATCCGGGAAAAGGTTAGAAATAATGGCAAGTAACTATGTTTAACAGAGGCAAGTCCCTCAGCAGCAGTTGCACCATCCATCGGAGGAAAGCTCCAGTCAAGGTCAACTTCGACAAGAAGCTCAGGATGTCCCGAATTCAAAGTTGGTTGAAGGATAGTGGTCGTTATGTTTCAACGTAGCACTTTTCCCTATAAATTACCATTTTCTAACTTTGAAATACTCTTTGGAATCACGCGTTTGGCTGATCTCCATCTTATCAATAAAATTTGAGCCCTTGTGCTTTTGTTTGTAATTCTCATTTGTTTTAGCTTTACAGAACGACATTTTAATATGATTAATGATTCTTGAAATAAAACAAAAAATGAATTTACTTGTAAAACTTTTTCTGCTTTAAAATAAAGATGGCAATTTATTTTGACTGTTAAACATCAAAAGAACATCAACCGCTTCTCCAGAAGTAAGTGAATTTCTTTTGACTGAATGAAGGGATCAACTATGTCAGAGACCTTGTTTCATGTGACACGCCTCGGCCGAGTTCATATCTCCTAAGCCCGACCAACATAGTTCCCCGCGAGGACTACTTCTCCTAAGCAAGGTAGAATTGCTACTTTTGGACCAACGGTACTTCTTCGCCCCGCGACGACCGAGTATCTAGTCGTGTTCATCCATTAGTTTGTATGTCGCGTCAGTTTTGTCAGCATAAACATACATACATCATGCATTATTTATTTGCATTCACATTTCATATTGCATCACTCTGGTCGGTCTTGTCCCCTAGTGATAACAATTTTCTCAATCGAGTTGTCCGTTTTTTCCTCGTCAGGAAATGCTGCGTCTGAACAATCTCTCTTCCAGTTTAGTTCTGGATCAGAATTGGCCCTCGACCACTTTGATAACTTGAACCTCTGAAAAACTAGAGAACCTTCAGTCAACATCACTCTTCACCATTGAATATGATATCCTTACTTTCCCAGATTAAGGAAAATCCCGAGAGAAAGCCTCCTAATCAGAGATTCGGTGGTACAACAGTTTCTTCAAAAAACCACTGATGAAAAGGTCATCGACACCTCAAATGAGATCCCATCATCTGGCATTTCTCCAGGAAGATCCCGAGAAAAGTATGATGTAAGACCCCAAACAAAGGCAGTCTTTCAGGAGACTCGTTTTCCCCAGTAGAAACAAATGGCGTCTCCAACAGAGAAGTTTGTGCACCTCTACAACTCAGACAACTGGATTCCCCAGCAAGTCTGACGTCAACTTTTTCCGTCCAATGGCATCTCCCCAAGAAAATTTGGCGAGAAGTTTGAGGAAAACCGCTACGAATAGCGTCCCTTGTCAATAAATTTTATTGACAAAAGAAACTTAGACCAGTTCCTTGGTAGGAAACCAGGAACGAGGGGAAGTTTAAATAAGAAACTAAGACCAGTTCCTTGGTAGGAAACCAGGATCGAGGGGAAGTTTAAATCAGAAACTAAGACCAGTTCCTTGGTAGGAAACCAGGATCGAGGGGAAGTTCATCTCAAAAGAAAACCGAGACCAGTTCCTTGGCTGAAGACCAGGATCGAGGGGAAGTTTGCCTTTTCTAAGCATCATTGCTTAGCAAAAGAAGATGAATGCGATATGCCATTCATAACCACCATCAAAATTTCGGGTATTCCGATATTTAATCCTCTTGCACCCCAAATGCCCGAATACCTTCGTCATTCACACCTTCGTGTCCAAGAAGATTATGTAGGGGCATCTGTCATACCCCAAATTTTGACCACTAAGATTTCCCATCATTGTGCAAATCATCATCACAATATGGGTGTGTCATTATTCTTCATCAGTCTCCCCAAAGATGGGTGAGCATTCACTACTATCAAAATTAGGGTTTCAAGCCCTCTCTGAGTGCTTAGACAAAGGATCAATCAAGGAATGACATGATTTTCAACTTGTCTGACCTCTCAAACATCCACAATGGATCAAGAGGACTCCCACTTCAAGGATTAAGCACAAGGTTGCTCCTTTCTAGGTGGATCAAGCTTCAAGATCGCCAGTGTCACCAAATTAGGGTTTTGGTCGACCAGGGCCTCTAGATGGAAATTTTCATCTGGGCATGAGCCAATGCTTCAAAACATATCCTAATATACTCCATGGAACCTCATGGACCCAATCATCAAGTCAAGTTGGCCTCAAGGGATGCATACATCAAAAATCAGGAATTAGGGTTTCTTGACCTAATTCACCCCTAAGTTGACTTTTGGGACAAATCATGAACTAAGACCTCAAGACATGATTTGAGGGTCTCTAATATACCATATTGATCCATTTGGAACAATGGATTGATCCAAGAAGCTTGAGCAACAAGTTTTAATTTCATCTGAACCACAGTTAAGGTTTTGCGAGAAAAGTCAACTGTAGTTTTGACTTTTGACCAGGACATGCTCCCAAAGCCTAGGACATGATTCAATATACCCTATAACATCCATGGAACATGTCCATCAAGTTTGATTTAGGTCAGGATTTGATTTCCCAAAGGATCGCACAGTTTGGAATTCATCTGACAAAAAGTCAACTGTGCACATAAGTCAACTTTGACTTTTTGAGATTTTTCACAAAAATGGATTTTTAACCCTAAAATTATGTTAATGTAAGATTTGAATCATCATTCATCAAGAAAAATCAAAGAAATTGGGATAACTTGTAAAAGGGGTAACCATAAAAACTTAGAAAATTTTCTAAGTTATGAAATAAAGTGACAAAGGTACCAACTTTGGAGGATCATAACTCCTAAACCACAAAGCCATTTTTCCCCATCCAAAGCTTGATTTGTAGATCTCATTGCCCTCTACAAAAGCTTCATACTGACCTATGTCCAAATTCCTCATGGATTTTGAGTTATGGAGTGATCAAAATCAAGAAAAGTCACTTTGTTCCAACAACACTTAGGGAAAATTTCACTAAGTCAGAATCTGCCTTACTTTTTTCCAAATGTAGGGGGATTTTTCACTTGGATCCCAAAGGTTTAAAAACCAAATATGATCAAACAGTTGTTGTATCATATAAGTGCTTTCCAAAATGGCCAAGAACATCACCAAATTCAATTTGGGCCATGAGATATGACATTGGCAAGTTGCCTTGCTGAAATCTGCCAAGGCAAGGCAGATTTTTGCACTTTTGCTCGATTAGCCAAAATCAGCCAATTCCAAGCCTTGTCATCACTTTGGACACATCTAAGGATTGAATCTAAAGGGGACAATCACTGAGCCAAGCCTCTAAAGTCCTTGGAACAAGAAATAACATGTTAAACCTAGAATTGCCCAAAATAGGGACAAGACTCCAATTTTGGATTGGAGCATTCAATGGAAGCACCAAGGTGGCATGGACTAAGCTATTAGCAACTGAATTCAGTCAAGACTTATCCAAGACCAAGGGGACCAGCAGCCTGTGCCCTAACCTCTAATCAATGGCTAAAGGAGACTTGGATTTTCATTTGCCAACATTGGCCAACCCTATTCAGCAGTTGCCATTCACTATTCCTTGCAAAACAAACTTACTCTACTATAAATAGAGCTCAATTGTGATCAGTTTAAGTACACCAAAGGCCTACAACACTTGCCTTTCTCAAAATCCACTTCTCACTCTCAAAAATGCCTTTCTTAGCAAGTCACTATCGGGTTTTTCATTAGAGAGCAATTCCACTCAAACCAATCACACACACACCTCATATACATCATATGTGAGCTGATCAAACACTTAAACAACATCTGGAACACTGATTTCTCATAATCACCAGTCAATTGCTCAAGGTTTTAACCAAGTTGCAGTTGAGATGCCATGAAGTGATCCAGCCAATTTCCATCAAGTCCAAGCATTCAAACACACTCCATAAGGTGTAGGGAAATTGTTCAGATCATCAGAATTCATCTGTAACACCTCCAACTCATAAATTAATTTGCTCTTGCTGTCACGACCTAGAGGTAAGCCTAAACTTGGTCATCTCTCAATCTATGCATATTTCCTCGCACAATACTTTTGCCAAATGTTCATAATCATGCATGGAATGTTTCCCCTCAAGTAATTACTTTGTTTGAATCGTGTATCAAAAATCCCAACCTTCATGCAAAATTTAGGGTTCTTGAGGATTTATCGTGATTTCTTGTTTTATGCTTAATTTAAATGAAATTAATTGTCATAAACATGATCGTGAGGTGAAACGAGCAGATTGATATGTGGTTTGCATGATATAATCAAGTATTCAGTGAGATTGGATAGAAAATGAAAATCTGGGCAAAGCTGAAAAACACGCGTGTTCTTCAGCTGTTCTTGGCGCCATTTCTCTCAAATTTAAATATTTGAATTTTGTGATTTTATTTAATTGATTCAAAAATTAATTTCTCTTAGAGTTTTAATGATTTTGAGTTGATTCTTTTTTTAATAATTCACAAAAATGTTAAAATATTTTATTTCATGAAAAAATCCCAAAGATATTATTTATTTCATATAATTGATATTTTTACAAAGAATTAATGTTTTAATTGTTTTTTACATTTAAAATATTTTTTCCTTCTTGATTTTTTCAGATTTTATTGATTTCTAATCATTTTGTAGGGCAAAACATGATTTATGAAGCATTAATCCAAGATCACAATTTGTTTGCCACATGTTAAACAATTTTGATCATTTTAATTAAATATTTTATTCAATTAAAACACATTTTGAAAACAAATTAGGGTTTTTGATTAATTCAACCCTCATAAATCATTTTCAAAACTTTTTGGGCCTCTAATAGAGTGTAAGACCCAACCCTTTGTAAATACAACCCATTTTGGGCCCCACTTATGGTATAAGTCCCGTTGTATTTCAAAAAGTTCGACGCGATCATCATCCGTTGAAAAACAAACCTTGGGCCTACCCTCGAGTAGTAAGACCCATTTCTTTTCTTTAAAACTCTTTGGGCCTCTTAATAGAGTGTAAGACCCAAAACCCCTTGTACAAACCATTTTGGGCCTCACTTGTTGTATAAGTCCCTTTGTACAAGTGAACGGCGCGATCGTCGCCTTTTAAAAAGCAATTGGGCCTCTCCTCGAGCTATAAGACCCATTCAAAACTTTTGGGCCTCTAATAGAGTGTAAGACCCAATCCCCTTTTAACCAAAACAACTTTGGGCCTCAGATATTGTATAAGCCCCTTCTCGTTAAAAGAAAATCTCGGCGCGATCGCCATTTCAAACGAACATCATCTGGGCCTACCCTCGTGTTATAAGCCCCACTTTTTTTCTTTAAACCTTATGGGCCTCTTGAGAGAGTGTAAGACCCATCCCTTTGTACAGAAAACAATTTTTTGGGCCTCAGTCACTCGTATAAGTCCCTCTGTACAAATTCAACAGTGCGCTCACTGATAAAACCCTGGGCCTCTCCTTGAGCTGTAAGCCCCAAAATTTTCTTTTTCAAAGCACTTTCTCCTTTAATTTTGAAATATACTGTTGTTTTCAATCTTTCTTTGTTGAACAACTAACCAAACAGCATGGAAGCTCTACAACCGAGTAAGTGTTTATATGCTTTCATTTACCGCTTTCATATACATATAACTGTATTGTGGGGCTGTTTCACTGTAAGTCTTCTTTCATAAACTCATATCAACTATGTAATAATAGTATAGATATTTAGAGTTTCCCTGGCAATTACGTCTAGCATTAAGCCGGTTGATCACTCTTAAATAGTCAAAACTAGATCCCCATAGGATTACCAGACAGAGTCTTCCCTCCTCTTGGGGTTAAACAATATGGAGATATGAAAGGCAGATTCTTTTTGAACCCTTTCTCAGACTGTCACTCATAGAAGTTGTCCAAGAAACTCTATTCCCCAGAGATGATCTCTTCTCTGTGAATTGCATCTCTTGAGTTTCTACCAAATTCTCGAATTTTCCTGGCTTGATCTATTCTTTGTGAATAGCTTGTCTTGAATTTCTCGGGGTTTGGGGACCCACAGGCTTCTTAAAAGCACCCTTAGGAATTATCAAGAAACTCTACTCCCCAGAGATGATCTTTTCTCCGTGAATTCTATCTCTTGAGTTTCTTCCAAATTCTCGAACTTTCATGGCTTGATCTATTCTTTGTGAATAGCCTATCTTGAATTTCTCGGGGTTTGGGGACCCACAGGCTTCCTAAAAGCATCCCATCCTCCTCTTGGGCGTTGTACAAGGACCCGTCGGCTTCTTAGAAGTATTCACAGCCTCCTCTTAGGCTTCGTATAAATGATTTCTTCCTCCGGGAATGATAGCCTCCTCTTGGGCTTAGTACAAATTGTCCGCCAGCTTCTTAAAAGTTTCCAGCCTCCTCTTGGGCTTCGTACAAATTGTCCCGACGACCTCCTAGAGGTATAGGAACAGAAATAAGTCATCTTAATAGAACAATATTTCCAAGAGTCTACTACTGTTTCTCAAAGCATAGTACAAAAGATGAAACTCTAGACTTGGACAGTCTAATTTCCTTTAGTCTCAAACACATTCTCAAGCACCCTTCAAGAATAGGAAGGAACCCCGTAGACTCGGACATTCTCAATACCCATTGAATTTCTCATTTCCTTAAAGAACAGGAAATAACCCCTATCCTTGGAACAAATCCATGAGTACAAACATTACTCGTATAAGAACTGATTTTCTCTTTGAACCAATATACTGGACCTGTCACTCAACTGAAACAGCACCAAAGCCTCTCTCTTGGGCTTTTTACAATGATTCTCCCCAGCGGAGTCAAACACCTTTTAGCCTCCGTCTTGGGCTTTGTACAAGACACAAATCAGTCTCTTATTGAGTATAAAACCCTTGGCCTCCATCTCGGGCTTCGTACGAGATACCATACAGGACTCTCTTGTCGAGTCACTTTCCTTTTAGCCTCTATCTCAGGTTTTGAACGAGACAGATCAAAAATACCCTCTTGTTGGGCCAATAGCCCCCTCTTAGGCTTTGTATAAGAAAACCACTGGTTGATCCAATCAACCTTTTAGCATCAAAGTTGTGCCTCGTTCACATTACACAAACATCAACAACTCCTTCCCCTTCATCTAATCGCTATAAGCGGCAAGCCTCTGGATCATCTACATCCATGCCACTGTCCCTCTTTTAGCATGAGAAATTCCTAAGGAAAGATAGCATTGCTCTACACTGAGTTAAAGTCTTCCCCTTCAGGTTCGAAATCCCCTATAAAGGAAATTATGGCATTGTCGGATTCACAAATCCCGGTTAAAGTAATTCTCCTTTATAAACAGTTGTGACATACAAACCCCTCTTTAGAGATGACAAATTCTCTCTAAAGTCAAACCTCTTCAGCTTCACATCTTGGGCTTTGAACAAGATACAAACTACCTTTAACTTCACGTCTTGGGCTTTGAACAAGACACCAAAATACTGTTTCCGAGGAACTACGATCGTTCTGATTTCCCTATTTCGGAAAAAACGGGAATACGTAGGCATCAGATTGAAAGAAAAATCTTAGCGAGCACACTAATCCAAATTCCAAAATCCCATACCTCCACATATCAATCGAAAAGCATAAGTCTTAACCTCCGACCAATCGACCGGACACTATTTTTAACAAAATAAACCTAAAAGCGACCCACAATCTTTGTAGCATTTGTAAACCAACAGTTATCTGTTCAAACTCAGTTTGCAAGCAGGGTTAATTGGAGACATCTATTTCCCTTCCTTCATCAGCTTTAATAGGATAAAAAATGAATCGAGTTGTAGATACCAAAGAGCGGTAGTGCTTCGCAACCACGTCCAAAATTGCTCGCTACACCGAGCCAGTCAACTGGACGCCGGACTACTTCATTGATTAAATCAGAGACGTTCTCATAATCTCTAATCATCAACACAACAAGGACGTTTGTACCATCATCCCTCTACTGGACAAATCAAAAATTCCAAGCCAGGAACTGATTGAAGTTACTTATGATAGTCAGAAAAATCAGAAGGCTCCTGTAGTTATCTATCTACCGGGACCGTTACCGTATGAATCAGCTAAGGCGATCTCTCACAAATACGGTGCAACAATAATTGAGAATGGAAAGGAAATTCCATTACCCTCCATCGTGAATATTGCAGACATCAGTCGAGTAACATGGAGCGGTCGAATCTTCAACCGAGGGGTTGGAGAACCTAACAATGAAAAGGAACTTCAGACAGAAGCTCCCAATCCACCAGTCGGTCAATTCAGTAATCCCGACCTTTCGAAAAACAATGATGAGATGCTAAAGCTTATCCAAAGGAGTGAATACAACATTGTTGATCAACTGTTACAAACTCCTTCAAAGATCTCTGTGCTACCACTCTTACTCAATTCTGAACCCCACAGAGAGGCTCTACAGAAAGTCTTAGAGCAGGCCTTTGTGGAACAGGATGTGTCAATACGACAGTTCGATAGCATCATCTCTAACATCACTTCCTGCAACAACTTAGGATTCAGTAATGAAGATTTGCCAGAGGAGGGCAAACGCCACAACATGGCGCTTAATATCAAAGTTAACTGCCAGGACGATACTTTAACCAGCGTACTGGTAGATACCGGATTGGCCATCAACGTTATACCAAAGTCCACTCTAATGCGGCTATCATTCAAAGGATCCCTGATGAGGGGCGTTGAGGTTATCGTCAAAGCTTTTGACGGATCTCAGAAAGCAGTTATTGGCGAAGTCGACCTTCCCATAACTATCGGTCCTCACACTTTCCAAATCACTTTCCAGGTCATGGACATCCGAGCAACATACAGTTGCTTATTAGGAAGACCTTGGATACACCAGTCTGGGGCAGTTACTTCGACGCTGCACCAAAAACTGAAGTTCGTCAAGAACGATCAACTCGTCATGGTCTGTGGAGAACAAGCTTTGATCGTGAGTAACCTGTCATTATCTACTTGTATAGAACTCGAGGAGGTTTTTGGAACTCAGTTCCAAGCACTTTCGGTGAGTAATGAGAATCAATCAGAGAAAGGAGCCACTATTTTCTCATACAAAGATGCTCTTGAGGCAATTGAAAGTAACAATACGAAAAGATGGGGACAACTTGTCATTCCTACTGATAATAAAACAAAGAAAGGTCTTGGTTTTTCCTCAACCTGCACCCAGACAGCTGCTAACGATGAAAGTCTTCATCCCATTCAGAACTTCTTCCACAGTGGAGGTTTCCTTCACCCAGTGCCTCAAGCAGTCCATAACATCAATGAGGGAGATCCCTCCGATACAGAGGAAGAGTGGAAGTCCTATCTTAACGAGGATGGTTATATGTCTCAGGAAGAGGTGCCTACGCCATTTTGTTATCCCGCACAGAGTCCGAGATTTATACCAAGGTCAGACGTCAAAATGATATACGGAGGTTGTGATCTGGAAGGAAGCCGTGCTCCGCCAAATTCATTAGATGAAGACACTCCGATGAAATACAACTTTGACCACGACTATTATGGCCCAATGGATGGCCGGCCTATCTGGCAACCGTACCCTGGAGCTTGGGTCAAGAAAATCAGCTGAGCATCATTGAACAGAATACCTGCATCCCCACCATGTCATGGGATCAACACTCAGGTCATTCAGAAAATATCTAGTACGACGATGAATTGTCAAAGCTTGCCGGACTAGAATTCATCAACTATGCTTTTCTCGAGGTCAACTTCATCGAAAGAGATGACTCCTCCAGTTCCAAAGAAGTGTGGGACACCCTGGGACAACCAAGTGGTAAATACAACTTCATGGTCAAGTATACCGCTCCCGAAAGCTCCCGTATCAGTCTCAAAGACATTCAGCCAACTGGATTAGGAGATATACTTGAAATCATAATTACTATGCAAAATACAACAGAAGAATCCTCCTACGACAACTCTGCCTAGGAGACGGATTCCAATGATCCTGCTCCACCAGAAATAAGCGTCATTTCTGAGGACAAACCGAGAAAGAAGGTACCAGACGTTGTGATTCACTGAGCAGTTTGCCGCCAATGGGTTGTAGTCGATGTTCCGAAGATTTTTCATAAGTCAAAGTAATTTTCGTCTTTACTTTAAACCTTTCACCCTGCCCAGGTGAAACAAATGTTTTGATAGGGCTCACTTTCTGTAAATATCCCTCTTCGCTTCGCCAAAAGTGATAGAGTTTTGTTTTATAGGGCTATAGTTTCAAGAATCGACAAGGTCATAAATAAAGTAAACGTCGTTCTGTAATTTCCGCATTAATCGCTGTTTTCTGTTTTCGCTTTTTCAGAAAATGGTAATCCTAAAAAATAACTCAATAATAAAAACAAGCAGTTTTCCAAAAACACTGCACACACTGTTGCATTCTCTCAATCTCTTCTAAACACAAATCATCACGTCATGCAGATTGCTTGTTTTAAACCCCGTTGAAACATACGATCCAATGCCTTCTCCCAACTTTGAATTCTCGGTATTCGAGGCTGAAGAAGAAAATGATGACGAAATTCCGGAAGAGATCTTCTGATTACTCAGACAAGAGGAAAAGTCCATTGAACCTCACAAAGAGCCGTTGGAAACGGTAAACTTAGGTTCGGAAAAAGAGAGAAAAGAAGTCAAAATTGGGGCACTGCTCAGTCCAACTGCCAAAGAAAGTTTGATAAAGCTTCTCAAAGAGTTTCCCGATGTATTCGCTTGGTCCTACCAGGACATGCCAGGGTTGGATACCAGCATCATGGAACATCATCTACCGTTAAGGTCAGAATGTTCGCCAGTAAAACAGAGGTTGAGACGGACTCACCCGGACATGGCCATCAAAATCAAAGAGGAGGTACATAAACAGATTGACGCGGGTTTCCTCTCCACATCAGAATATCCTCAATGGTTAGCCAACATCGTACCCATTCCGAAAAAGGATGAAAAGTCAGAATGTGTGTAGATTACAGGGATCTAAATAAGGCTAGTCCAAAGGACGACTTTCCTTTACCACACATTGACATGCTGGTAGATAGTACAGCCAAGTTCAAAGTCTTCTCCTTCATGGGCGGATTCTCGGGCTATAATCAAATCAAAATGGCGCCGAAAAACATGGAGAAAACTTCGTTCATTACCTCATGGGGTACCTTTTGTTACAGGGTAATGTCGTTCAGTTTGAAGAATGTCGGGGCAACCTATCAAAGGGCCATGACTACTCTATTTCATGACATGATACACAAGGAAATCAAGGTATATGTCGATGATAAGATTGCCAAATCTAAAACAGAAGAGGAGCATGTGTCCCACCTGTCAAACCTATTCGAGCAGTTGAGAAAGTACAGACTCCGCTTGAATCCCAACAAGTGCACATTCGGAGTCCGTTCAGGGAAGCTCTTAGGGTTTATCGTCAGCCAGAAAGGAATTGAGGTTGATCCTGACAAGGTCAAGGCCATTCAAGAAATGCCTTCCCCATAGACTGAAAAACAAGTTAGGGGATTCCTGGGACGTTTGAATTACATCTCCAGGTTTATATTCCTTATGACAGCGACATGCGCGCCGATCTTCAAATTACTTAAAAAGAATCAGGATTGCGTTTGGACAGAAGAGTGCCAAACCGCCTTCGACAGTATCAAGGAATACCTGTTGAATCTGCCGATTCTATCACCTATAATGGAAGGAAGGCCACTGATTATCTACCTTACAGTCATGAAAGACTCAATGGGTTGTGTTCTTGGCTAACAAGACGAAACAAAAAGAAAAGAGTCTGCCATCTACTATTTAAGCAAGAAATTCACCGACTGCGAGACTCGGTACACTATGCTTGAGAAAACTTGTTGTGCTCTGGCTTAGCCAGCCAAATGTCTTCGCCAGTACATGATTCGTCACACTACTTGGTTAATCTCAGAGATGGATCCAATCAAGTATGTCTTTGAAAAACCTGCTCTCACGGGAAGAATCGCCCGTTGGCAGATGTTGTTATCAGAATATGACATCGAGTACCATGCTCAAAAAGCCGTTAAGGGGAGTATTTTAACCGATCACTTGGCTCATCAACTGATTGACGATTAGGAATCAATCGGGTTTGACTTCACAGACAAAGATGTCATATATCTAAAAATGAAAGACTGCGATGAACCACTACCTAGTGAAGGTCCAGAACCAGGTTCCTAGTGGGGACTTATTTTTGATGGAGCTGTCAATCATTACGGAAATGGAATTGGGGAAATCATCATAACACCTCAGGGTACCCACATTCCCCTCACCGCCAGACTTACGTTCAAGTGTACAAACAACGAGGTCGAATACGAAGCTTCTAGCATGGGTCTCGAAGAAGCGACCGACTTAAGGGTCAAGAACTTGGATGTATATGGCGACTCAACCCTGGTTATAAATCAGATCAAAGGAGATTGGAACATATACCAATCAGGACTGATTCCTTACAAAGACTATGCGAGAAGATTGTTACCATTCTTCAACAGAGTCGAGTTTCATAACATCCCCCGTGAAGAGAATCACATGGCTGATGCATTAGTCACTCTCTCTTCCATGATTAGTGTAGGTCAATGGAACGACTTACCTAAGATCGACATAATACGCCTTAAACGACCCGCTTACATCTTCACGATTGAAGCAGTCATAGACGACAAACCTTGGTATCACGATATTAAATGCTTCCTTCAGAAACAAGAGTACCCACCTGGGGCATCCAGAAAGGACTGAAAGACCCTCAGAAGACTAGCAGGCGGCTTCTTTCTGAGCGGTGATACACTCTATAAGAGAAACTTTGACATGGTCTTGCTTCGATGTGTAGATAGACCAGAAGTAGACATGCTGATGAAGGAAATTCACGACGGATCCTTTGGCACACATGCCAGCGGACACACAATGGCGAGAAAAATTATAAGAGCAGGGTACTACTGGTTGACCATGGAACCCGACTGCTACAAGTGTCAGTACCTCCCATAAAATTCATGTACCGCCAACGCATCTCAAAGTTCTTTCTTCCCCATGGCCTTTTTCCATATGGGGAATCGACATGTTCAGCATGATCGAACCTAAGGCTTCAAACGGACATCGGTTCATTCTGGTAGCCATTGATTACTTCACCAAGTGGGTTGAAGCAGCGTCATACGCCAATGTAACCTAACAGGTGGTGGTCCGATTTATCAAAAACAATATCATCTGCCGTTATGGTGTTTCGAACCAGATCATTACAGATAATGGATCTAACTTGAACAATAAGATGATGAAAGAGTTGTGCGCAGAGTTCAAGATCGAACACCATAACTCATCTCCCTACCAACCCAAGATGAACGGAGTGGTAGTAGCGGCTAACAAGAACATCAAGAAGATCGTTCAAAAGATGGTTGTAACCTACAAAGATTGGCACGAGATTCTACCCTTTGCTCTTCACGGTTATCGCACATCTGTCCGCAATTCAATAGGGGCAACCCCTTTCTCTCTAGTATTTGGCATGGAAGCAGTACTTCCCATAGAAGTAGAGATCCCATCAATCCGGGTATTGATGGAAGCTAAGCTAACAGAAGTTAAATGGTGTCAAAGTCGACACGACGAACTGAATCTGATCGAAGAAAAATGAATAACGGCACTATGCCATGGTCAGTTGTATCAGCAAAGAATGAAGAAGGCATTTGACAAAAAGGTTCGACCTCGCGTATTCAGGAAAGGAGACCTTGTGCTAATAAAGATACAATCATTTCTCACTGATTCCTGGTGTAAACAGACTCCGAATTAGGACGGACCCTATGTGGCCAAGAAAGCTTTCTCAGGCGGCGCCTTGAGACATGCAACCATGGATGGAGAAGAATTTTCCTATCCCACAAATGTTGATGTAGTCAAGAAAAACTTCGCCTAAACTAAAAAAAAAAATCGTCTCTGTGGATTGAAAACCCGAAAGGGCGGTCCAGGAAAAAATTAGAGACATGATCAAAAATCATCCCGGTGGATTAGAAATCTCAAAGTACAATCCAGGTAAAAGTTAGGGATAATGGCAAGTAACTACGTTCAACTAAAGGGCAACTCCCCCAGCAGCAGTTACACCATTCGTCAGGAAAACTCCAGTCAAGGTCATCTTCGACAGAAGCTCAGGATGTCCAGAATTCAAAGTTGGTAGAAGGATAGCGGCCGTTATGTTTCAACGCAGCCATTTTCCGTTAAATTACCATTTTCTAACTTTGTAAATACTCTATGGGATCACGCATTTGGCTGATCTCCATCCTATCAATAAAATTTGACCCCTTGTGCTTTTGTTTGCAATTCCTATATGTTTTAGCTTTACAAAACGGCATTTTAACATGATCAACGATTCTTGAAATAAAACCAAAATGAATTTACCTCTCAAACTTTTTCTGCTTTAAAATAAAGATGGAAATTTCTTTTGACTGTTGAACATCGAAAGAACATCGATCGTTTCTCCAGAAGCAACTGAGCTTCAAAGTGCAGAATCAAAGTACTCCTTCTAAGCCAGTACACCTGAATGAAGGATCAACTGTGTCAGAGACCTTATTTCGTCTAACATCCTTGGCAGAGTCCTTACCTCCTAAGCCCGACCAATGTAGCTCCCAACAGGGACTATCTCTCCTAAGCAAGGCAGAATTGCTATTTTCTGAACTAGTGATACTTTTCATCTCCTACTATGGCCGAGTATCCCGTCGTGTTCATCTACTTGTCTGTATGTCGCGTCAGTTTTGTCAACATAAACATACATACGTCATGCATTATTGATTTGCATTCACCTTCGTATTGCATCACTACCACTCTAGTCGGTGTTATCCCCTAGTGATAGAAGTACTCTCACTCGAGTTGTCACTTCTTTCCTCGTCAGGAAATGTTGCATCTGAACAATCTCTCCTCCAGTTATTTTCTGGATTAGAATTGGCCCTTGACCACTTTGATAACTTGAACTTCTGAAAGGCTAGAGAGCCTTCAACCAACATCACTCTTCGCCATTAAAGATGATGTCTTCGCTTTCCTGGATTAAGGAAAATCCTCAGAGAAAGCCTCGTAATCAGAAATTCGACAATACAACAGTTTTTATCCGAAAAATCCACTGACGAAAAGGTCATCAGCACCTCAAAATTGGATCACATCATATGGCGTTTCTCCAAGAAGATCTCCGAGAAAAGTATGATGTAATATCCCCAGGCTGGAACCAGTCTCTCAAGAGACTCGTTTTCCCCAGATAGAGTCGATAAATTGCGCCTCAAACAGATAAGTTTGTACACCTCTACAACTCAGACGACTGGGTTCCCCAGCAAGTCTGACATCAAAACCTTTTCCATCAAATGGCATCTCCCCAGAAATTTTGGCAAGAAGTTTGAGGAAAATCGCTACACGTACCGTCCATTGTCAATAAAGTTTATAACAAAAGAAACTGAGACCACTTCCTTGGTAGGAAACCAGGGTCGAGGGGAAGTTTATATCAGAAACTTAGATCAGTTCCTTGGTAGGAAACCAGGATCAAGGGGAAGTTTGTATCAGAAACTTAGACCAGTTCCTTGGTAGGAAACCAGGATCGAGGGGAAGTTTGTATCAGAAACTAAGACCAGTTCCTTGGTAGGAAACCAGGATCTAGGGGAAGTTTGTATCAGAAACTAAGACCAGTTCCTTGGTAAGATGAATGCGTAAGCTACCATTCATAACTGCCATCAAAATATTTGGTATTCCGATATTTAATCCTCTTACACCTCGAATGCCCGAATACCTTCGCCATTCACACCTTCGGGTCAAAGAAGATTAAACAGGGGCATCTGTCATACGCCAAATTTTAACCACTAAGATTCCCATCATTGTGCAAATCATCACCACAATATGGGTAAACCATCATACCTCATTAGACTCCTCAAAGATGGGTGAGCATCCACTACAATCAAAATTAGGGTTTCAAGCCCTCTCAGAGCTCTTAGACAAAGGATCAATCAAGGAATGTCATGATCTTCAACTTGTATAACCTCTCAAATATCCACAATGGATCAAGAGGACTCCCACATTAAGGATTAAGCACAATGCTGCAACAGTCCAAGTGGATCAAGCCTCAAGATCGCCAATGTCACCAAATTAGGGTTTTGGTCGACCAGGGCCTCTAGATGGAACTTTTCCTCTGGCCATGAGCCAATGCCTCAAATTATAACCTAATATGCTCCAAGGGACATCATGAACCCAATCATCAAGTCAATTCTGCCTCAGGGGATGCATTCATAGAAAATCAGGAATTAGGGTTTCTTGACCTAATTCACCCCTAAGTTGACTTTTGGGACAAAACATGAGCCGAGACCTCAAGGCATGATTTGAGCGTCTCTAATAAACCACATTGATCCATTTGCCACAATGGACTGATCCAAGAAGCCTGAGCAATAAGTTTCAATTTCATCAGAACCACAATTAGTGTTTCGCGGGAAAAGTCAACTATGCCTTTTGACTTTTGACCCAGGCATGCTCCCAAACCTTGGGACATGATTCAATACACCCTATAATACCTATGAAATCAATCCATCAAGTTTTATTTAGGTCAAGGAATTGATTTCATAGAGGATCGCACAGTTTGGAATTCATCTGATAAAAAGTCAACTGTGCACCAAAGTCAACTTTGACTTTTTGAGATTTTTCACAATTATGGTTCTTTGACCATAAAATGATGTTAATGTATGATTGGAATCATCATTCATCAAGAAAAATAAGAAATGTGGGATAACTTGTAAAAGGGTTAACCATAAAAAACATAGAAAATTTATAAGTTATGGAACAAAGTGGCTAGGATGCCAACTTTGAAGGATCATAACTCCTAAACCACAAGGCCATTTTTCCTCATCCAAAGCTGGATTTGTAGCTCTCATGGACATCTACAAAAGCTTCAAACACAACTCATTCAAATTCCTCATGGGTTTTTAGTTATGGAATGATCAAAATCAAAAAAAGTGAAAATGTCACTTTTTTCCAACACTTAGTGAAATTTTCACTAATTCAGAATCTGCGCTCACTTTTTTCCAAATGTAGGGGCATTTTTCACTTGGATACAAAAAGTATCAAAACCAACTATGATAAAACAGTTGTTGTATCACACGAGGGCTTTCCAAAATGGCCAAGAACTCCATCAAATTCCACTTGAGCCATGAGATATGACAATGGCAATATGCCTTGCTGAAAACTGTCAAAGCAAGGCAGATTTGTGCATTTTGCTCGATTTTCCAAATTTGTGCAAATGACAAACACACTTATCCATCTGAACACCTCAGGGGGAGACCAAGGAGGGACAAACACTGATCTATAAGCCTCCTAAGTCCTTGGAACTAAAAATAGCATGCCAAACCTAGAAATCCCTAAAGAGGAGAGAAAACTCCCATTTTGTTTTGGAGCATTCAATGGATGCACCAAAGTGGCATAGACTGAGCCATTTCCAACTGAATTCAGTCAAGACATATCCAAGACTAAGGGAACCAGTAGCCTGTGCCCTAACCTCTAGTCAATGGCTAGAGGAGACTTGAATTCTCATTGATCAATATTGGCCAAACCTCTGCAGCAGTTGGCATTCATTATTGTTTGCAAAACAACTTTGCTCCACTATAAATAGAGCTTATTTGTGATCAGCTTGAGTACACCAAAGCCATCAAACATATCCTTTCCTCAAAATCACCTTCTCACTTCCAAATTTGCCTTCCAACGCAAGTCACTATCGGGTTTTGAGTTTGAGAGCAATTCCAACCAAACCAATCACACACACACCTCATAAACATCATATAGAAGTGATCCAAACACTTAAACAACATCTGGAACACTGATTTCTCAAAATCACCAGCCAGCTGCTCAAGGTTTTAACCAAGTTGCAGTTGAGATACCATCCTCAGTTCCAGCTTGTTTCAAACCATTCCAAGCACTCAGGCACATCACTTGGCACCTAGGAAAGCTATCCACATCATTGGAACCTAGATGTAACACCTCTAACATAAAACACGATCACCAGCTGCAAGAGGTAAGCATGAGCTCTTCTAACTCTATGATCCATGCATTTTTTGCTGCACAATAATTTGGCCATATGTTCATAATCATGCATGGAGTGTTTTCCCTCAATCAATTGTTTTGTTTGAATCGTGTATGGAATTTCTGAACCTTCATGCAAATTTTACGGTTCTTGAGGTTTCTCTTTGATTTCTTATTCCATGCTTAAAATAAAAGAAATTAAAGACCATAGACATGATCGTGAGGTGAAAACGAGCAGATTGATATGTAGATTGGATGATATAATAAAGTATTCAGTGAGATTGGATGGAAAATGAAAATCTGCAGAAACAGAGGGTGGCGCGTGTTCTTGCCATGTTCTTGGCGCCCTTTTTGAAAATTCAAATATATAATTTTTGTGATTTTATTTAATTGATTCAAAAATTAATTTCCCTCTGAGTTTTAATGATTTTGATTTGATTCTTTTTTTAATAATTCAAAAAAGTGTTAAAATATTTTATTTTACCAAAAAATCCCAAAAATATTACTTATTTCATATATTTGATATTTTTGCAAAGAATTAATGTTTTATTTGTTTTTAACTTTTGAAATATTTTTTCTCTCTTGATTTCCCAAACTTATTGATTTCCAATTATTTTGTGGGTATAAACATGATTTTCAAGCATTAATTCAATACCACAATTTGTTTTTCACACATGTTTAACAATTTTGATCATTTTAATTGAATTTTTATTCAATTAAAATATATCTTGAAAACAAATTAGGGTTTTTGTTCAATTCAGCCATCACAAATCTTTTTCAAAACTTTTGGGCCTCTAATAAAGTGTAAGACCCAACCCCTTTGTAAATAATACCTTTGTGGGACTCACACATTGTATAAGTCCCTCTGTATATTTTCAAACATTCAGTGCGATCGTCGCCTTTTTAACAAAATCAATTGGGCTTCTCCTTGAGCTATAAGACCCATCTTTATTCATCTTCAAACTCTTTGGGCCTCTAATAGAGTGTAAGACCCAATCTCCTTTTAACCAAAACCTTTTTTAGCCCCAGATATTGTATAAGTCCCTCTATGTTAAAAGAAAAATCTCAGCGTGATCGCCAGTTCAAAAATCAAATCATCTGGGCCTACCCTCGTGTTATAAGCCCCATTATTTTTCTTTAAACACCTTTGGGCCTCTTGAGAGAGTGTAAGACCCATCCCTTTGTACAGAAAATCTTTTTGGGCCTCAATCACTTGTATAAGTCCCTGTACAATGTCAAAACAATAGTACAATCACTGATAAAACCTTGGGCCTCTCCTTGAGCTGTAAGCCCCAACAATCTTTTCAAAGTACTTTCTCCTTTGACTTAGAATATAATATTGTTATAAAAGCTTTCTTTGTTGAACAACTAATAAAACAACATGGAAGCTCTACAACCGAGTAAGTGTTTACCCGCATTCTTTATCCGCTTTCATATATATAACTATATTGTGGGGCTGCTCACTGTAAGTCTTCTTTCACAAACTTTTATATAGACTTGTCAAATATCAACTGTGTTATACTAGTATAGTTATTTAGAGTTTTCCCTGGCAACTACGTCTAGCACTAGGTAAAGCCCTATCGGTCACTCGTAAATACAAACAAAACTAGATCCCCATAGGATTACCAGATACAGTCTTCCCTCCTCTTGGGGTTAAACAATATGGAAACGTGAAAGACATCATTCTCAGTGAACCCTTTCTCAGACTATCACCTTTAGAAATTGTCAAAGAAACTCTACTCCCCAGAGATGATCTTTTCTCGGTGAATGGCATCTCTTGAGTTTCTTCCAAATCCTCGTACTTTCCTGCAATGATCTCTTCTCGGTGAATTGCATTTCTCAAACTTCTCTTGGTTTGGGGACCCACAGGCTTCTTAAAAGCATCCCCGCCTCCTCTTGGGCATTGTATAAGGACCCTTCGGCTTCTTAAAAGCTCTCATGCCTTCTCTTGGGCTTAGTACAAGGACCCAGAGACCTCTACAGGTATAGGAACAAAACCTAGTCATCGAGTTGCTAGAGCTGTCTTTTTGAGTCAACTGTTAGACCTGTTAATGGGTTGACCTTCATCCCTTAACATACCAGCCTTCTCTTGGGCATCATACAAAGATCATTCACTATCTGAGAATCGATTTCTCAAAATACCAGTAGACTTGGACAGTCTCAATACCCTTTGGATTTCCCATTTCCTTAAAGAACAGGAAATAACCCTGATCTCCTGATCAGTACCAAAGTACAACCTCACGTTTAATCATTCCCTTTATAAGAACTGATTTTCTCTTTTATCCAACATATTAGATCTGTCACTGAACTGAAACAATCACCAACAAAGGTAGCCTCCTCTTGGGCTTTGTACAATGAATTCTCCCCAGTGGAGCTAACCTTTTCAGACTCTCTTGTTGAGTCACCCTTTTAGCCTTCATCTCGGGCTTCGTACGAGATATAAATCACTCTCTTGTTGAGTATAAAAGACTCTCTTGTTGAGTCACTCTCTTTAGCCTCCATTTCGGGCTTCTTACGAGATATAAATCACTCTCTTGTTGAGTATAAAAGACTCTCTTAGTGAGTCAATCACCTGGTCAAGAATCTCTTGTTGAGCCGAACACTTTTAGCCTCTATCTCGGGCTTCGTACAAGACATAGAAAAACACCCTTTTGTTGGGTCACTAGCCTCCTCTTAGGCTTTGCCTAAAGAAAACCCCGGTTGAGTCAATCAACATTTTAGCATCAAACGTGTGCCTTGCTCACAGCATACAAACATCAACAACTCCTCTTTAGAGATGACAAATTCTCTCTCAAGCCAAAACCCTTTAGCTTCACATCTTGGGCTTTGAACAAGATACAAACCACCTTTAGCTTCACGTCTTGGGCTTTGAACAAGACACCAAAACAACCTTTTTCCTCCCATAGAATAGGAGGAACTACGATCGCTCTGATTTCCCTGTTTCGTTAAACGGGAATACGTAGGCATAAGATTGAAAAATCTTAGCGAGCATACTAATCAAAAACCCAAAATCCCGTACTTTCACACATCAATCGAAAAGCAGTAAATCTAAACACATCCTACCAAAATCCTCACAAATAATCCAAACATTGTGTTCTCAGCAAAATAACCAAAGATTGGGCCCCACATCCACATAGCATCTGTAACCAAATAGACTGTTGTTCAAACTCGGTATGCAAGCAGGGTTAATTAGAGACATCTATTTCCCTTCCTTAATCAGCTCTATAGGATAAAAAATGAATCGAGCTGTAGTACCCAAGCGATCGTGACTCAAGACCACAAAAATCGTGCTACACCTTCAAACCCTAATTCTTGATTGTAGTGACTGCTCAAACATCTCTGAGGATATTTATGAGAGATGATGGTACACCTATATTGTGATGATGATTTTCAAAATGATGGGAAATCTTGGTGGTCAAAATTTGGGGTATGACAGGTGCCCCTATTTAATCTTCTTGGACCCGAAGGTGTGAATGGCAAAGGTATTCGGGCATTCAGGGTGCAAAAGGATCAAATATCGGAATACCCAAAATTTTGATGGTGGTTATGAATAGCTGCTTGCTCATCCATCTTCTTTTGCTAAGCAATGATGCTTAGAAAAGGTAAAAAACTTCCCCTCGATCCTGGTCTTCAGCCACGGAACAGGTTTCAGTTTCTGATATAAACTTCCCCTCGATCCTGGTCTTCAGCCACGAAACATGTTTTAGTTTATGATATAAACTTCCCCTCGATCCTGGTCTTCAGCCACAGAACTGGTCTCAGTTTCTGATACAAACTTCCCCTTGATCCTGGTCTTCAGCCACGGAACTGGTGTTAGTTTCTGATATAAACTTCCCCTCGAACCTGGTCCTCAACAAGGAACTGGTCTCAGTTTCTTTTGTCAATAAACTTTCTTGACAAGGGACGCTATTTGTAGTGGTTTTCCTCAAACTTCTCGCCGAATTTTCCTAGGGAGACGCCATTTGATGGGAAAATGCTGGGAAACCCATTCGTCTGAGTTGTAGAGGTATTCAAACTTCTCTGTTGGAGATGCCATTTGTTGACGCTACTCGGGAAAACGAGTCTCTTGAAAGATTGCTTCTTGTTTGGGGGTATTACATCATACTTTTCCTCGAGATCTTCTCGGGGAAATGCCATATGACGCAATCCAATTTTGAGGTGCTGATGACTTCATTAACATGGACTCTCTTGAGGAGGGAAATCAATTCATCACTGAGAGTCTTTGGTTGAGGAGCTTTCTCTAGGGATTTTCCTTAATTCGGGAAAGCGAAAATATCATCTTTAATTATGAAGAGGGACGTTTGTCAAATGCCTTCTTGTTTTTCAGAGGTTCAAGTTATCAAAGTGGTCGAGGACCGTCTCCAATCCAGAAATAAACTAGGGAGAGATTGCTCAGACGCAATATTTCCTGATAAGGAAAGAACTGACAACTCGATTGAGAGGACTTTTATCAATAGGGGATAAGACCGACTAGAGCGATGGTGATGCAATATGAATATGTATTTGAATCAATAATGCACGATGTATGTATGTTTATACTGACAAAACTGACACGACATATAGACTAATGGATGAACACGACTAGATACTCAGCCACTGCGGGGGATGAAAAGTATCCCTGGTTCAAGATTGCAATTCTGCCTTGCCTAGGAGACATAATCCCTGTGGGGAAAACGTTGGTCGTCCTTAGGAGATAAGAACTCTTCCGGGAATTTTAGATGAAACACGGTCTCTGACACTGTTGATCCTTCATTCAGGCGTACTGGTTTAGAAGGATTACTTTGATTCTGCACTTTGAAGTTCAATTACTTCCAGAGATGCGATTGATGTTTTTTCGATGTTCAACAGTCAAAAGAATTGCCATCTTTATTTTAAAAGCAGAAAAAATTTGACAAGTAAGTTCAGTTTGTTTTATTTCAAGAATCGTTGATCATGTTAAAAATGTCATTCTATAAAGCTAAAACATATAAGAATTACAAACAAAATCACTAGGGCTTAACTTTTATTGATAGGATAGAAATCAGCCAAGCGCGTGATTCCATAGAGTATTTACAAAGTTAGAAAACAGTTATTTAAGGGAAAAGGGCTACATTGAAACATAACGACCGCTATCCTTCTACCAACTTTGAATTTTGGACATATTGAGCTTCCGTCGAAGATGACCTTGATTGGAGCTTTCCTGATGGATGCATTACTGCTGCTGGGGGATTTGCCCCTTTGTCAGACGTAGTTACTTGCCATTTATCCCTAACTTTTGCCTGGATTGTACTTTAAGATTTCCAATCCATTGGGATGATTTTTTTTTATTATGTCTCTAATTTTTGCCTAGACCGCCCTTTCGGGTTTTCAATCCACCGAGACGTTTTTTTTTATTTAGGCGAAGTATTTCTTGACTACGTCAACATTTGTGGGGTAGGTAAATTCTTCTCTATCCATAGTTGCAAGTCTCAAGGCGCCGCCTGAGAAAGCTTTCTTGACCACATAGGGGCCGTCATAATTCGGAGTCCGCATGCCTCGGGAATTAGTGAGAAATGATTGTATCTTCTTGAGCACAAGGTCTCCTTTCCTGAAGACACGAGGTCGGGCCTTTTTTTCAAACGCTTTCTTCATTGTTTGTTGATACAACTGATAGTGGCATAGAGCTGTTATTCGCTTTTCTTCAATGAGATTCAGTTCATCGTGTTGACTTTGACACCATTCAGCTTCTGTTGGCTTAGCTTCCATCAATACCCTAATTGAAGGTATCTCGACTCCTATGGGAAGCACTGCCTTCATGCCATATATTAGAGAGAAAGGGGTTACCCCTGTTGAAGTGCGGACAGACGCCCGATAATCGTGAAGAGCAAAGGGTAACATCTCGTGCCAGTCTTTGTAGGTTACAACCATCTTGTGAACAATCTTCTTGATGTTCTTGTTAGCCGTTTCTACCCCTCCGTTCATCTTGGGTCGGTAGGGAGATGGGTTATGGTATTCAATCTTGAACTCAGCACACAACTCTTTCATCATCTTGTTGTTCAAGTTAGACCCATTATCAGTAATGATATGGCTTGGAACACCATAACGATAGATGATATTGTTCTTGATGAATTGGACCTCCACTTGTCGGGTTACATTGGCGTATGACGCTACTTCGACCCACTTGGTGAAGTAGTCAATGGCTACCAGGATGAACCGATGTCCGTTGGAAGCTTTGGGTTTGATCATGCCAATCATGTCGATGCCCCATATGACAAAAGGCCACTGGGAAGAGAGAACTTTGAGATGCGTTGGTGGTACATGGATTTTGTCTGAGTATATCTGACACTTGTGACACTTCCTCATGTACTTGTAGCAATCGGATTCCATTGTCAACCAATAGTAACCTGCTCTCAGAATTTTTCTCGGCATTGTGTGTCCATTGGCATGAGTGCCAAAGGAGCCTTCATGAATTTCTTTCATCAGCATGTTTGCTTCTGGTCTGTCTACGCATCGGAGCAAGACCATGTCAAAGTTTCTCTTATAGAGTGTATCACCGCTCAGAAAGAAGCTGCCTGCCAATCTTTTGAGGGTCTTTCTGTCTTTTTTGGAAGCCCCTGGTGGGTACTCATGTTTTTAAAGGAAGCATTTGATATCGTGATACCAAGGTTTATCGTCTATGACTGCTTCAATCGTGAAGATGTCGTTCAAGGCACCTTATGTCAACCTTAGGTATGTCATTCCATTGACCTACACTAATCATGGAGGGGAGAGTGGCTAATGCATCAGCCATGTGATTCTCTTCACGAGGTATGTGATGAAACTCGATTCTGTTGAAGAACAGTAACAGCCTTCTCGAGTAATATTTATAAGGGATCAGTCCTGATTGGTATGTGTTCCAATCTCCTTTGATCTGATTGATAACCAGGGCTGAATCTCCATACACATCCAAGTTCTTAATTCTTAAATCGATCGCCTCTTCGAGACCCATGATACAAGCTTCTTATTCGGCCTCGTTGTTTGTACATTCGAATGTTAATCTGGTAGTGAAAGGAATGTGGGTACCCTGAGGTGTTATAATGATTACCCTAATTTCGTTTCCATAATGATTGACAGCTCCATAAAAGATTAGTCCCCTTTGGGAACCTGGTTCTAGGCCTTCACTGGGTAGCGGTTCATCGCAGTCTTTCATTTTCAAGTACATAAAATCTTTGTCTAGGAAGTCAAATCTGACTGATTCCTGATTGTCAATTGGTTGATGAGCCAAATGATCAGCTAAAATACTTCCCTTGACGGCTTTCGGAGCATGGTACTCGATTTCGTATTCTGATAACAACTTCTGCCAACGGGCTATCCTTCCCGTGAGAGCAGGCTTCTCAAAGACGTACTTGATTGGATCCATTTTGGAGATTAACCAAGTAGTGTGACGAATCATATGCTGACGAAGGCGTTTGGCTGCCCAAGCCAGAGCACAACAAGATTTCTTAAGCATAGTGTACCGAGTCTCGCAGTCGGTAAATTTCTTGCTCAATTAGTAAATGGCATACTCTTTCCTTTTGGTTTCGTCTTGTTGGCCAAGTACACAACCCCTGAGTCTTCCAAGGCTGTTAGGTATATGATCATTGGTCTTCCTTCCACTGGAGGTGATAGAATCGGTGGCAGTCTTTTGTCCAAACGCATTCCTGATTCTTTTTTAGTAATTTGAAGATTGGAGCGCATGTCGTGGTCATGAGGAATATGAATCTGGAAATGTAATTGAGACGTCCCAGGAATCCCCTGACTTATTTTTCTATTTTTGGAGAAGGCATTTCTTTAATGGCCTTGACTTTGTCAGGATCAACCTCAATTCCTTTCTGGCTGACGATGAACCCTAAAAGTTTCCCTGAACGGACACCGAATGTGCACTTATTGGGATTCAAGCAGAGTTTGTACTTTCTTAGACGCTCGAATAGCTTCGACAGGCGGTTCACATGCTCCTCTTCTGTCCTAGATTTGGCAATCATATCATCGACATATACTTCGATTTTTTTGTGTATTATATCATGAAACAGAGTAGTCATGGCCCTTTGATAGGTTGCCCAGGTATTCTTCAAACCGAACGGCATTACCTTGTAACAAAAAGTACCCCATGGGGTGATGATTAAATTTTTCTCCATGTCTTTCGGCGCCATTTTGATTTGATTATAGCCCGAGAATCCATCCATGAAGGAGAATGCTTTGAACTTCGTTGTACTGTCCACCAACATGTCTATGTGCGGTAGGGGAAAGTCATCCTTTGGACTGGCCTTGTTCAGATCCCTTGAGTCTACACACATTCTGACCTTTCCGTCCTTTTTCGGAACTGGTACTATGTTTGCTAACCATTGAGGATATCCTAATGTGGCGAGAAAACCCGCGTTAATCTGTTCCTATACTTTCTCTTTGATTTTGATGGCCATGTCTTGATGAGTCCGTCTTAGTCTTTGTTTTGCCGGTGGACATTCTGATCTTAACGGTAGGTGATGTTCCACGATGCTGGTATCCAACCCTGGCATATCCTGATAGGACCAAGCGAACACATCGAGAAACTCTTTGAGATGCTTTATCAAACTTTCTTTTACAGTTGGACTGAGTAGTGCCCCAATCCTGACTTCTTTTCTCTCTTCTTCTGAACCTAAGTTGACCGTTTCCAACGGATCTTTGTGAGGTTGAATGGACCTTTCCTCTTGTCTGAGTAGTCGGGAGATCTCTTCTGGAATTTCTTCGTCCTCTTCTTCTTCAGCCTCAAATACCGGGAATTCAATGTTGGGAGAAGGCATTGGATCGTATGTTTCAATAGGGTTTAAAACAAGCAATCTGCATGACGTGATGATTGTTTTTAGAAGAGATAGAGAGAATGCAAGAGTGTGTGCAGTGTATTTTCTGAAAACTGCTTGTTTTTATTATTTGAGCTGTTTTTAGGATTACCATTTTCTGAAAAAGCAAAAAGAGAAAACAGCAATGAAATGCGGAAATTACAGAACGACGTTATTTTATGTATGATCTTGTTGGTTCTTGAAATTACAGCCTTATAAAACAAAACTCAGTCGCTTTGGGCGAAGCGAAGAGAGACATTTAGAGAAAGTAAGTCCTATCAAAACATTTGTTTCACCTAGGCAGGGTGAAAGGTTAAGATAAAGACGACAATTACTTAGACTTATGAACGACTTTCGGAATGTTGACAACGACCCATTGGCGGCGAACTCCTCGGTGAATCACAAATTCTGGTACCTTCCTTCTTGATTTGTCTTCAGAAATAACGCTTATTACTGGTGCAGCAGGATTGTTGGAATCTGTCTCCCCAACAGAGTTATCATAGGAGGATTCTTCAGCCGTATCTTGCACAGTGTCTGTACTCTCAGGCGGATCTCCCCATCCAGTTGGCTGGATATCTTCGAGCCTGATACGAGAGCTTTTCGGAGCGGTGTACTTGACCATGAAGTCGTATTTGCCACTTGGTTGTCCCAGGGTGTCCCACACTTCTTAGGAACTGGAGATGTCATCCTTTTCGATTATGTTGACCTCGGGAAAAGCGTAGTTAAGGAACTCTTGTCCTGCAATCTTTACAAATTCATCGTTGTACTGGATATATCCTTAATGCCCTGAGTAATGATCCCATGATTCGGTGGGGACGCATGTATTCTTTTCAATGATGCTCAGCTGATATGCATCGTTCAACTGGCTCTTTTACCCTGAGTTTTCTGGGTACGGCTGCCAGATAGGCAGGTCATCCATTGGGCCGTAATAGTCATGGTCAAAGATTTCTTTCATCAGAGTGTCCTCCTCTAATGAGTTTGGTGGAGCACGGCATCCCTCCGGATCACAATCTCCGTATATCATCTTGACATCCAACCTTGGTATATATCTCGGACTCTGTGCAGAATAGCAAAATAGCGTAGGCACCTCTCCTTGAGACAAATAACCGTCTTCATTAAGATATGACTTCCATTCTTCGTCTATATCGGAGGAATCACCCTCGTTGATGGTATGTACTTCTTGAGACACTGGGTGAAGGAAACCTCCACTGTGGAAGAAGTCCTGAATGGGATGAAAACTTTCATTGCTAGTAGCAGTCTGGGTTTAGGTTAAGGAAAAACCAAGACCTTTCTTTGTCTTACTGTCAGTAGGAATGATAAGCTGTCCCAATCCTTTTGCATTGTTACTTTTGATCGCTTCAAGAGCATCTTTGTACGAGGAAATCGACGTTCCCTTTTCTGATCGGATGTCATTGTCACCGAAAGTGCTTGGAACTGGGTTCCAATAACCTCCTTTGGTTCTACACAAGTGGACGATGATAAGTTGCTCATGATCATGGCTTGCTCTCCACAGACTTTGACGAGTTGGTTGTTCTTGACGAACTTCAATTTCTAGTGAAGTGTCCAAGTGACTGCCCCAGCCTCGTGTATCCAAGGTCTTCCTAACAAACAGCTGTATGCTGCCCGGATGTCCATGACCTGGAAAGTGACTTGGAAAGTGTGAGGACCGATAGTTATGGGAAGGTCGACTTCGCTGATAACTATTTTTTGAGACCCATAAAATGCTTTGACGATGACCTCACAGCCTCTCATCGGGGCTCCCTGAAATGATAGTCGCATTAGAGTAGACTTTGGCATAACATTTAGAGCTGATCTGGTGTCTACCAGTACGCTGGCTAAAGCATCGTCCTAGCAGTTGACTGTAATGTTGAGTGGCATGTTATGATTTTGGGCCTCTTCCGGCATTTCCTCATCACTGAACCCCAAGTTGTTAGAGGAAATGATGTTGGAAATAATGTTGTCGAGTTGTCTTATTGTTACATCTTGTTCCATAAAGGCTTGCTCTAAGACTTTTTGTAGAGCCTCCCTATGAGCTTCGGAACTGAGTAAAAGAGATAGCACATAGATCTTTTTCTTATTGTCAGTAGGAATGACAAGTTGTCCCCGTCCTTTTGCATTGTTACTTTTAATCGCTTCGAGAGCATCTTTGTATGAGGAAATCGACGTTCCCTTTTCTGATTGGATGGCATTGCTCACCGAAAGTGCTTGGAACTGGGTTCCAACAACCTCCTTTGGTTCTACACAAGTGGACGATGATAAGTTGCTCATGATCAAGGCTTGCTCTCCACAGAATTTGACGAGTTCGTCGTTCTTGACGAACTTCAGTTTCTGGTGAAGTGACCAAGTGACTGCCCCAGCCTCGTGTATCCAAGGTCTTCCTTACAAACAGATATATGTTGCCCGGATGTCCATGACCTGGAAAGTTACTTGAAAAGTGTGAGGACCGATAGTTATGGGATGGTCGACTTTGCTTATAACTGTTTTTAGAGACCCATCAAATGCTTTGACGATGACCTCACAGCATCTCATCGGGGCTCCCTGAAATGATAGTCGCATTAGAGTAGACTTTCGCATAACATTTAGAGTTGATCTGGTGTCTACCAGTACGCTGGCTAAAGCATCGTCCTAGCAGTTGACTGTAATGTTGAGTGCCATGTTATGATTTTGGCCCTCTTCCGGCAGTTCCTCATCACTGAACTCCAAGTTGTTGGAGGAAGTGATGTTGGAAATAATGCTGTTGAATTGTCTTATTGTTACATCTTGTACCATAAAGGCTTGCTCTAAGACTTTTTGTAGAGCCTCCCTGTGAGCTTCGGAACTGAGTAAAAGAGATAGCGCATAGATTTTTGAAGGAGTTTGCAACAGTTGATAAACAATGTTGTACTCACTTTTCTGGATGAGCTTCAACATCTCATCGTTGTTCTTTGAAATGTCGGGACTACTAGATTGACCAACTGGTTGATCAGGAACTTCTGTTTGAGGTCCCTTTTCTTTGCTGCGTTCTCCAACTCCTCGGTTGAAGATTCGACCGCTCCGTGTTACTCGACTGATGTCTGTAATATTCACGACGGGGGGTAATGGAGTTTCCTTTCCATTCTCAATTGTTGTTGAACCGTATTTGTAAAGGTTAGACTTATCAGATTTGTACGGTACTCATCCCGTCAGATAGATAACTACAGGAGCCTTATGATTTTTCTAACCATCATAGTCGGCCTCAATTGGTTCGAGGTGTAGAATCCTTCCATTATCAAGAGGAACTCTTGATTCATGGAGTAAAGGGATTATGGCGCATACGCCTTTTGACATTTCTCGCTTAGGGATCAAGACAACTTCTTTGCCTTGATTAGGACGATAGTCTTGCATTTTGTTAATCGAACCAGAGCTTGAACACGGTTGAATCTCTTTGTGGTCCAACAAATATTGAAGGGATGCTCGCACGAGGTAGCATCCTTGGTTATTATCTGAGCAAACTCTACAGTGCTCATAGTTGTGTGGTGGCACCCGACCATGGCCGCTTTGTATGCAGTGTAACCTTACTAGATCTCTTTCCATTGATCGAACATCCTGACTTTGATGCCTAGTAGGGTTCCCGTCAGTCATGCTGACTTGTTATGTAGCTTCGTCCATATAGATCGGAAGCCACCGATGGTTCAATAGGTGTTGCAATGTTCTTTGAACGAGTGCACATCCTTGGGCACTCTCAAGACACACTTTATAGTTCTGATATTCATGCGAAGTCAAAAAACTGAGCTGGACTTGCATATCGTGTAATTGCACCAAGCTGGTTTTCATCAAGCGAATATCGAAGATTTGAATCATATTCACTTGATAATGACTTCTATCACGGTAATCCTGAATCCATCCAAGATCCATCTGACGCTGGAGGGCCTCTTGTACAAAAGAGCATCCCTGATTGTTTACCGAGCAGATCAGACAGGAATCATAATCGTTTCGTGGTAGATTATGATGTTGGCTTTGCCTTGAGTGCATTCCCACCAAGTTGACATTCATTGCAGGGATGTCATGGTTTTGAATGATGTTGGAATTCGTATAAGTCATGTTGACCTCACGAATTCGGTGATCCTGGATCCATCTGAGATCCATCTTTTCCTGTAGAGCAGATTTCCCCACAGAACATCCTTGACTGTCTTTAGAGCAGATCTCACACTAGTGATAGTCATGAGACGGTACATGACCGTATCCAATTTGTCTACAATGCATCTTGACCAAGTTGGTTCCCAATAAGAGTACATCGTTAATTTGATAGTTGTGCTTAGAATCTTCCTCTATCAAATTTACCGCAGCTTTCTCGTATTGAGGCAACAGTTTTGTCTGAACGTTCGGATTTGTATCCTTGAAGGATAAGACCCCGTTCCTAACAAGCTTCTGCACATCGGATTGGAATCTGAGATAGTTTTCTATGTTATGACCCAATCCTCCTTGATGGTAAGGACAAGTCTGATCTACTTTGAACCAAAAAAGCAGATTCTCCTGTATTGTAAGAGGATCCCTGGATTGGACGTGTCCCTTGACCAGTAGTAGTGGAAATAGTTCTGCATACATCATTGGTATAGGGTCAACCCTCGCGGTCGCATTGTACGGTTGTTGTTGTACTGAGGACGATCCTACTGAAGAGGTTGTTGCATCCTTTGATGATATTGTTGTTGATTCGGTTGGCTCTGAGCAACCTGAGGTTGATACGTTGGAACAGGCGCAGGGTTGATAGCAGGAGTTACAGTTGCTACTGGTTGGTACCGTCGCTTTTGCTTTCCGAGAGAGATATTTCCAATATCTTGCTCTTTTTTCTTATGGAGAGCACTACCGTATCTTTTAGTACTGTTTGATGGTCCAACATCTTTGACCAGACATCCTTTTCGGATTGCTTCCTAAAGACGAACTTCCATGCCCACCATTTCAGTGAAGTCGCTGGGCGCACTAGCGACCATTCGGTCGTAGTAGAATGAGCTCAGTTTTTTCAAAAAGATCTTTGTTATCTCTTTTTCCTCAAGAGGTGGACAAATCTGGGCGGCAATTTCATGCCATCTCTGAGCATATTCCTTAAAGGTTTCCTTATCCTTCTGCGACATGGCTCTGAGTTGATCTTTGTCCGGTGCCATGTCCAGGTTATACTTATACTGTTGAACAAATGCAACGCTAATATCTCTGAAAGTGATGATCTTGGTGCGGTTCAAACCCATGTACCATTTGAGTGTGGCACCGGTTAAACTATCTTGGAAATAGTGGATCAGTAGCTGTTGGTTTTCTGTCTAAGTTGACATCCTTCGAGCATACATCACCAAATGACTTTGAGGGCAAGAGTTACCCTTGTACTTTTCAAATTCTGGCACCTTGAATTTGTGCGGAACTTTCACATTGGGGACCAAACAAAGGTCGGAGGCGTCCTTTCCGAATAGATCCTGACCGCAAATTGCATGCAGTTCCTTCTGCATTTCTAGGAATTGCTCCTGGAACTCATTCATTTTGTCGTACATACTTTCGTTCCCACGCGAAGGTATCTATGGAAATTGTCCTTCCGGGAAAGTGTGTACCACGGGTGGTGGTATAGTCATTACGGCGGTGACTCTCGGTGCTTCCCTCTACCAAAGTTTCTAACCTTCAGGAGTTGCTGTCATGCCCCTTGCATTTTCGCCTTCCTGAAGTTTGTAACCTTCAGGCTCAACGGTTCCTGCTGCAGTTTCCGGATCTTCCATGATCGGCATAATATATCCTTCCGAGATATAGTTGAGTGGCATGCCCCAGGGACGATCTTTAGGAATGTTATACCGAGGATCATACTTTTCCACTATGGGTGTCGATGTGATCTCTGAGATCACAGTCCTTTGTATCTGAGCTGCTGCCAGAGCTTACATATCATTGTGAAGTTTCCTTAGATGTTCTTTCAAAGTGTCGAGTTCTTCTCTCAAGTCTTTGTTCTCTTCCTCGAGATTATCCATTTTCTTTTGTCGATTGGCCCGAGTATTGTACGAATGAGACAGTTTGACTCTAGAATCGAGGCACAAACGTGAGACTCGTAGGTGAGAAGAATGTGTTATGTGAGAATGATGAATGATATGCAATGATTATATTAATTTTTTGTTTAATCAAAAGAAACATCAACAATTGGATTGCAAATATCATACAATGAGAAAACCCCATTTTATTGAATTCAAAGATTACGGAAATGGAAATACAGTAATTTACAAAGTGCTGTAAAAGGAAATGTCTAGACTTATGGATCCTGAGTCCTCTCTGAGGAGAGCTCAGGTGCTGGTTCTGGTATTTTCCTTTTCTTTGACCGGGGCTCTTGAGCCATTGTAGGGTTGTCATTCCTTTGCCAAGTGAAAGGAGCGAGCAAATTCCTTTGGTCTTCTTGATTCTCTACAGCATGCTGCTCTAAAATCTCGATCAGAGCATCTTTTTCTTTTAAAAGTTGTTGTATTTTGTTAGACTCCACATTGAGAATGCAGTACTTGTTCTTCTAAGACTTCTTTTCCTGTTGAACTTTGTTGAGAGTGACTTGGAGTTTTTCCATATCAGACATTAATAAAGGACATATTCCTTTAACGGAAGAACTTATTGACAAGGGTATGACATTCTCAACTTGAAAGCTCTAGTTTGCACCCAGTGGAGATAAGGTTCCACAGAGATACAGTCTGGTTTTCCTAAAGACTCTCTTCCTTTCCTATGAACATGTTTCTAGGCATGCACTATTTCAGTCTTTAGTGCCCTGTCATTTTCTCCTTCCTTGAAGAAAAGACCTTCCAGATGAACATTACGCGGAACATGTCTCATCGGGTATCCGAATTGACGACGAACATAAACTGGATGATAGATGATTCCTCCTTTAGTTCCTATGAGGGGTACATTAGGGAAATTTCCACAATGGTCAACGATTCTTACCCCGTCATAGAACCGATTGTACCAATCTATGTCAGAGTTGGTAAGAGACATGATGCTCTACGACCAACGTAAATTTCTCTTATGATCCCAAAATGCAGCAGACTTAGGTAAGTGGGAAGTGAACCATTTGTATAGCAGGGGTACATAGCATGTGATCATTCCTCCGATGTACAAATTCCTTAAGTGTACAGAATGATAAGGATCTACGAGCAGGGTCGGCACAGGGTTTCCAATTAGAAAAATCTTAATGGCATGGATATCAACGAAGTTATCAACATTGGGAAACAGAAATAACCCGTAGGTGAGCAAAACAAAGATGCTCTCGAAAGCTGTCACGCTCCCTATACTAGCAAAGTATAGATCCTTCTTTACCAAAAACTTGGCAGGTAAACCTTGGATTCCACCCTTAATGGTCATGTGAGTCCTGACTTCTGACTCATCTAAATAGATAGCTCTTGCAATGGTTTGATCCTTTGGAATTTCTTCCAGTCCAGAAAAGGGAGCTTGATCAGTGATGGGCAAATCAGTCAGGTGAGAGTACTCCTCCAGTGTTGGAGCCAATTGGTAATTCAGAAATGTGAAACAGTCATAAACCGGATCATAGAACTAAATCAGCGTAGACAGGATTCCTTCAATTACATGGACCCTTAACAGAGACAGCAGTCCTCCGTACTTAGCTCTGAAAGCATCAGGGTTGGTGATCATCCTTGCCAACCCTCTTAAATCCTCTAGTTTTGGAACCATGAAGATATACTTGTGAGTCTTCCTTCTACCGAAATCCATAACGCAGTCTCTTTTCTCTGACATTTGCAATCATTGTCTTAGTTTAATTTGAAAAAAAAGAGACTAGAAAAAAAGATTTTTCTTTGTTTAAAGTTTTTTTTAATGAAATGAATGCATGAATGTAGCACACAAAAACATAGAAAAAACATGTAGTCAAAGGTTCGGTGTCATGAAGTCATGGCTCTACCCATTCCCAAAGGTTGTACTGGTGAATTTTTGTACCTGTCCTCAAAATCATTAACCCCCCTCGGGATAACAATAGCAGGCTTGTTCACCCGAGCGAGCTGCAGTATCTTAGAGTAATCTCAAATAAGGGTAGTATTGCATGACAACTATTTCTGATAGCTTCCGCACTACAAAATAGTAACATGGTCTCAGCCTACTAAATCCTCAGTTTCATGGACACCACAATCGAACAATCTGCTTTCAACAACCGAAGTCGTTTAGACATTGAATCCGCAAAGGGTATCTCCACTGATTCGATGGTTTACCGGGGTGTCTTATTTGGGAGTCACTACCTGTAAGATTACCCATCTAATGCCATCACTTATCTTAGGTGTCACTCAAACTTTCCAGATGCGGCATCACCCGCAATCCCATTTTCCGAAAAATAAACACGGATATCAAGTAGGAAAAGTGATATATATCTTTATTCCTAAAACTAACATCCTAGACCTCTTAATAATTCTAGTCTATAATCCTAAACAAGACAAAATGAGTCCCCAGCAGAGTCGGCATTTTGCTGTAGCGAGTGATTTTTGTCGGTGACGCGACCACCTTATCGTTGGTTTTTGGGTTTCTCCCCTCAATGAGGAGGGGGATGCTACTTTCTGATTTCTTATTTATCCCATGAAGCTGGAAGGGAAAGGGAAGCTATCTAAAACTAACCTTGCACGTGAATGTTTAACTGAACAAATGCTGAAAAGAGATTGAGGGGTCCGGGGTAAGGTTATATAATGGGGAGTTGTCAATTACCCATCCTATATGTGGTTATCCACAGAATATTAGCTTTAGGTTTTGCTTTGTACTTGATGGTGTTTATCCGTTAATGGGTTGGGAAAGTTTCTTGTGAAATATGAGTGAGTGAGTGAGTTTTTGTTGATGTCCGGGATTTTCTGATGTTTTTTGGTAAGGTACTAGACCTAAGTTTTGATTGATGTGTGAAGGTACTGGACCTAGATTTTTTGTTTAGTATGCTCGCTAAGATTTCACAATCTTATGCCTACGTATTCCTGTTTAAATGAAACAGGGAAATCAGATCAATTGTAGTTCCTCCTATTCTAAGGGAGGAAAAAGATGTTTGGTGTCTTGTTCAAAGCCCAAGATTGAAGCTAAAAGATTTATTTGTGTTTTGATCAAAGCCCAAGATTGAAGCTAAAAGGTTTGACTGAGAGAGAACTTAACATCTCTTAAGGGGGATTGGACTTCCTTTGAGGGGATTGTTTATTTTTGTTTGTCTTGATCAAAGCCCAAGGTTGAAGCTAAGAGGTTGATTGACTCCACTAGGGAAGTCCTTATACAAACCCTAAGAGGAGGCTTGAAATGACCGACTCAACAAGAGAGTGTTTTTATCTGTCTCGTACAAAGCCTAAGAGGAGGCTAAAAGTTTGACTTTTTCGGAGAAAAATGTTCTATCTTTCTTGTACAAAGCCCAAGATTGAGGCTAAAAAGGGATTTTGACTTTGCCAGGGAGGTTCGTTTGTGTCTTGTACAGAGCCCAAGATTGAGGCTGAAATGGGAAATTTAACTGACTCGACTGAGGATTTTTTAAGTGCCTTATACAAAGCCCAAGATTGAGGCTGAACTGAGTTTGACTCTGCGGAAGAGTATTATTTGTCTTGTAGAAAGCCAAAGATTGAGGCTGAAAAGATTTTGACTCTGCAGGAGAGTATTATCTGTCTTGTACAAAGCCCATGATTGAGGCTGAAAAGATTGACTCAGCTTAGGGAATTTATTTCTCAAAGCCTAAAGAAGGCTAGGAGGAATTGACTCTGCTGGGGAAGATATTTTTCCCAAGATTAAGAGAAGGTTATGAAGATTTATGTCTTGTACAAAGCCCAAGGTTGAGGCTAAAAGGTTTTGACTCAACAAGAGAGTGCTTTTATCTGTCCTGTACAAATCCCAGGATTGTGGCTGAACAAGCTGGAGAAATCATTATACATAGCCTAAGAGGAGGTTGAATTTTGCTGGGGGAACTCTTTATACCAAGCCAAATGGGAGGCTGGAAAAAGATTGACTCAACAAGAGAGTACTTTTATCTGTCTTGTACAAAGCCCAAGATTGAGGCTAAAAGGTTGACTCAACAAGAGAGTACTAAACGGTGATTGACTCGACAAGAGAGTCTGGAAAATTGATGGACTCAACAAGAGAGTTTGAAAAGGTGATTGACTTAACAAGAGAGTCTGAAAAGGTGATGGACTCAATAAGAGAGTCTAAAATAGTTAGCTCCATTGGGAAGAATCATTGTACAAAGTCCAAGAGGAGGCTAGTTATGCTGAGGAAAGATCATTATACAAAGCCTAAGAGGAGGCTAGCTAAGTTTTACAGAACAGTTGGGAATCATTATGTTGAGGAAAGAACACTATCCCAAGTGGGGAATCAACTCTTGCTAAGGTTTACAAAAGAGTTGAGGTATCAGAGACCTTGAGGTTCTGATTTGGGATAGTGTTATACTGATGATAAACTGACCCTGGCTGTTTAGGAGAGAGATGGGTTTTAGAACCAACGGGTTTTAAGTTAACTGGAGATTTACCCAGAGTGACCGGGGTTTCTCCTATGTTTGTGAGGAACTTGAGAATGTCTTTGAGACTCAAGGTTATACTATCCAAGTCTACTAGTGTGGAAGACTTTTATCTTTTGTATGATGCCCAAGAGGAGGCAGGTGTATTAAGGGATGAGAGTCAACCCTAAATTGGTCTGAGATTTGACACTGGAAAGACTGCTTTGGCAAAGGATGACTAAGTTTTGTCTTACACCTTTAAGAGGTCATCAGGGTCCTTGTATTAAGCCCAAGAGAAGGCATGAGAACTTCTAAGAAGCCGAAGGGTCCTTGTATAAAGCCCAAGAGGAGGCGCAGATGCTTTTAGGAAGCCTGTGGGTCCTAAACCAAGAAAAGTTCAAGAAATGCTATACACCGAGAATAGATCATTTAGTGAAAGTTCTGAGGTTTGAAGAAAATCAAGAGATGTTATTCACCGAGAATAGATCAACTCCAGGGAGTAGAATTTCTTTGACAATTTCTAATGGTGACAACCTGAGAAAAGGTTCACGAAGAATACTCCCTTTCTCTTTGTTCCATATTGTTTAAGCCCAAGAGAAAGCAAGACTGTATCTGGAATCCTACAGGGGATATAGTTTTGTTTGTATTTAAGAGTGACCAACAGGGCTTTACCTAGTTCTAGACCTAGTTGTTGGGGAAAACTCTAAATAACTATACTAGTATATACACAGTTGATATATGACAAGTATCTAAAAGGATATGAAAGAAGACTTGCAGGGGAGCAGCTTCCCATAATACAGTTATATATATGAAAGCGAATAAATGAAAGTTGTTTAAAACTTACAGGTGAGCAAGCTTCCTTGTTGTATTGTTAGTCGTTCAAAGAAATTAAAGAGAGATTTGATAACATGTATATTTGAATCTAAATCAAAAGAGAATTTCTTTTTGAAAAGATTGTTGGGGCTTATACTCAAGGAGAGGCCCAAGGTTTAACAGTGATCGAACCGTTCTTTTGAAGATCGTATCAGGACTTATATAATGACTGAGGCCCAAAGAGGTTTATTTACAACAAGGTTGGGTCTTACAACTCAAGGAGAGGCCCAAAAGATATTTTTAAAAGAAAAAAGATGGGACTTACAACACGAGGGAAGGCCTATACGATTTCTGTTTAAAAAATGGCGATCGCGCCGAGATTTTTTTATCATGTCGGGACTTATACAATATCTGAGGCCCAAAATGGTTTTTGTACAACAAGGGTTGGGTCTTACACTCTATTAGAGGCCCAAAAAGTTTGAAGATGAATAAAGATGGGTCTTATAGCTCAAGGATAAGCCCAGTTGATTTTGTTACAAAGGTGACGATCACGCCGAACTTCTGCAAATATACAGAGGGACTTATACAATGTGTGAGGCCCAATAATTGTTTATTTACAAAGGGATTGGGTCTTACACTCTATTAGAGGCCCAAAAGTGTTTAAAATTTAAAATCAAGGGGAAACCCCAATTTTAAATAAAATGTTATTTTTCAAAGGAAATTAAATGAAAAAAATATATAAAATAGCAAATATATTAAAAAATCAGTTGTACATGTTGAAAAGTATTTTGAAAAATCATGTTTAATTACATGGGAATTTGAAATTCAATTGGTTTTGAAAGATCAAACTGGGAATTCCATTTAAAAATGTGTAAAAATAAATAAAATGAAATTAATTACAAAATTCCTAACTATATTAAATAAATAATATAAATTGGATTTTTTTTGTAAAATTAAATATTTAAATATTTTAGTGAATTTTGTGAGAAAGAATCAATTTCAAAACATAAATATTCAGAGAGAAAATAATTTTTGAATCAATTAACAAAAATATCAAAATATTCAAATATTCAAAAATTTGAAAAAGGGCGCCTAGAACACCAAGTTCTTGCCTGCGTGCCCTGTTTCTACAGATTTGCATTTTCCCACTTTTCTCCATGATTTCTCAATGGCTTTGCACGATTCAAACACCAATCTTATTTGCTTTTGAACAAGGATCACAACCATATAGATTAATTGCATTTATATTAAGTATTGAGTGAGAAATCAGAAGAAAATCTCAAAAACCCTAATTTCAGCATGAACACCATGAAATTCCATACACGACTGATTCATGGCAACTGATTGAGGGTTATCAGTCCACACATGATTAGGAACATACGAAAAAATTATTGTGCAGTAAAATATGCATGCATCATGGAGTTTGAAGAGTTCATGCTTACCTTTTGCTGCTGGTGATCGAGTTTGGTGATGGAGGTGTTACAGCTAGGTTCCAATGATCTGGACAACTTCCTTAGGTGCCATGGAGTGTGTTTGAATGCTTGGAGTGGATTGAATTGAGCTGGAACTTGAGATGGCACCTTAACTGCAAATCTGCACAAAGCTTGTGCAGATGGCTTGTGATTTTGAGAATCTGATGTTCCAGATGTAATTTTGTGTTATGGATCACTTCTATATGTTATATGTGAGGTGTGTGTGTGATTGGTTTGGTTGGAATTGCTCTCAAACTAAAAATCTGATGGTGACTTGAGTTAGAAGGCAAAATTGGAGTGAAAGTGGTGATTTTGAGGAAAGCATCAGTTTGGTTGCTTTGGTGTACTTAAACTGATCACGAATGAGCTCTATTTATAGTAGAGCAAGTTTGTTTTGCAAGCAATAGGGAATGACAACTGCAGCAGGCCTTTGGCCAATTATGATCAAATGGAATCTCAAGTCTCCTCTAGCCATTGACTTGAGATTAGAGCACATGCTTTGTAGCTTTGGTTCAGAGATAAGTTTGGACTAAATTCAGTTGGAATAGGCTCAGTTCATGCCACCTTGATGCATCCATTAAAGGCTTGGAAACAAAATTGGAGTCTTGGCACTTTTTAGCTCTTTTAGGTTTTGCATGGCTACTTGTAGATTCTTGGAATTTGGAGGCTTGGGGATCAGATCATTCCCTTCTTGTTTTATCCTCAAATGTGTCCAAATTTATGACAAGGCTTGGATTTATCAGATTTGGGCAAATTGAGCAAAATGCAAAATTCTGCCTTGTAAAAACCAGTTCATGATGCCATGTTCCAACGGTTGTATCTCATTGCTCAAATGGAAATTGGAGATGATCTGGTACTTGTTGGAAAGCCCTCATGGCATACTTCAACTTTGATATCCACCCCTAGACCTGGTTTGACTTGGATCAAGGTGAAAAATATCCCTACATTTTGGAAAATGTAAGGCAGATTCTGACTTAGTGAAAATTTCACTAAGTGTTGGAAAAATGTGATTTTCATGTTTTCAGCCATTTTGATCACTCCATAACTAAAAATCCATGAAGAATTGGAATGAGATGTAGTTGAAGCTTTTGTAGAGTGTAGCAAGACCTACAAATCCAGCTTTGGACCATCGAAAATGGTTGCTTGGATCTCAAGTTATGGTCCTTGGAAGTTGGTAACCTAGCCACTTTGTCCCATAACTTGGAAAACTTCTAAGTTTTTTATATTTACCCCTTTTACAAGTTAACTCACTTTCTTTGATTTTTCTTGATGAATGATGATTCAAATCACATATTAACACTGTTTCAGGGTCAAGGAATCATAATTATGAAAAATTCCAAAAAGCCAAACTTTATTTTGTGCACAATTGACTTTTTATCGGATGAAATCCAAACTGTGCGATACTTTGTGAAATCAAGTCCTTGACCTAAACCAATCCTAATGGATGAATTCCATAGGTGTTATAGGGTGTATTAAATCATGTCCCAAGGATTGGGAGCATGTCCTGGTCAAAAGTCAAAGGTACAGTTGACTTTTTCCTCGAAACCCTAATTGTGGTTCAGATGAAATTGAAACTTGTGAATCAAGCTTTTTGGATCAATCCATTGTTGCAAATGGATCAATGTAGTGTATTGGATACCCTCAAATCATTTCTTGAGGTCTTGGCTCATGTTTTGTCCCAAAAGTCAACTTAGGGGTGAATTAGGTCAAGAAACCTTAATTCTTAATTTTTGGGTAAATGCATCACCTGAGGTTAAATTGACTTGATGATTGGGTCCATGAGATCCCTTGGAGTATCGTGGGTTGTTATTTAAAGCATTGGCTCATGCCCATATGAAGATCTTCACCTGGAGGCCTTGGTCGACCAAAACCCTAATTTGGTGACATTGGCGATCTTGAGGCTTGATCCACTTAGAATGTGGCACCCTTGTGCTTGATTCTTGATGTGGGAGTCCTCTTGATCCTTTATAGGTGTATGAGAGGTTAGACAAGTTGAAGATCATGCCATTTCTTGATTGATCCTTTGTCTAAGTGCTCTGAGAGGGCTTGAAACCCTAATTCTTGATTGTAGAGAATGCTCAAACATCTCTAAGCATATTGATGAGACATGATGGTACACCCATATTGTGATGATGATTTTCACAATGATGGGAAATCTTGGTGGTCAAAATTTGGGGTATGACACCCATCCTATATGTGGTTATCCACAAGTTGTTAGCAATAGGTTTTGCTTTTATACTTTATGGTGTTTATCTGTTGATGGGTTGGGAAAGTTTCTCCTTTGGGAGGTTTGAGAGAGAGAGAGAGAGAGAGAGCTTTTGCTGACTTTGGTGAGGTACTGGACCTAACTTTTGATTAGTGTGAAGGTACTGGGCCTAGAGTGTTTAATTAGTATGAAGGCACTGGACCTAGACTGTTCGATTCGTATGAAGGTACTGAACCTAGAGTTTTTGATTGGTATGCCACTAAGATTTCACAATCTTATGCCTACGTATTCCCGTATAAAGAAACACGGAAATTAGAGCAATCATAGTTCCTCCTATTCTATGGGAGGAAATAGATGATGTTTTGGTGTCTTGTTTAAAACCCAAGATTGAAGCTAAAAGGAGTATTTGTGTCTTGTTCAAAGCCCAAGATTGAAGCTAAAGGGTTTGACTGAGATAGAATTTGTCATCTCTAAAGGGAGACATCTCGTCTGTTTATCACAACTATTAGGTGACTGTTTATAGAGGAGAATTACTTTAACTGGGATTTTGAATCTCGTCTGTTTATCACAACTATTGGGTGACTGTTTTAGAGATGGATGATAGCTTGGGTTTTTGAATCAACAATTGTGCCACTTACAACAGTTATCTAGGATTTTTGGGTTTATTTTGAATGTCTGTTTGGAAGTGTGATAACACAGAGAAATGACTTCCTGCAGAGAGATTTTGATTTTCTCTGAGGGGTGTTGATTTTTGTGTGCCTTGATCAAAGCCCAAGGTTGAAGCTAAGAGGTTGATTGACTCCACTGGGGAAGTCCTTATACAAAGCCTAAGAGGAGGCAGGAAAATACTAACTCAGCAAGAGAGTGTTTATATATGTCTTGTACAAAGCCCAAAATTGAGGCTAAAAAGAGACTGACTCTTTGGGGGATATCATTATACAAAGCCTAAGAGGAGGCTGAAAGTTGACTTTTCGGGGGGAATATTTTGTCTATCTTGTACGAATCCCAAGATTGAGGCTAAAAGGGGAAACTGACTCTACTGGTGAGAGGTTTTATCTGTCTTGTACAAAGCCCAAGATTGAGGCTAAAAGGGATTGACTCTGCTGGAGAGATTTATAGGTGTCTTGTACAAAGCCCAAGATTTAGGCTGAAATGAGACTGACTCAGTCAGAGAGTGTTTTATTTGCTGTCTTGTACAAAGCCCAAGATTGAGGATGAAAATGAGACTAACTCAACAAGAGAGTGTTTTATTTGGTGTCTTGTACAAAGCCCAAGATTGAGGCTGAAAATGAGACTGTCTCAACAAGAGAGTGTTTTATTTTGTGTCTTGTCCAAAGCCTAAGATTGAGGCTGAAAATGAGACCGACTCAGTTGAGGATTTTTAGGTGTCTTGAACCAAGTACAAGATTAAGGCTAACCTTACTGAGGAATATCATTATACAAAGCCTAAGAGGAGGCTGAAAAGCATATTGATTCTGCTTAGGGATATTATTTCTCAAAGCCTATAAGAATGCTGGGAGGAATTGACTTCGCTGGGGAAGATATTTTTTCCCAAGCTCAAGAGAAGATTATAAAGATTTTGACTTTGTTGGAGAAAGTTTATATCTATGTCTTGTACAAAGCCCGAGATTGAGGCTGAAAGAATGACTCAACAAGAGAGTATTCTGAAAGGTGATTGACTCAACAAGAGAGTACTTTGAAAGGTGATTCAGCTGGGAAAAATCTTTATACAAAGCCTAAGAGGAGGCTGGAAAAGGTTGAGTCAACGAGATTTCCTTAAGGTGATTGACTCAACAAGAAAGTGCTTTGTTTGTCTTGTACAAAGCCCAAGATTGAGGCTGAAAATGGTGAACTCAACAAAAGAGTGTTTTAAGAAAGAAGATGGACTTAACAAAAGGGTGTTGTTGGAACTAATTCTGCTGAGGAAAATCATTATACAAAGCCTAAGAGGAGGCTGGCTTCTGCTGAGGATTATTTAGATCCAGAGGCAGGTCCAAAATGGGGAATTAACTCTTGCTAAAGGTTCCAAAAGAGTTGAGGTATCAGATGACTTGAGGTTCTGATTTGGGATAGTGTTATACTGATGATAAGCTGACCCTGGCTGGGGAAATTTTGGAGAAAGACTGGGTTTTAGAACCCATGGGTTTTAACTCTACTGGAGTTTTATTAAATGTACAGGGTTTCTCCTGTATTGGTAATGAACTTGAGAATGTCTTTGAGATCCAAGAAGAGATTAGACTGTACAAGTCTACTAGTATGGAAGAATTTTTCTTTGTATGTTGCCTAAGAGGAGGCAGGTGTTTTAAGGGATGAGAATCAACCCTAAATTGGTCTGAGGTTTTGACTCTGGAAAGACTACTCTAGCAAAGAATGACTAAGTTCTGTCTTATACCTTTAAGAGGTCTTCAGGGTCCTTGTATTAAGCCCAAGAGAAGGCATGATAACTTCTAAGAAGCCGGAGGGTCCTTGTACAAAGCCCAAGAGAAGGCGGGGATGCTTTTAGGAAGCCTGTGGGTCCAAACTTATGAAGAGTTCAAGAAAACTTTCACCGGGAATAATCTTTTCTTTAGTGAACAGTTCTAGGGTTTGAAGAAATTCAAGAGAGGTTTCACCGGGAATTAATCCTCTCTAGGGAAATGAACTTCTTTGACAATTTCTAATAGTGACAGTCTGAGAAAAGTTTCACCGGGAATAATGCATTTCTCTTTGTTCCATATTGTTTAAGCCCAAGAGAAGGCAAGACTATATCTAGAATTCCTATGGGGAACTAGTTTTAATTGTTGAAAGAGTGACTAACATGGCTTTACCTAGTTCTAGACCTAGTTGCCGGGGAAAACTCTAAGCAGATATACAAGTATATATACAGTTGATATATGACAAGTATTTAAAAGGATATTAAAGAAGGACTTACAAGTGAGCAAGCTTCCAGCAATACTTATATATATATATATATATATATATATATATATATATATATATGTAAGCATGTAAATGAAAGCTGATAAAAACTTACAGGCGAGCAAGCTTCCATTGTAACAGCTGTATGGTTAGTTGTTCAAGAAATTAAAGAAAGTTTTGATAACAACTATGGATTTGAACCTAAATTAAAAGGGAAGTTGTTTTTGAAAATATTGTTGGGGCTTATACTCAAGGAGAGGCCCAGATGAAAAATAGTGATCGTACCGTTGTTTTGTAAAGTGTACTAGGGCTTATACAATGACTGAGGCCTAAAAAGGTTTTATTTACAAAGAGGGATGGGTCTTACTACTCAAGGAGAGGCCCAAAAGTTTGAAAATGAAAAGAAATGGGACTTACAACACAAGGGTAGGCCCAAATGAAAATGTTTTGATAAGGCGACGATCGCGCCGAGGTTTTGAAAATACAGTGGGACTTATACAATTACTAAGGCCCTAAAAGGTTTTGGTTAAAAAGGGATTCGGTCTTACACTCTAATAGAGGCCCAAAGTGGTTTGAAAATATTTGTTAGGGTGATAGTGATCAAAACCCTAATATTTGGTTTTAAAATGTATTTTAATTGAATAAAAATTCAATTAAAATAATCAAAGACGTGAAAAAAGGGTGTGATCTTGGATTTATATTTGGAAAATCATGTTTCATTCATGGGATGACTTAAAAATCATTTGAATTTTTCAAAACCAAGAGAAAGAAATATTTTTAATGTTTAAAAACAAATACAAATATAATTCTTTACAAAAATATCAAATATATGAAATTAATATTATTTTTTGTAAAATTTTCATGGAATAAAATATTTTAATTTTTTTTTAATTTTCAAAAAAAGAATCAATAAAAAATAATTAAAATTGAGAGAGAAATTAATTTTTGGATTAATTAATAAAAACATGAAAATATTGAAAAATAGCAAAAAATGAGAGAATAGCAAAAAAGGTCTGGGTGGGGTTTGAACCCATGGATTTGGACAAAATTTAGGTGCATCTGGTCTAGAATTTCACAAGGAATCCAATGGTGCTTTTGGAATTTTCAGAAAGTGTCCCTATAAAATAGGCCTAAATTTGCATGTTCTATGCTATCTCATGGTACAGGCAAGAATTACATGAAAAATTGGTTCAAACACAACATATACAACATGTATGAGATGTTTATGATCAGTGGACATCAAAGGAATGCATAATTCAAAGAGTTCAAGTTGTCATGCACTTACCTCTTGGAGCTTCTTGTGCTAACTGCCAACATCCATGTGCCAGAAGTAATCCAATGCTTTGGACACTTTTGATTGATCCCTTAGAAGCTTTTAGGATGATCAAAACCAGCTGGAATCCTCAAGAACAAGTTTTAGCTCTTTCTTGCAAATGGGGCAAAAGTGACCAATATGGTAACTCTCTCAAATGGTGTACCAGATGAGGGGATCCAATTGGGACAGTTTGAGGATGATATTTGGAGTGTGTTTGAGGCCTTGTTTGGTTTTGGAAGTGACTGAATCAAGGCATGGCTTGGAAAATACAGAAAAGTCCAATTTTGAGGTTTTGGAAGTGGATTTTCTGATTTTGGTGTTTCAGGTCACAAGTGAGTGTTTGGATAACTTAGATATAACATATTGGATGTGTTTGGATCATGAGTTGTGGTGGAATTGCTCTCTAACTCAAAAACTCAGAGATGACTTGCAAAAGAAGGCATTTTGGCCTAAAGAGAGAGATTTTGAGGAAAGAATCAGTTGTATTGCTTTGGTGTACTCAACCTGAGCACAAATGAGCTCTATTTATAGTAGAGCAAGTTTATTTTGCAAGCAATAGTGAATGGCAGCTGGTACAGCCCTTTGGCCAATGTTGATCCAAGGGAATCTTTAGTCTCCTATAGCCATTGACTTGAGGTTAGGGCACATGCCTAAGGTTCTTTGATTAAGTGTTGATTCTTGACTCATTGAGTTAGGAATGTGTCAGTCCATGCCACCTTGGTTTATCCATTGAATGCTTGGAAACAAAATTGGAGTCTTGGCACCTTTTTAGCCTTTTTTAGTTTGTTATGGCTAAGTGTAGATTCTTGGACTTTGGAAGCTTGGGGATCAGATCATTCTCCTTTTGTTTTATACTCAGATATGTCCAAATGGATGACAAGGCTTGGAGTTCTCCAATTTTGCCAAATCGAGCAAAACACCAAATTCTGCCTTGCTTAGGACAGTTGGAAATTATGATTTTGAGAGATTCATATCTCCTTGCTCAGGTTGTGTTATGGGATGATCTTGTGCTTTTTAGAAAGCCCTCATATGATACAAAACATGTGTGATCATAGTTTGTTTTGAAACTATTTGGATCCAACTGAAAAAACCTCATGAACATTGATGTTCAAAGCTGATAACTTAGGCAGATTTTCACTAAGTGTTGGAAAAAGTGTCATTTTCATGTTTTTGTGATTTTGATCAATGCCTAACTCAAAATCCATGAAGAATTGGAGTCTGAGGTAGTTGAAGTTTTTGTACAGTGTAGCAAGACCTACAAATCCAGCTTTGGATCACCCAAAATGGCTGCTTGGATCTCAAGTTATGATCCTTGGAAGTTGGTACCAAAATCACTTTTATTTCATAACTTAGAAAAATTTTGGTTTCTCAAGGTTGCCCCTTTTGCAAGAAACCTCACTTTTCTTGAATTTTCTTAATTAATTATGATCAATACCATACATTAACATTATTTTTGACTTAGGGGAGCCATATTTGTGAAAAATTCCAAAACGTCAAACTTGATTTTGTGCACAGTTGACTCTTTATCGGATGAAATCCAAACTGTGCGCTCCTTTGTGAAATCAAATCCTTGACCTAAATCAAACCTATTGGATAGATTCCATAGGTGTTATAGGGTGTATTGAATCATGTCCCAAAGTTTGGGAGCATGTCTTGGTCAAATGTCAAAGGCACAATTGACTTTTTCCTCAAAACCCTAATTGTGGTCCTGGTGAAATTGAAACTTGCGAGCCAAGCTTCTTGGGCCAATCCACGGTTGTAAATGGATCAATGTGGTGTATTGGAGGCCTTCAAATCATGTCTTGAGGTCTTGGCTCATGATTTGTCCCAAAAGTCAACTTAGGAGTGAATTAGGTCTAGAAACCCTAATTCGTGATTTTTTGGCTAATGCATCCCCTGAGGTTGAATTGACTTGATGATTGGGTCCATGAGATCCCTTAGAGTATCTTGGGTTGTGCTTTGAAACATTGGCTCATTCCCAGATGGAAATTTTCTCCTGGAGGCCTTAGTCGCCCAAAACCCTGATTTGGTGACACTGGCGATCTTAAGGCTTGATCCATTTGGTATGTTGCAGCCATGTGCTTGATTCTTGATGTGGGAGTCCTCTTGATCCTTTGTGGGTGTTTGAGAGGTTAGACAAGTTGAAGATCATGTCATTTATTTATTGATCCTTTGTCTAAGTGCTTTGAGAGGGCTTGAAATCCTAATTCTTGATTATGGTGAATGCTCAATCATCTTTGAGCAGATTGATGAGGCATGAATGTACATCCATATTGTTGTAACAATTTGCACAATGATGGGAAATCTTGGTGGTCAAAATTTGGGTTATGACAAATTTATCTTGGTTTCTTGATCAATTCTTGTTCAAATGACATTATAAGTCATATTTTTATGAAAATTTGATTCATAAGGATCATTTTTGCCAAAAAAGTCCTGTTTTGACTTTTGGCTCCAGAGCGGTTCGGCACGTAAAACCCTTATTTCTGATTTTCGAGGAATGCATCCTTTGAGGGTTATTCAACTTTGCAAATGTATCCTTAGGGTTATTTTGAGCATATTGAGTCACATGTTGAAGTCTTGGCTCATCCTCTTGTGAAAATCTCACTCTGGAGGTCTCAGTCGTCCAAAACTCTAATTTGGCGACACCGGGTGTTTCGGGGCTCAAAACAATTGGAATGTCACAATTGTGTGCTTGATTTTTGACATGAGGGTCCTCTCAATCCTTTGTGGATGTTTTAAGAGGTTAGACAAGTTGAAGATCATGTCATTTCTTTATTGGTCTTTTGTCTAAGTGTTCAGAGAGGGCTTAAAACCCTAATTTTTGGCAGTAGTGAAAGCTCAACAATCCTTGAGGAGATTGATGAGGTATGATGGCACATCCATATTGTGGTAACAATCCTCACAATGATGTGAAATCTTGGTGGTCAAAATTTGGGGTATGACACTCACTGAGAGTGCTTGGAACTGAGTTCCAACAACCTCTTCCTGTTCTATCCAGGAGAATGATGATAAGTTGCTCACGATTTAGGCTTGCTCTCCGCAGATTGTGACTAATTTGTCATTTTTGACAAACTTCAGTTTCTGGTGAAGTGTCGAAGTGACTGCCCCAGCTTCGTGTATCCAAGGTCTTCCTAATAAACAATTGTATGTTGCTCGGATGTCCATGACCTAGAAAGTGACTTGGAAAGTGTGAGGACCGATGGTTATGGGAAGATCAACTTCGCCGATAACTATTTTTCTAGATCTGTCAAAGGCTTTGACGATGATCTCATTGCTCCTCATCGGAGCTCCTTGAAATGATAGTCATATCAGAGTTGATTTGAGCATAACATTCAAAGATGACCCTGTGTCCACCAGTACGCTGGCTAAAGCATCGTCTTTGTAGTTGACTGTAATGTTAAGCGCCATATTATGATTCTTGCCTTCTTCTGGCAGTTTTTCATCACTGAATCCTAAGTTGTTGCAAGAAGTGATGTTGGAGATGATGCTGTCAAATTGTCCTACTGTCACATCTTGTTCCGTGAAGGCTTGCTCTAAGACTTTCTCTAGAGCTTCCCTGTGAGCTTCTGAACTAAGCAGGAGAGATAGCACAGAGATTCAAGTAGGAGTTTGCAACAATTGGTCCACGATATTGTACTCACTTTTTTGGATGAGCTTCAGTATCTCATCGTTGTTCTTTATAAGTTCTGGATTACTGGATTGACAAACTTGTTGATTTGGAACATCCGTTTGAGGTTCTTTTTCTTTTGCAGGTTCTCCAACTCCTCTGTTGAAGATCCGACCGCTCCGGGTAACTCAACTGATGTCGGCAATGTTCACGACGGAGGGTAATGGAGTTTCCTTTCCATTTTCGATGGTCGTTGCACCGTACTTATAAGGGATATGGTTTTCTGATTTTTACAGTATTGGTCCTGGCAGGTAGATAACGACATGAGATTTTTGATTTCTCTGACCGTTATAGGCAACCTCAATCAGTTCTTGGTTGGGAACTTTTCTACCATCAAGAGGGATTCTTGACTCATTGAGTAGAGGGATTATGGCGCAAACGTCTTTGGTTATTCCATGATTGGATATTATGACAAAGCTTTTGCTTTGACCAGGGAGGTGGTCTTGTATCATGTTAATCGACCCAGAACTCGAACATGGTCAAATCTCCTTTCGGTCTAACTGATTTTGGAGGGCTGCTCGTACGAGATAACATCCTTGGTTAATTTCTGAGCATACTCTGCAGCGCTCATAATTGTACGGTGGTACTCGACCACACCCGCTTTGTATGTAGTGCATCTTTACTAGATCTGTTTCCATTGAGCGGATATCACGATTTTGATGTCTATCAAGATTCCCATCAGTCATGCTATTCCATTGTGTAACTTTATCCAGGTAGATTGGAAGCCACCAGTGGTCCAACAGATGTTGAAGTGTTCTTTGTACAAGTGCACACCCTTGGTCGTCTTTAGAGCATTCTTCACAGTCTTGATAATCATGTGAAGCCAAAAAATCAAGCCTGACCTGTTTAGCATGTAATTCAACCAGACTGGTATTCATCAAATGTATGTCAAAGATCTGAACCATATTGACTTGATGGTCATTTCTTTCATGATAGTCTTGGATCCATCCGAGATCCATCTGACGTTGGAGGGCCTCTTGTACAAAAGAGCATCCCTGATTGTTTGTTGAGCAGACTGGACAAGCGCTATAATCATGCCGCGATAGATTGTAATACTAACCTTGTCTCAAATGCATTGCCACTAAATTGTAATTCATTGCATGGATGTCATGGTTCTGAAAAATGTTAGGATGTGCATGGGCCATGTTTACTTCACGAATCCGGTGATCCTGAATCCAACCCCGATCCATTTGTTCTTGTAGAGCTGCTTGTATTATGGCACATCCTTGATTGTCCTTGGAGGAGATATCACACTGATGATAGTTTTGAGAAGGAACATGACCGTACCCGCTCTGTTTGCAATGCATCTTCACCAGGTTGGTTCCTAATAGGAGTACATCGTGAATTTGATAACTGCGGCTAGATTCTCCCTCTATTAAATTCACTGCAGTCTTCTCATGTTGTGGCAATGGGTTTGTCTAAACATTCAGATTAGTATCTTTGAAAGATTAGATCCTGTTCCTGATAAGCCTCGGTACGTCAGACTTGAAGCTGAGATAATTCTCGATGTTGTGCCCCGATCCTTCTTGATGGTAAGGACAAGTTTGATTGGCTTCAAACCAAAAAGGTGGTTTTTCTGGTACTGTAAGAGGAGTCCTAGTTTGTACGTGCCCCTTGGACAGTAGAAGCGAAAATAGTTCTGCGTACAACATTCGTATAGGGTCAAACCCTGATGGCCGTGTCGTACGATTGTTGTTGTTGTACTGTGGACAAGCCTGCTGAAAAGGCTGTTGTGTCCTTTGTTGATACTGTTGTTGACTTGGTTGGCTCTAAGCAACCTGAGGTTGATAAGTCGGAGCCGGCGATGGGTTGATAGCGTGAGTTATTGCTGCTATCGGTTGATACCTTCGCCTTTGCTTTTCCAGAGAGATATTACTGATATCTTGCTCTTTTTTTTTTGGAAAGCACTACTGTATCTATTGGTACTGCTGGATGGCTCTACATCCTTGACCAATCGTCCTTCTTGAACCGCTTCTTCAAGACGTACTCCCCTGTTCACCATTTCAGTGAAGTCACTGGGCGCACTGGTAACCATTCGGTCGTAATAGAACGAGCTTAAGGTTTTCAAAAAGATCTTTGTCATCTTCTTTTCCTCAAAAGGGGGACAAATCTGAGTGGCAATTTCACGCCATCTCTGAGCATACTCTTTAAAAGTTTCTTTGTCCTTCTGTTACATTTCCCTGAGCTGATCCATATCCGGTGCCATGTCCAAATTGTATTTATACTGTTGAACGAAGGCTGCCCTGAGATCTCTGAAAGTACTGATCTTGGTGCGGTTTAAACCCATGTACCATTTGAGCGTGGCACTGGTTAAACTGTCTTGGGAGTAATGGATCAATAACTGTTGATTTTCTGTCCGAGTAGACATTTTTCGAGCGTACAACACCAAATGACTTTGAGGGCAAGAGTTGCCTTTGTATTTTTCAAAGTCAGGCACCTTAAATTTGTGCTGAATCTTTACATTAGGGACCAAACAGAGGTCTGCAGCGTGCTTTCCGAAAAAGTCTTGACCGCGAATGGCATGCAGTTCCTTCTGCATTTCCAAGAATTGTTCCTGGAACTCATTCATCCTTTCGTACATGTCTTCGTTTCCACCAGAAATTGTTTGCGGAATCTGTCCTTCCGGGACGGTGTGTACCACTAGTTGTGGTATAGACATTATAGAGATGACTCTTGGCGCTTCCATGCCCTAAAGTTTGTAACCTTCAGGAGTTATGTCGTAACCCTTGCATCTTCACTTTCACGAAGTTTGTAACCTTCAGGTCCAGCGGTTCCTGCTTCGACTTCTGGGTCTTCAGTGACCGGTGGGATATATCCTTTGGGTATAAAGTTGAGAGGCATGCCCCATGGGATACCTTTAGGCATGTTTTATCGAGGATGATTCTCATGTGTCTCCATTACCGGTGTAGATGTAATCTCTGAGATTACAGTCTTTTGATGCTGCTGCTCCAGAGTTGCTGCCAAGGAATGCATGTCATTGTGAAGTTTTTCCAAACTTTCCTTCAGAGTGTCGATTTCTTCTCTCAGCTCTCTGTTCTCTTCCTCGAGATCGTCCATTTTCTTTTGTCGATTGGCCCGAGTATTGTATGAGTGAGACAGTTTGACTCTAGAATTGTGACAGATATATGAGACTCAAAGATAAGAAAAATGCGTTATGTGAGAATGATGAATGATATGCAAAGACATATTTTTAGTATTTGTATAATTAAAAAGAAACTTCAACAAATAGAATGCAAATATCACACAGTGGGGGAGACCCCCTTTTATTGAATTCAAAAGATTGCAGTATTTTACAAGGAAACGTACAATATTTTACAAACTGCTGTAAGGAAAATGTCTAAGCTCATGGATCCGGAGTCCTCTTTGAAGAGAGCTCAGATGCTGGTCCCTGTAGTTTGCTTTTCTTTGATCGGGCCTCTTCAGCCATTGTCGGAATGTCAGTCCTTTGCTAAGTGAAAGGAGCGAGTAAATTTCTTCGGTCTTCCTGACTTTCTATAGCATGTTGTTCTAATATCTCAATTAGAGCATCCTTCTCCTTTAACAGTTCCTGAATCTTGGTACACTCCAAACTGAGGATTCGATATTTGTTCTTCCAAGAGCTCTTTTCACGTTGAACTTTGTTGAGATCGACCTGGAGTTTTTTCGCATCATACATGAAATAAAGGACAGATTCCTTTAAGGGAAAAACTTCTTGGCGAGGGTAAGGCATCCTCAACTTGAGGGATTTAGTTTGCACCCAGTGGAGATAAGGTTCCATGGATGTACAATTTGGTCTTCCCAAAGACTCTCTCCCTTTCCTGTGAATATGTTGCCAGGAATGCGCTATTTCTTTCTTTAGTGCCTTGTCATTTTCCCCTTCCTTGAAGAAAAGACCTTCCAGATGAACATTATGTAATATATTCTTCATCGGGTATCCGAGTTAACGGCGAGCTAAAATTGGATGATAGTTGATTCCTCCTTTAGTTCCAATGAGGTGTATGCTAAGGAAATTTCCACATCTGACAATGATATATATCCCTTCGTAAATCCTATTGTACCAATCTATGTCAGAATTGGTAAGAGACATAATCCTTTGTGACCAACGTAGAGTACTCTTGTGATCCAAAAAAGCAGCAGACTTGGGCAAATGGGAAATGAATGATTTGCAGAGTAAGGGTACACAACATGTGATCATTCCTCCGTTGTACAAATTCCTTAAGTGTACATAATGATAAGCATTTGCAAGCAAGGTTGGTACAGGTTTTCCTATCAAGAATATCTCAATAGCAATGGTATCGACGAAGTTGTCAATGTTGGGATAGAGGAATAATCCATATATGAACAGAACAAAGACGTCTTCGAAAGCAGTTATGTTTCCTACACTAGCAAAGTATAGAGATTTCTCCATCGGGAATTTAGCCGGTAAACCCTGGATTCCTCCTTTAGTGGTTTTGTGAGTCCTAACTTCTGACTCATCCAAAGAGTTTGCTTTTGGAATGGCCTAATTCCTTGGAATTTCTTCAAGTCCAGAAAACAGAGCTTGATTAGTGATAGGTAAATCAATCAGATGGGAGTACTCTTCTAGTGTTGGTGCCAGTTGGTAATCCGGGAAAGTGAAGCAGTGATTAACCGGATCATAGAACTGAATCAGCATAGACATGATTCCTTCAACCACGTTGACCCTTAACAGAGACAATAATCCTCTGTGCTTAGCTCTGAAAGCCTCGGGATTGGTAATCATCCTTCCCAATTTCCTTAAGTCTTCTAGTTTCGGAGCCTTGAAGGTGTACTTGTGCGTCTTTCTTCTACTGAAATCCTTAACGCAACCTCTGATATTTTCAATTATTGTTTTAGTTGTTTTTTTTTTAAAAAGATTTTTTCTTGTTTGAAAGAGTTTTTTTTAAATGAATGCATGAATGCAGTACACAAAAACATTTGAAAACATGGGTTCAAGGGTTCAACGTCATGAGCATGGAGTCATGGCTCTACCCATCCCCAAAGGTTGTACTATTTTGGTCAATTTTTGTACCTGTAGAACGGGTTCTAAGGTTCCCAAATTCATTGACCCCTCCTAGGGATATAAACAACAAGCTGATTCACTCGAGCGAGCTGTAATATCCTAGGATGAATCTCATTTGAGCGTAGTATCGCGCATCAACTATTCTCGATAGTAACCGCACTACCAAATGGTCATATGGTTAATGTCTACTAAATCTTCAGGGTCATGGGTACCGCACTGGGAAAGATAATGCTTTAACGACAATCGGTCGTTCAACATCGATACTTCCACACAGGTACCTCGACTGATTCGGTGGACTGCCAAGTTGGCTTGGTCGGGATTCATTCCCTATAAGCGTTTCCTGGATATGCCACCACTTATCTTAATGTTCTCTCAAACTCTCCACATGCGTATTAATCTCATTCCCATTTGACAAAAAATTAAACACGGGTATCAAGTAGTATAACGGCAAATGTATATATATATATATATATATATATATAGTATTGAAAATGCCAAACAACCTAGACCTCTTAGGAACTCTAATCCTAAAGACTCCCCAGTAGAGTCGCCATTTTTCTATAGCATGCGATTTTTGTCGGTGACGCGACCACCTTACCGTAATGGTTGGAATTGTGCTACTTTCTGATTTCTTATTTATCCTATGAAGCTCAAAAGGAAAGGGAAGATATCTAAAACTAACCTTGCACGAAAATGTTTTCTTTAGCAAATGCTAAGAGATTGGGGGGTTCGGGGTCAGTTATACAAAGGGAAGTTGTCAATTACCCAGTTTATATATGGTTATCCATATATCTTCTTTGGCATGTTTTTCTATTTTTTCTGGTGTTTATCTGTTATAGGTTGGAAAGATTTCTCCTTTGGGAGTGTTGAGAGAGTATTTTTGTTGTTTTCGGGTTTTTCTATGTTTTTGGTAAGGTACTGGACCTAAGGTTTTTTATTTGTGTGCTCGCTAAGATTTCACAATCTTATGCCTACGTATTCCCGTAAAGATAACAGGGAAATCAGAGCAATCATAATTCCTCCTATTCTCTGGGATGAAAAGATGTTTGGTGTCTTGTTTAAAGCCCAAGATTGAAGCTAAAAGTTTGACTGAGAGAGAATTTGTCATCTCTAAAGGGAGATATCTCACCTATTCATCACAGATGTTGGGATTGGTTTAAAGGGGAATTACTTTAACTGGAATGTATGTGTCATACCCCAAATTTTGACCACCAAGATTTCCCATCATTTTGCAAATCATAACCACAATATGGATGCACCTTCAGGCCTTATTAATCTCCCCAAGGGTTGTTCAGCTTTCACTACAACCAAGAATTAAGGTTTCAAGCCCTCTCAGAGCACTTAGACAAAGGATCAATTAAGAAATGACATGATCTTCAACTTGTATAACCTCTCAAACACCTATGAAGGATCAAGAGGACTCCCACATCAAGAATCAAGCACAAAGTTGCAACATTCCAAGTGGATCAAGCCTCAAGATCGCCAATGTCACCAAATTAGGGTTTTGGTCGACCAAGGCCTCCAGATGAAAATTTTCATCTGGGCATGAGCCAATGCTTCAAAGCACAACCCAAGATACTCCAAGGGACCTCATGGACCCAATCATCAAGTAAATTTCACCTCAAGGGATGCATTCACCAAAAAAATAAGAATTAGGGTTTCTTGACCTAATTCACCCCTAAGTTGACTTTTGGGACAAAACTTGAGCCAAGACCTCAAGACATGATTTGAGGGCCCCAAATACACCATAATGATCCACTTACAATAATGGATTGACCCAAGAAACTGGATTCACAAGTTTCAATTTCATCAGGACCACAATTAGGGTTTCGAGGAAAAAAGTCAATTGTACCTTTGACTTTTGACTAAGACTTGCTCCCAAATCATGGGACATGATTCAGTACACCCTATAACACCTATGGAACCCATCCATTAGGTTTGATTTAGGTCAAGGACTTAATATCATAGAGGATCGTGCAATTTAGATTTTATCCAATAAAAAATCAACTATGCAAAAAATAAAGTTTGGCTTTTTGGGATTTTCCACAAATATGGTTGCCTTAAGTCAAAAACAATGTTAATGTGTTGCATTGATCATCATCCATCAAGAAAAATCAAGAAAATTGAGGTTTCTTGCAAAAGGGGCAACCTTGAGAATCCAAATTTTTTTTAAGTTATGGAATAAAAGTGGTTTTGGTACCAACTTCCAAAGACCATAACTTGAGATCCAAGCAGCCATTTTGGGTGATCCAAAACTGGATTTGTAGGTCTTCCTACACTATACAAAAGCTTTAACAACCTCGGACTCTAATTCTTTATGGATTTTAAGTAATGGAATGATCAAAATGACAAAAACATGAAAATAACACTTTTTCCAACACTTAGTGAAAATCTGCCTAAGTTACCAGCCTTTAACAACAATGTTCATGAGGTTTTTTCAGTTGGATGAAAATAGTTTCAAAACAAACTATGATAACACATGTTTTGTATCATATGAGGGATTTCTAAAAAGCACAAGAGCCTCCCATAACTCAACCTGGGGAGGGAGATATGAATCCCTCAAAATCACCATTTCCAACTGTCCTAGGCAAGGTAGATTTTGGCAGATTTTGTTGTTTTGCTCGATTTGAGAAATTTGAACAACTCTAAGCCTTGTCATAATTTTAGACACATGTGAGGATAAAACAAAAGGAGAATGATCTGATCCCCAAGCCTCCAAAGTCCAAAAATCAACCTTAGGCATAACAAACCTAAAAGGCTTAATTGCAACTTTGGTCCCCCTATTTTGCATTTTTTTGGGTTTTGATCCCCCCATTTTAAAAACCACCATTTTGGTCCCCATTTTAAGTTTTGAGTTTGTTATCAGTCCCCTTGCCAATTTGAGTTAAATTTTTAATGAAGTGGCACCTAGAGTGATTACGTGGCTTTTCCATGTCATTTCCACATTTTCCATGTCACTTATTTCCATATTTCCATTTCATTTATCCTTGTAACGTTAAATTAATCAATCATGTTATAAAACCCTAACATGCTCCATGTCTTCTTCATCCTCTTCAAAGTTTCTTCATCCTGTTCAAAGTTTCTTCATCCTCTTCTTCACATGTCTGAAACAAATGTTTCCTTTGCCTCAACAAACCAATTTGGGTCTGGTATAAGAAGAAGAGGTAATAGATGTTGGTGTGAGCTTGAGTCACCATTGATGACGTCGTGGACATTCGATAATCCGGGAAGAAGATTTTATGGGTGTGGTAATTTTAAGGTGATGAAGAAAAAAGGATGTAATTATTTTCAATGGTTTGATGAAGACATGAGTAGCCATGCTAAAGATGTGATAAGAGCTTTGAAAGACAAGAATGAAGAGCTTAATGATGTGATTAAAGACATCAAGAAAAATGAAGAGTTGTTGAAGATGAAGATTAGGTTTTTGTATTATTTTGTTGGGTTATCTGTGATGTTTATCTTTTTAGTTGTGCTTGCCTTAATACTCAAATGATGTAATTTGAAATGTTGTAATTTCTAAGATGTTCATGTTCATGGAAAAGTTATGGTTGTAGCTATGGTTATAACGGTTATGGAAGAAAGATTTATGGTTGCCACTGTTATGGAACAATTCGTTTAATTGAAATGTTGCAATTTATGGAAGAAATAGTTATGTTTGTCACTGTTATGGAACAATTCGTTTAATTGAAATGTTGCCATTTATGAAATTTTGCAACTTGTATTGCCAATAAAAAAGTCCTATTAATTGAAACAATTCGTTTAATTGAAATAAGTCATATTAATCTTAAGTAATGTAGTAGCAGCAACTTTGCATATAAGACTGCATATAGTAGCAGCAACTTTTGATAACATAAGACTGCATAATTCATAGCAGGAGTTTTACAGCATATTGTAGCAGCATCATAAGGCTGCCTAATTTACATAGCATGCTAATGCAACAGAACTTTAACAAAAAGAACTTGAGGTATTTGGTCATTACAAAACAACCTCACAAAACAACCTTTACAAAGTTCTGCAACATAACAAAAACTAAACTAAAACATAGAACTATTCTTGGGTTGGTGGCGGTGCTTGCGACCCTCCGTCGATAACATAGAACTATTCTTGGGTTGGTGGTTGGTGGCGGTCGTCCAATTAATGCCAACTTCAGCACCTAAATTCAGCTCATCAATTTCATCTTCCAAATCTTCATCCTCTTCCTCATCATCCTCACTGCCAATGCTATATTCTGGATCTATTTCACTCTCTTCATCTACTTCATCAACATTATCATCTACTCCATCAACACTAACCTCCTCATCTGCTCCATCATTTACTCCATCAACACTTTCTTCATCTTCTCCATCATTTGCTCCATCAACACTTTCTTCATCTTCTCCATCATTTGCTCCTTCAACATTTACTTCATCATTTCCTCTCTCAACATTGACGTTATCCTCCTAAAAAATAACATCATCAATACTAATTTCTTCAATTTTGTGTTCAACATATATGTCAACTACCTTAAATCCCCTAACATCCTCCATTAACCTTACGACATCATTATCATTGTTCAGAGGGCGAAGTCCACGAGAAAATGAGTAGTTAGGATTCCAATACCATACACACTTTATATTACAATACCCCTCACTCTTGATCAAATCTTCAATTTGCATATAGGACATCAAGTCCACATCCCAATCCCAATTCATTTCAGTTACAATCCCATCAACATACAACAAAACAGGATCCTGAACTAAGTGTCCCCGATGGTGTACTCTGAATCTGACAGCTTGGGTCTCAGAGGGCCTACAACAGTTAATAAACAAATCACCACACACACTAATAAGGGACCACATCAAAAGAAGACTAAACAGGGACCACAAATAGAAAACAACACTGTCAAAATAGGGACCACATCATTTGTTAAACAGGGACCACACGAAATGCATCTACCACAACATACAACATTAACGCAAAACATATGCTAACATAGAACATTGTCAAAACATAGAACTCTTTCATAGAACATTAACGCAAACATTTCAAAATTTCAGAACAGCATTTCAAAATTCCACGACACTAACGAAGACGACATTAACGCAAAACATATGCTAACATAGAACATTGTCTAAACATAGAACTCTTTCATAGAACATTAACGCAAACATTTCAAAATTCCATAACAGCATTTCAAAATTACAGGACACGAACGAACACCACAATGTTAGGGTTTTAAACTCAGAGTTGGGTGAAGAAAATTACCTCCACACGAAGCTGCGATTTGCCATTTCAAAGTTGTTCTAGCTTCTACATTTGCATCTACAGCAGCAACGAGACTCGAATTTTAACTTGATTTGGAACGGCAACTTGGGATTCGTTGGCTAGGGTTCTTCTTATGCGCGTTTGATTCTGCAAAGGTATTTGGAAATTTCTGAGGTAATGTACACATATCAGTACCTATTAAGTAATATTGATATTAATGTAACGTTACAAGGATAAATGAAATGGAAATATGGAAATAAGTGACATGGAAAATGTGGAAATGACATGGAAAAGCCACGTAATCACTCTAGGTGCCACTTCATTAAAAATTTAACTCAAATTGCCAAGGGGACTGATAACAAACTCAAAACTTAAAATGGGGACCAAAATGGTGGTTTTTAAAATGGGGGGATCAAAACCCAAAAAAATGCAAAATAGGGGGACCAAAGTTGCAATTAAGCCAACCTAAAAAGGCTAAAAAGGTGCCAAGACTCCAATTTTGTTTCAATGCATTTAAGGGATACACCAAGGTGGCATGTGTCATACCCCAAATTTTGACCACTAAGATTTCCCATCATTGTGAAAATCATCATCACAATATGGGGGAACCATCATATTTCACCAGTCTCCCCAAAGAGGGGTGAGCATCCACTACAATCAAAATTAGGGTTTCAAGCCCTCTCAGAGCTTTAGACAAAGGGTCAATCAAGGAATTACATGATCTTCAACTTGTCTAAACCTCTCAAACCTCCACAATGGATCAAAAGGACTCCCACTCCAAGGATTAAGCACAAAGCTGCTCCCTTCTAGGTGGATCAAGCCTCAAGATCGATAGTGTCACCAAATTAGGGTTTTGGTCGACCAGGGCCTCCAGATGGAAAATTTTCATCTGGGAACAATCCAATGATCCAAAACACAACCTAATATACTCCATGGAACCTCATGGACCCAATCATCAAGTCAATTTTGCCTAAGGGGTTGCATTCATCAAAAATCAAGAATTAGGGTTTCTTGACCTAATTGACCCCTAAGTTGACTTTTAGGGCAAATCATGAGCCAAGACCTCAAGAGAGGGTTTGAGAGTCTCTAATGAACTATATTGATCCATTAGGAACAATGGATTAATCCAAGAAGCTTGAGCAACAAGTCTCAATTTCATCTGCACCACAATTAGGGTTTTAAGGGAAAAGTCAATTGTAACTTTCACTTTTGACCAGGACATGCTCCCAAGCCCTAGTACATGACTCAACATACCCTATGACACCCATGGAACATGCCCATCAAGTTTGATTTAGGTCAAGGACATGATTTCCTGAAGAATTGCACAGTTTGGAATTCATCTGATAAAAAGTCAACTTTGACTTTTTGAGATTTTTCACCAAAATGGATTTTTAACCCTAAAATGATGTTAATGTGTGACTTGAATCATCATTCATCAAGAAAAATCATGAAAAGTTGGATAACTTGTAAAAGGGGTAACCATAAAAACTTAGAAAATTTTCTAAGTTAAAAATAAAGTGACAAGGGTACCAACTTTGGAGGATCATAACTCCTAAACCACAAAGCCATTTTTCTTCATCCAAATATGGATTTGTAGCCCTCATTACCCTCTACAAAAACTTCAACTACAAGTCATTCCAATTCATTAAGGATTTTGAGTTATGGAGTGATCAAAATGGCTGAAAAATGAAAATGTCACTTTTTCCAACACTTAGTGAAATTTTCACTAAGTCCAAATCTGTCTTCACTTTTTGCCAAATGTAGGGGGATTTTTCACTTGGATTCAAAAGAGATCAAAACAAAACATATTCAAACAGTTGTTGTATCATGTAAGGGCTTTCCAAAATGGCCAAGAACATTGCCAAATTCCATTTGGGCTGTGAGTTATGACATTGTCAAGTTGCCTTGTTGAAATCTATCAAGGCAAGGCAGAATTTGCATTTTTGGTCGATTTGCCAAAATCAGCCAAATCCAAATGCTCCTATCGACTTGGACACATCTGACGATTGAATCTAAAGGGGACAATCACTGAGCCAAGCCTCAAAAGTCCTTGGAACAAGAAAAAGCATGTTGAACCTAGAATTGCCAAAATAGGGACAAGACTCCAAATTTAGATTGGAGCATTCAATTGAAGCATCAAGGTGGCATGGACTGAGCCATTTTCATTTGAATTTAGTTAAGACTTATCCAAGACCAAGGGAACCAGCAGCATGTGCCCTAACCTCTAGTCAATGGCTAGAGGAGACTTGAACTTCCATTGGCCAACATTGAACAAACCTACTCAGCAGTTGCCATTCACTATTCCTTGCAAAACAAACTTGCTCTACTATAAATAGAGCTCAATTATGATCAGTTTGAGTACACCAAAGCCATCAAACAGATGCTTTCCTCAAAATCTCTTCTTTCACTCCAATTTTGCCTTCTAAGGCAAGTCACTATCGGGTTTTGAGTTTGAGAGCTTTTCCAGTCAATCCAATCACTCACACACCTCACATACATCATATAGAAGTGATCAAAACACTCACATAACATCTGGAACACTGATTTCACAAAATCACCACCCAATTGCTCAAGTTCATGACAGTTTTGCAGTTGAGGTGCCATCCTCAATTCCAAACCATTTCAATCCATTCCAACCATTCATACACACTCCATAGCACCTAGGGAAGCTATCCAGATCATTGGAACCTAGCTGTAACACCTCCAACACAAATCACGATCACCAGCTGCAAGTGGTAAGCATGAGCTCTTCTAACTCTATGATCCATGCAATTTTTGCTGCACAATAATTTGGCCATATGTTCGTAATCATGCATGAAATGTTTCCCCTCAATTAATTGCATTGTTTGAATCGTGTATCAAAAATCCTAGCCTTCATGCAGAAATTAGGGTTCTTGAGGATTTTTCATGATTTCTTGTTATATGTTTAATTTAAATGAAATTAATTGACATAGACACGATCGTGAGGTTGAGACGAGCATAATGATATGTGGATTGCATGTTATAATCAAGAATTCAGTGAGATTGGAGAGAAAATGCAAATCTGGCCAAGCCCAGAACACGCGCGTGTTCTTGGCGCCTTTTTTCAAAATTTGAATATTTGAATTTTGTGATTTTTATTTAATTGATTCAAAAATTAATTTATCTCTGAGTTTTAATGATTTTGAGTTGATTCTTTTTTTAATAATTCAAAAAAATGTTAAAATATTTTATTTTCCCAAAAAATCCCAAAAATATTATTTATTCCATATAATTGATATTTTTGCAAAGAATTAATATTTTAATTGTTTTTGACATTTTAAATATTTTTTCTACATTGATTTTGCAATTTTTAATGCCTTCTAATTATTTTGTAGGTCAATACTTAATTTTTGAAGCATTAATCCAAGATCACAATTTATTTTTCATATGTAAAACAATTTTGATCATTTTAATTGAATTTTTATTCAATTAAATACATTTTTGAAAACAAATTAGGGTTTTGGATTAATTCAACCCTCACAAATCATTTTCAAAACATTTTGGGCCTCTAATAGAGTGTAAGACCCAATCCCTTTTTTGACCAAATCATTTTTGGGCCTCAGTGTATTGTATAAGTCCCGATACCGTCAAAAACAAACGGCGCGATCGCCGCCTTTTTAAAAAAACCTTGGGCCTCTCCTCGAGCTATAAGACCCATTCAAAACTTTTGGGCCTCTATTAGAGTGTAAGACCCAATCCCCTTTTAACCAAAACATTTTGGGCCTCACTTATTGTCTAAGTCCCTCTGCGTTAAAATAAAACCTCGGCGCGATCGCCATGTTAAACAGAAAAATCAAATGGGCCTACCCTCGTGTTATAAGCCCCACTCTTTTTATTTAAACTTTTTGGGCCTCTATTAGAGTGTAAGACCCAACCCCTTTGTACATAAAACATTTTGGGCCTCAGCCACTTGTATAAGTCCCTATGTACAAATTCAAACAGTGCGCTCACTGATAAAACCCTGGGCCTCTCCTTGAGCTGTAAGCCCAATATCTTTCTTTTTCAAAGCACTTTCTCCTTTGATTTTGAATATACTATTGTTTTCAATCTTTCTTTGTTGAACAACTAACCAAACAACATGGAAGCTCTACAACCGAGTAAGTGGTTATTGCTTTCATTTACCGCTTTCATATACATATAACTGTATTGTGGGGTTGTTTCACTGTAAGTCTTCTTTCATAAACTCATATCAATTGTGTAATAATAGTATAGATATTTAGAGTTTCCCCGGCAACTACGTCTAGCATAAAGCCCGTTGAGCATTCTTAGAAATACTCTAAACTAGATCCCCATAGGATTACCATACGCAGTCTTCCCTCCTCTTGGGGTTAAACAATATGGATACATGAAAGGCAGTATTCTCTGTGAACCCTTTCATAGATTGTCACTCATAGAAGTTGTCAAAGAAACTCTATTCCCAAGAGATGATCTTTTCTCCGTGAATGGCATTTCTTGAGTTTCTTCCAAATTCTCGAACTTTCCTGACTTTGATCTATTCTCGGTGAATAGCATTGCCTTGAATTTCTCGGGGTTTGGGGACCCATAGGCTTCTTAAAAGCACTTGTCGAGAAACTCTATTCCCCAGAGATGATCTTTTCTCCGTGAATGGCATCTCTTGAGTTTCTTCCAAATTCTCAGACTTTCCTGACTTGATCTATTCCTTGTGAATAGCTTACCTTGAATTTCTCGGGGTTTGGGGACCCATCGGCTTCTTAAAAGCAATCGACCTCCTCTTGGGCATTGTACAAGGACCCACAGGCTTCCTAAAAGCACCCCCGCCTCCTCTTGGGCTTAGTACAAGGACCTTACGACTTCTTAGAAGTATTCACAGCCTCCTCTTAGGCTTCGTATAATGATCTCTTCCTCCGGGAATGATAGCCTCCTCTTGGGCTTCGTACAAGGACCCGTCGGCTTCTTAAAAGTTTCCAGCCTCCTCTTGGGCTTCGTACAAATTATTCCGACGACCTCTTAGAGCAGAACAGAACTTAATCATCTGCATAGAGCAGTCCTTTCAAAGAGTCTACTACTGTTTCTCAAAGCATAGTACAAAAGACGAAACTCCAGACTTGGACAGTCTAATCTCCTTGAGTCTCAAAGACATTCTCAAGTGACCCCTTCAAGAATAGAAAGGAAACCCGTAGACTCGGGCAGTCTCAATACCCTTCGGCTTTCTCGCTTCCTTAAAGAACAGGAATAACCCGGATCCTTGAATCAAATCCATGAGTATAGTTTTGCTCATATAAGAACTGATTTTCTCTTTAAAATCAGTATACTGGACCTGTCACTTAAGTGAAATAGTAACCATATCCTCCTCTTGGGTTTTGTACAACGATTCTCCCCAGCAGAGTCAAACAACGTTTAGCCTCTCTCTCGGGCTTTGTACGAGACACATAGGAGACTCCCTCGTTGAGTCAATCACCCTTTCACCTCCATCTCAGGCTTTATACGAGATACAAAAAGGTTCTTATTGAGCCAAACAAATTTCAGCCTCCATCTCAGGGTTCGTACGAGATACAAAAACACTCTCTTGTTGAGTATAAATCACTCTCCTATAGAGTCAACCTTTTTAGCCTCTCTCTCGGGCTTTGTACGAGACACATAATAGCCTCCTCTTAGGCTTTGTATAAGAAAATCCTTGGTTGGTCCAATCAACCTTTTAGCATCAAAGCTGTGCCTCGTTCACAGTACACAAACATCAACAACTCCTTCCCCTTCATCTAATTGTTGTAAGCGGAAAGCCTCTGGATCATCTACATCCATGTCACTGCCCCTATTTTAGCATGAGAAATTCCTAAGGAAAGATAGCATTGCGCTACACTGAGTTAAAGTCTTCTCCTTCAGGTTAAAATTCCCTATAAAGGAAATTATGGCAATGTCGGATCCACGTATCCCGGTTAAAGTAATTCTCCTTTATAAACAGTTTTGACATACAACTCCCTCTTTAGAGATGACAAATTCTCTCTAAAGTCAACACATTTAGCTTCATATCTTGGGCTTTGAACAAGATACAAATAGACTTTTCAGCTTCATATCTTGGGCTTTGAACAAGATACAAACCACCTTTCGCTTAACGTCTTGGGCTTTGAACAAGACACCTAAAACACCCATTTCCTCCCATAGAATAGGAGGAACTACGAACGCTCTGATTTCCCTGTTTCGGAAAACGGGAATACGTAGGCATAAGATTGAAAGAAAAATCTTAGCGAGCACACTAAACAAAAACCCAAAATCCCATACTATCATTAAAAGCATCAGTCCTAACATCCTAATCCTTGTTCCCCGCTAGAAAGTCCTAGAAAGAAAGAAAACTGTATTGGCAAAAAATACAAATAACCAGTACAAGGGCCCCCCACATTGATGACATCCGTAACCTAACAGACCGCTGTTTAAATTCAGTATGCAAGCAGGGTTAATTAGAGACATCTATTTCCCTTCCTTCATCAGCTTTAATAGGATAAAAAATGACTCGACCTGTAGTAATCTCAAACCGTAGAGAGCGACCAGCGCTTAAGAACCGCGTCCAAAATCGGTCGCTACAGCATGGACTGACACATTCCTAACTGAATGAGTCAAGGATTATCACTGAATCATAGGACCATAGGCTTGTGCCCTAACCTCAAGTCAATGGCTAGAGGAGACTTAAGATTCCTTTTGCTCAACATTGGCCAAAAGCCTGCTGCAGCTGCCATTCACTATTGCTTGCAAAACAAACTTGTTCTACTATAAATAGAGCTCATTTGTGCTCAATAGTACACCAAAGCACTCCAACACTTGCTTTCCTCAAAATCTATTTCTTTAGGACAAAATGCCTTCTTTTGCAAGGTAACTCTGAGTTTTTGAGTTATAGAGCAATTCCACCACAACTCATGATCCAAACACCTCTAAAATTTTGTATCTAAGCTGTCCAAACAATCACTTGTGACCTGAAACACCAAAATCACAAAGTCAACCCCCAAAACCAAACAAAGCCTCAAACACACTCCAAATATCATCCTCAAACTATTCCAAATGGTTCCTCACATCTGGAACAACATTTGAGAGAGTTGCCATAATGGTCACATTTGCCCCTTTTGCAAGAAAGTGCCACAACTTGTTCCTGAGGATTCTAGCAGGTTCTAACTATTCTAAAAGCTTCTAAGGGATCAATTGAGAGTGTCCAAAGCATCAAATTACTTTTGGCACAAGGAACTTGGCAGATAGCATAAAAAGCTCCAAGAGGTAAGTGCATGACAACTTGAACTCTTTGAAATATGCATTCCTTTGATGTCCATTGATCATAAACTTCTCATACATGTTGTATATATTGTGTTTGAACCAATTTGCCATGTAATTCTTGTCTGTACCATGAGATAGCATATAATATGCAAAATGAGCCTATTTCAAAACCACTATCGGATTTTGAGGAGGAAACAGTTTCTGAAAAAACCAAGGGCACCATTGGATTCCTTGTGAAATTCTAGGTTAGATGCATCTAAATTTTGTCCCAATTGTCATACCCCAAATTTTGACCACTAAGATTTCCCATCCTTGTTCAAACCATCATCACAATATGGATGAACCATCATGCCTCATTAGTCTCCCCAAAGACGGGTGAGCATCCACTATAATCAAACTTAGGGTTTCAAGCCCTCTCAGAGCTCTTAAACAAAGGATCAATCAAGGAATGACATGATCTTCAACTTGTCTAACCTCTCAAACATCCACAATGGATCAAGAAGACTTCCACATCAAGAATCAAGCACAAGGTTGCAACATTCCAAGTGGATCAAGCCTCAAGATCGCCAGTGTCACCAAATTAGGGTTTTGGTCGACCAGGGCCTCTAGATGAAATTTTTCCTCTGGCCAAGAGCCAATGCTTTAAAGAACAACCCAAAATACTCTAAGAGACATCATAAACCCAATAATCAAGTCAATTAGGCCTCAGGGGATGCATTCATAAAAAATCAGGAATTAGGGTTTCTTGACCTATTTCACCCCTAAGTTGAGTTTTGGGACAAAACATGAGCCAAAACCTCAAGAGATGATTTGAGGGTCTCTAATAAACCACATTGATCCATTTGCAACAATGGATTGATCCAAGAAGCTTGACCCACAAGTTTCAATTTCATCAGAACCACTGTTAGGGTTTCGCGAGAAAAGTCATATGTACCTTTGAATTTTGACCTAGACATGCACCTAAACCTTGGGACATGATTCAATACACAATATAACACCTATGAAATCAATCCATCAAGTTGGATTTAGGTCAATGACTTGATTTCATAGAGGATCGCACAGTTTGGAATTCATCTGATAAAAAGTCAACTGTGCCCAAAAGTCAAAGTTGGACTTTTTGATTTTTTGATCAATTATGGTTCCCTAACCCTAAAATGATGTTAAAGTGTGATTGGAATCGTCATTCATCAAGAAAAACCAAGAAAAGTGAGATAACTTGTAAAAGGGGTAACCATAAAAAACTTAGAAATTTTCTAAGTTATGAAACAAAGTGGCTAGGGTACCAACTTCCAAGGATCATAACTTGAGATCCAAGCAACCATTTGGGCTGATCCAAAGATGGATTTGTAGCTCTCGTGGAATACTTTAAAAGTGTCAACTACACCTCATTCCAATTCATCATGGATTTTGAGTTATGGTTGGATCAAAATGGCTGAAAACATGAAATGTCACTTTTTCCAACATTTAGTAAACTATCCTGAAAGTAGTGAATTAGTAGGTCCTGATTCTCCGTCTGAACTGACATCCGCCGAGCATACATCACCAGATGGCTCTGAAGGCAAGAGTTACCCTTGAACTTTTCAAAGTCGGGCACTTGGAACTTGTGCGGGACTTTCACATTAGGGACTAAGCAGAGGTCTGCGACGTCCTTTCCAAATAAATCTTGACCGCGAATGGCTTGCAGCTCCTTCTGCATTTCTAGGAACTGTTCCTGGAATTCATCCATTCTATCGAACATAGTTTCGTTTTTACCAGCAGGTATTGGCGGAATCTGTCCTTCCGGGACAGTGTGCACCACAGGGGGTGGTACCGTGACTACGACACCGAATCTTGGCGTTTCCCGAAGTTTGTAACCTTCAGGAGTCTTCAATATGCCCCTGGAATCTTCGTTTTCCTGAAGTTTGTAACCTTCAGGCCCAGCGGCTTGTCTTGTGATTACCTGATCTTCAGTGATCGGCGAAACATATCCTTCCGGGATATAGTTAACAGGCATGCCCCAAGGACGATCTTTCGGCGTTTGATACCTAGGATCATACTTTTCCACCATGGGCGTGGAGGTGATCTCTGAGCTCACAGTTCTTTGTAGCTGAGCTTCTGCCATGGCTTGTATGTCGTTACGAAGCTTTCTCATATCCTCTCTCAGAGCGTCGATCTCTTCTTTCAACTCTCTGTTTTCTTCCTCAAGACCATCCATCTTTTTCTGACGATTTGCCCGAGTATTGTACGAATGAGACAGTTTGACTCTAGAATCGAGACAGAAACGTGAGATTCGTAGGGAAGAAGAATACGTGATGTGAGAATGATGAATGCAATGATTATATTAATTGTTTTTTGGTTTAATCAAAATAAACTTCGACAATTAGATTGCAAATATCAAACAGTGGGGAAACCCCCTTTTATTGAATTCAAAGGATTACAGAAATGGAAATACAGTAGATTACAAGGTGCAGAAACCGAAACCTAAGCTAATGGGTCCCGAGTCCTCTCTGAAGAGAAATCGGGTGCTGATTCTGGTACTTTCCTTTTCTTTGACCGGGGCTCTTGGGCCGCTGTCGGGTTGTCATTCATTTGCCAAGTGAAAGTAGTGAGCAAATTCCTTTGGTCATCTTGATTCTCTACAGCATGTTGCTCCAAAATTTCAATTAGAGCATCTTTTTCTTTTAGTAATTGCTGTATTTTGATGCACTCTACGTCGAGGGTGCGGTACTTGTTCTTCCAAGACCTTCTCTCCTTTTGAACTTTGTTGAGAGTAGCCTGAAGCTTTTCAGTTTCCGTCATGAAGTACATGATAGATTCCCTCGGCGGAAGAATTCCGTAACGAGGATAAGGCATCTTCAGCTTGATAGCTCTAGTTTGTACCCAATGGAGATAAGGCTCCACCAAGACACAGTCTGGTTTTCCTAGAGACTCTCGTCCTTTCTTATGAACGTGTTTCCAAGCATGCACTATTTCCTTCTTTAGTGCTCTGTCGTTTTCTCCTTCCTTGAAGAAAATACCTTCCAGATGAACACCCCATGGGACGTGTCTCATTGGGTATCCAAATTGACGACGAACGAGAACTGGATGGTAATTGATTCCTCCCTTAGTTCCTATAATGGGTACGTTGGGGAAGTTTCCACAACGGTCAATGATCCTGATCCCATCATAAATCCTATTACACCAATCAATGTCAGAGTTGGTGAGAGACATGATTTTCTGCGACCAACGTAAGGCACTCTTGCAATCCCAAAAAGCAGCAGACTTGGGTAAGTAGGAGATTAACCATTTGTAAAGCAAAGGTACACTGCATGTGATCTCCCCTCCGCTGTACAAATTTCCCAAGTGTACAGAATGATACGCATCTGCGAGCAAAGTCGGCACAGGATTTCCAATGAGAAAAACCTTAATGGAGTTAATATCGACGAAGTTATTGATGATGGGAAACAAAAATAACCCGTAGGTGAGCAAGACAAAGATGCTTTCAAAAGCAGTCACGTTTCCTATACTGGTAAAATACAGAGCTTTCTTTGTCAAGAACTGGGCTGGCAAACCTTGGATGCCACCCTTAGCGGTCATGTGAGTCCTGACCTCAAACTCATCCAAATGAATTGCTCTTGCAATGGTCTGATTCTTTGGAATTTCTTCCAGTCCAGAAAATGGAGCTTGATCAGTAATGTGTAGATCAGTCAGATGAGGATATTCCTCCAGCGTTGGTGCGAGCTGGTAATCCGGGAATGTGAAATAGTGATAAACCGGATCGTAAAACTGAATGAGCGCATCCATGATTCCCTCAATCACATGGACTCTTAATAGTGGTAGCAAACCTCCGTGCTTGGCTCTGAAAGCCTCTTGGTTTGTGATCATTCTCGCCAAACCTCTTAAATCCTCCAGCTTTGGAACCTTGAAGGTATACCTATGGGTTCTCCTTCTACCGAAATCCATTAGTGCAATCCTTTTCTCTGATATTTGCAATCACAGTCTTAGTTTAATTTGAAAAACAGAGAGACTAGAAGAGAAAATTTTTCTTGTTTTAATGTTTTTTTAAATGAATGCATGAATGCAGCACAAAAAAACATAGAAAAAACATGGGGTCAAAGGGCCGTTGTCATGAAGTCAAGGCTCTACCCATCCCCAAAGGTTTATACTAAGGTGATTTTTGTACTTGTACTCATTATCACCAGCTCCTCCCAGGAAAGAAAAACAACAAGCGGATCGCCAGCGAGTTGTAGAGCAATCTTAGAGTAAGTGCCATTCACCGAGAATAGATCACCAGCCTCAAATGAGGGTAGTATCGCGTGACAACTATTTCCGATAGCTTCTGCACTACAAAAGAGTTTGGCTCCTCAGCTTCTCAGACATGACAATCGGCCCATTGTCTAGGTGAGAGAATGGGTTGCATTGGTCAGCCTCCACTGAGGTTGATGGTCGACCTCGTCGCCATCACTTATCTTTAGTGTATACTCAATCTTTCCACATGCGGCATCACACGCATTCCCATTAGCAGAAAAATAAACATGTATAGCAATTAGGAAAAGCAGTATATAAATTTGTCCTAATCATCCTAGGCCTTTAAAGCTATGAACCCTAAGTTCATGACAGAAATGGGTCCCCTGGCAGAAGCCCCAATCTGCGGTTTCCACACAAGTGAAGAGAAAAAAAGAAATCGGGCCCCACGGTGGGCGCCATTTTTCTGTAGCGAGCGATTTTGGACGCGGTTCTTAAGCGTTGTCGCTCTCTGCGGTCAGTTTACTACAGGTCGATTCATTTTGTATCCTATTGTGAGCTGAATAAGGAAGGGAAATAGATGTCTCCAATTAACCCTGCTTGCATACTGAGTTTAAACAGCAGTCTGTTAGGTTACGGATGCGATCAATGTGGTGGGGCCTTTCTTGTGCTATTTTGACAGAATGACGAGTTTCTGGCGGGGAACAAGGATTAGGATGTTAGGACTGATGCTTTTTGATAGATACATGAGAGTATGGGATTTTGGGTTTTCGTTTAGTGTTCTCGCTAACATTTTTTCTTTCAATCTTATGCCTACGTATTGCCGTTTACCGAAACAGGGAAATCAGAGCGTTCGTAGTTCCTCCTATTCTATGGGAGGAAATGGGTGTTTTTCGGTGTCTTGTTTAAAGCCCAAGACGTGAAGCGAAAGGTGGTTTGTATCTTGTTCAAAGCCCATGATATGAAGTTGAAAAGTCTATTTGTATCTTGTTCAAAGCCCAAGATGTGAAGCTAAAGGGTTTTGACATTAGAGAGAACTTGTCATCTCTAAAGGGGGATATTTGGTTTGTTTGTCACAACTTTTGGGTGACTGACTGTAAAGGAGGATTACTTTAACCGGGATACGCGGATCCTAGTAATGCCATAATTTCCTTTATAGGGGATTTTAACCTGAAGGAGAAGACTTTAACTCAGTTTAGAGCAATGCCATCTTTCCTTAGGAATTTCTCATGCTAAAAAAGGGACAGTGGCATGGATGTAGATAATCCAGAGGCTTGCCGCTTACAACGATTAGATGAAGGGGAAAGAGTTGTTGATGTTTGTGTACTGTGAACGAGGCACAGCTTTGATGCTAAAAGGTTGATTGGATCAACCAGTGGTTTTCTTATATAAAGCCTAAGAGGAGGCTATTATGTGTCTCGTACAAAGCCCGAGAGAGAGGCTAAAAGGTTTTGACTCGGCGATGGAGTCTTTTGGTATCTCGTATAAAGCCCGAGATGAAGGCTATTTGACTCAACAAGAGAGTTTTTTGTATCTCGTACGAAGCCCAAGATGGAGGCTGTTGTTTGTTTGGCTCAATAAGAACCTTTTTGTATCTCGTATAAAGCCCGAGATGGAGGCAAAAGGGGTGATTGACTCAACGAGGGAGTCTCTTATGTGTCTCGTACAAAGCCCAAGAGAGAGGCTAAACGTTGTTTGACTCCACTGGGGAGAATCATTGTACAAAGCCCAAGAGAGAGGCTAACTTCACTAGAGAAGGATCATTATACAAAGCCTAAGAGGAGGCTATGGTTACTGTTTCAGTTGAATGACAGGTCCAATATGCTGATTTAAAGAGAAAATCAGTTTTTATATGAGCAACACTGTACTCAAGGATTTGGTTCGAGGATCCGAGTTATTCCTGTTCTTTAAGGAAGTGGGAAATCCGAAGGGTATTGAGACTGTTCGAGTCTACGGGTTTTCTTCCTATTTAACGAAGGGGTCACTTGAGAATGTCTTTGAGACTCAAGGAGATTAGACTGTCCAAGTCTAGAGTTTCATCTTTTGTACTATGCTTTGAGAAACAATAGTAGACTCTTGAAAAGACTGTTCTATGGAGATGACTAAGTTCTGTTCCTATACCTCTAGGAGGCCGTCGGGACAATTTGTACGAAGCCCAAGAGGAGGCTGGAAACTTTTAAGAAGCCGATCGGTCCTTGTACGAAGCCCAAGAGGAGGCTATCATTCCCGGAGGAAGAGATCATTATACGAAGCCTAAGAGGAGGCTGTGAATACTTCTAAGAAGCCGTAGGGTCCTTGTACTAAGCCCAAGAGGAGGCGGGGTATCTTTTAGGAAGCCTGTGGGTCCTTGTACGATGCCTAAGAGGAGGCCGATGCTTTTAGGAAGCCCATGGGTCCCCAAACCCCGAGAAATTCAAGACACGCTATTCACAAAGAATAGATCAAGCCAGGAAAATTCGAGAATTTGGAAGAAACTCAAAGATTCCATTCACGGAGAATACATTCATCTCTGGGAGTAGAGTTTCTTGACAATTCCTAATGAGGACAGCCGAAGAGAAGACTGTATCTGGTGATCCTCTTGGGGATCTAGTTGTCTATTTCTACGAATAAACGAAACGGCATCACCTAGTTCTAGACGTAGTTGCCGGGGAAACTCTAAATATCTATACTATTATTACACAGTTGATATGATTTTATGAAAGAAGACTTACAGTGAAACAACCCCACAATACAGTTATATGTATATGAAAGCGGTAAATGAAAGCAATAACCACTTACTCGGTTGTAGAGCTTCCATGCTGTTTGGTTAGTTGTTCAACAAAGAAAGATTGAAAACAATAGTATATTCAAAATCAAAGGAGAAAGTGCTTTGAAAAAGAAAGATTTGGGGCTTACAACTCAAGCAGAGGCCCTGGGTTTTATCAGTGAGCGCACTGTTGAATTTGTACAGAGGGACTTATACAAGTGACTGAGGCCCAAAAAGGTTTTCTATACAAAGGGATGGGTCTTACACTCTCTCAAGAGGCCTAAAAAGTTTAAAGAAAAAGTGTGAGAGTGGGGCTTATAACACGAGGGTAGGCCCAGTTGACTTTTCATTTGAAATAGCGATCGCGCCGAGATTTTCTTTTAACGCGAAGGGGCTTATACAATATCTGAGGCCCAAAATGTTTTGGTTAAAAGGGGGTTGGGTCTTACACCCTAATAGAGGCCCAAAAGGTTTTGAATAGGTCTTATAGCTCGAGGAGAGGCCCAAAAGGTTATTTTTTCAATTGGCGACGATCGCGCCGTTTGTTTTTTACGGTATCGGGACTTATACAATACACTGAGGCCCAAAAAATGAGTTGGTCAAAAAAGGATTGGGTCTTACACTCTATTAGAGGCCTAAAAGTTTGACAATGATTTGTTTGAGTGAAAATCAAAGAAACCCTAACTTTATTCTTTAAAAGTAAATATTTAAAGAAAATCAATGAAAAATACCAAATAGGTTTGAATAAACCACTTGTGATTTTTGTTTAAGGTTTGAAAAATGAGGTATAAATCACAAGAGATATTAAAACTCATTTGGTCTTGATTTTTCAAGATGAATATTGATTTTAAAATGTTTAAAAACAAATAAAATGAATTTATTCACAAAAATACTAATTATATTAAATAAACAATATAAACTCAATTTTTTTGTGGAATAAAATATTTCAACATTTTTGTGATTTTTTGCAAAAAGAACCAATAAAAAATAATTAAAATTGAAAGAGTTATTAATTTTCCAATTAATTAATAAACCATGAAAATATTGTAAAAAATGGCAAAATGTTAAAAACACAAAATGGCATAGGTGGGGTTTGAACCCAAGACCTCAAGGTTACAAGGCGCGCTCCTTACCACTGGGGTGGTGATACATCCATTGTTTGAAACAAAACAACAAATATACAAGTCATGCCTTGGTTTTAGGCCTGGCCCAAGGCAAGTTTTGGCTCAGAAACGTGAAGGTCATAACTTTCTCAATTCTTAATGGTTTGAGACAAAATTTATATGCATCTGGACCAGTATTTCATAAGGAATCCAATGATGGTGGTAGTTTTTTCAGATCACACTCCCTCCTCAAAACCCGATAGTGGTTTTGAAAATGACCTATTATTGCATTTTCTATGCTACAACTTGGTACAAGCATGGATTACATGGTGAATTAGCTCAAACACAACATATAAAACATGTATGAGATGTTTATGATCAGTGGACTTCAAAGCATTGCATGATACAAAGATTCCAAGTTGTGAGGCTTACCTCTTTTTTTGAGATTTTGGAGCTTTTGTGCAATCTGTCAAACCTCTTGTTCTAGAAATGATTTGATGCTTTAGACACACTCAAATGATCCCTTAGAAGCTTTTAGGATGATTGGAATTGACTGGTACCTGCAAAAACACAAACAGTCCCTTTCTTGCAAAAGGGGTTAAAAGTGACCAAAATAGCAACTCTCTCAAATGGTGTTCCAGATGGAGGAACCATTTGGGACAGTTCAAGGATGATATTTGGAGTGTGTTTGAGCTTTTATCTGGTTTGGAAAGTGACTGAATCAAGACATGGCTTGAAAAATGCAAAAAAAAACGTATTTTGAGGTTTTGAGAGGTGACTTTGTGATTTTGTGATTACAGGTCACTTGTGATAGTTTGCACAACTTACATATGATATATATATGAGGTGTGTGTGTGATTGATTGTGATAGAAAAGCTCTCAAGCTCAAAAACTCAAAGTTGCCTCGCTAAAGAAGGCATTTTTGCCAAGAGAAAGAGGTTTTGAGGAAAACATCTGTTTGATGGCTTTGGTGTACTCAAACTGATCAAAATTGAGCTCTATTTATAGTAGAGTAAGTTTGTTTTAGGATCCACAGTGAATGGCAACTGCAGCAGAGGTTTGGCCAATGTTGTCCAATGCAAATCCAAGTCTCCTCTAGCTATTGACTAGAGGTTAGGGCACAGGGTTGTGGTTCCCTTGGTCTTGGATAAGTCTTGACTGAATTCAGTTGAGAATGGCTCAGTCCATGCCACCTTGATGCTTCCATTGAATGCTCCAATCCAAAATTGAAGTCTTGTCCCTATTTTGGCAATTCAAGGTTCAACATGGTATTTCTTGTTCCAAAGACTTTGGAGGCTTGGCTCAGTGATTGTCCCCTTTAGATTCAATCCTCAGAGGTGTCCAAGTGGATAGGAGCATTTGGATTTGGCTGATTTTGGCAAATCGAGCAAAAATGCAAAATCTGCCTTGCCTTGACAGATTTCAACAAGGCAACTTGCCAATGTCATATCTCATGACTCAAATTGAATTTGGTAATGTTCTTGGCCATTTTGGAAAGTCCTTACATGATACAACAACTGTTTGAACATGTTTGGTTTTGATCTCTTTTGAATCCAAGTGAAAAATCCCACTACATTTGGCAAAAAGTAGGGTAAAATCTGACTTAGTGAAATTTTCACTAAGTGTTGAAACAAAGTGACTTTTCTTGATTTTGATCACTCTATAACTCAAAGTCCATGAGGAATTTGGACATAGGTCAGTATGAAGCTTTTGAAGAGGGTAATGAGATCTACAAATCAAGCTTTGAATGGGGCACAATGGCCATGTGGTTTTGGAGTTATGGTCCTCCAAAGTTTATGGTTACCCCTTTTACAAGTTATCCCACTTTATTTGATTTTTCTTGATGAATGATGAGTTAAATCATACATTAACATCATTTTAGGGTTAAAAATCCATTTTGGTGAAAAATCTCAAAAAGTCAAAGTTGACTTTTGTGCACAGTTGACTTTTTATTAGATGAATTCCAAACTTTGCAATTCTTCAAGAACTCATGTCCTTGACCTAAATCAAACTTGATGGACATGTTCCATGGGTGGTATAGAGGATATTGAATCATGTCTTAGGGCTTGGGAGCATGTCCTGGTCAAAAGTCAAAGTTACAGTTGACTTTCCTCGCGAAACCCTAATTGTGGTGTAGATGAAATTGAAACTTGTTGCTCAAACTTCTTGGATCAATCCATTGTTCCAAATGGATCAATATAGTATATTACAGACCCTCAAACCCTCTCTTTATGTCTTGGCTCATGATTTTCCCTAAAAGTCAACTTAGGGGTGAATTAGATCAAGAAACCCTAATTCCTGATTTTTGATGAATGCATCCCCTGAGGAAAAATTGACTTGATGATTGGGTTTATGATGTCCCTTGGAGCATCATAGGTTATGCCTTGAAGCATTGGCTCATTCCCAGAGGGGGATTTCCATCTGGGGGCCCTGGTCGACCAAAACCTAATTTGGTGACACTGGCGATCTTGGGGCTTGATCCACTTAAAAGGAAGCAGCCTTGTGCTTAATCCTTGAAGTGGGAGTCCTCTTGATCCATTGTAGATGTTGGAGAGGTTTAGACAAGTTGAAGATCATGTCATTTCTTGATTGATCCTTTGTCAAAGAGCTCTGAGAATGCTTGAAACCCTAATTTTAATTGTAGTGGATGCTCACCCATCTTTGGGGAGACTGATGAAATATAATGGTTCCTCCATATTGTGATGATGATTAGTACAATGATGGGAATCTAGGTGGTCAAAATTTGGGGTATGACAATATGCCTCATCTGGTATCCGAGTTGACGACGAACTAAAACTGGATGATAGTTGATTTCTCCTTTAGTTCCTATGAGGGGTACATTAGGGAAATTTCCACTTTTGTCAATGATCCTTATCCCGTCTGAGTTGGTAAGAGACATGATTCTCTGTGACCAGCGTAGAGTACTCTTATGATCCCAAAAAGTAGCAGACTTGGGTAAATGGGAAGTGAACCAACGTAGAGTACTCTTATGATCCAACGTAGAGTGAACCAACGTAGAGTACTCTTATGATCTATGTGACCAATGTAGAGTACTCTTATGATCCTAAAAAGTATCTTAATGGCATTGATATCAATGAAGTTATCGATGTTGGGAAAATAGAATAACCCGTATATGAGTAGCAAAAAGATATCTTCAAAAGCAGTAACGTTTCCTATACTGGGAAAGTACAGGGCTTTCTCTAACAACAATTTGGCCAATAAACCTTGGATTCCATCATTAAAGGTCATGTGAGTCCTGACTTCTGACTCATCCAAATAGATTGCTCTTGCAATGGTTTGATCTTTTGGAATTTCTTCCAGTACAGAAAAGGGAGCTTGGTCAGTGATGGGTAAATCGGTCAGGTGAGAGTACTCCTCCAGTGTTGGTTCCATTTGAAAATCCTGGAATGTGAAACAGTGATAAACCGGATCGTAAAACTGGATTAGCGTAGACAACATTCCTTCAACTACATGGACCCTTAACAGAGACACCAGTCCTCCGTACTTAGCTCTGAAAACATCAGGGTTGGTGATCATCAGGCCAACCCTCTTAAATCCTCTATTTTTGGAACCTTGAAGGTGTACTTGTGCATCTTCCTTCTACCGATATCCATAACGCAATCTTTTTCTCTGATATTTGCAATCATTGTTTTAGTTTAATTAAAAAAAGGAGAGAAGAGAAAAGAAATTTTTCTTTGTTTAAGAGTTTTTTAAATGAATGCATGAATGCAACACACAAAAACATAGAAAAACATGGGTTCAAAGGTTCAGCGTCACAAGCATGGAGTCATGGCTCTACCCATCCCCAAAAGTTGTACTATGGTGAATTTTTGTACCAGTACTCAAAATCATTGACCCCCTTGGGATAACAACAGCATGTTGGATCACCCGAGCGAGCTGTAGCATCTTAGGGTAATCTCAATTAAGTGTAGTATCGCGTGACAACTATTTCCGATAGCTACCGCGCTACTAATTAGTCACATGGTCACTATCTACTGAATCCTCAGTTTCATGGATACCACAATTGAACAATATGCTTTAACAACCAAAGTCGTTAGACATTGAATCCACAAAGGGTATCTCCACTGATTTGATGGTCTACCGGGACAGCTTATTCGGGATTCACTCCCTGTAAGACCGCATGTCTCTGCCATCGCCTATCTTAGGTATCACTCATACTTTCCACATGCGACATCACTCGCATTCCCATTAGCAGAAAAATAAACACGGATATCAAGTAGGAAAAGCGATATATATATATACATATATATATATATACATATATATATATATATATATATATATATATATATATATATATGGGTATCTCCACTGATTTGATGGTCTACCGGGACAGCTTATTCGGGATTCACTCCCTGTAAGACCGCATGTCTCTGCCATCACCTATCTAAGGTATCACTCATACTTTCCACATGCGACATCACTCGCATTCCCATTAGCCGAAAAATAAACACGGATATTAAGTTGGAAAAGCGATATATATATTCATTCCTAAAACTAACATCCTAGACCTCTTAAGAATTCTAATCTATAATCCTAAACAGACAAAATGACTCCCCAGCAGAGTCGCCATTTATCTGTTGATGAATTGGGACGATGATGACTAAGGTAAAATAGATCCTCATGGCATCTCCCCAGCAGAGTCGCCATTTTTCTATAGCGTGCAATTTTTGTCGGTGACGCGACCACATTATCCCAGAATTGGGTTTTCTCCTCAATGAAGAGGAGGGGTGCTACTTTTTGATTTCTTAGTTATCCCGTGAAGCTGGAAGGGAAAGGGAAGTTATCTAAAACTAACCTTGCACACGAATGTTTAACTGAACAAACTCTTAAAGAGATTCGGGGAGTCTGTCATACCCCAAATTTTGACCACCAAGATTTCCCATCATTGTGAGGATCATTACCACAATATGGAGATACCATCATGCCTCATCAATCCCCTTAAGGATTGTTGAGCATTCACTACAATCAAGAAGTAGGGTTTTGAGCCCTCTCAGAGCACTTAGACAAAGGATCAATCAAGGAATGACACGATCTTCAACTTGTCTATCCTATTAAACACCTATGAAGGATCAAGAGGACTCCTACATCAAGAATCAAGCACAAGGTTGCAACATTCCAAGTGGATCAAGCCTCAGGATCGCCTGTGTCCCCAAATTAGGGTTTTGGTCGACTGAGACCTCCAGATGAAAATTTTCATCTGGGCCTGAGCCAATACCTCAATGTATGGTCCAAAAAGCTCAAGAGGATCTCAAGAGCCCATCCACGATGGCAAAATCACCTTGAGGGTCCATCTATCAAAAAATCAGGACTTAGGGTTTTGACCTAATTCAACCCTTGAGTCAACTTGTGAAGTGAGGCATGGCTTGAAGCTTCAAGATGAACTTCAATGACCTCAGATACCTCACATTGACATGTTTACAAGATGTGATTAAATCAAAAAGCTCAGATCATAAGCTACAAGAACTCAAAACCATCTGATCACAAATTAGTGTTTCTGACGAAAAAAGTCAGCCCTACCCTTGACTGCTTGCCTACCCTTGATCTCAAACCTTGTGAGGGGTCCAAGACATTCCTAAATACCCTTGGAGGCCATCCATGAAGTTTAATTGAGCCCAAGGATTAATTTCACAAAAGGATCGCAAAGTCAAAATTTCATCTACTGAAAAAGTCAACTGTACAAAAATCCAAGTTTGACTTTTTGGATTTTTGGTCAAACAAGGATCCTTAACCCTAAAACAAAGTTAATATGTGATTTGAATCATTATTCATCAAGAAAAATAAAAGAAAGTGAGTTAACTTGTAGAAGGGGTAACCATAAAAAACTTAGAATTTTTCTAAGTCATGGAACAAAGTGGCTAGGGTACCAACTTCCAAGGACCATAACTTGAGATCCAAGCAACCATTTTGGATAGTCCAAAGCTGGATTTGTAGCTCTCATTACATACTTCAAAAGTGTCAACTACATCCCATTCCATTTCTTCATGGATTTTTAGTTATGGTGTGATCAAAATGGCTAAAAACATGAAAATGACATTTTTCCAACACTTAGTGAATTTTTCACTAAGTCAAAAACTGCCTTACTTTTTCCAAAATGTAGGGGCAGTTTTCACCATGATCCAAGTCAAAACACGTCTAGGGGTGGACATAAAAGTTAAAGTATGCCATAAGGGCTTTCCAACAAGTACCAGATCATCTCCAAATTCCATTTGAGCAAGGAGATACAACCCTTGGAACATGGCATCATGAACTGGTTTTTACAAGGCAGAATTTGTGCATTTTGCTCGATTTGTCCAAATTTGATAAATCCAAGCCTTGTCATCCATTTGGACACATCTGAGGATAATACAAGAAGGGAATGATCTGATCCCCAAGCCTCCAAAGTCCAAGAATCTACAATAGCCAAGCCAAACCTAAAAGAGCTAAAAAGTGCCAAGACTCCAATTTTGTTTCCAAGCCTTTAATGAATGCATCAAGGTGGCATGAAATGAGCCTATTCCAACTGAATTCAGTCAAGGCTTATCTCTGAACCAAAGTTACAAAGCCTGTGCTCTAATCTCAAGTCAATGGCTAGAGGAGACTTGAGATTCCATTTGATCACAATTGGCCAAAGGCTTGCTGCAGTTGGCATTCCCTATGGCTTGCAAAACAAACTTGCTCTACTATAAACAAATCTCATTTGTGATAAGTTTGAGTACACCAAAGCACCCAAACTGATGCTTTCCTCAAAATCACCACTTTCACTCCAATTTTGCCTTCTAACTCAAGTCACCATCGGATTTTGAGTTTGAGAGCAATTCCAACCAAACCAATCACACACACACCTCACATATAACATATAGAAGTGATCCAACCTCTTACATAACATCTGGAACCTCAATTTCACAAAATCACCAGCCAACTGCTCAAGTTCTTGACAGATTTGCAGTTGAGGTACCATCTCAAGTTCCAGATCATTTCCATTTATTCCAAGCATTCAAACACAGTCCTTGGCACCTAGGGAAGCTGTCCAGATCATTGGAACCTAGCTATAACACCTCTAACTCAGAACTTGATCACCAGCTGCAAGAGGTAAGCATGAACTCTTCAAACTCCATGATACATGCATATTTTACTGCACAATAATTTTGCCATATGTTCCTAATCATGTATGGAGTGATAACCCTCAATCAATTGCCATGAATCAGTCGTGTATGGAATTTCATCGTGTTCATGCTGAAATTAGGGTTCATGAGATTTTCTTCTGATTTCTCACTCAATACTCAAAATAAATGCAATTAATCTATATGGTTGTGATCCTTGTTCAAAAACGAGCAAGATTGGTACTTGAATCGTGCAAAACCATTGAGAAATCATGGAGAAAAGTGAGAAAATGCAAATCTGGAAAAACAGAGGGCGCGGGCAGGAACTTGGTGTTCTTGGCACCCTTTTTCAAATATTTGAATATTTGAATATTTTGTTATTTTTGTTAATTGATTCAAAAATTAATTTCTCTATGAATATTTATGTTTTTGAATTGATTCTTTTTCTCAAAATTCACTAAAATGTTTAAATATTTTATTTTACAAAAAAATCCAATTTATATTATTTATTTAATATAGTTAGAATTTTTGTAATCAATTTCATTTTAATTGTTTTTAAACATTTTTAAATGAAATTCCCCCTTTGATATTTCAAAATCAATTGAATTTTAAACTTTCATATGATTGAACATGAATTTTCAAAATATTTTTCAAGATGTACAACTTATTTTTGAATATATTTGGTATTTTATATCATTTTTTTCATTTAATTTCCTTTGAAAAATAACATTTTAATTTAAAATTAGGGTTTCCTCTTGATTTTAAATTTTAAAACACTTTTTGGCCTCTAATAGAGTGTAAGACCCAATACCTTTGTAAATAAACAATTTTGGGACACACACATTGTATAAGTCCCTCTGTATATTTTCAAAAGTTCGGCGGGATCGTCACCTTTTTTAACAAAATCAATTGGGCTTCTCCTTGAGCTATAAGACCCATATTTATTCATTTTCAAACTCTTTGGGCCTCTAATAGAGTGTAAGACCCAATCCCTTTTTGACCAAAACCTTTTTGGGCCTCAGACATTGTATAAGTCCCGCTGTATTTTCAAAGATCTCGGCGCGATCGCCAGTTCAAAAACCAAATCACCTTGGGCCTCTCCTTGAGTTGTAAGCCCCATCACTTGTACAAAAATAAATCTTTGGGCCTCTAATAGAGTGTAAGACCCAATCCCTTTGTATAAAAACCTCTTTGGGCCTAAGTCATTGTATAAGACCCGATGCGATTTTTAAAACAACGGTGCGATCACTGTTAAACCTTGGGCCTCTCTTTGAGTATAGGCCCTAATAATCTTTTCAAAAAGAACTTCTCTCTTGATTTAGATTCAAATATACATGTTATTATCAAAACTTTCTTTAATTTCTTTGAACAACTAACAATACAGCATGGAAGCTTGCTCACCTGTAAGTTTTTTATCGGCTTTCTTTTACATTCTTTAATATATATAACTATATTGTGGGAAGCTGCTCCCATGTAAGTCTTATTTCATATCCTTTTAAATACTTGTCATATATCAACTATATATATACTAGTATAGTTATTTAGAGTTTTCCCCGACAACTTGGTCTAGAACTAAGTAAAGCCAGTTGGTCACTCTTGGATACAGTCAAAACTAGATCCCCATAGGATTTCCAGATACAGTCTTGCCTTCTCTTGGGCATAAATAATATGAAAGAAAGAGAAAGGTAGTATTCTTCGTGAACCTTTTCTCAGGTTGTCACTATTAGAAATTGTCAAAGGAATTTTTCTCCCTAGAGTCGATCTATTCTCGGTGAATAGCATCTCTTGAATTTCTTCAAACCTCATAACTTTCATTAAATGATCTATTCTCGGTGAATAGCATTTCTTGAACTTTTCTTGGTTTGCGACCCCCGGGCTTCGTAAAAGCATCCCTGCCTCCTCTTGGGCTTGGTATAAGGACCCTCCGGCTTCTTAGAAGTTCTCTTGCCTTCTCTTGGGCTTAGTGCAAGGACCCTGAAGACCTCTTAAAGGTATAAGATAGAACTTAGTCATTCTTTGCTAGAACAGTCTTTCCAGTGTCAAATTTCAGACCAATTTAGCATTGATCATCTCCCTTAATACCCTTGCCTCCTCCAAGGCATCATACAAAAGATAAAACTCTTCCACATCAGTAGACTTGGATAGTATAAAACCCCTCTTGAGTCTCAAAGACATTCTCAAGTTCCCTTAAAATGTAGGAGAAACCCTGATCATCCGATCAATTCCCAGTTGAGTTAAAGCCCAGTCTCTCTCCTAAAATTCCCCAACCAGGGTCAGTTTATCATCAGTATAAAACTATCCCAAATCACAACCTCAAGGTCTCTAATACCGCAATTCTTTTGTAAACCCCATCAAGAGTTGAGTCCCCATTTGGACCTGCCTCAGGATCTCAATAATCCCTAGCAGAAGTTATCCTCCTCTTAGGCTTTGTATAATGATCCTTCCTCAGCACAGTCAGCCTCCTCTTGGGCTTTGTACAATGATTCTCCCTAGCGGAGCTGACATTTTCAGTCTCTCTTGTTGAGTCAATCCATTTTTCAGACTCTCTTGTTGATTCAATCACCTTTTCAGACTCTCTTGTTGAGTCAATCAAACTTCCAGACTCTCTTGTTGAGTCAATCACCCTTTTTTTACTCTCTTGTTGAGCCAACCCTTTTAGCCTCAATCTCGGGCTTTGTACGAGACAGATAAAATCACTCTCTTGTTTAGTCAATCTTTTCCAGCCTCCTCTTAGGCTTAGTACAAAGATTTCCCCTAGCAACAATTAGCCTCCTCTTGGGCTTTGTATAATGATTTCTCCAGCTTATTCAGCCATAATCCTGGGCTTTGTACAGGACAGATAAAAGCACTCTCTTGTTGAGTTAAAACCTTTTAGCCTCAATCTTGGGCTTTGTACAAGATATAAATCTTCAGAACCTTCTCTTAAGCTTGGAAAAAATATCTTTCCTAGCAGAGTCAATTCCTCCTAGCCTTCTTTAGTCTTTGAGAAATGAATTCCCTAAGTTGAGTCAAACTCTTTTCAACCTCATTCTTGGGCTTTGTGCAAGACAGATAATACTATACTGCAGAGTCAAACTCAGTTCAGCCTCAATCTTGGGCCTTGTACAAGACACCTAAAATATCATCAGTCAAGTCAGTTAAATTTCCCATTTCAGCCTTAATCTTGGGCTTTGTACAAGACACATACAAACCTCCCCGGCGGAGTCAAAATCCTTTTTAGCCTCAATTTTGGGCTTTGTACAAGACAGACAGAACACTTTCCTCGGAAAAGTCAAGCTTTTAGCCTCCTCTTAGGCTTTGTATAAAGATATCCCCAAAGAGTCAGTCTCTTTTTGCCTCAATCTTGGGCTTTGTACAAGACATATAAACACTCTTTTGTTAAGTCCGTCTCCTCCAGCCTCCTCTTAGGCTTTGTATAAGGACTTCCCTAGTGGAGTCAACCAACCTCTTAGCTTAAACCTTGGGCTTTGATCAAGGCACACAAAAATCTAGATCCCCTATAAAGGAAATTATGGCATTACTGGATGCACATATCTCAGTTAAAGTAATCCTCTTTATAAACAGTCATGATAAACATACCAAATGTCTCCCTTTAGAGATGACAAGTTCTCTCTCAGCCAAACCTTTTAGCTTCAATCTCGGGCTTTGAACAAGACACAAAAAAAACCTTTTAGCTTTGATCTTGGGCTTTGAACAAGACACCAAAACATCATCTTTTTCCTCCTTTAGAATAGGAGGAACTACGATTGCTTTGATTTCCCTGTTTCATTTAAACGGGAATACATAGGCATAAGATTACGAAATCTTAGCGAGCATACTAATAAAAAACTCTAGGTCCAGTACCCTCACACATCAACCAAAACATGGGTCAAGTACCTTACCAAAAACACCCGAAAATCAACAAAAACTCACTCACTCACTCATACTTCCCAAGAAACTTTCCCAACCCATTAACGGATAAACACTATCAAGTACAAAGTGAAACCTAAAGCCAACAACCTATGGATAACCACATATAGGATGGGTAATTGACAACTCCCCATTGTATAACCTGACCCTGGACCCCCCAATCTCTGTAAAAGCGTTTAGTCAGTTAAACAATCGCGTGCAAGGTTAGTTTTAGATAGCTTCCCATTCCCTTCCAGCGTCACGGGATAAATAAGAAATCAGAAAGTAGCACCCCCTTCTCATTGTTGGGAGAAACCCAAAAACTAGAGATAAGGTGGTCGCGTCACCGATAAAAATCGCTCGCTACAAAGTTCGGGGTCAAGTAATACAATGGGGAGTTGTCAATTACCCATCCTATATGTGGTTATCCACAGGTTTTTAGTTTTAGGTTCTGCTTTGTACTTGATCGTGTTTATCTGTTGATGGGTTGGGAAATATGAGAGAGAGAGTTTTTGATATTTTTGGTGATGTATTGGACCTCAGTTTTGATCGGTGTGAAGGTACTGGACCTAGAGTTTTTTATTAGTATGCTTGCTAATATTTTGCAATCTTATGCCTACGTATTCCCGCTTAAAGAAATAGGGAAATCTTATGCCATAATTTCGTTTATAGGGGTGTTATCCTAAAGGAGAAAACTTTAACTCTGTGTTGAGCAATGCAATTTTTTCTTAGGAATCTCTCATGCTAAGAGAGGGATAGTGGCGTGTATGTAAATAATCCAGAGGCTTGCCGTTTACAACAATTAGATGAAAAAAGGGTTTATCAGGATAAAAGATGGACAACAGCTTGGATATTTGAATCAACAAGTGTTCCACTTACAGCAGTTATCTGGGATTAGGGTTTGTTTTGATTTTGTTTAGAAAAGTGATAAATAGAAAAATGACTTCCTACAGAGGGATTTTGATTTTCTCTGAGGGGATGTTGATTTTTGTGTGCCTTGATCAAAGCCCGAGGTTGAAGCTAAGAGATTGATTGACTCCACTAGGGAAGTCCTTATACAAAGCCTAAGAGGAGGCTTGGAAAGAATGACTCAACAAGAGAGTGTTATCTATCTTGTACAAAGCCAAAGATTGAGGCTAAAAAGAGACTGACTCTTTGGGGGATATCGTTATACCAAGCCTAAGAGGAGGCTAAAAGTTTGACTTTTCCGGGGAAAATATTCTGTCTATCTTGTACAAGGCCCAAGATTGAGGATAAAAGGGATTTCGACTCCGCCGGGGAGGGTTTGCATGTGTCTTGTACAAAGCCCAAGATTGAGGCTGAAAAGAAAACTGACTCTGTGGGAAAGAAATCTGAATCTGTCTTGTACAAAGCCCAAGGTTGAGGCTAAAATGAGACTTTACTGCCTCGCCTGAGGATATTTTAGGTGTCTTGTACAAAGCCCATGATTGAGGCTGAAAGAATTTAGACTCTGTTGGAGAGTATTATCTGTCTTGTACAAAGCCCAAGATTGAGGCTGAAAGAGGATTGACTCTGCTTAGGAAATTTATATGGTCTCTTGTTCAAAGCCCAAGATTGAGGCTAAAAAGCTGGAGAAATCTTTATACACAGCCTGAGAGGAGGCTAACTTCTTCTAGGGGAAATCATTACACCAAGCCTAAGAGGAAGCTGAAAAAAGATTGACTCAACAAGAGAGTGTTTTTATCTGTCTTGTACAAAGCCCAAGATTGAGGCTAAAAAGGTTGAATCAACAAGAGAGTATTGAAAAGTGGTTGACTCAATAAGAGAGTCTGCAACAGAGCCTGAAAAGGTTAGCTCAACTGGGGAAAATCTTTGTACAAAGCCCAATAGGAGGCTAACTGTGCTGAGGAAAGGAAGGATCATTATACAAAGCCTAAGAGGAGGCTATCTTTACTGGGGATTATTTAGATCCCGAGGCGGGTCCAAATGGGGAATCAACTCTTGCTGAGGATTATAGAAGAGTTGAGGTGTTAGATACCTTGAGGTTCTGATTTGGGATAGTGTTATCACTACAACAAAACGCTAAAACAACAACGCCAAGCTTACAACGTGTAGCGCGATTTTTGTGGTTTCGAATCATTATCGCTTTGGTACTACAGTTCGAATCATTTTTTATCCTGTTGGGCTGATTAAGGAAGGGAAATAGATGTCTCCAATTAACCCTGCTTGCATACTAAGGGTAAACAGCCAAAACTGTTGGTTTACAGATGCTATCAAAATGGGGCTCTGTCTTTAGGCTATTTCGTTTAAGAACACAGTGTCGTGACTGTATAGGAGAAATTTTAATTAGGTGTTAGGTCTGTTGCTTTTTGATTGATATATGGAGGTACTGGAGTTTGGGTTTTTGATTATTATGCTCGCTAAGATTTTGCAATCTTATTCCTACGTATTCCCGTTTAACGAAACAGGGAAATCAGAGTGATCGTAGTTCCTCCTATTCTATGGGAGGAAAAAGGTTGTTTTGGTGTCTTGTTCAAAGCCCAAGACATGAAGCTAAAGGTGGTTTGTATCTTTTTCAAAGCCCAAGATGCTAAAGCGTTTTGGATGAGAGAGAATTTGTCTTCTCTAAAGAGGAATTATTGATGTTTGTATGCTGTGAGCAAGACACAAATTTGATGCTAAAAGGTTGATTGACTCAATCGGGGGATGCCTTTATACAAAGCCTAAGAGGAGGCTTAAAGTTTGACTTTTCTGGGGAAAAGATTCTTTTTGTCTTGTACAAAGCCCAAGATTGAGGCTAAAAGGGATTTTGACTCCGTTGAGGAGAATGTATCTTATATAAAGCCCAAGATGGAGGCTGGAATGGTTTGTCTCAACAAGAGAGTACTTTGATCTGTCCTGTATAAAGCCCAAGACGGAGGCTAAGTAGGTTTACTCAACAAGAGAGTCTGAAGGCTGATCGACTCAACAAGGGAGTCTTTTATACTCAACAAGAGAGTGTTTATTATATGTCTTGTACAAAGCCCAAGACGGAGGCTAAAAGTGGTTGACTCAACAAGAGAGTCTTTTATACTCAACAAGAGAGTGTTTTGTTGTTCGTATGAAGCCCGAGATTAAGGCTAAAAGGAGACTGACTCAACAAGAGAGTCTTTTATACTCAATAAGAGAGTGATTTGTTGTCTCGTACAAAGCCCGAGATTGAGGCTAAAAGGATATTGACTCAACAAGAGAGTCTTTTATACTCAACAAGAGAGTGTTTTATATGTCTTGTACAAGGCCCAAGATGGAGGCTAAAAAGGGTCTGACTCAACAAGAGAGTCTTTTATACTCAACATGAGAGTGTTTTATATGTCTTGTATAAAGCCCAAGACGGAGGCTGAAAGTGGTTAACTCAATAAGAGAGTCTGAAAAGGTTAGCTCTGCTAGGAAGAATCATTTCTACAAAGCCCAAGAGGAGGCTGACCTACTGCTGAGGATTATTGAGATCCTGACGATGGTCCAGGAGTGGGGAACTCTAATGAGAGAGACTGGGTTTCTGCTGGAGATTGATCCAGAGTGATCGGTGTTTTTTCCTATTTTTGAAAGGAACTTGAGAATGTCTTTGAGACTCAAGAGGTTTAGACTGTCCAAGTCTAGAGTTTTATCTTTTGTATCATGTCCAAGTGGAGGCATTCACGGAGAAAAGATCATCTCTAGGGAGTTAGAGTTTCTTTGACAATTTCTAAGGGTGACAGTCTGAGAAAAGGTTCACCGAGAATACTTCCTTTCTCTTTGTTCCATATTGTTTAACCCCGAGAGGTGGGAAGACTATATCTGGAATCCTACGGGGGATCTAGTTTTGTTTGTATTTAAGAGTGACCAACAAAGCTTTACCTAGTGCTAGACGTAGTTGCCGGGGAAAACTCTAAATAACTATACTAGTATTACACAGTGTATATGTGACAAGTATATAAAAGGATGTGAAAGAAGACTTACAGTGAAGCAGATCCACAATACAGTTATATGTATATGAAAGCGGTAAACGAAAGCGGATAAACACTTACCCGTTGTAGAGCTTCCATGTTGTTTGGTTAGTTGTTCAACAAAGAAAGTTTTGATAAAAACATATACTTGAATTCAAAATCAAAGGAGAAAGTGCTTTGAAACGATTGTTGGGGCTTATAGCTCAAGGAGAGGCCCAAGTTTTAACGATGATCGCACCGTTGTTTTGAAAACTGTACAGAGGGACTTATACAATATGTGAGGCCCACACCATTTTGGTTTCAAAAAAAGGGTTGGGTCTTACACTCTATTAGAGGCCCAAAGATTTATTTTTGTACAAGAGATGGGACTTACAACTCAAGGAGAAGGCCAAGGTTATTTGTTTGGCAACGGCGATCGCGCCGAGGTTTTTGAAAATCCATTGGGTCTTATACAATATTTTAGGCCCAAATCATTTTGGTTTCAAAAAGGGGTTGGGTCTTACACTCTATTAGAGGCCCAAAGAATTTTTAAAGAAAAGAAATGGGGCTTAACACACGAGGGTAGGCCCAGATGATTTGATTTTTGAACTAGCGATCGCGCCGAGATTTTTCTTTTGACGCAGAGGGACTTATACAATATCTGAGGCCCAAAATTGTTTTGGTTAAAAGACGATTGGGTCTTACACTCTATTAGAGGCCCATGAGTGTTTTGAAATATTTGAGTATGATTAAAAATCAAAGAAACCCTAATTTTCACCTTTTAAAAGTAATTTTTCAAAGAAAATTAATAAAAAATGATAAAAATACAAAATAGGTTTAAATGAACCACTTTTGATTTTTGGTTATGGTTTGAAAAATGAGGTTTTAATCACAATATCATTTAAAACCCATTTAGTTTTGATTTTCAAGATGAATATTCATTTTTTATTTGTTTAAAAACAATTAAAATGAATTTATTTACAAAAATACCAACTATATTAAATAAATAATATAAAATTTTATTTTTTTGTGGAATAAAATATTTGAACATTTTTGTGATTTTTTGCAAAAAGAACCAATCAAAAATGATAACAATTGAGAGAGTTATTAATTTTTCAAATCATTAAATAAATATGAAAAATAATAAAAATAAACCAAGTGATAAAAAAGAGGTCTGGGGAGAGGGGGATTCGAACCCCAGACCTACTGCTTGCCAATACTCACAAACCAGCTGATCAACCACTGGGGCGCAATGCCAATTCATTAAACATATGGCAAGGAAAAATATAAGGCAAACTTGGTTGGAAAACCTGAAGAATGGCGCCATGGCGATCTTCTTCCTTGACTCAGATGCGTGAAGCTCTCTATCTCACTCGTTTCTCAACCATTTGTCATGATTCAAACACCAATTTCATGCATTTTTTAATGAGGAATATGATGGCAATATTCAATTTCGTTGAAATGGATTAAATCAGAACATAACAAGTTAAGACCTGAAGAACCCTAAAACTGACATGAACTCAATGAAATCCTATATACGAATTGTAAATAATAATTGATTGAGGGGAAACACTCAACATATGAGGACAAGCAATTGGCAAAAGTATCATGCGAGGAAATATGCATGGATCATGTTATGAGAGTTTTGAGGCTTACCTTGATGCAAGCTGAAATGGAACTCTACACAGATGGTGTTCCAGAAGTGATTTGATGAACCCTACAACTTCAATGGATGTTGTTGAGTGGATTGCAAGCCTTGGAACACTTTGGAAATCTTTGGATCAGGTTGGAGGAATCCAACTGTAGAATGGATGCATAATGGCTTGGTTGAAGGGTGATTTTGAGCTAGAGGTGTTACAGAGATGATTTAAGTGTTTGAGCACCTTATATACATCATATGTGATGTGTTTGAGCAATTAGATTGGATTGTTTAAGGCTGCAACTCAAAACCCGATGGTGGTTGCTCAAAAACAAAGAAATTTGGCACTTAAGAGGGAATGAGAGAAAGCAATGTGGTAAGCTGCTTTGGTGTAGTTTGAATGATCAGTGAGAACCTCTATTTATAGGTGATCAATTCTTGTCTTGGAGGAATAGTGAATGACTGCTGGATCAGATCAAATTCAATGGCTTTGGCTTGGTGGCATTTCTTCTCATGCAAGGCAAACTAGCCTCTCCAAAGAGCATGGCTATGTCTTAACCAAATCCACATTCTTCAGATGTTTTAATTGTTGTTTAATCATAGAACTTGACTGAGGAGAATGGCTTTGTTGAAAGTGCCCTATTTCACATAAATGCCTTTGAATTCAAGGCATAATGTGCCAAAATGCATTAATATCAAGTTGGAAGATCCCTTGGATTTTTGACTTAGCTTTATCAGTTGGATCAGTTGGATTAGGATCAGATTAGATAACTGTGACATAGAGGTCCTTGGTCTTTGGCTCAAAATCGTGCAAGAGAAGAAATCTCACAAACTGATTTTTCATGACAGCCTTGCCATGGTGTGTTGTAGCAGCTATAACTCTTGGCTCAAGTGGAGTTGTTTCATGCTAGTGAGTTGCTTGGATTGTAGGCAACATGTAAAACAACTTTGATGTTTACATCATGAATTTATTCAGCTTGTAACTGTGTGAAAAAAACCCACAAGATTTGGTGTTTTCAACCAAATCTGTCTTGGACAGAACTTTATCAAAGTGTTGGAAAAGTTGTACTTTCATGTTTTTAATGATTTTGATCCAATCATAACTCAGAATCCACAATGAATTGGAATGAGGTGTAGTTGAAGCTTTTGTAGAGTGCCATGAGAGCTACAAATCCAGCTTTCGACCAACCAAAATGGTTGCTTGGATCACAAGTTATGATCCATGGAAGTTGGTACCCTAGCCACTTTGTTCCATAACTTAGAAAATTTCTATGTGTTTTATGGTTACCTCTTTTTCAAGTTATCCCACTTTTCTTGATATTTCTTGGTGAATGATGATTCCAATCACACATTAACAACATTTTAGGGCTAGGGAACCATAATTGATCAAAAAATCAAAAAGTCAAACTTTGACTTTTGGGCATAGTTGAAAATGGATCAATGTAGTGTATTAGGGTCCCTCAAATCATTTCTTGAGGTCTTGGCTCATGTTTTGTCCCAAAAGTCAATTTAGGAGTGAATTAGGTCAAGAAACCCTAATTCCTGATTTTTTTATGAATGCATCCCCTGAGGCTAAATTGACTTGATGATTGGGTTTATGAGGTTCCTTAGAGTATTTTGGGTTATGCTTTGAAGCATTGGCTCATGCCCAGAGGAAAATTTCCATTGGGAGACCCTGGTCGACCAAAACCCTAATTTGGTGACACTGGCAATCTTGAGGCTTAATCCACTTGGAATGTTGCAGCCTTGTGCTTGATCCTTGACGTGGGAGTCCTCTTGATCCATTATGGATGTTTGAGAGGCTTAGAAAAGTTGAGGATCATGTCATTTCTTGATTGATCCTTTGTCTAAAAGCTCTAAGGGGGTTTGAAACCCTAAGTCTGATTGCAGTGAGTGCTCAGCAACCCTAGAGGAGATTGATGAGGCACAAAGGTACATCCATATTGTGCTGATGATTTGCACAATGATAGGAAATCTTAGTGGTCAAAATTTGGGGTATGACACAACGCATCCTTTTATGCCGTTGTAATAGGTTAAAAATTTTGCGCCCAGGTAGAAGCTGGGTCATTTAATGATGGTTGAATGAAACCACGGTAGTAATAAATAAAATGTATCAAGCTTCGATTCCCTGCAACTAAATTTTTTTCATTTTTAGAGTAGATTTAGCGTGTGTCAATTAAGGCCATTATTTAAAAATTAAATTGTAAATTATTTTACAACGGTTAAGATGAACAACTGTAGTAATAAATGAAATGTAACAAGCTTCGATTCCCTGCAGCTACAATTTTTCCTTTTTTTAGGGTACATTTAGCGTGTGTCACTTAAGTCCATTATTTAAAAAATAAATTGTAAATTATTTTACAACAGTTAAGATGAACAATCGTAGTAATAAATGAAATGTAACAAGCTTCGATTCCCTGCAACATATTTTTTCCTTTTTTCGGGATACATTTAGCGTGTGTCACTTAAGATTTCACTACGAATTGTTTCTCCACCGAGATTAAAAGGTTTACTGATAAATTAAAACAAAACTTATTATGTATTTCCTTCATAAGATGCCCTAATCGAACAAGTGAGACAGAGACGCTCTAACCTTTACCCTCTTCGTATCCATTCATTTGGAGCTCAAATATTGCTCAAATAAGGTACTGTTCAACATATTCATTCCTTTTTTCTTGGTTTATGCTCAAATATTAACCGTCTTCATTCATTTGCTTCTTCAGCTTCGAAGTAAGGTACTCTTCAAAATCTTCATTCCTTTTTTCTTGGTTTATGCTCAAATATTGACCGTCTTCATTCATTTGCTTCTTCAGCTTCGATGTAAGGTTCTTTTCGACATCTTCATTCCTTTTTTCTTGGTTTATGCTCAAATATTGACCGTCTTGATCATTCATTTGCTTCTTCAGCTTCGAAGTAAGGTTCTCTTCAACATCTTCATTGTTTTTTTCTTTGTTCATATTGTATATGCTCAAGTCAGAATGAGATGTTTCATATGCTTTACGTTTAGTATGAGAGTACATCTTCATTGATTTTTTCTTTTTTCAAATTGTATATGCATATGCTTGAGTTTTTGGATTAGATTTTGGTGTGTCATTCACATTATTATACATGTATAAATTTCAGAAGTTGTAATGGATCGTAGTTGGATGAAAGCCAATAGATTAGATCGGTTTATGAGAACAGAGTTTGTGAATTCCTTAAATACACTGATAAACATCTTCCCGGCAATGATGGTATCTTTTATTGTCCTTGTGTTGTTTGCGCTAATATCAAAATGGTTACAAAGAAAGAAATACACAATTAACTTTGTTGTGATGGTATATGTCAAAATTATATAATATGGACGTGGCATGGTGAGGTGGATAATAAGGAAAGTCGGGTGTCACAAAGTCAAAGAGTGGAGGAAGATGAATATATGGAAGACACCTAGAGGATATGTTCCGTGATATTGGGGAATCTTCTTTTATGAATGCTCATATTTATGATAATTTATGTAGTGATAAAGGCACCCCTTTATATAAGGGATGCACAGAGTTCACACGATTGTCGGCGGTGTTAAAGTTGTTTAATCTGAAAGCAAAAAATGGATGGTCGGATAAAAGTTTCACGGAATTACTTGAATTGCTACAGCAAATGTTACCAGAAGATAACAAATTGCCGGATCGTTGCTATGAGGCCAAGAAGATTTTGTGTCCACTGGGTCTCGAGTATATCAAGATACATGCTTGCCCTAATGAATGCATATTATACCGGAAAGAGTATGAAGACTTGTTTCAATGTCTGAAATGTGGCGTGTCGCGTTACAAGCTGAAGGCTAGCAATGGTGATGACAATGATCACTATGACAATGTTAGTAGGAAGCATCCTCTTGCTAAAGTGTTATGGTACTTGCCAATACTTTCACGATTAAAGAGACTTTTTTCTAACTCGAATGACGTAAAGAATCTTAGATTGCATGCAAATGAAAGGATTCGTGATGGAAACATTTGCCATGTAGCTTATTCTTTGCAATGGAAGAAAATTGATTCGTTGTTTCTGGATTTTGGAGTCGAGCCAAGAAATCTTAGGCTTGGGCTTGCCACCGATGGAATGAACCCCTTTGGTAATATGAGCACTAATCATACTTCGTGGCCTATTCTTTTCACTATTTACAACCCATCTCCTTGGTTGTGCATGAAGCGCAAGTATATACTGTAAAGTATGATGATTTCTAGACCACGACAACCTGGTAACAACATAGATGTTTATCTTAGTCCATTAATTGATGATTTATGACTCTTGTGGGATGAAGGCGCTGAAGTTGATGATGCATATTCTGGGGAAAGTTTAATATACGTGCAATGTTATTTTGCACAATTAAGACTTTTCGGCTTATGGTAACTTGGCGGGATACAGGGTCAAAGGACATAAAGCGTGTCCTATATGTGAAGATGATACTTGTTATCACCAACTTGAGTTTGGAAAAAAGACCGTTTACCTTGGGCATCAAAAATTTCTAAAACCGGGTCATCCTTATCGTAGATTGTGAAAGGCTTTTAATGGAGAGTAAGAGTTTGGTGAGGCTCCTTAACCTTTAACCAGGGTTGAAGTTTATCAATGGCAGGAATACATTAATGTTGTCCTTGGGAAGAGAGAAAAAGAAAAAGGTGGGAAGAGAGAAAAAGAAAAAGGTGGGAAGAGAGAAAAAGAAAAAGGGGCAGTTGCGAAAAATATATGGAAAAAGAGGTCCATCTTCTTTGATCTTCCATATTGGTCAAGTCTTGATGTTAGACATTGTCTTGATGTGATGCATGTGGAGAAAAATGTGTGTGATAGTTTGATTGGCACACTTCTAAACATTCCGGGCAAGACTAAAGATAGTAATACTTCCCGTCTTGATATGGAGAAGATGGGTATAGGAAAAATAGTTTGCTCCAATAGAGAAAGGAAAAAGAACTTATCTGCCTCCAGCATGTCACACTCTATCTAAAAAGGAAAAGAAGATGTTCTGCGAGTGTTTGCAAGGTATTAAAGTTCCGCAAGGTTACTCATCAAACATCAAGAAACTTGTATCAATGAAAGATATCAAGTTAATTGGTTTAAAATCTCATGATTGTCATCTATTGATGCAACAACTTCTACCAGTGGCTATCCGTGGGATCCTTCCAAAAAATGTGAGAGTAACTATAACGAGACTGTGTTTATTCTTCAATGCCATATGTAATAAAGTTCTTGATTTCAAAAAATTGGATGAATTGGAAGATGAGGCTGCCATAATCTTGTGTCGATTGGAGATGTATTTTCTGCCATCATTTTTTGACATTATGGTTCACTTACTTGTTCATCTCGTAAGAGAAATCAGAATTTTTGGTCCAGTTTATTTAAGGTGGATGTATCCAATAGAGCGATATATTAAGATCTTTCAAGGATATAGGAAGAATCATCACTAACCGGAAGCTTCGATTGTTGAAAGGTACATCACAGAAGAAGCTGTTGAGTTTTGTACAAACTATTTGTCGGATGCAGATTCTATAGGAATTCTGAAGTCTCATCATGCTGACACAGATGGAAAAGGTATTCAAGGTCTAAATGTTAGGTCAATGGCTCGAGATGTAGTTATTCAATCACATTTCTATATATTGAATAATATAGATGAGGTTCAACCTTTCAAAGATACTCACAAAAGACTTATGAAGAAAAAATATCCCCAAATGAATGACAAGTTGTTGTTGAAAGAGATAACAATAGATTCATGGATTGGTTTAATAAAAGTGTATCTAATGATCCTAGTGCATCCGAGATACTTTGATGGTTGTCGTACGAGCCAAAATTTTGTCTCATTACCTGGAGTGCATACGACATTGGTCATTATTCCTTTTATACAAAATCAAAAGATGATCGTAGTACAATGCAAAATAGTGGGGTTATGGTTGAGGCCGAATCGATGTATTTCTCTAGTTTGAAAGATAAGATTCCGGTATTGGCAACTACCGCGTTTTATGGTGTCATTGATGAGATTTGGGAGATTGATTATTTTATTTTCAAAGTGGCTTTATTTAAATGCAAGTGGGTTCCCAATAATAGTAATGGTGTAGACATTGATGACTTAGGATTCACCTGGGTCGACCTTGGCAAGGCATCTTTTAATACAGAACCATTCATCATGGCTTCTCATGCAAAACAAGTTTTCTATTTTTCCGATCCATCGGACAAATCGGGGAAATGGTCAATCGTTCTCCAAGGAAAATACATTCCTCTTAGTGATGAAAGTCTTGATATTCCATCCACACCATCTTACATAACACAAGTTCCTACCTCATATGATGAAGTTGATGGAGATGTCGTGCATGCTATACGACTCGATCATGAAGAAGGCATATGAGAAAATTAACAAGTACGTAATTTATTATTTATTCATAATATATTAATTGTATGTTATAGTTTAGAAGTATTTTTACTAACAAGTATAATTATTTGAAATCATAGGTATTTTGAGTCCATACACCAGGCCAGGAGACAAGACGCCAAGAGACAAGATACCGATACACCAAGTTACAATTATGTGAAGTTATGTAATGTGTGCAAACTGTAATATGGTATATGTGATATTTTATTTATGTAGGTTGTTTGTTCTGATAAACTGTAATATGGTATATGTGATATCATGAATATGATACGATTAATATTATTATGAAAACATTATCACAAAATGTGAATTATATTTTTCTGTTGTGCTGAGATATGGAGAACAATAATACAGGTAAAAAAATGGGATTAATTATAAAAGCAGGATCATATTTGTTAATTTTGTAGAAACTTTAACGATGGTTATATTTCATAACCGTTATAATATCTGGCGCGTTGTCCAGGAAAAAATAAATATCAAAATTACGCTGCTGGGAATCGAACCGATGACAATTATATTTATTACAATTGTGTATTGTAAAACCGTTGTGATAGATAGCGTGCTTTCCTGTTTATTACAACGCCAACAAGGCCGTCGTTGTAAGTATCATATATACAACAACAATCTACATAACAACGCCCTCGCCCGCGTCATTATATATCATTCCCTACTGTTGTTAAATGGGTTTTTCGTAGTAGTGTATACTGATGATGAACTGATCATGGCTGGGGATTTTTAGGAGAAAGACTGGGTTTTAGAACCCATGGGTTTTCACTCTACTGGAGATTTATTTAAAATGACCAGGGTTTCTCTAGGGAACTTGAGAATGTCTTGGAAACTCAAGAGGAAATTAGACTGTCCAAGTCTACAGGTGTGGAAGAGTTTATCTTTGTATGATGCCCAAGAGGAGGCAAGTGTTTTAAGGGATGAGAATCAACCCTAAATTAGTTTAATGTTTTGACACTGGAAATACTGCTCTAGCAAAGGATGACTAAGTTCTGTCTTATACTTTTAAGAGGTCTTCAGGGTCCTTGTATTAAGCCCAAGAGAAGGCATGAGAAATTCTTAGAAGCCGGAGGGTCCTTGTACAAAGCCCAAGAGGATGCGGGGATGCTTTTAGGAAGCCTGTGGGTCCAAACTTAAGAAGAGTTCAAGAAAAGTTTCACTGAGAATAATCTTTTCTTTAGTGAACAGTTCTAGGGTTTGTAGAAATCCAAGAGAGGTTTCACCAAGAATTAATCCTCTCCGGGGAACTGAACTTCTTTGAAAATTTCTAATAGTGACAGTCTGAGAAAAGTTTCACCGGGAATAATGCCTTTCTCTTTGTTCCGTATTGTTTAAGCCTAAGAGAAGGCAAGACTGTATCTGGAAATCCTATGGGGATCTATTTTTGACTGTATTAAAGAGTGACCAACTGACATTACCTAGTTCTAGACCTAGTTATCAGGGAAAACTCTAAGCAGATATACTAGTATATATACAGTTGATATATGACAAGTATTTAAAAGGATATGAAAGAAGGACTTACAGGTGAACAGGCTTCCCACAATACAGTTATATATATAAAAGCATGTAAAGTAAAGCTGATAAAAACTTAAAGGTGAGCAAGCTTCCATGATTTTTAAACAAATATATACATGTATATGTGCAAGTACATAAAAGAAAGCTGATAAAAACTTACAGGCGAGCAAGCTTCCATAGCTGTATTGTTAGTTGTTCAAGAAATTAAAAAAAGTTTTGATAACAACTGTATATTTGAACCTAAATCAAAAGGGAAGTTGCTTTTGAAAATATTGTTGGGGCTTATACTCAAGGAGAGGCCCAGATGAAAAACAATAATTGTACCGTTGTTTTGTAAACTGTTGTCACACCCTCATTTTCACCCTAACCCTAGCCTTGCATATCATATCATTTATGCATCTCCATGAGGTCTTAGCTCATAATCATGCATTTTTGGTCATTTTATCATTTCATTTTAGAATTTGTCCTATTTTAAGATTTATTTAGAATATATTTTTATTATTTGATTTGATTTAATATTTAGTTAATGATAGTTATTTAAGTTATTAGTCTAGTTATTAAAAAAAAAACTCAAAAAGTATTTTTTTTAATTAGCTTTTAGGAGTTGGTTTTTGGGTGTTTATTAGATTAGTATACCATTTATTTTATAGATTAATGTATGATATCATTTAGTCATTAGTTTCATTTCAAGTGATGTTTCGGTATTATATAGTTGTGTGATGTCTAGCAACGATAGCTTGTGTGTACGTAGAATCTATAGGGCTTTGATCATTTTTCTCTCTAGCCTATTTCTTGTTATAACCTTTATTTTTGTTTTAGAAAATAATTTTTAAATTTTGTTTTAGAGAGTAATAATAATTTTATTTTTGAAAATAGCTTTTGTTTCTATTAGAAAATAATCTTTAATCTTGTTTTAAAAAATATTCTTTTTATTTTAATTTGTGTTTAGATTTTATTTTCATAATTTAATCTTTGACCACTTAGATTTTGTTTAATTTCCATCAGTTTCTTTGACTTTTAAACATTTGAGTTTTGCAACTTAAATTCGATTTGGTTTCATCTCATTGATTTCGATTATTTTCTTGGTTCGATCTCGTAACCAGTTCTTGTATTCATAAACTCATTCCATTTCTTTCATCACCTCCTTTTTCTAAGGCAATCAAAACCTTGGTCTTGTACCAAGTGCTTTTTTAAACTTCTTTTTTCTCAATAAACTTAGATGGTCGTGGAGTGGTTAGGCGAAGGCCTTCTCCTATCCCGAGTGCTTGACATTACCTTTAGGGTTCACTGTCGTAAAGCACTTACCATCTAACTCAAAACATCTTTAATAAGAGAATATGTTCTCTTTGTATTGAACTAAAAAAGAGAGGATTGGGTGAAGACCTCTTCCTCTTCGAGTATTAGGAAGCTCACTTTAGAGTGTGTGGTCTTGATACTCGTCTTTCAATACGAAGACGTGACTATATTCGCCACACAACTTTCATAATAAATCTTTTGAGATAAAGAATTGGGTACTACCCGAAGGGGCTCCTATCCGAGGACTTATTTCACCCCTTAAAATCAACATTAACAAATCAAATGTGACATATTGCCTTGATGGCGAAAATCAACTTTTTCAAAAAGGACATGTTGCGTCCGTTCTACCACAAACAGGTAACGCATAAGACTCCACGAGCGAGCTGCAAAACACCTAACTGCTAGAACCCGCACGTTAACATCGTCCATAAAAAAACACCAACAAATCGTAGGTCGAACTACGATTGCTCTGATTCTTCATTCTCGTCCGAATGTAAGATACGTAGGCACAAGATTGCAATAATCTTGGCGAGCCCTCTTTCATTTTCTTCACCCGTAGTCCTCCGAACTACGTTGACTCTGACTTTCCCATTGCACGAGAGAATACGTAGGCATAGGACCGCGAAGTGCTATCGAGTCTCCTTCTTCTTCTCCTTTTCTTTCTCTCTCTTTTTGTTTCCACCATTCTCTTTCATTTTATTTTCTTTCACATCCTTTGTTCTCGCCCTTCTCTTTCCCTCTTAGAACACTCTTAGAAAGCAATATCCTTAGCAAACATCCTTACACATAGACAAGCAAATGGTTCCCATCGAGTACGATGGATGTGGGGGGTGCTAATACCTTCCCTCCGCATAACCGGCTTCCGAACCCGTAATTTGGTTGCGAGACCATTTTATCCTTCCTTCTTTGGGTTTTCTCGATTTTTTCCCTTCCCCTCATGGGATAAATAAAGTTTGATGGCGACTCTTCTGTTTCTTCCTCTTTTCGCCTCCGGTTGACTATTTTTCGAGTAGCGACAGCTGGCGACTCTGCTGGGGATTTGGTTCACCCTAGCAAGCCAAGCCTAGTTTGTTTATCATATGTGTATTTTTGTTTGCTTTATTATTGCTTTATTATCTTGTGTTTTTCTTATCTGTTGGGTTTATTGGGGATGGTTTGTGAGGAGAAAGGCTTTCTACCCGAGCTTTTCGAGTATACACTAAGCTAGGAGGTGGTTGCTTACTGATTTGCGAGACTTAGGACTCGTCGAGTTGGTTTGACTTCCACCGCTCAGATGAGGCCCCTTTGGGAATGATTATGTCTTACGATCAGTCGTAATGGCGTCTTTGTTTCCGTCCTGGGAGTCCGTGATTTTGAGGACCTTTAGAACCCTATTCCAAAGGTTACTAAGGCATAACGCTGTGCTCATCCTTTGAAGGGATTACCGTCTTACGAATCGTCGTCATGATGGAAAACTTTTGAGGGTTAGGGCATGGGACCTTGTTTGAAAGCCCGTGGAATGCCCTGTTATAAACCAATAAATAATCTACCCGAGGTGAGGGATATCTTGTTGTGTTGTCCTGCAGAATTTGTGACCTTGACACCAGTTGCGAACCCCTGATTCAGCGATCTTTGATCTCATGTCTTATTGCATTCATAACATTTCATTTGCATCAGCATCTTTTACATCATTTTGCATATCGTTCTCCAACCTTAGAACTCATCCATCCTTTGTCCATAACCCGCAGTTGACTTCCTGAAGCCCATATTGGACTTGAAGTAGCTTTTGAAGGATCATGGCCTCCGAAGAGCAGAACCAGTTTGTGACAAGAGCGGATGTTGATTCGATGAAGAGCCAATTGGACCAACTTGTGGAAGCTATGACAACCTTGGCAAGGAAAGATGGCAACATTCAAAGAACTTCAGCCACTGAGAATGTCGTTTCACCTCAAGTGAACAATGTTGCTCAAGCTCAGCCTGTGCAGATCTCTGTTGAGGATCCTTTTATTCGCGAACGTACCATTGTCCGAGATGGACATTCTTCTTCTCTTGATGCCATGGAATATCACAGTTTTGCATTCTCTGAGTCAAATCCCCAAGGGGCGGTCCCTGTGATGGAAACCAAGGATCCGCAAGCTGTTGAGCTTTTGGAAAAGTGTCGAGTGTTGGAAGAGAAACTTAACGCCATAAAGAGTCGTGATACTTTGGATCTGAATGCTTCAAGCATGTGTTTGGTACCCAACCTTGTAATACCTCCAAAGTTCAACACACCGAATTTTGAGAAGTATAAAGCGGATAGTTGTCCAAAGCAACATTTGGTGTAGTATTGCAGAAGAATGACCTCGCATGTCTATGACGACAAACTTATGATTCATTGTTTCCAAGACAGTCTGAGTGGGGCATCACTAAGTTGGTATATGCATCTAGAGAGCAGCCACATCAAATCATGGTTAGACCTGGGTAACGCCTTTGTAAAGCAGTACCAATACAATCTTGACATGGCTCCCAGTCGCACGCAATTGCAAGGCTTGTCTCAAGAGAACGACGAATCCTTCAGAGGATATGCTCAGAGATGGAGAGAGGCAGCTGCTCGTGTTCAACCACCAATCTTAGATAGAGAATTGGTCGATCTGTTCTTGAATACCTTGCAAGGTCCATACTTGGAAAAGATGGCTAGCACTGGGACATCAAACTTCTCTGATCTGGTGATAGCTGGAGAACGCCTCGAGTGCATCCTCAAGAGTGGAAAGATCCAAGGCTCCTTGAACATCCCAGCTAGCGAAAGTGAATCAGTTGTCAGTTCCCGAGAGGAAGAAGAGGATGGTGAAATTAACTCCATTTGGGAAGCTCCACATGTCCCACCTCCATTACCTTATTCCCCAAGTATCTCATATGTTCAAAGTCAGTAATCCTATGGGTCTACCTGTGTGACTCCATCCTCTCCACATGGTCAATATCCTCCTGTCAATAGAGGTCCTCTTCATCAACAACAGATTGCACAGCAGCATGCTCCGCAACTCCGACGCGACTATAATCAAAGACCAAAAAGGCATTTTAATCATATGCCAGTGCCATTCAGTCATATATTGCCACGTTTGATTAGTAGTGGATTGATAGTGCCAAAGGATTTGGACCCTGTGATCCCTCCATACCCACCAGGCTTTGACGCTAATGCACGATGTGGTTACCATGCTGGCGCGATGGGGCATTCAACCGAAGATTGCAAATAGCTCCGAAACAAGATCCAAGATTTGATTGAGTCCAAGCTAATCTCATTTACGCCTCAAGGTCTTCAAATTAATATCAATTCTTCATCTGGTCAGGCAGGTCCGTCATCCGCCCATGTTATGGAAGAAGTTGCTGAGAGCAGGAATGAAGAAGGCTACAATACTGGTCTCGATGAGCAAGAGAGCTAGCCCAGCAGCAACTCAAAAGAAAAAGGCCCAACTCCTTAATGTTGGGAATTCTAGATCATGTCATTTACTTTGCATTTGTAATTTCTTTTTGTTAAAGGCTATTTGCTTCGAGACATTGTACTTTATTAATGGTATTATTAATGTAATGATCATGCATGTTTTGAACAAGTCCATTCGTATTCACTCATCTTTTTCCATTTATTCCAAAAAAAAAAAAAAAAAAAAAAATCAAAATCAAAAAATATTTCTCCACTTCACTCCCTTTATCAACTGTTGTTTTAGCAAAGATTCGAGGGAGGATGATGAAAACAAAATACCCATAATTGTGAACTGTATGCTTTCGGATAAAATCCTGCTGATGATGTACAGGCATTGTTTCAAATCCCCTAAACACTGGAGAGATAAGGAGTTAGTCCCTAGTCAACCACTTCGAGCCTAGAACTAGGAGTTTCCTTCGGATTTCTAAACCCTTACGTTTAACTTGGGGCATGGGTAGTGTTCAGTTATCCTGATTACATATATTTTCAAGATGAAACCTCCTGTTATGGCTGTTGTTGTTCAATGACCAAAGACTTGGCAGTCACAAGCCTTTTCGAAAAAAAAAGAAAAAAAGAAAAAGCCCGCTAAGTCCACCACCCAAAGAGGCGACTTAGGCAAAAGTTAGGGATAAAAAATAAGTAAAACAAAAGAGGCCCTTAAATCCTCGAGCAAAACAAAATAAAATTCAGTGATCACCATTAAAAGGTCACTGATATCCATCCACAAAAATAAAATAAGGTGACTGTCATTTCACAAAAATCTTGAATCATCATCTTCACTCTTACACCGTCAAACTCTAGATGTGTATGTCAATCTAACTGAACGTAGGACTGGAGAATCATTATGAAGAAGGGGTGGGTACCAAAATAAGTTTTGAGCCTAATATCCTTTGTTTCAATAACCGTGAGCCAGGCCACGTTACAACCCTCGAAAGACCTAATTGAAGTAGGGTTTATTCTGAAAGCATACTACAGCAAGGTTGCGTAAACTGACTCCTAGAGCGACTAATCTTCTGAATTGGTGTCATTCTTCTTGCTATATCTTTCATACACCAGCTAAATCAGCACACGTTTGGACTAATGGTCCACTTGTCACACATTTTCACATCATTTCAATAAATGACTTTTCAAAATTTGCATGAATGTCGCATTAAAATTACCATTTTTGAATAAGCAATTTTAAACTGTAAATTAGTACTTGACATTATGGAAATTCCAACCAAGAGAAATCAAAGAGGAACTTGAACATCTGTTGGTGCTGACATGAAGCAAGACTTTCTCGTGACCTTGTGGATCTGGGGCAAGTTTTTCAAAGGCCAAGAATGGGAGCAAACCACTGCAAGATTCAGACACTGGGGCAAATATTCTCAGACTATGTCATGGCATAAACCTTTCCAGGAAGAACTCCTTCAGAGACCCTACAGGCTGGGGCAAACATTTTGCGAAGGATCAAATTCCCTTCATACTTTCAAGTTGGTCAAGCTGACCATGTCATACACTAAGCAACCTTGGAGTTCAACAAGTGTCAAAAGGCCTTGGGGCAGAGCAAAAGCACGATAAACATACATTGGATAAGTCGCTACGCTCACACAATCATCTGCAAGCCATCGTGGCACATTAGCTAGAAGCGAGGTTCTCTCAGGAACAAGCACGGAACTCCTGCAAAGGATTAAACTTGGGGCACCAGAAACATCCATATCTGTCTTCTGATCATTGTACCGTATAATACCGGGTATCAGGAAGTTAAATCCTATCACCTAAAGTCCAACCCTGCGTGGCAACCTACCCAAATAAAGTCCAACCCTGCTTGGCACCTCCTAAAGTCCAACCCTGCTTGGCACCTACCAAAAGCCCAACCTTCCTTGGCACCCACATAAAACCGATCACCTGCTTGCATCCACATATGCATCGCATACATAACATAATCATTTCGTTCCTCAACCCCTGCGTTGATATTTTATTTTGTTCTTGACCCCCGAGTTGATATCATCAATTTCCTTCCTCAACCCCTGAGTTGATACCTTGTTTTTATTTTTGACCCCTGAGTCAATCTTGTCTTTATTTTCTTGACCTCCGAGTCGATATCATTGTTATTTCCTTTCGCAACCCCCGAGTTGGTATCTTATTTTAGTTCTTGACCCCCGAGTTGATATCATCAATTTCCTTCCTCAACCCCTGCGTTGATATCTTGTTTTTGTTTTTGACCCCTGAGTCAATCTTGTCTTTATTTTCTTGACCCCTGAGTCAATGATGTCTTTATTTCCTTGACCCCCGAGTCGATATCATTGTCTTTGTCCTCCCTCAACCCCTGCGTTGATACTCTGATTTGTTTTCTTCCTTGAGTCAATGTTGTCTTTGTTATCTTCTTGACCCCCGAGGTGATGTTGTTACCTTTACCTTTTTTTCAATCCCCGAGTTGATGACAGTTTATCTCTTTGTTTCTTCAACCCCTGAGTTGACTTATTGTTTTGATTTGTTCAAGACCCCCGAGTCGATGGTATGTTTGTTTCTTTCAACCCCTGAGTTGATCTACCATTATTCCCAGCAATCTCCAGACTCTCATGTCCTCATATCCCCAGCATTTTGCATACATTTCTGCATCATTAACACTCATGTTCATTCTGCATTGCATCTCAAGCATATTTTCATATCCCTCAGAACCAATTATCCCTTCCCTGACAGATGCCTTTTTCAAGCCATTCTGTTGATTCATCACCTTTCATTCCACTCATTTTCTGGCTGAAAATTCCGGGTATTCTTATATTTAATCTCCTTGTACCTTGACTGTAAGAAAGCCACTGCAACTCTCACATTCAAGTCCAAGAAGATTAAATAGGGGCATCTGTCACACCCTCATTTTCACCCTAACCCTAGCCTTGCATATCACATCATTTATGCATCTCCATGAGGTCTTAGCTCATAATCATGCATTTTTGGTCATTTTATCATTTCATTTTAGAATTTGTCCTATTTTAAGAATTATTTAGAATATATTTTTATTATTTGATTTGATTTAATATTTAGTTAATGATAGTTATTTAAGTTATTAGTCTAGTTATTGAAAAAAAAACTCAAAAAGTATTTTTTTTAATTAGCTTTTAGGAGTTGGTTTTTGGGTGTTTATTAGATTAGTATACCATTTATTTTAGATTAATGTATGATATCATTTAGTCATTAGTTTCATTGCAAGTGATGTTTCGGTATTATATAGTTGTGTGATGTCTAGCAACGATAGCTTGTGTGTACGTAGAATCTATTGGGCTTTGATCATGTTTCTCTCTAGCATATTTCTTGTTATAACCTTTATTTTTGTTTTAGAAAATAATTTTTAAATTTTGTTTTAGAGAGTAATAATAATTTTGTTTTAGAAAATAGATTTTGTTTCTATTAGAAAATAATCTTTAATCTTGTTTTAAAAAATATTCTTTTTATTTTAATTTGTGTTTAGATTTTATTTTCATAATTTAATCTTTGACCACTTAGATTTTGTTTAATTTCCATCAGTTTCTTTGACTTTTAAACTTTTGAGTTTTGCAACTTAAATTCGATTTGGTTTGATCTCATTGATTTCGATTATTTTCTTGGTTCGATCTCGTAACCAGTTCTTGTATTCATAAACTCATTCCATTTCTTTCATCACCTCCTTTTTCTAAGGCAATCAAAACCTTGGTCTTGTACCAAGTGCTTTTTTAAACTTCTTTTTTCTCAGTAGACTTAGATGGTCGTGGAGTGGTTAGGCGAAGGCCTTCTCCTATCCCGAGTGCTTGACATTACCTTTAGGGTTCACTGTCGTAAAGCACTTACCATCTAACTCAAAACATCTTTAATAAGAGAATATGTTCTCTTTGTATTGAACTAAAAAAGAGAGGATTGGGTGAAGACCTCTTCCTCTTCGAGTATTAGGATGCTCACTTTAGAGTGTGTGGTCTTGATACTCGTCTTTCAATACGAAGACGTGACTATATTCGCCACACAACTTTCATAATAAATCTTTTGAGATAGAGAATTGGGTACTACCCGAAGGGGCTCCTATCCGAGGACTTATTTCACCCCTTAAAATCAACATTAACAAATCAAATGTGACATCTTGCCTTGATGGCGAAAATCAACTTTTTCAAAAAGGACATGTTGCGTCCGTTCTACCGCAAACAGGTAACGCATAAGACTCCACGAGCGAGCCGCAAAACACCTAACTGCTAGAACCCGCACGTTAACATCGTCCATAAAAAAACACCAACAAATCGTAGGTCGAACTACGATTGCTCTGATTCTTCATTCTCGTCCGAATGTAAGATACGTAGGCACAAGATTGCAATAATCTTGGCGAGCCCTCTTTCATTTTCTTCACCCGTAGTCCTCCAAACTACGTTGACTTTGACTTTCCCATTGCACGAGGGAATACGTAGGCATAGGACCGCGAAGTCCTATCGAGTCTCCTTCTTCTTCTCCTTTTCTTTCTCTCTCTTTTTGTTTCCACCATTCTCTTTCATTTTATTTTCTTTCACATCCTTTGTTCTCACCCTTCTCTTTCCCTCTTAGAACACTCTTAGAAAGCAATATCCTTAGTAAACACCCTTACACATAGACAAGCAAATGGTTCCCATCGGGTACGATGGATGTGGGGGGTGCTAATACCTTCCCTCCGCATAACCGGCTTCCGAACCCGTAATTTGGTTGCGAGACCGTCTTATCCTTCCTTCTTTGGGTTTTCTCTATGTTTTCCCTTCCCCTCATGGGATAAATAAAGTTCGATGGCGACTCTTCTATTTCTTCCTCTTTTCGCCTCCGGTCGACTATTTTTCGAGTAGCGACAACTGTATTGGGGCTTATGCAATGACTGAGTCCCCAAGAGGTTTTCTGTACAAAGGGATGGGTCTTACAACTCAAGGATAGGCCCAAAAGTTTGAAAAAGAAAAGAAATGGGACTTACAACACAATGGTAGGCCCAGTTGATTTTTTTGAAAAAGCGACGATCGCGCCGGAATTTTGAAAACACAGTGGGTCTTATACAATGAATGAGGCCCACAAAGGTTTTGGTTAAAAAAGGATTGGATCTTACACTTTAATAGAGGCCCAAAAGTGTTTGAAAAGATTTGTTAGCGTGATAGTGATCAAAACCCCAATTTCTGTTTTTTTTTTAATGTATTTTAATTGAATAAAAATTCAATTAAAATAATCAAACATATGAAAAAGAGGTTATGACCTTAGATTTATATTTAGAAAATCATGTTTCATTCATGGGATGATTTAAAAATCATTTGAATTTTGCAAAACCAAGAGAAAGAAATATATTTAATGTTTAAAAACAAATAAAAATATAATTCTTTACAAAAAGATCAAATATATGAAATAAATAATATTTTTGTGAAATTTTCATGGAATAAAATATTTTAACATTTTTGAGAATTTTCAAAAAATGAACCAATAAAAACTAATTAAAATTGATAGAGAAATTAATTTTTCAATTAATTAATAAAAACATAAAAATAATAAAAAATTGCAAAAATATTGAAAATGGCAAAATGGTCTGGGTGGGGTTTGAACCCACGACCATCAAGCCAAACACACATGCGCGCTACCTCTAGGGTGGTGATACATCCGTGTATCAAAACCACCCCATAAAATCAAAAGTCATGCCTTGTTTCTAGGCCTGGGCAAGGCAAGGCAAGGAAACCTTTTGGGCAATTTACGTGAAGCCTCTAACTTTCTCATTTCTCCATGGATTGGGACAAAATTTAGGAGCATCTAACCTAGAATTTCACAAGGAATCCAATGGTGGTCTTGGTTTTTTCAGATGAGGTCCCTATTTTAAAATTTGTAGTGGTTTTGAAATAGGCCTATTTTTGCATGTTCTATGCTAACACATGGTACAGGCAAGAATTACATGGCAAATTGGTTCAAACACAACATATATAACTTGTATGAGATGTTTATGATCAGTGGACCTCAAAGGAATGCATAATTTAGAAATTTCAAGTGATGATGCACTTACCTCTTGAAGCACCTTGTGCTATCTGTCAAGTTCATTGTGCCAGAAGTGATCCAATGCTTTGAACACTCTTGGTTGATCCCTTAGAAGCTTTTAGGATGACTGGAACCAGCTGGAATCCTCAGGAACATGTTTTGGCACTTTCTTGCAAAAGGGGAAAAAGTGACCAATATGGCAACTCTCTCAAATGGTGTTCCAGATGAGGGGAACCATTTAGGAAAGTTTAAGGATAATATTTGGAGTGTGTTTGAGGCTTTGTTTGGTTTTGGAAGTGACTGAATCAAGACATGGCTTGAGAAATGCAGAAATGTCCAATTTTGAGGTTTTGGAAGTGGACTTTATGATTTTAGTGTTTCAGGTCAAAAGTGATTATTTGGACAGCTTAGATACAACATATTAGAGGTGTTTGGATCATGAGCTATGGTGGAATTGCTCTCTAACACAAAAACTCAGAGATACCTTGCAAAAGAAGGCATTTTGACCTAAAGAGAGGGATTTTGAGGAAAGCGAGTGTTGTAGAGCTTTTGTGTACTCAAACTGAGCACAAATGAGTTCTACTTATAGTAGAGCAAGTTTGTTTTGCAAGCAATAGTGAATGGTAGCTACAGCAGGCCTTTGGCCAATGTTGAGCAAAAAGAATCTTAAATCTCCTCTAGCCATTGACTAGAGATTAGGGCACATGCCTATGGTCCTATGATTCAATGTTGATCTTTGACTCATTCAGTTAGGAATGTGTCAGTCCATGCCACCTTGGTGTATCCATTAAATGCATTGAAACAAAATTGGAGTCTTGGCACCTTTTTAGCCTTTTTAGGTTTGTTATGGCTAAGGTAGATTCTTGGACTTTGAAGGCTTAGGGATTAGATCATTCTCCTTTTGTTTTATCCTCAGATGTGTCCAAAATGATGACAAGGCTTGGAGTTGCTCAAATTTCCCAAATCGAACAAAACAACAAAATCTTCCAAAATCTGTCTTGCCTAGAACAGTTGGAAATGGTGATTTTGAGGGATTCATATCTCCCTGCTAAGGTTGAGTTATGGGAGGCTCTTGTGCTATTTAGAAATCCCTCATATGATACAAAACATGTGAGATCATAGTTTGTTTTGAAACTATTTGGATCCAACTGAAAAAACCTCATGAACATTGATGTTCAAGGCTGATAACTTAGGCAGATTTTCACTAAGCGTTGGAAAAAAGTTATTTTCATGTTTTTGTCATTTTGATCACTCCATAACTTAAAATCCATAAAGAATTGGAGTCTGAGGTAGTTGAAGCTTTTGTACAGTGTAACAAGACCTACAAATCCAGCTTTGGATCACCTAAAATGGTTGCTTGGATTTCAAGTTATGGTCCTTCGAAGTTGGTACCAAAACCATTTTTATTCCATAACTTAGAAAAATTTTGGTTTCTCATGGTTGCCCCTTTTGCAAGAAACCTCACTTTTCGTGATTTTTCTTGATGAATGATGATCAATGTCACACACTAACATTATTTTTGACTTAGGAGAACCATATTTGTGAAAAATTCCAAAAAGTCAAACTTGATTTTGTGTACAATTGAGTTTTTATCGGATGAAATTCAAACTGTGCGGTCCTTTGTGAAATCAAGTCCTTGACCTAAATCAAACCTAATGTATGGATTCCATAGGTGTCATAGGGTGTATTGAATCATGTCCCAAGGTTTGGGAGCATGTCTTGGTCAAAAGTCAAAGGTACAATTGACTTTTTCCTCGAAACCCTAATTGTGGTCGTGATGAAATTGAAACATATGAATCAAGATTCTTGGGTTAATCCATTGTTGCAAATGAATCAATGTAGTATATTGTAGGCCCTCAAATCATGTCTTGAGGTCTTGGCTCATGCTTTGTCCCAAAAGTCAACTTAGGGGTGAATTAGGTCAAGAAACCTTAATTCCTGATTTTGGGTAAATGCATCCCCTGAGGTTAAATTAACCTGATGATTGGGTCCATGAGGTCCCTTGGAATATCTTGGGTTATGCTTTGAAGCATTGGCTCATGTCTAGATGAAAATTTTCATCTGGGGGCCCTGGTCGACCAAATCCCTAATTTGGTGACACTGTCGATCTTGAAGCTTGATCCACTTGGAATGTTGCAACTTTGTGCTTGATTCTTGATGTGGGAGTCCTCTTGATCCTTTATAGGTGTTTGAGAGGTTTAGACAATTTTAAGATCATGTCATTCCTGGATTGATCCTTTGTCAAAGTGCTCGAAGAGGGCTTAAAACCCTAATTCTTGATTGTGGTGAATGCTCAATCATCTTTGAGGAGATTGATGAGGCATGAAAGTACATCCATATTGTGATGATGATTTTCACAATGATGGGAAATCTTGGTGGTCAAAATTTGTTTCCCAAGTACATACATCATGCATATTTGATTCACATTCATAATCATATTGCATTATTGTCACTCTGGTCATATTCGTTTCCCAAGTGATAAAAGTCCTCTTATCAATCGAGTTGTCAGTTCTTTTCTCGTCAGGAGATGTTTTGTCTGAGTAATTTCTCCCCAGTTTATTTCTGGATTGGAGACGGTACTCGACCACTTTGATAACTTGAACCTCTGAAAGACAAGAAGACATTCGACAAACGTCACTCTTCACCATTCAAGATGATATTTTCGCTTTCCCAGATTAAAGAAAATCCCCAGAGATAGCCTCAAAACTAAAGACTCTCGGCAACACATCAGTTTTTCTCCTAAGAGATTCGATGTTAATGAAGTCATTAGCACCTCAAAATTGGAATACATCACATGGAATTTCTCCGAAAAGATCTCGAAGAAAAGTATGATGTAATATCCCCAAGCAGAAAACAGTCTCTCCAGAGACTCGTTTTCCCCAGTAGAGTCAACAAATGATGTCTCCAACAGAGAAGTTTGCACACCTTTACAGCTCAGACAGATAGGTACCCCCAGCAAGTCTGACCTCAAACGTTTTTCAATCAAATGGCATCTCCCCAGTGAAACTCGGTGAGAAGTTTGATGAAGACTACTACACACAGCGTCCCTTGTCAAGGAAGAAACTCAACAAGGAGAAACTGAGACCAGTTCCATGGTTGACAACCAGGATCGAAGGGAAGTTTATTAAAGAAACTAAGACCAGTTCCATGGCTGAAAACCAGGATTGAGGGGAGCTTAATTACAAAAGAAACTAAGACCAGTTCCTTGGCTGAAGACCAGGATCGAGGGGAAGTTTACTTCAGAAACTGAGACCAGTTCCTTGGGTGAAGACCAGAATCGAGAGGAAGTTTATTTCAGAAACTGAGACTAGTTCGGTGGCTAAAGACTAGGATCGAGGGGAGGTTTATTACAAAAAAGAAACTGAGACCAGTTCCGTGGCTGAACACCAGGATCGAGGGGAGGTTTATTACAAAAAAGAAACTAAGACCAGTTCCATGGCTGAAGACTTGGGAAGTTTATTTCAAAAATTTAGACCAACTCCATGGCTGAAGACCAGGATCGAGGGGGAATTTTTACCCTTTTCTAAGTATCATTGCTTAGCAAAAGAAGATGGATGGGTAAATTGCCATTCATATCCACTGTCAAAATTTCGGGTAATCTGATATTTAATCCTCTTGCACCCCGAATGCCCGAATACCTTCGCCATTCACACCTTCAAGTCTAATAAGATTAAATAGGGGCATCTGTCATACCCCAAATTTTGACCACCAAGATTTCCCATCATATTGCAAATCATCACCACAATATGGATGTGCCATCATGCCTCACCAACCTCCTCAAGGATTATTGAGCATTCACTACAATCAATAATAAGGGTTTTGAGCCCTCTCAGAGCACTTAGACAAAAGATCAATCAAGAAATGACATGATCTTCAACTTTTCTAACCTCTCAAACACCCATAAGATATCAAGAGGACTCCCACATTAAGAATCAAGCACAAGGTTGCAACATTCCAAGTGGATCAAGCCTCGAGATCGCCAGTGTCACCAAATTAGGGTTTTGGTCGACCAAGGCCTCCAGATGGAAATTTTCTTCTGGGCATGAGCCAATGCTTCAAAGCACATCCCAAGAAGCTCCAAGGGACCTCATGGACCCAATCATCAAGTCAATTTAACCTCAAGGGATGCATTCATCAAAAATCAGGAATTAGGGATTCTTGACCTAATTCACCCCTAAGTTGACTTTTGAGGCAAAGCATGAGCCAAGACCTCAAGACATGATTTGAGGGACTCAAATACACTACATTGATCCATTTGTAACAATGTATTGATCTAAGACTCTTGATCCACAAGTCTCAATTTCATCTAGACCACAATTAGGGATTTGAAGGAAAAGCCAACTGTACCTTTGACTTTTGACCAAGACATGCTCCTAAACCTTGGTAAATGATTCAAGACACCCTAAAACACCTATGGAATCCATCCATTAGGTTTGAATTAGGTCAAGCACTTGATTTCACAAAGGATCTCACAGTTTGGATTTCATCCGATAAGAAGTCAATTGTGCACAAAACCAAGTTGGACTTTTTGGAAATTTTCACAAATATGGTTCCCCTAAGTCAAAAACAATGTTAATGTATGGTATTGATCATCATTCATTAAGAAAAATCAAGAAAAGTGAGGTTTCTTGCAAAAGGGGCAACCTTGGAAAAACCAAAATTTTTCTAAGTCAGGAACAAAAGTGATTTTGTACCAACTTTGCAAGGTCATAACTCCTACACCACAAGGGATTTTTCTCCCATTCAAAGCTCAAACGAATGTCCATCTGACATACTTTAAAAGTGTCAACTACAAGAGATTCCAAATCATCATGGATATTGAGTTATGGACTAATCAAAATGACAAAAATGAAGTGTTGCGGTGAGAATCAGATGTCAAGCTTTTAATTAATTTGAATCACATATCTTTGAATTCACCACGAGCTTTGATGTATCCAAAGGAAAGGGTAAAGATCGAAGAACACCCTAAGAGGAATCTAGGTTCGGGGGTTGGTTATAGTAAGGGAAGGTATTAGCACCCTAAGTATCTGTAGTACTCTACAGGAACCTCTTGCTTGTTTGTGTGTTATGTTATGTTTGTTTGCTAAGGAAATCTTCCAAGGATAAAGGTAAGAACCAAGGGGTATATAATAAGTTTTCTCGCCAAGATGTCGCATCTTGTGCCTACGTAGTTCACCTAACTAAAGGTGAGGAACCATTGGTTATGGCCAAAGTTCCAAAGGGAATGATTGTGGGCTCAAGTAGAGCTAAAGAACTCTCTAAGTCTAAGTTGTAAAGGGGAAGTGAATACTCATGATGATGAGAATCATATAGAGTTTAAGAACTCTATCCTAATACTAAGTTATGAGGTAAATAGCTCTAAGGAGGCCAAAGGGGAAGAAACATCATAATGATGATGTTCACATAGAGTTGAAGAACTCTAGGTAAAACCTAAGTCATGAGATGGGTGGCTCTAAGGAGACCCAGGAGAGAAGTGAGAGACTATGAAGATAGTGCTCATAAGAGGGGAAGAGGGGCTCTAAGGAGGCTAAGGGTCGATCCTAATGAGGATTGGGGATGGCTCTAATGAGACCAAGATAGTATATGAGCTATCTATGACTTAGAAGTCAACAGAGAGTCTTTCCTTTGAAAGGAGGGGAATAATTAGGGTTAAGGAGGAGAGCTAAAGAGCTTGCCTCACTTGGGGAAGACTTATTGAAGTTATAAAATAACAGACATCCTGAACAAGATGAAAACATGAGCATGGTAAAGACCAAAGCACTTCATGGAGAGAGCATGTGGAAATGTTTAGCAAACATAAGTGGTATAGGATAATATCTTAAAGTTCATGCATTCAAGGGTGACAAACTCAAGACATCAAACACTCAAAGGTGGTTCAAACATGGCATTCAAGGTTGCAAGACATAAACATGTCATATACTTGATTAAACAAACTCATGCTATAAGACATATGATCTAAAGAGATCTCATGACATTTCAATGGATATTTTCACATTAAACTCAAGGAATTAAAGTGAAACAAAGGCACATAATGTCACAACATCATACAAGGTTTGAACAACATGCATTAGGTCTCATTTTATCAATACAAGCAAGAAAGCATGGCAAAGAAATCAAGAGAAGTCAAGATGTTTTTATTAAAACCCTAAAAAGAGAATCTTACCTTCAACATTAATAAATGTTTCAAAAATAATCATTTTCACCAATTTCTTTCCACAATCAGAAAATAGACATCTTAAGGAACACTTTGCAAAAGGAATGGTTCAAAAAGAGTGAAATAACATGGCAAGGCCATGGTTCAAAAGGAATGATTTTCCAGCCCATGTATCTCTCTCGTCCCTCAACCAAATCAGATGAAATAAACATAAAAGTTGGAGTAAAAACTCCCAGGAACATAAAAATGCTTTTAGTTTTCATTAACACTCATCACATGATTCATAAATCAAACACACAACAATGCAATATCTCAAAGTTTCAGCAAGCCATATCATGCAATACTCAGATTAAACAAGGCAAGCATGTATTCAGAATCACAAAGGCCATGAACATGCTACATTTTTAGATTCAAACAGCAACAAAATAATGAGATGGTTATGTGAGTTTCAGAGATGGAAACCCTACCTCTTGGAGAAATTCAAGGCTTCTTCTATAACACTTGCAAATGAGAAAAACCACCTTCTGGGACCTTGATGAACCTGGGGAGAGCAGATGCAGATGCTTAAGAGCTTTGGAAACTGCTTGGAATATGAAACCCGATCCTTCTTGCAAATGGAAGCTCAAGAATGGCAAATGATGATGGAAGCATTACAGTTAGGGTTTAAGTGTTTTGGAGCTCCTCTATTTAATGCTTAGAGAAGATTTGTGGGGGTTAGGGAGGAAACGCAAGAGTGAGAAATGGATGTTTGGAGTGTTCTTGCAGATTTAGCAAGAGCATGTAAATCAGAGAATAGAGTGAGCAATCAGCCTCTTCTTGGGGTGATTCTGGTTTTACTTTGGAGTGTAGAACAAAGCCCTATTTATAGGAAAGGCTAAGGGTTTCAAGGGCATGGTCAGAAATGGAAACTTGCCAAGTTTGCCCTTTTGAGAAGTTTCCTTCATGGTGGAGCTGGCTTGGCTGAGCTAGGATTTCAAAGACTCTAGTCATAGACTTCTGTTACAATATGGACTGATTTTGATTGGGTCAGAGTCCAAGTTACAAGGAGAAAAAGAAGCTGCCATGCCTTGGTTGAAAAAGTTTCTCTTTCCTTGATCCACTTGCATCTACTTGATTAAACCATGTTATTTTAATGCTACAACTTGGCAAAACCGTCGCAGAGGTTTAAATGTGGTTAAGCTAGTCTCTAATCATCAGAAAAGTGAAGGTTTTGGTGATTAAGAAAGAGTAATGCATCATTATTCATAAGTTGGGTAACTTGAAAATCAAGAAATAGACCTCAAACTTCAACCATTTGAATCTCTCAGCTCACTCAATGGATTGAGGAGTTCAAGTACGTTTTGGAAAGCCCTAAATGTCCTCTAAAACTTTCATGTTCACCCCAAGTTCTGGATCAAAAGGGATCTTGGGTGAACAGTGGGAGTAAAGTCAGCTGGTTTTTTAAGACAAAAAGTAGTGAAATTTCACTAAGTCCTTAAGAGTTTTTTAAATTCCAAGCCTTGCAACTTAAAAACCAAGCTTGATCTTGAGAAGGGGTCCTCTAATATGTTTTGAAGTTCATGATGAGAAGCTTCAATTTGGGCTTTGAGTCACAAAAATTTGGGATGTGTGGTTTGAAAGTTATGACTTTTCCAATTTTGCACAAGAAGTGAATTCTTAGAAAATTTTAAAGAACAAAACCGTTGCCCTTCTTGCAAGAAAACCTTTCAAATGGTGTTCTCTCATGCTCTCATTCAAGGATTGAACATGTTAAGATGGAGTGTGACTCTTTGTGGTAGTGATGAAAGCCAGATAATCCTGATTTCTTGTTGAGTAAGACCTCTTGAAAGTAGGTAAGTTCAATTGGTTGATGAATCCAATCAAACCTTGATTGATCATGACAAAACCTCTTCAGTGATTCTTCAGGTTAAAACCCTAATTTCACAACTGTTAGATGACGGCTATGGATCTAGAAGGGGGGGGTGAATAGATCCCTTGAGTTTTTACACGCAAATGGTTTACAAAATTTGTTTTTAAAAATTGTTTCTAAACGGATTCTACCACCTGGATAGAACGTCTAGCAATGAACCTTCCACCAAAAGGATCAGATATGCATGAATATATCACGGATGAGTATGGAAGAGAAAAATTCAATTTTGAATACTACACTTAAGAAACGCAATCAACAAAATATCACTTGGTTGATGTATATTCCAATCCAATGAGGTAAAGTGATAAGCAATTTAAAGCACTGTGTTCGAATTTTGCTTTGAAATAAATTATCAAACACCTAGTGTGCGTAAACACACTATGTGTAGAATTTCTATGGAGGGTAATGTACAGCTGCTCCAAAACATAATTCAAGGAATTGTATCAGTTTAACAAAACAATTTATCAGCGTACAATTACTCTACTACAAAAATTTCAATAACTTGCGACTTTACAAATTCGAACGAACTAAATTGTAAAAAGAGTTAAGGAGAGAGAGAGAGAGAACAGAACACGATTTGATTAGGCAGTTCCCCAATCGTACTCGCTTTGGGTACGTCTTCCCCCATCTCCACAAATGGAATTGAGATATGTATATATATAGTTGTTGCAAATTGTTTGTTACAAGAGAAAACTATGAACATCCAAATCCTCGAACGTCTTTGATCGTTGATGCAGAATTTTCTCTTCCCTTGATTCAAGATGAATCAAGTGCTTTGAATATGGTTGATTCAATTACCGTCCCACGCTAATAAACCAAAAGAATCCACTGCTCTTCAGTTACCTTCACTCGGTCAATTGCAATCTTCCTAGAATGCGAACCCCAAAACTTCCTTCTACGATGCTCTGATTATAGCAACTAAACCGAACAGTTGCGCCAAATTCCGGTTACCTTCACCCAGCCGAATCCCTGTAGAAAGAACAGTTTGTGCAAAAACCCCCAAAAGCTATCCAATTTTTGAAGGACAAACCAACTGGTGTGATTCAAGAAACACCTGCCAAACTCTCAACCCAGAAGATGAAGATCACACTTCCTAAATCCTGAACGTTATCACTTCGATCAATGGGCAACACAAACAAAGATGATTATGTGTGATTGTTTGTTTACTCAATGAAGAAGATGAAGATGAAGAGAGAAATGACATATATCTTTCATGTTTCTTGTTTTGATAAAATGATGACCAAAACTATTTATAGGAGAAAAAATATGACCCACAAAAAATAACAGAAAAATAACAGAAAAGAAATTAAGTGAAAAAATGCAGAGTTTTGAAGTCATACGCTGACTTCCACACTTCATGCGTCGACGCATGAGCAAGTATTTTCGTGTCCATTTAGTTGTGCGATTCCCCGCAGGTTTTGGAGGTTAGCGCATGAATTGGAAGGGTCAGCACTTGAAGTGCAATTTTTCAGGAAATTCAATTTTTCAGAGCATTTTCACCAGACCAAGACTAGAGACACATACTAGACACAACTAAAACGATAATGGACATTTATTTTTGGGAAAGACAAGATCCTATGCATCTAGACACATGAACGATAATGGTTAGACGCTATATGCCCGACACATGAAGTGATACCGCTAAAATTACAATCTAATATGTTTGTTAACATCATTAAAACAAGTTAGCTAGAAGAATATCCCTCACATACTCCCCCTTTTTTATGATGGCAACACTTTCTTAGCTGTCACGAGATATGTAATTTGAGAGTGAACAAAGCTCCCCCTGTCTTTGATATCTGGTTAACAAAATTCCTGCTTGTTATCCTTCTCCCCCTTTGACAACATCAAAAAGAAGAAAAGAGGGTGGTCAAAATAATACGTAGTGGATCATCATATATTTGCAACAACTAAACATTAACATGCATCCACATATGATACTGCTAATGTAAAATTAGGAATGATTAAATACGAAACAAAAACATAAAAGCAAAACATTCACTCCGGAAGAGTTTAAACCAACGGAAGCATAAGTCAAAGTTAAGCAACATAATCAAAGAAAAACTAAACCACAAACATAAATGCAAGCACAAATGAAATATAATGCCCTAAGCTCTATGGTCTTCTCCCCCTAAACGGATGACCTCTTCCCCTATAGTGTTGGCTTAGAGGTGGGAGATCCTCTAGGTGTAGGTTGAGTTCAATCAACGAACTGTTTAGGTTGCCAAGACTATTTGCAAGGTTCAGGTTTTATTGAGTCAAGTTGGCATCCATCTGATTGAAACGATTCATAGCGGCGTTAGCAAAATTGTTGAAGTTGGTAATGTGAGATGAGACTTGATCAGACAGATTGGTGAACCGTTCTTTCTGAGCAGAGTAGCGAGTATCTTGCAGAGCTTGAAATTCTTGATGCTGAAGAGTCAATTCTTTCAACCTAGCCAAAATTTCTTCAGAACCCTGCTGATCATGTTGAGACGGTGGAGTTGGAGGAGCAGAATTGTCAGGTTGATACCATCCATAATCCTCACCATAGGTTGGAGGCACATAGACGTTTCCAGCCACAGTCCAGCAATTTTGTTGCCACTGACCCCAACCCTGATTTTCAGAAGTTTCGTCAGGTTGATAACCCATCCATGCCTCATTGTCTTCTTCTTGCATAACCACGTTTTCTTGCATAACCACATCTTCTTGCATGACCACATCTTCATCATTAACAGCTTGATTTACATTTTCTGGAATGCCCTCGTCATCACTTCCTTCAAGGTGAACCGGTTTATCATGTTCAGGATGGGTGGATCTTGGTCGATAAAAGAACTTGTTCTTACGTGAATGCCAAAAGTAACCCATCATGGAAAGGGTTTTGGCAAGAAATTGTTGTTCAGCGGTAATATGAATGTGACAAATCTGCGGAATAGGAACATCAAAGTGATTCAAAATGTTTGCAACAACAAATGCGTAACCAAGTGCCAAAAATTTGCTGGAGCTGCGAGTAACGAACATCCTATAAGAAAAATAATAAGGCCAGTTAATCTTGATCTTATTCTTGAGAATATAGATGAGGTGAACATCTGCCTGCTCAACTCTTGAGTATCCTCCTTTCTTAGGCCTCAAGATGCGAGCAACAATCCACTGAAGAATACGGTCTTTGAATTTTAGATGGCCGATGGTGACACTTTTAGGAAATAATCCACTTGCCACAAAATCATCTGAATACGGTTCCCGCAACATCGAATTCAGAGCAGTTTTGAACTCATAGTTCTTAACAAAGGTTTTATCAGTAACCTTTTGGAGAGTGTCATCAGTATCCAATGCAAAAAGTGTAGACCATACATCATTGGTCACTTTAAATTCTGTGTTATTCATAGAGAATTTAAATTCAGCCCCATGAAATTTTCCCTTGATCCCACAATAGAACAACCGAGTCAAATCTTCATTATACTTATCATCACATTCTACAAATTCATTCAGATTTTGAAAGTTTATAAGTTCAGAAATCTCAGGAATGTGAAAATTTGGACCTATCAGAGGATAAAACCCATGTTGTCTTATAACAGCCCGGTTAGAAAATAGTTCCTCAAAAGGAATAGTTAGCCTTTCAGAAATTAAAGACTTAAAGGTTACCCGTTATGAAGATGATGTTCTAGTTGGTGCTGGTTGTGAAGATGAGCCTCTTGTTCCCCTTCTACTAGGATTTCTTCTTGAAGCCATGGTTGAAGAAGAGTTGGAAGAAGATGATGACACCAGATTTTCGCAGAGAGTGAGAAGGAGATATGTGCAGCCTTTAGAAAAACCTTGCAGTAGTAATGTATATAATTTTCTCTTGGTGGGTTTTTGATGAGGATTTAGTGGAGAATGATAGTTATTGATGAGGTTTAATGGAGGAGAATAGGGAGAGATTGACCACAAAGTCTAATGAGATGACATGCAATAACCATAAATCAACGTGCAATGAGAAAATGTAGGGAAAATAAGCAACACTAGGTCGGCGCATGCGTCCCAGTAAAGAAGGAGTCTGAACGGTTCAGTTATGCGTCGACCTATGAATCTGTGCGTCGGCGCATGATTCTTGAAATTTCTTAAAAATGCTGAACATGTGGTTATGCGTTATCCCGAAAATTTACTAGGTCAACGCATGAATCTATGCGTCGACGCATGAACATACAGAAGTGAAATTTTGCAAATTCTTAAGTTTCAACCAGATAAATAGACATATGCACATACAAAACAAAACATTTACATGAACGATAAGTGCTCAAAATGCAATAAACATCAAGATTAGAGTAATTAATATGGCACAAAATATTTATAAACATCTATAAATCGGAACGATATTACCTTGATCATCATGACGATAAGATCCCTCACATATAGCTAAATATCTCTTCGCATTGTAAGTTAAAAGAATAAACAAGCATGTATATATGTGAATATCATGACTATTAAGCACGATCCGAGATATCGAGAATGCCAAGTTCCCTACGAATGTGAAAGAAAGGCTGTGTAGCTAACGGTTTTGTGAAAATGTCAGCAAGTTGATTCTTAGTGTCAACATGCTCAAAAATTACATCACCTTTCTCTACATGATCCCTAAGAAAATGATGGCGTATTTCGATATGCTTGGTGCGTGAATGCAATACGGGGTTCTTAGTTAGATTAATCGCACTAGTGTTATCGCACAAAATTGGAATATGTTCAAGTTTTAGGTTAAAATCAAGTAATTGTTGTTTAAGCCATAAGACTTGAGCATAACAACTACCGGCGACAACGTATTCCGCCTCGGCTGTTGACAAAGCAACGGAAACCTATTTCTTGCTATGCCAACTCACCAAGGAATTTGCGAAAAAGTGACACGTGCCACTAGTACTTTTCCTATCCAACTTGCACCCGGCAAAGTCGGAATCGGAGTAGCCAACTAAGGAATAAACACTACCTTTGGAATACCACAACCCACACTTTGGAGTACCAGATAGGTATCGAAGTATGCGCTTAACTGCCTTTAGGTGGGATTCCTTGGGATGTGCCTGGTACCTCGCACACATGCATACACTAAACATTATATCGGGATGTGATGCGGTAAGATAAAGAAGAGACCCTATCATACCTCGGTACTTCTTTACCTCAACATCCTTACCCTTTTTGTCACGATCAGGATTAGCACTTGTAGGTATAGGAGTATCTATTGCTTTGTAGTTCAGCATATCAAAACGTTTTAGTAACTCAAGACAATATTTTGTTTGACTCACGAATCTGCCCTTTTCAAGTTGTTTGATTTTCAATCCGAGGAAATAGTTGAGCTCCCCCATCATGCTCATTTCAAACTCCCCCTGCATCAAACTAGAAAACTCCTTTACCAAGGTCATGTTAGTAGACCCAAATATGATATCATCAACATAAATTTGTACCAAAATTAAGTGTTTTCCTTGACGTTTAATAAAGAGGGTTGTGTCAACCTTTCCTCTTGAATACCCTTGATCTAGTAGAAATTTGCTTAGACGTTCATACCAAGCCCTAGGTGCTTGTTTAAGTCAGTACAAAGCTCGTTTAAGTTTATAGATATGATCAGGATATTCGTGAGATTCAAAACCCGGAGGTTGGGCAACATAAACCTCTTCATTTATGTATCCGTTAAGGAATGCACTTTTAACATCCATTTGGAATAATTTAAAGTTCTTTGTGCAAGCATAGGCAAGTAGAAGGCGTATGGCCTCGAGTCGGGCAACCGGCGCATAAGTTTCCTCATAGTCGATTCCTTCCTCTTGGTTATAGCCTTGCGCTACAAGCCTAGCTTTGTTACACGTTATTACTCCATTTTCATCAAGTTTATTCCTAAACACCCATCGGGTTCCGATTGCTCGATGATCTCGCGGAGGGGGGACAAGGCCCCAAACCTCATTTCTCCAGAATTGATTTAGTTCATCTTGCATTAATAGAAACCAATGCTCATCGAGTAATGCATCCTTAGCGTTTTTAGGTTCAACTTGGGAAACAAAAGCAGAGTAATAACAAAAGTTACTAAGTTTAGAGCGAGTAGTTACTACCTTAGAGATATCACCAAGAATGTTGTCAATTGGATGGTCTTTTGAAGACTTCCAAGCTGGAGGAAGTTCATCTTTATCAGCATGATGATCATCCTCACTTTTCACTGGTTGGTGATCCTTTTCCTCCTCAATACGCACTGTTTCAGTTGATCAATTCTCTTATCGGTGTCCTTGAGTATGTCTTCAGTAGGTACACCTGCACCATGAAAAGAACTACCTTCTCCGACATTTCTCGGATAAGACTCGTCAAAAGTAACATGAACTGACTCTTCAACTATGCGTAACCTCTTATTATAAATTCTATATGTTTTACTTGACTGAGAGTATCTAAGAAAAATACCCTCGTCGCCCTTGGCATCAAATTTACCAAGAGCCTCTTTCCCATTCTTTAACACAAAGTATTTGCAACAAAATACATGAAGGTGAGAGATGTTTGGCTTACGCCCTTTTAAAAGCTCATACGGTGTCTTGTTTAGAATAGGCCGGATGAGCACCCTATTCAAAACATAACAAGCCTTACTTATGGCGTCGGCCCAAAAGTATTTTGGTAATCCACCATCATTGATCATAGTCCTTCCAAGTTCTTCCAAAACACTATTTTTACGCTCCACTACCCCATTTTGTTGAGGGGTACGTGGTACGGAAAAATTATGATCAATTCCGTTGGAATCACAAAATGCTTCAAATAAATGATTTTCAAAATCACCCCCATGGTCACTTCTAATTGACCCAATGTTTGTGTTTAACTTATTCTGAGATAACTTAGCAAATCGTTCAAAGACCGAAAAGGTATTACTCTTATTTGCTAAGAAAATTGTCCAGCAAAACCTAGAAAAATCATCGATTATAACAAACCCATAATAGTTACCACCTAGACTTTTGACCCTAGATGGTCCAAAGATATCCATATGGAGGAGCTCAAGGGGTCTCATAGTTGAAACAATGTTTTTAGATTTGAATGAGATCCTTGTTTGGTTCCCCATTTGACACGCATCACAAAGGTGATCTTTGTGAATTTAATTTTAGGAAAACCGATGACTAGGCCTTTAAAGACAATTTTGTTAAGCAAATCAAAATTGATGTGATCCAACCGTCTATGCCACAACCATAAATCTTCATTCATAGAGACTAGCCACTTGTCTCCATTCAACGATACCTCATTCAAGTCTAGCATGTAGGCATTGTTCACCCTCAATCCCTTAAACACATTCTTTTTGACTTTATAATTTTTCTACAAATAAGAAAATATCTTTTTATTCGAAGCTAAGCATTGAAATGCTTCCTTAGATTCATGGTGTAATGTATCAAAAGCTCTTTTTAATTCGGCATGAGACATATTTTGACAATTTTCATATTTAGAGTGTTTTACCTCTTTTGCTTTGTTGTGGCGTGCCATAAGACAAAAGTTGACGGATTCACTTCCGTCACTTGAGGAATCATCTTTCTCCGACTCACTATCGCTTTCCCAAGCGATGTATGCTCGCCGAGACTTGTTGGACTTTTTGTTTGAGCGACTCTTGTCATTATCCTTATCTTTGTCTTTCTTTAGGATGGACAATCTGGTTTGTAGTGCCTGGATTTTCCACAGTTGTAGCACGTCCCTTTTACCTTGCCATTTTTATTTCCTTCGCTTCTAGATTGCTTCCTGAACTTGACTAGATTTCTATCCGAGTGTTGAATATCATTCTTAAAAAAATATCTATTGTACCTCTTCACAAATAAGCTCATATCATCACCGGATTCTTCATCTTTTTCATTATTGGCTTCATCTTCACTTAGCTCTTGATGTGTGGACTTTGAACAAGAAGCCTTAAGAGATATCGACTTCTTCTCCGTATCTTTTGCCTTCTCTTTCTTGATACTCTTTTCATGTTTATCCAAGCTAATGAGCACTTGCTCATGCTCATCGAGTTTACCAAAGAGTGTTGTGAGGTCTAGTGTAGCAAGATCATTGGCCTCCTTGATAGCGGTGACCTTCGGTTGCCATTCCCTATTAAGACACCTTAGAATTTTGTTAGTAGAAACCTCATTTGGAATTGGTTTACCAAGAACATGCAGTTTGTTGATAATGTGAGTAAATCATTTTTGCATATCCGCAATGGTTTCCCCTTGCTTCATGTAAAACAAATCAAACTCTTGCGTTAGTGTATTAATACGAGCCATCTTAACATTATTAGTGCCTTCATGGGTTAGTTGTAAAGCATCCCACATGGCTTTGGCTGTTTCACAATGGGAGACTCGATAATACTCATCAACTCCCAAGGAGGAGATGATCATATTACGAGCCTTCCAATCATATCTGTACTTTTTCTTGTCCTCCTAAGTCCATTGAGCTTCGGTTTTAGGAACGACAAAGCCTTTCCCGTTAGTCTTAGTAATTTCCATGGGACCGTTTAAAATAACATTCCAAACCTTCCGATCTATGGAATTAATATGGACGCGCATACAATCCTTCCAGTAGCTGTAGTTTTCACCTGTAAAAACTAGAGCTCTATTATAAGCCCCTTAGGTTCGTTCGCCATGATCCATGAAGTTTTACCGAAGCACCAGAATTAACCGGAACTCGTGATACCACTTGTTAGACGATGGCTATGGATCTAGAAGGGGAGTTGAATAGATCCCTTGAGTTTTACACGCAAATGGTTTACAAAATTTGTTTTTAAAAATTGTTTAAACGGAAGCTACCACTGGATAGAACGTCTACAACGAACCTTCTACGAAAAGGATCGGATATGCACGAATATATCACGGATGAGTATGGAAGAGAAAAATCCAGTTTTGAATACTACACTTAAGAAAAACAATCAACAAAATATCACTTGGTTGATGTATATTCCAATCCAATGAGGTAAAGTGATAAGCAATTTAAAGCAGTGTGTTCGAATTTTGCTTTGAAAAAAATTATCAAACACCTAGTGTGCGTAAACACACTATGTGCAGAATTTCTATGGAGGGTAATGTACAGCTGCTCCAAAACACAATTCAAGGAATTGTATCAGTTTAACAAAACAATTTATCAGCGTACAATTACTCTACTACAGAAATTTCAATAACTTACGACTTTACAAATTCGAACGAACTAAATTGTAAAAGAGTTAAGGAGAGAGAGAACAAACACGATTTGATTAGGCAGTTCCCCAATCGTCCTCGCTTTGGGTACGTCTGCCCCCAACTCCACAAATGGAATTGAGATATGTATATATATAGTTGTTGCAAATTGTTTGTTACAAGAGAAAACTATGAACATGCAAATCCTCGAACGTCTTCGATCGTTGATGCAGAATTTTCTCTTCCCTTGATTCAAGATGAATCAAGTGCTTCAAATATGGTTGATTCAATTACCGTCCCACGCTACTAAACCAAAAGAATCCACTGCTCTTCAGTTACCTTCACTCGGTCAATTGCAATCTTCCAAGAATCCAAACCCAAACCTTCCTTCTACGATCCTCTGATTACAGCTACTAAACTGAACAGTTACGCAAAATTCCGGTTACCTTCGCCCAGCCGAATCTTTGTAGAAAGAACAGTTTTTGCAAAAACCCCCAAAAGCTATCTAATTTTTGGAGGACAAACTAACTGGTTTGATTCAAGAAACACCTGCCAAACTCTCAACCTAGAAGATTAAGATCACACTTCCTAAATCCTGAACGTTATCACTTCGATTAATGGGCGACACAAACAAAGATGATTATGTGTGATTGTTTGTTTACTCAATGAAGAAGATGAAGATGAAGATGAAGAGAAAAATGACATATATCTTTCACGTTTCTTGTTTTGATAAAAGGATGACCAAAACTATTTATAGGAGAAAAAATATGACCCACAAAAAATAACAGAAAAGAAATTAAGTGAAAAAATGCAGAGTTTTGAAGTCATGCGCTGACTTCCACACTTCATGCGTCGACGCATGAGCAAGTATTTTCGTGTCCATTTAGTTGTTCGCTTTCCCGTAGGTTTTGGAGGTTAGCGCATGAAATTGGAGGTTAGCGCATGAACTGGAAGGGTCAGCGCATGAAGTTTAATTTTTCAGGAAATTCAATTTTTCTGAGCATTTTCACCAGACCAAGGCCAGAGACACATACTAGACACAACTAAAACGATAGTGGACATTTATTTTTGGGAAAGACAAGATCCTATGCATCTAGACACATGAACGATAATGGTTAGACGCTATATGCCCGACACGTGAAGTGATACCGCTCAAATTACAATCTAATATGTTTGTTGACATCATTAAAATAAGTTAGCTAGAACAATATCCCTCACAACAACTTTGTTCTGAGAGTCTTTTGTTGACTTGATTTGATCCAATGTCTTGAGATCCCAAACTGGTGAACCTTGTGATGATTGTATGGAGCCAGAGAATAGTCTTAGAAGACCTTGAAACACATGAGAGCTTGGCCAATTGCCCTTGTCCTCTTTCTGGTGTCAATCCTGATTTTCAAAAAAGAAACAGACTAGAAAAGATATGGGTTAGTTAACCATGCATAGATGATTGATCCCTACATGCAAGTGCAAGATGTTAGGACATCAAAGGGGTAAAATTTGGGGTACAACAGTTGCCCCTATTTGAATAGCTTTACCAGATGGCACGAGGAATGGAAATCCTCGGGACGTCAAGGTGAAAGGTATTTAAATATAGCAAACCGAAAATTTTTGCCCTTTGTTGCTCCCGGGATTTTCATCAAGGTACAAACGCGAAAGTGACACCGAAACAGAGTCGCCAGCAATGTGTATTTATCCCAAGAGAGGGAAAGGAAACACCGCATAAACCTGAAGGAAAGGAAAGAGCATGGTCTTGCGACCAAGAGAAGTGGGTTCGGGAGTCGGTTACGCGAGAGGAAGGTATTAGCACCCCCACGCGTCCATCGTACCCGATGGGATCCACGCTTGCTTGTCTCGATCAAAGGGTGTAGGAAAAGATACTGGAAAAGGACTGGAAAAGGAATGGAAAGAGAAAGAGAAACAAATGTAGGGAAAATAAAAGAAGTGCTCGAATGGGCCCTACCCCACTGCCTACGTATCTCATCGGGAGCATGAGAATCAGAACAACGTAGTTCCCCTCACTAGGGATGGATGTTTGTGTTTTTTAGTGAACGGCTAATGTTCTAGCTCAGGTGTTGCAACTCGCTGTAGGGAGAGTTAGGCGTTACCATCTTGCAAGAGAACGAGGAGAAGCACGTTCGTACATTGAGAATGAGTGAGATGAGAAAGGAATTCCCGAAGGAAAGACGTTATTATTTGTTTTTTTTCTTTTAAGAAAGAAGTGTTTTTGATTATTGGTGTTTAGTAACTCACATTGTACTTAAGTCCCTCATGTGAGATTGAATGCCTCGCACATCGTCCCTAGACGGTACATATGCTAAACATTCCCAAAGAAATGAGAGAAGACCCCTCACCTCCTTGTTCCCACATGAAAGGCCTAAATACAATATTTGTTATGCCTTTATTAAGTGTTTTTTTACTTTTTGTTTTAAGATGAGAAGAAGAGACTCAAAGGATCAAAAGGTAAACTCTAATGGGGGAGACTAAGACTCAATCTTAATGTTATCATACATGGTGATCCTATGGTTAATGAGGTTTAAGAAATCTAATCCTAAAAGAAAGGAGAAGAAGAGCAAAAGAAGCAACTTACTTACAAGATGAAAGTTAAGTTGATCTTAAAGAGGGATGAAGCAAATTAAGCAAGAAAAACATATAAATGCTTATCATAATCACAAGTTTGAAAGCTAAAAAGAGATAAAGGAAAAGATTGTATGTGGGTGCACACCCACACACATGACTTACCAATAGCCCCTGAAAATGTTAGCAAGGCAAATGTATATGAAAACAAAAGTGAAGGAAATAAGGCAATTAATCAAAGTTAGAATTAAAATGCTAACTAAAAAAAGAAGGTTAAATTCTAAGTAAGAAAGTTAAATTGAGATTAAATCTAAAGTTAATCCTAAAATTAGTTCAAGTTGATTCTAAAGAAGATTAACCTAAAGTTATTTCAAGTTAAATCTAATCTAATTCTAAAATTAACCTAAAGTTAGTTCTAGAGTTAAAACTAATATTAATTCTAACCTAAAGTTAAAATCTAAACTAATTATCCTAAACCTATTAGTCTAATTAATCATCACTATTTTAAAATCTCTACTTCTAATTTTAAAATCAACTAGAATTAATCTAGTTTAAAAAAAAACAATTAGCCAACAACTAGATTAACAAAGCGATTACGCCGAAAACAATGATTAATGAACAATTAAGCTAAAAATTGGTTTGTGCAATTAAACTAAAAATCATTATTTAAAAAACCATTATCCAAAATCTTCTCCAATTTGTCAAGATTAACTAAAATTAGTCTACAGCTAATTAACCTTTAATCAATGCTAAGAGTCAAGATTTATTTCCAATTGGGCATTAGTTCTAAAAATCTACAATTAGGAATTAATGCTAACAATCCTAATTCTGAAATTAATTCTAAAACATGACTAAGTTCTAATTAGAAAATTAATCTAATCTAGTTATCCTAAATCATTAACCAAAACTAAACTAAATAATTAACAAAACCCCTATGCAAAAAACAAAGGACAACACAGTGGAGGGGTGTAGCAGTGATTTGGGAGTGTGGATAGAATTTCAATGGAGCCTGGGCTTTTTCATGAACAAGGGGGTGCGAGTCGAAATAAGAAAGTACTGTAAGAAGGAAAACGGGTAGAGCCCGGTCCATAACACTGTATTTTAACCTAGAAAGCACAATTATGCACAACACACTTTCTTCCTTCCTCACGCCATCGCCATTTCCGTCTTTCTTCCTCTTCCTGTCGCCATTTCCTTCCTCCGTCTTGCTTCTCAGCTAAATTCATCGTCAATTCAACTCAACTCCTACTCTAACACCAAAACCTAATCAATCCCCTTCAAGAACCCTAACCTGATTTTGTTAAATTAAATCCTCGTGAATGCGAACTCACACCTGAATTCTTAGGGTTCTTATTCACCTAAATGAAGTCTACGCAGCGGTATCAAACACGAATAGGATTGAAGGTTTTTACGGCGTACCTTCGACGTCGACGACGAAGTGTAATGATGACGACACTTGGAAATTTCTCAGGTAAGCCTTTCGCTCCTTCTCTCTTCCACTCTCGCTTCTCTTACGCGTACAACTTTGAATTGTGAATCGAGATTGTTAATGCACTGAATCGCGGTATTTTGTGGTGTTAATTCTCTATGCAAGGCGATTGCAGATTATGAATCAAAGATATCAAGCAAAATTTGTTGAAAACTGATGAAGGATCTTGTGGAAGCAAAAGTTCGCTATGGATTGAAGTGAAGACGCAGATCTTTGATTGATGATGGAGATTATTGCATAACTGATTCTAAGTTGTTCATGGTTCTTGCAGGTTCGTGAATTGATGAAGATGGAGAATTCAGAAGGAAAAAATCTGTTAGAATTTGTAAGAGAAATCTCTGGTTTTTGTTGAATTTTGCAGGTTAGATGATGATGAAGCTCGGAGAGAGGTTCAAGATGGTGAATGAAGGTTGACGGTGAAGTGGAACTGTTATCAAGTGGTTAGGGTGGATTGAGGAGATTGAAGGTTGAAGATGAATGAAGGAGAAGAGAAGAAGAAGCCAGAGAGAGAATGAAGAGATTGAAGATGAATAGAGTTTGTTAGAAGAATTGGAAGAATGGTGATTGAGAAATTGTGCAGAATGAAGAAGAGCCTTGAAGAATGAAGGTAGTGCCGGTTTTATAGAGAATTCAGTGAGGGTAGTTTGGTCTGCACAATTGAAATTCGGTTAGGAGTTTGTTAGAGTTGGTTAGAGGTGGTTAGTGATTGTTAGAGATTGGAGTTTTTTCTGTTCAGTTAAGATGTGTAACTGTTAGAGGTTTGTGAACTCTGTTATGTGCTATTGGGTTAGTTATGAATTTTCTGTTGGTTTTCTGTGAATTTCCCTGTTGGAGTAAAGTTAGAGGTTAGGAGATTTTGGTTTTGTATTCTGTTAGAATGATGTTAGGGACTGGTTAGTGAATGCATCAGTTAGTGATTGTAACTAAAAAAACCGTGAGATCTCTGTTGGAGCTTGGTTTGTGGTTAAAGGAAAATGGATTTTGTTAGATCAGTGAATTCTGCTAAAACTGGCGTAACCTTTTTTATGATATTCCTTGATATGCACTCCTCTTTTCTGCTATTTCTAATGCTACTGTGTATTGTTCTTTTTTTCGGATAATGAAAATCCGTTAGCTCTTGGTCCTGTATAAAGTGTTGTAACCTTATCCTAAATTCTTAAAACTCTTAACATATTGCAAGGCCACTTGAAATTACAGCAAAAAGAGCAGTGTCCACCGTGTGCTTTTCCGTGAAGCGAATCCAAGCCTTAGCCCTTGAACCAGACTTATTAATATGCCATATCTAAGAGTAGCTCGCAGAGAGGATGCCACGCAGTGTCATTGTGCATAAAAAAGCTTTTGTTATGTTTGCTAGCACATGAACGAATTGTTAATGAGGTATGGATAAATTATGGTGAAGTTCTTCTGAAATTGAGATACTGACAAGTGAAAGTGAAATGTTGGACATGGATTTTTGGGTTATGGTTTTAGTTTGGATTTTAGAATGGGTGATTGGTATTGGAGATTGGTAAATGAATTAATGGATACTAAAAAGTGGATTAAAACTTGGATGCATTTAAAATGGATATTAAAATGAAATGGATATGGACCAAAAAAGTGGTTTTGGATATTTGAATATGGATATTTAGGAAATGGACTCTTGCAATGGATTAATAAAAAAAAATGGTTTAAGAAATGGTTATTAAAAAAAAGGATTTACAAAATGGATATTGGATATTGACTTTGGAATTAATGAAAAATGGTATTAGATGAACATGGGTCACAAAGTGATTTAAAACGAATATCAAAATGGTTATGGGTTAGAAAAAAGGAGTTGTGTCTCGAGTTCCAAGTAAGTCACATGATTACATTCAATCCACATCCCACTTCAGATCCAAAGTGACTAGGAAAACCTCAGATCAGGAAGATTACAACGAGGAGAATTCAACCTCTTGCTCCAACTTAACCGAGAATAGAAATCGAATGAATCCCTTATGAATAAGGCCAAGAAAATCCTTTGATCCCATGTCTTAGAAGACTAATGCAATGATATGATTATGAATTATGACCTAAAAATGCGGATGAACGCGAAGCAAAAGCCAGAAAAAGGTAGGGCAAATTTTGGGGTACTACAGCTGCCTCTATTCAATCGACTTGGACCTGAAAGGATGACAGCAATTGCTTTCAGACATTCGAGGTACAAGGTGATTGAATACAAAAAGAACCGTAAAATTTGCTAACTGCGAGGAGAAACAATAAAACTAGAGCCCAGTCACACTTTGCAAAGGAATCTGATGGAAATACAACATACCCAGAGAACCACATCGTCAAAGGGGTTTGACGGGAAGAAAAATGGAACCCGACTGAAAGGACACGTCGTCATAGGGATGACGGTAAGAAGACTCAACGGAAGAAACACATTGTCATAGGGATGACAGGAAGACGACTCGACCAAATGAAGCACATTGTCATAGGGATGACAGGTAGAAAATTCCACCGAACGAAGCACATTGTCATGGGGATGACAGAAAGAAAACTCAACCGAAGGAAACACATTGTCATAGGGATGACAGAAAGATGACTCGACTGAAGGAAACACATTGTCATAGGGATGACAGGAAGCAGACTTGACCGAAGGAACACATTGTCATAGGGATGATAGAAAGCAGACTCGACCGAAGGAACACATTGTCATAGGGATGACAGAAAGGAGACTCGACCGAAGGAACACATTGTCATAGGGATGACAGAAAGGAAACCTGGCCGAAAGCAACACATTATCATGGGGATGACAGAAAGGAAACCGAAAACATCCGAAGGTACGAAACCTGAGCTCGGAACACATCGTCAAAGGGTTGACGGGAAGAAACTGAAAACATCCGAAGGTATGAAACCTGAGCTCGGAACACATCGTCAAAGGGTTGACGGGAAGAGGACCTGATCGGGAGGACACATTGTCATAGGGATGACAGAAAGAGGACTCGACTGAAGGAGACACATTGTCATAGGGATGATAGGAAGAAAACCTGACTTAGGGAGCACATTGTCATAGGGATGACAGAAAGAAAACCATACGCAGAAACATATCATCAAAGGGGTTTGATGGAAAGGAAACCTGACCGAAATGTCGTCATCAAGGGGTTGATGGACAATGACTGGTCGAGGGTAAGACCGACGTATGTTCTACGACCCAAAAGAAAGGTAATCGGCAGGGTTGATTGTAATGTCTGCTAGGGATATGTCACCGTCTTGATTGAGAGTTTATTCGAGCTTTCGCACAAGTTACCAAATCTGGCTTATGCTTCGCATGCATATGTTTGAATTTTCATTCTATGGCGTAATGCTACATATCAAATGGAAATGCTACGCGATTTGAGGATGCAATGATCACTATATGCAAAATGCCAACGCATGCTCGAGCTACCGGGAAAAGAAGAATGTGCCAAGTACAATCGAACTTCTCTGGCAAGGAGAGGTGAAACCTGATGGTGATTGTTTTTCAAAGGCAAAATCTTTCTGGGTACCAATGGGGATTGGATTTTGTATGAAGTGCCAATAGGGATTGGACTTTGCTTTAAAGGGAACGCCAATAGGGATAAGGCTTCAGGTTTTTGAAATATACCAGCAAAGTGGGTTATGGATGAAGGTTCCGAGCAAGGTTTGGCTTTAGATTTCTGTTTGGTTTTACAAGGCTTCATGCAATGCTATGCTGATGAATATGTAATGAAAATGATTATGCCATGATATTTATGATATACAACAGGACCACTCCAGCAAAATAAATGCTGAAGAGACGAGGCTAACTCTGCTGGGGATAACAAACTGAACCGCCTTCAGGGTCATAACTGCTCGAGATCCCGACCAAGCCTCTATTCGGCAGAAAAGTACGAATAACAAACTTCTGCTGGAGAAACATCCCAGGAATCTGCTGAAGAAAAGTGCCAATGACAATCAACCTTTGACTTGCTGGGGAAAGCTAACCACCACTCAAAAACATGCTTTGGGGAGAATGGTTGTTGATGTCAGCTCTGCTAGGGGACCAGATCAGACTTACTCCTTTGTTTGATGCTTGCCTCTTACCCTTACCATGTTGGGGAGATGAGAACAACTTTACCGCAAACTGAGGAAGCACCAATCTAACACTCTTATCCTGTACGTGAATATGAACTATTGCTGAAAAGCAATAACTTCGTCACACTGGCTAGGGGAGAGCGAACTCATGAACTCTTGTTGGAGAGAACAATCACAATCTTCATGACACTTAGCCGAGAGTGATAAAAATCCAGCTATCTCTGCTAGGGAGAGAGACTCTACTGGGGACGTCACGTGTTAACTATCAACGTGAACCTTGCAGATGTGATATGGCCAAAAGAGGTGTCCAGATACAGCATAACCTGTAAATGAACATCTCTTTAGGATGCCTCGTGAAGATCCGGCATATATTGCCCCATAACTTTTGATTAACCGTCCTCCATAGGGAATAACCTTTTGTGCTTTTGGGGGGCCTGCCCCAGCCTTGAAATGATTTGTGCCCCTGTCTGGCTGAACTGTGAAGGAGTACCTTTAACTGATCTTTGAGAGATTTGTTGAATCTCGACTTGATTGCCCCAGATTAACTGAATCTTGGGATGGATGGCCCATTTGATATGACTTGCCCCGGCTCAACGGAGTACTCGGGCACTTTGCATCTTAGATTAATCAATCTTTCCATTGTAGAAACTTTCTTGATCGAGCACTTACTCACAAGTAAAACAATTCATTTTGAAAAGATAATTTTGTTGCAATGCATATGACAGTTTTGAAATCCAAGTTTGTTCACTGGAAAAGTGTTGTGACACATAGTGAACAAATCACTTATTAGAATGTCACAACGATACCAACATGAATGGTAAGAAAGTCCTTTTCGGAGTCAGAACTGGCGCGATTTTAACCGAAGTATGCTTTCGAAACAACCCTGCTTCAAGTAGGTCTTTTGAAGATTGTAACGTGGCCTGGTTCACGGTTTAAGAAAGAAGGATTTATGTCTCAAAGTTTTGTTTTAACCCACCCATTATCCTTGATGTTCTCCAGTCCTACGTTCAGCTAACTTGACACATGCGCTCACCTTTCAAAAGGGTTATGAACGGTATGAGGATGGAAGGAACCCACACGATTTTAGGAGTGATAGTCACCCCTTTTTACTTTGGTGTCTGTGGTCACACGACTTGTTCTTTGCTCGAGGATTTTTCTTTTTTAATCCTTTTGTTTTTCGCTTTTCATGTTTTTGATTTCCCTGGTTTTTGCCTGGACTGATCCTTTTGAATTTTTCGATTTTGAAGTCCAGCGGGATGCCCTAACTTTTGCCTAAGTCACTTGTTTTCAAGTCTTGACTTAGCAGGCTTTCTTTTTTCTTTTTCCTTTTGATTCCCCTTTTTTTTGAACTAATCGTGTGACACAGGTTTGTCTTGACTTATAAAGGGTTGAGACCGTCTCACTCTTCGGTTGGTGAGGGATAACCATGGATGTAATTGATCCTCGAACAGGACACTCCTTTTGAAATTTGAACGCACGGTCAAATTAGCTGACACCTACCCTGCCCTAGGTTAAGATTGAGGGTTTTTTTTTATTTTCAGAAAGAAACTCCTACTACTAGGCTCAACGGGGTTTACAAGGGATTATCTTCCTTATATCTTCGGTGTTTGGGAAGTTGAAATAATGCATGTACATCATCAGCAGGGTTTTGTTCAAAAGCATACCATCGAAAGTTTTGCGCCTTTCAACTTCGCCATCCTCCCTAGGATCCTGCTTAAACAAGCATATGATATCGATAAAAAGTATGAATGAACACGACTGGATTTAATCAAAACATGCATATTTATTCCATTATCATTATTAATCGAAAACAACAAGTTTTACAAATGAGTTTGTACATTTTAACATAAAAGAAACTATAAATGCAAAGAAATGACATGATCTAAATGGTCGCCAGCTTTGAGGAACTGGGCTTTCCAAGCTTGATTTGCTAATGAGCTGGCCATCTTCAGAATTGCTCATCGAAGTCAGTCTGATAATCATCTGCACAACTGCTCTCAGTGACTTCTTCCATAACCTAAACTGATGACCCCACCTGACTGGACGAAAGAGGATTGGTTATTCGAATACCCTGAGGCGTGAACGAGAACATATCGGAGTCAAGCAATGTCTGAACCTTACTCTTGAGCACCTTACAATCTTGAGTTGAATGCCCCTTGGCCCCAGCATGGTAGTCACAACGGGCGTTGACATCAAAACCTGGTGGGTACGAAAATGGCACTGGCTTCAATTCCTTCGGCACTATCAATCCACCTCTGATCAAATCCAGCAACATCTGACTATACGACATTGGCAAATGAGTGAAATTCCTCTCTGGCTTCCTTGACCTTTTTCGGGCGTGCTGACGAGGCTAACGGCGATATGACCGTTGATTCTGAGGAGGTCTCTGATTTGATGAAGAATATTGTCCTTGATACGAATACCCATAATATTGTTGACTCTGAACAGTTGATATGCTTAAATGCTGAGAATGAGGTGGTGAAGATTCCTGAATGGAACTATTTTCTTCCTCGAATTCTTCCTGAGAACTAACAACGAATTCATTTTCATTAGCCAGGAAGTTCGAGGCACTTTAGAGCTTTCCACACTTGATCAATCTCTCGATACGTTCTCCCACCATCACCAGGTCAGAAAATTTTGCTGCCCCATTGACAATCATCTTTTCCAAGTACGACCCTTGCAAGGTATCCATGAACAAATCAACCAATTCTCTATTCGAAAGTGGCGGTTGAACACGAGCGGCTAACTCTCTCCATCTCTGAGCATACTCTCGGAATGATTCATTATCTGCTTGAGACAAGTCTTGCAAATGCATCCGGCTGGGAGCCATGTCAAGATTATAATCGTACTGCTTCACAAAGGCGTTGGATAGATCTATCCATGATCGGATGCTACCACTTTCCAACTGCATATACCAACTCAACGATGCCCCACTCAGACTGTCCTGGAAACAGTGAATCAAGAGCTTATCGTTGTCGACGTGTGAGATCATTCTTCTGCAGAACATCACCAAATGTAGCCTCGGACAGCTATCTCCTTTGTATTGCTCAAACTTCAGCATTTTAAACTTTGGAGGCATCACAAGACCGGCCACCAAACACATGCTCGAAGCATTCAGGTCAAGAGTATCACGCCTCTCCAGGGCTTTAATTTTCTCGTCCAACACACGGTATCTTTCATCAACAGATCGTGGGTCCTTAGGCTTCATCTTTGAAATTACCCCTGGACATCTGGCATAGAGAAGGCAAAGCTCTGATAATCTGTGGCATCAAGAGAAGAAGACTGTCCGTCTCGGAAGATGGTACGCTCGTGTATAGCATGATTCTCAATAGGAATCTGCACAGGCTGAGCTTGAGCAACATCGTTCACCAGAGGTGGAATGACATTCTCATTTCTTTGAATATCGGCCTCTCCCCTTGTCATGACGGCCATAGCTTCCCTAAGTTGGTCCAACTGATGCTTCATCAAATCGACATCGGCCCTAGTCACAAACTGATTATGTTCCCCAAAGTTCATGATTCTTCTAGAAGCTGATTCAAGTTCAATACGAAAGTCGGGAAATCAAACTGCAGTTTAGATAAAGGATGGATGAGCTCTCTGGTTCGGCTGGAGAAGGATATGCGAAATGATGCAAGATGCAAATGCAATGCAACAATATGAATGTAATAAGACATGGGATCAAAGCTTCCATATAGTCTGAATAATCATTGTGCTGTGCTGATGACTGAATAAGTTCATGAGTCTGTTCTGAAGAGAATACCAGAATAACCAGAATAACCAGAATACCAGGCTGATAAGTCTACGCTGATAGGGAATCCAGAATACCGGGTATGTTGAAGGTCAAGGTTACTTGCAAACCTGTAAACAACCTGCCCCTCTCACATGTGGGTACTAGGATCCTCAGTATCACGGGCTCTCAGGTCGAGAAATGATGATACGTTCACCATTTCTGGTTTGGCATCATCATCAATCGAGGAGGCCTCAACTGATTCTCCAAAACGAAAGGTCCTCAGCTTCTGGCACTGAGGTCGAGAAGCAATAGTACATTCATCCCTCGGGGTATAGTACTAACGCCAATCGAGGAGTGCCTCCACTAATTCTCTTTCAAAAAGGACCTCCTATAGCAAGTTCTCAGCATTGGGTCCTCGGATCGGGAATGTGCAAAGGGTTTGCCACAAAGTGTGCTCTGCCACTGTCACAACTCGGGAGGAATGCCGCAACTGAGTCCTCGGGAAGGGTCACCAGAGTCGACAGTTCCTCAAGAGAATAACTACTGGCCTACATAACATGCAGTAGCAGAAAGCTCCTGATAGAACCTCGTCTGGTTGTGAGTCTCATGAACAACAATACGTGGTCACCACCACGCAAGCGTCATGACTATCCACTCTAATACCTACGGGTATGCTCAAGCCTGGGTAGTGGACTTATCTCTCAGAACACCCTGACCGCCAAACAGAAAACAACAGCACAATCCAGTATAGCATAATATAGCATATGAAATGAAAATGCTAAAATGCGGTAAATACAGTAATATCCAGTAAAGCAATAATATAGTAAATTGCAATACAGTACAACAGTAAATACAGCAAAAAAAGTAAACACCCAATGAAAGAAAAACAGACAACCGCTAGGATTGACTCGCTTAGGAAACCACAGATTCTGGGTTCTCTTCCCCAGCAGAATCGCCAGCTGTCGCTCCCGGGATTTTCATCCAGGTACAAACGCGAAAGTGACACCGAAACAGAGTCGCCAGCAATGTGTATTTATCCCAAGAGAGGGAAAGGAAACACCGCATAAACCTGAAGGAAAGGAAAGAGCATGGTTTTGCGACCAAGAGAAGTGGGTTCAGGAGTCGGTTACGCGAGAGGAAGGTATTAGCACCCCCACGCGTCCATCGTACCCGATGGGATCCACGCTTACTTGTCTTAATCAAAGGGTGTAGCAAAAGATACTGGAAAAGGACTGGAAAAGGAATGGAAAGAGAAAGAGAGACAAATGTAGGGAAAATAAAAGAAGTTCTCGAATGGGCCCTACCACACTGCCTACGTATCTCATCGGGAGCATGAGAATCAGAGCGACGTAGTTCCCCTCACTAGGGATGGATGTTTGTGTTTTTTAGTGAACGACTAATGTTCTAGCTCAGGTGTTGCAGCTCGCTGTAGGGAGACTTAGGCGTTAACGTCTTGCAAGAGAACGAGGAGAAACACGTTCGTACGTTGAGAATGAGTGAGATGAGAAAGGAATTCCCGAAGGAAAGACGTTATTATTTGTTTTTGTCTTTTAAGAAAGAAGTGTTTTTGATAATGGTGTTTAGTAACTCACATTGTACTTAAGTCCCTCATGTGAGATTGAATGCCTCGCACATCGTCCCTAGACGGTACATATGCTAAACATTCCCAAAGAAATGAGAGAAGACCCCTCACCTCCTTGTTCCCACATGAAAGGCCTAAATACAATATTTGTTATGCCTTTATTAAGTGTTTTTTTACTTTTTGTTTTAAGATGAGAAGAAGAGACTCAAAGGATCAAAAGGTAAACTCTAATGGGGGAGACTAAGACTCAATCTTAATGTTATCATACATGGTGATCCTATGGTTAATGAGGTTTAAGAAATCTAATCCTAAAAGAAAGGAGAAGAAGAGCAAAAGAAGTAACTTACTTCCAAGATGAAAGTTAAGTTGATCTTAAAGAGGGATGAAGCAAATTAAGCAAGAAAAACTTATAAATGCTTATCATAATCACAAGCTTGAAAGCTAAAAAGAGATAAAGGAAAAGATTGTATGTGGGTGCACACCCACACACATGACTTACCAATAGCCCCTGAAAATGTTAGCAAGGCAAATGTATATGAAAGCAAAAGTGAAGGAAATAAGGCAATTAATCAAAGTTAGAATTAAAATGCTAACTAAAAAAAGAAGGTTAAATTCTAAGTAAGAAAGTTAAATTGAGATTAAATCTAAAGTTAATCCTAAAATTAGTTCAAGTTGATTCTAAAGAAGATTAACCTAAAGTTATTTCAAGTTAAATCTAATCTAATTCTAAAATTAACCTAAAGTTAGTTCTAGAGTTAAAACTAATATTAATCCTAACCTAAAGTTAAAATCTAAACTAATTATCCTAAACCTATTAGTCTAATTAATCATCACTATTTTAAAATCTCTACTTCTAATTTTAAAATCAACTAGAATTAATCTAGTTTAAAAAAAAACAATTAGCCAACAACTAGATTAACAAAGCGATTACGCCGAAAAAATTATTAATGAACAATTAAGCTAAAAATCGATTTGTGCAATTAAACTAAAAATCATTATTTAAAAAACCATTATCCAAAATCTACTCCAATTAGTCAAGATTAACTAAAATTAGTCTACAGCTAATTAACCTCTAATCAATGCTAAGAGTCAAGATTTATTTCCAATTCGGCATTAGTTCTAAAAATCTACAATTATGAATTAATGCTAACAATCCTAATTTTGAAATTAATTCTAAAACATGACTAAGTTCTAATTAGAAAATTAATCTAATCTAGTTATCCTAAATCATTAACCAAAACTAAACTAAATAATTAACAAAACCCCTATGCAAAAAACAAAGGACAACACAGTGGGAGGGTGTAGTAGTGATTTGGGAGTGTGGATAAAATTTCAATGGAGCCTGGGCCTTTTTCATGAACAAGGGGGTGCGAGTTGAAATAAGAAAGTACGGTAAGAAGGAAAACGGGTAGAGCCCGGTCCACAACACTGCATTTTAACCTAGAAAGCACAATTACGCACAACACACTTTCTTCCTTCCTCACGCCGTCGCCATTTCGGTCTTTCTTCCTCTTCCCGTCGCCATTTCCTTCCTCCGTCTTGCTTCTCAGCTAAATTCATCGTCAATTCAACTCAACTCCTACTCTAACACCAAAACCTAATCAATCCCCTTCAAGAACCCTAACCTGATTTTGTTAAATTAAATCCTCGTGAATGCGAACTCTCACCTGAATTCTTAGGGTTCTTATTCACCTAAACGAAGTCTACGCAACGGTATCAAACAAGAATAGGATTGAAGGTTTTTACGGCGTACCTTCGACATCGACGACGAAGAGTAATGATGATGGCACTTGGAAATTGCTCAGGTAAGCTTTTCCCTCCTTCTCCGTTCCACTCTCGTTTCTCTTCCGCGTACAACTTTGAATCGTGAATCGAGATTGTGAATGCACTGAATCGCGATATTTTGTGGTGTTAATTCTCTGTGCAAGACGATTGCAGATTATGAATCAAAGATATCAAGCAAAATTCGTTGAAAACCGATGAAGGATCTTGTGGAAGCAGAAGTTCGCTATGGCTTGAAGTGAAGACGCACGATCTTTGATTGATGATGGAGATTATTGCAGAACAGATTCTAAGTTTTTCATGGTTCTTGCAGGTTCATGAATTGATGAAGATGGAGAATTCAGAAGGAAAAAATCTGTTAGAATTTGTTAGAGAAATCTCTGGTTTTTGTTGAATTTTGCAGGTTAGATGATGATGAAGCTCGGAGAGAGGTTCAAGATGGTGAATGAAGGTTGACGGTGAAGTGGAACTGTTAACAAGTGGTTAGGGTGGATTGAGGAGATTGAAGGTTGAAGATAAATGAAGGAAAAAAGAAGAAGAAGCCAGAGAGAGAATGAAGAGATTGAAGATGAATAGAGTTTGTTAGAAGAATTGGAAGAATGGTGATTGAGAAATTGTGCAGAATGAAGAAGAGCCTTGAAGAATGAAGGTAGTGTCAGTTTTGTAGAGAATTCAGTGAGGGTAGTTTGGTATGCACAATTGAAATTCGGTTTGGAGTTTGTTAGAGTTGGTTAGAGGTGGTTAGTGATTGTTAGAGATTGGAGTTTTTTCTATTCAGTTAAGATGTGTAACTGTTAGAGGTTTGTGAACTCTGTTATGTGCTATTGGGTTAGTTATGAATTTTCTGTTGGTTTTCTGTGAATTTCCCTGTTGGAGTAAAGTTAGAGGTTAGGAGATTTTGGTTTTGTATTCTGTTAGAATGATGTTAGGGACTGGTTAGTGAATGCATCAGTTAGTGATTGTAACTAAAAAAACCGTGAGATCTCTGTTGGAGCTTGGTTTGTGGTTAAAGGAAAATGGATTTTGTTAGATCAGTGAATTCTGCTAAACCTGGCGTAACCTTTTTTATGATATTCCTTGATATGCACTCCTATTTTCTGCTATTTCTAATGATACTGTGTATTGTTCTTTTTTTCGGATAATGAAAATCCGTTAGCTCATGGTCCTGTATAAAGTGTTGCAACCTTATCCTAAATTCTTAAAACTCTTAACATATTGAAAGGCCACTTGAAATTACAGCAAAAAGAGCAGTGTCCACCGTGTTCTTTTCCGTGAAGCGAATCCAAGCCCTAGCCCTTGAACCAGACTTATTAATATGCCATATCTAAGAGTAGCTCGCAGAGAGGATGCCACGCAGTGTCATTGTGCATAAAAAAGTTTTTGTTATGTTTGCTAGCACATGAACGAATTGTTAATGAGGTATGGAGAAATTATGGTGAAGTTCTTCTGAAATTGAGATACTGACAAGTGAAAGTGAAATGTTGGACATGGATTTTTGGGTTATGGTTTTAGTTTGGATTTTAGAATGGGTGATTGGTATTGGAGATTGGTAAATGAATTAATGGATACTAAAAAGTGGATTAAAACTTGGATGCATTTAAAATGGATATTAAAATGAAATGGATATGGACCAAAAAAGTGGTTTTGGATATTTGAATATGGATATTTAGGAAATGGACTCTTGCAATGGATTAATAAAAAAAAATGGTTTAAGAAATGGTTATAAAGAAAAGGATTTACAAAATGGATATTGGATATTGACTTTGGAATTAATGATAAATGGTATTAAATGAACATGGGTCAGAAAGTGATTTAAAACGAATATCAAAATGGTTATGGGTTAGAAAAAAGGAGTTGTGTCTCGAGTTCCAAGTAAGTCACATGATTACATTCAATCCACATCCCACTTTAGATCCAAAGTGACTAGGAAAACCTCAGATCAAGAAGATTACAACGAGGAGAACTCAACCTCTTGCTCCAACTTAACCGAGAATAGAAACCGAATGAATCCCTTATGAATAAGACCAAGAAAATCCTTTGATCCCATGTCTTAGAAGACCAATGCAATGATATGATTATGAATTATGACCTAAAAATGCGGATGAGCGCGAAGCAAAAGCCAGAAAAAGGTAGGGCAAATTTTGGGGTACTACACCCTTAGATGTAATGCAGATGCTAAGGACAAGCGAAGGACATGTAAATGCTGACATGCCAAGGACTTCTAATAAGATGATATGATGCCATGATAGTGCAAAGAAGCAGACAACCAAGACACCAGAGATAAACAGGAAGAAATCACAGGTGAGCTTTACTGGGGGGAAGGATGAAGGCTAATATCCACAGGGAAGACTCACTGGGGATACATACTGACCAAACAAAAAGAGACCCACTGGGGAGACTCTAAGGAAATACCGGGGATAGAAAAAATAAAGGGGAAAATCCCACCGGTCCTTAATTGAGATAGAATCCAGAGAGGTGTTCTTCACTGGGGATGATCCAGGGAGATAGACGACAGGTTCTTAGGTGACCGTACGACACTGGGGAAATAAAACACATTCTTACTGGGCATGAAACCAAAAAGAAGACACGATCTCCACTGGGGATAAATTTGAAATAAGAGGACAGACACTCTACAAAGATTTTCTGGGGATTTCTTATGTTGAAGAGTTTAAACGGGATCTTCAAAAAATGTCAGAAAAGACAAAGACAAACACAAGCTTTGAGTGCGCCGAATGATGAAGATCACAAAGACTTTTGACAATGATTGAACCTCTGTTCGGAACAAGATTAAAGTGTCAACAATGATTGGATTTGGAAATAAAAAACCAATATGATTTGGATAGGATACCAATTTGAGTTGGTTTGCCAGTAAAGACTGGGCTTAAGGTTCATAAGTGACCTGGGATTTCAGTTCATAGGTGACAAGGTTTTGGTTCATAGGTGACCTAGGTTCATAATTGAACTGAGATTTTGGTCCATAGGTGACCAAGGTTTTGGTTCATAGGTGACCAAAGTTTTGGTTCAAAGGTGACCAAGGTTCATAGTTGACCTGAGTGATGTTTAGGTTCACAGTTGACCTGAAACAAACAAAGCCAACAATTACTAGACTTTAGGTTCATATGTGACCTGAGGTTCTAGTTCATAGGTGACCAAGGTTTTGGCTTAAAGGTGACCAAGGTTCATAGTTGACCTGAGTAATGTTTAGGTTCACAGTTGACCTGAAACAAACAAAGCCAGCAATTACTGGACTTTAGGTTCATATGTGACCTGAGGTTTTGGTTCATAGCTGACCAAGGTGTATAGGTTCATAGGTGACCAAGGTTCATAATTGACCTAATATTTTGGTTCATAGGTGACCAAGGTTTTGGTTCAAAGGTGACTAAGGTTCAAAGTTGACCTGAGATTTTCGTTCATAGGTGACCAAGGTTCATAGTTTACCTGAGATTTTGGTTCATAGGTGACCAAGGTTCATAGTTAACCTGACTTAAGGTATCTTGATAGGTCAATACCGGGTTCACATAAATGAAGATAAGACTTCCTGGGGAATATGGCTAATGAGCAAAATCTGGCGCACGCAGGTGAAGACCGGATGCAAGCTGGACACAGACAAAGATCCATAGATCGACAGATTGAAGTAAAAGGGAGGTAAAGACCCATAAGCAAAAGCACAACCAGATGCAAAGATACAGGATAATAATGGTATGATGTGAATTCTCAATGATATGCAAGAGACGACTCTAACGAGAGACGACATAATGGGGAAAAGTGAGTGGACAGATAATGCACCCACTGTTGGGAGTCATACTGAATCTGAAGAGAACAATCACTCTGAGGATTGAATAGGGAACAAACTTCTTTCACTGGGGAAATAAAATTTTCTCACAAACAACTGTGAAGATACTGGGGAGAAGTTCCTTGTATCGTGGTAGTAAATCAATACCGAAGTGTCCGATCCAAGAAACATTGTCGTGTTTGAACTTCTATCACTGGGGAAACATACTCCAAATGGTTTAACAGTGCTTTCATCACAAGCAGAGTTTATTAGGGAGAGGAAATGATTTCACTAAATAAACTCTAATGCCAAAGCAAATTATATTTTCATTGTGTTTTCTCAAAAGACTTTTTTTTCAAAACATTTTCCGCTTTCAAAACCGTTATTAATGAATAAATGAAGTTTTGCATTACAAGAAAAATAATAGAGCAACGATAAATGCCAAACAAAGAATGGTCCAAAATCAGATTTTACTAGAATGGTAACTTGCCAATGGCGAAGCTCCATGGAATATTACAATTGGAAAAATGGCAATTTGGGAAAAGGTTACGTTGTATTCAATGACCACTACCATCCCTAATGACTAAGAGACCCAAAAATGAACTTTGCTGCTGATGAGGGCAAATGAACTTGAAATTTTTTCATGAATTCCTTGACGTAGGTGACAACCCCGTCTGACACGGTGAAATGCCTTTGTCCCTAACTTTTGCCTGGACCACCTTTTCAGGTTTTCAGTCCACCGGGACGCTCTTTTTTTCCTAGGCCACCCTTTCGGGTTTTCAACCTAGCGAGCTTTCTTCTTTTTATTTGATCCCTAACTTTTGCCTGAGTCTCCTTCATAGGTTATGACCCACCGGGATACCCCTTTTTTTGCCTAAGTCACCATTTCTGGTTTTCGACTTAGCGAGCTTTTTTAGGCGTAATATTTTTGTACTGAGTCAGCATTCACAGGGTGTGCGAGTTATTCACCGTCCATCGCTGTAAGAAATAAGGAACCTCCTGAGAACGCAGTTTTCACCATAAACGGACCCTCATATTTGGGTGCCCATTTTCCGCGAGCATCCCTTTGAGATGGAAAGATCTTCTGGATTACAAGTTCTCCTTCTCGTAATTCTCGAATACGGACCTTCTTGTCAAATGCTCTCTTCATTCTCTTCTGATACAAGTGACCATGGCACATGGCAGTCAGTCGCTTCTCATCAATGAGGTTCAGCTAATCATACCTCTCTTGGACCCCTCTGCTTCATGAAGCTTGGTTTCCATTAGAATTATCAGGGACGGTATCTCCACCTCAATGGGAAGAACGACATCCATTCCATACACCCGAGAAAAGGGAGTTGTCCCTATCGAAGTTCTGTATCCATGCAAGGCAAATGGTAACATTTCATGCCAATCCTTATAAGTCTTGACGATTTTCTGCAAGATCTTTTTTATGTTCTTATTAGCAGCTTAGATAGCTCCATTCATCTTGGGACGGTAAGGTGAAGAATTGTGATGCTCAATTTTGAAATTGTCACACAACTCCTTCATTGCCTTGTTGTTCAGGTTTGTCCCATTGTACGTTATGATTCTGTTAGGGATTCCATAACGACAAATGATATTATTCTTGATAAAACGAGCAACCACTTGTTTGGTCACATTGGCATAAGATGCAGCTTCAACCTATTTAGTGAAATAGACAATGGCCACTAGAATGAAACGGTGACCATTAGAAGCTTTCGGGTCAATAGCTCTAGTCATGTCAATGCCCCACATAGAGAACGACCAAGGAGATGACAGAACATTCAACGGTGTTGGAGGCACATGCACCTTGTCAGCATAGATATGGTGTTTATGACACTTTCTGGCGTATTGGATACAGTCAGCTTCCATAGTCAACCAATAATACCCAGCCCTTAAGATCTTCTTAACCATGACATGCCCACTGGCGTTAGTACCAAAGGCTCCTTCATGAACATCGTGAATCAACAGGTCTGCTTCTCGTTTGTCAACACATCTTAGCAGGACCATATCGTGATTCCTCTTGTAGAGTACATCATTGTTGAGGAAAAACTTGGATGAGAGCTTTTGCAAAGTTTTCTTATCAATACAGGAAGCATTGGCAGGATACTCTTGAGTCTTCAGATAATTCATGATGTCGTGAAACCACGGCTTCCCATCTGCCTTTTCTTCAATTGATTGGCATTAGGCGGGCTCAGTTTTGCACTCAATCCTGATCAATGGAGCCTCATTAACAAATCTGACTTGCCACATTGAAGCTAACATTGATAGTGCGTCATCCAGGTGGTTTTCTGAGCGAGGAACATGACGAACAGTAATCTCGTCAAAGTATTGGATTATCTCCACAATGTAATCACAGTATGGGATTAGCTTCTTACCTTTTGTTTCCCATTCACCTTTGTCTTGATAGATAACCAAAGAAGAATCACCGATGACTTCTAGAAACTTGATTTTGAGATCAATTGCAGCTTCTAAACTCAAGATACATGCTTCATATTCAGCAATATTGTTTGTGCATTCGAAGTCTAACCTTAATGTGAAAGGAGTATAACCACCATTAGGGTTCATCAGTACAACACCCACGCCATGTCCTTTATAGTTGGAAGAACCATCAAACATCATTTTCCATCGTGAACCAGGTTCAGGACCTTTGTCAGGGCCTGGCTCTTCACAATCTCTCTTTATCAACATAATATCCTCATCTGGGAAATCAAATTTGAGAGGCTCATAATCTTCGACAGGATGATCTGCAAGGTACTCTGATAAGACACTTCCCTTGATAGACTTCTGAGCGACATATTAGATATAATATTCTGACAAGAGCATGTTCCAACGGGCCAGTCTTCCTGTTTGAGCAGGCTTCTCAAAGATATACTTTATCGGATCCATTTTGGAGATTAACAAAGTAGTGTGGCACATAAAATACTGCCTCAAGCTTTTGGCGGCCCATGCTAAAGCACAACAGGTCTTTTCTAACAGTGAATAACGGCTTTCACAATCAGTGAAACTTTTGCTTAAATAATAGATAGCATGCTCCTTACGACTAGTTTTATCATGCTGGCCCAAGACGCAGCCCATGGATCCTTCCAACACAGTCATGTACATGAAGAGAGGTCTTCCAGGAACAGGGGGAATCAAGATCCGTGGTTCTTGTAGATAATTCTTGAGTTTATCAAAGGCTTGCTGACAATCAAAATTCCATTCTATAGTCTGATCTTTACGGAGCAACTTGAAGATTGGCTCACAAGTCGGAGTCATGTTGGAGATGAATCTGGAGATATAGTTCAAGTGGCCCAGAAAACCCCATACTTGAGTCTCGGCCTGCGGAGCTGGCGTCTCTTGAATAGGTCGCACTTTTTCAGGGTCTACCTCAATTCCTCGTTGACTAACGATAAAACCAAACAACTTTCCTGATCTGACACCGAAAGTACATTTGGCAGGATTCACCCTTAACTGATATTTCTGGAGTCTCTTAAATAACTTCAGAAGATGGTCCAAATGTTCCTCTTCACTCAGAGATTTAGCAATCATATCATCCACATACACTTCAATTTCTTTATGGATCATGTCATGGAATAAGGTTACCATAGATCTCTGATAGGTTTCCCCAGCGTTTTTCAAACCAAAGGGCATGACTTTGTAGAAATAAGTTCCCCATGGAGTGATGCATGTAGTCTTATCCATATCGGTCGGATCCATTCTAATCTGATTGTTGCCTTAGAAACCATCCATGAATGAGAAACCTGCAAACTGGGTTGTATTATCCACAAGAGTGTCGATATGCATCAGAGGGAAATCGTCTTTAGGACTAGCTTTGTTGAGATCCCTGTAATCTACGCACATTCGCACTTTGCCATTCATCTTCATTATTGGCACAATGTTAGCTACCCATTCAGGATACTTGGAAACTGCTAAGAAACCTGCATCTGTAGCACCCCAAAATTTGTCTTCACTTTTCTAACCTCTAACTGGCTTATGCTTCATTCATTTGCATTTTAGCTAGTTCATGCATATCATTTGGTTCTTTGGTTATGGGATCAAGGTTCTTTGATATTCAACAGTTAGAACCGTCTCGGTATTTTCTGCAACTTTTATGTTCGGCTCGGAAGCCAATTCATCAAGGGAAGTGGCGGAAATTAATTATTTCTGGAATTTCGGTTTTTGCTGAGTAACTATGCCGGTGGTGTTCAAAGTTCACAACTTTTGATTGGATCAACATTTTTGAGCGATTCCTATGCCAAAAGTTCCGTCTTGATATCCTCTCCAACTTTCGTGTTTTGGCCGAAGGCTATTTCTTTGAGGAAGATCTCCGAATACGCGAATTCTCTGAGTCGATACATCAGAAGAACAGTGGAAAATAGTGTTGAACCTGTGTATTTAGGACACTACAAAATTTCATAACTCTCAATTTGTTCGTCGGATCGATGCCATTCCGGTGCCTCAAATTCCATTTCAATGCCATCTTCGTTCTGAATGTTCAGTAGGAAACTGTTCTGAGCGGAAGGACTGCGAAAATGCGAATTACCAGTGGAATTCATTGATGCGGTTCACTGTCAGTCAGATTTTGGAAAAATCATGACTCGGTCAATTTTGATCGGATTGTGTCCATTCTCGAAGTGCCGGTTTGAAAATTTTATCCTCTTCAAGTTCAAAGACAAGCTCGGGTTTGAACGGTGCTCCGAAGATCATCGTTTTGGTTTATTTCGCAAAACAGAAGTGTTGAACCGAGAAAAAGGTTGAAAGTTGTTTCAAGGGAAAATTCATATCTAACTGGTGTTTTGTCCGATCGTACTCATCTTTTGACACGAGGTCACTGACTCGTAGAGCTACAACTTTACTGACAAAGTCGAGTCGATATTCTACTCTGAAAGACATGAGCTTGTCACGTTTCCGAGTAGCAAATGGTAAATAAGCTAAAAAAATAACTTTTGACAGTGACGTCTCGCTGCTTATATGTATCGAACTCGTTCAATTTTGATCGAATGACGTCCGTTCTTTTTGGGTGGCGTCCGTGACTCAGACGCGGACAATTTCGTAAGAGGGTCAAAGTCAAAATTTTGTACCGAGCAAGGTGTTATTTCTACTTAAGCTGCCGATAAGCTTGAATTTTACAGTTTTACCTCATTTTTCCACCACACTATATATTCAAAACTCTCTCTCATTTCCCTCCAACTTCATTCATAATTCACAAACATCAAAAATTCTTATTTGACTCTCAAAAATCAAATTAAGTTCTCTCAACTTTTTCTTAAGAACACAACAATAACTACATTAACCTTCAAGAACACTCAAGAATGCAAAGTCTCCGATCAAGCTCCGACCACCGCCGATCAACCGCGCCGACCTCCCTAGCTCCGGCCAGCCGTCGCGCCATACTCCCTCCTCTCGACGGATTCTTCATCAATTGCTCCTCCGATCTACTTTCCGGTAATAATTCTTGAATCTTTCGCTTCATTATTTGTTAATTGTTGAGGTTTGGATTGAATTAAAGTGAGTTTGATATCGACTTGTAATAAGAATTCTTGAATTGCTATGATAATTGTGATGTAAGTTATTGATTTGAGATTCTTGAAGTGTAGGTGTTTGTTAAAATGCCTAAGAGATAATTATGTTGAATTTTGGTGTTGTTGCAAAATATGAATTGTTGCGAACTTGTGAAGTTGTTCCGATGTAGGTGAATGCAAAAGTTGACGTAATTGTGGATTCGAATCGAATACTTGATTCAATACTTTTTTCAATGATAAAAAGCCGGTTCGGATCGACTTATGTCAACTTTTGAATCATGTTTGTTTGCTTGAGAAATGAAAGTTCGGTTGTGTAGGAACGTTATCGTGTCGCTTTCCCGTAAAAATGTGTTTTGGTCATAACTTCCTAACCGTGGCATGTTTTTGCGAATACGAATAATGTAACTTGACTTTGTTGATGATTCTGGAGCTGTTGATGGACTTTTTAGTCGATTTCGGACAACTTTTTCTACTGTTTCGCTACTGCCATCCGACAAAATCGGCCTAAAAGTCCCACTTCCGGTAGGAATTAATTCAAAAAGACTTCGTTTTTGAGTCCGTTAACACGTTTGCGGTCAACCATGCGATTTTCGTTCAATTCCGAGTCGGTGATTTTTGACGCATTTTTTCCGTTTTGAGGCTTTTAAGCTCCGTTTTGTGCGGATTTTGCTTGTCGACATGCATTGGATATGTGCTTATGCTTACTTGTTTATTCATGATCATTGTACTTGCGTTTGTTCATTTCCGGATTGAATTGGTGCACGTTTTATGTTATTGCGTAGTTGCTGCCCCGTCTTGAAACATAAGTTCCGATGCATGTTTATTACTCGTATGCTCATCATTATGCTTGGTTTTAAGTTTTGATGCATAGGTACAACCTCCAGTTGCACCTCCTTGTGGTTTCTAATGCTTTTGTTGAGTTTATGCAAGGTTTTCACGGAGCGTTCGACGACGGTTATGCACTTGGTATTCCACCTTATTTGTGGGATACCACCTCTCCTGTGACATAATTACTATGCTATGTACCGTTTGTTTGTTTGGATTATACTTTGTGCAGGTTGCATTTGTGTAGTCACATTCGACTTGCGCGCTACGTGTGATTTATTTTCACACCGATGTTTCGACGCTTATGCTTGTACCAAATTTCTGATTCGCTTTTGTTTTCCTGATGGTAGCTTGCTCTCCGGGTTTCTTATTTTGCTTGCGTTACTACTTATGGATTGCTATCCGTTGGGTATAATTTCTTGAACCGATTTAATCTCTTTCCGCATTTTTTCTTTAGATGCCATGAAAAGTAGGATTAGGAGTCTGTTCCACTTGGCTGGCAATTCTGGAAGTCCTCAAAGGAGGCCATCTTTGGGATTGTTTACTATTATAACTAAGACCTCCAAAGAGGCCTCCCACTCCCGTATCCCCTTGTAAGACCTCCAAGAAGGCAATTGGCGGAAGATAGGGTTCGTAACCGACCCTTGTTATTCTAGTTGAGTCGTTCTTAGCTCTCATTACATGATTGATGCTTTGAACATAGCTTTCTCTTGTTATCGAGTCCTTCAAGTGTAAGAAGGGTTTAGCAATCAAACCCCCACACCTTGTCTATAGTTCGCATTGACCGATGCTGATGCTTATGTGATATGATTCACATCTTCCCCTTTCTTACTCTGCTCTCCATGGTCCTCGATACCATTGGATGAGTACCCTTACTTCCCACAGCGAGCTTGTTTTCCTTGGTTGATATGACCCCTTGGCTAAAGCTCCCATTTTCTTACTTTGATTATGTGACATTATGGTTGACTAACATTGTTTACTCTTTCATTTGCTTTTAGTTCATTTTGTTTATGGATTGAGTTACATAATGTTTACTTGTCTGTTGACAGGATCCCCATAGGATTCCTAGATCCACTTAATTTTTTATTAAGCCAGAGGTTGGAGAGACATTAGGATAGCAATCCATGCATGACAACATTAGGATAGAATTCCCTTTAGTGTTTTCTTTTTCCTTGAGTCTCCTCTTCTCATCTCATAACACTTCTAAAACACTTAATAAATATAATGTATATTGCGCTCGAGCCCTAAGTGTAGGAAATGAAGAACGAGGGGTCTCCCCTCCTCTTCTAGAGTATTTAGCATACGTCCCATTTGGGGGTGACCATGCGACTCACTCGTTCCCGCATGGTAGACTTTGGCGCAATGTAGGCTATGAACTAACTTCAATACCCTTCTGTCTAAAAAATACAAAACAAACTCAAACCTTTTTCATCCTTCGGGATTGTTAAGTTTCAAACCATTTTTCAGGAAAGAGCACGTTATTTTCCGTTTGTCGCAAACAGACATCGACCCTAACTGCCGGATGCAAACTTAACGTCGCTCATAAAAAACGCTAAGGCCTCGTTAGGTCGAACTACGACTGCTCTGATTTCCTCCTTCTGGTTAGATTTAGGATACGTAGGCACAAGACGGCGATGTCTTGGCGAGCAACCTACCCCCTTAGTTTGTGTCCGAACTACGTTGACTCTTATTTTCCCATTGTACGAGGGAATATGTAGGCATAGGACACCGATGTCCTATCGAGTCACTTCTTTCTTTTCTTCCTCGTTTCTTCGTTCTCCTCCGTTCCCGTTCCTTTTCCTTTCCAGTAGCAGTGGAGCTCCAGACGACGACACCCTTTGATCGAGACAACAAGCGTCGATCCCATCGAGTACGATGGACGCGTGGGGGTGCTAACACCTTCCTCTCGTGTAACCGACTCCCTTAACCGTTTATCTTGGTTGCGAGACCATGCTTTTCCTTTCCCTCAGGTTTACACAGTGTTTCCTTTCCCTCTCTTGGGATAAATACACATTACTGGCGACTCTGTTTCCGCGCCACTTTTGCTTTTGTACCTGGATGAAAATCTCGGGAAAGACAGCTGGCAACTCCACTAGGGATTATGGTTCCCTATGCGAGTCAATCCTAGCGCTTGTCTGTTTATTTTCATTGGGTGCTTACTGTTGTACTTTATTTTGTTGTATATTACTGTATTATTGTATTACAGTATTTTACCGCATTTATTGCATTTCATTCCATTACTATCATATGATGTACTGTTCTACTGCTATTGTTCTGTTGGGTGGGTTGGATTCATGAGAGAAAAGCCCGATACCCAGGCTTGAGAATACACTTATGATTAGCGTGGAAAGTAGTGTGACTTGTGTGGCATTTGGCCAAACGTAGTACACATGAAAACTCCACATCCAGACGAGGTTTTCTTTGGTGATATTCTATCCTGTGCATATGGGACAGACGATGGAATATAACTTGGAAAACTGTCGACTCTGGCGACCATCTCCCGAGGACTCAGTTGCGGTACTCCTCGCGAGAGGTGATAATGGAAGACTAGAAATGGCAAATCCATTACGCTTCTCGATCCGAGGACCCAACGCTGGGAACTTGCTATAGGATGTCCTTTTTTAGGGGAATCAGTTGAGGCCTCCTCGATTGATGAGGATGCCAAACCGGAAATGGTGAATGTATCATCATTTCTCGACCTGAGAGCCTATGATATCGAGGATCCTCGGTGTTCTAGTACCCACGTGTGAGATGGTCTGGTGTTTACAAGTTTGCAGGTAACCTTGACTTTCATCCTACCTGGTATTATGGTTTTCTTATAAGTGTGAACTTATCGGCCTGGTATTTTGGTTATTCTGGTATTCTGGTTATTAGGATATTCTGGTATTCCAGTATTCTCTTCAGAGCAGACCTTTGAACTTATCCATTCAGCAGCACAGTAGTACAGAGCTTTATGGAAGCCTTGATCCCATGTCTGTTGCTTCTGCATCATCATTTTTGCATACATGTTCTTGTATTTCTAAAGGATCTTAACTTTGAGACTCGCTGTTGAGCATTTCCATCTATTTCTTGTGGTTCGTCCGTGAACAAAAATTTGAATCAAAGCATAATGATTCCTTGGAAATATTCGAACATGGCCTTTGCATTTCATTTCCATACTCATATGCATGACAGGTGTTCGAGGTTGTTTATTCTTGTTCTGATCTGGTTCTCTCCGAAGTTCAGTACTTAACTGCTCAAGCCATTCAGAAGGTGATCATGGAGGAAATTCAAGCTGAATTAAGGGAAGTACGGAGCCAAATGGGGCAGTTTATGGGGAAGATGCAAGAGTTGATTCAAGACCAGGGAATGCTGAAGGAAGAAGTCAATCAACTAAAGACACAGATGATCCTGGTTATGGAGGTCGTGAGGGGTGTGATAAACAAAGATAGTACTCCCATGCCTGAGTTGTGGCTAGAATTGTCTCTCCTCCATTATTTAAGGGGTCCCTCCCAAAGAGTGAGCAGATTGCCACTGCAACCATCCTGGCTGTATCTCTGCAACAGGGTAGTGCTCCTCGTCGGTATCAGGATAGACCAAAGATGAATCGGCACTTCGAGACTCCACTAGTGCCATATTCTCAGTTATTATAGCATCTCCTTCAGTTGCAACTGGTACAGAAAAGGACTTTAGCTCCTCTTACTGGTATTCCCCCACCAGGTTATGATGCAAGAGCCCACTGTGGTTTCCACTCTGGCGTCGGGGCATAATTTGGAAGATTGTAGGGAGTTTCAGCATGCTGTCCAGGATCTGATCGAATCGAAGGAAATTGAATTCACGCCGGGCAGCATAAGCTTTCAAGGCGGTCCTACTCCAGCTGTTGAAAAAGAAGTGGATATCCCTATTGCCTCTCCCAAAGCTACTTCATGTCAGGGGCATTTCATGCCATCCTTGGTCTCAGAATCCCCACATCTGCAACTGCTGCCTACTCCTCGATTAAGTCTGAGGGGAAAGCGCCTGAGCCAGAGGAATATGCAAATCAGAATCAGCAGCAGAATAGTTCCCAAGCGGGTAGACGGAAGCCAAGAAACAGACAGTTTGCTGTACTACCAAAGCTGTATGGTAAGATATTGCCAGAGTTGGTTAAGAGAGGGCTGATTGTGCCAAGGAAGCCAGATCCGATCATTCCTTTATATCCACCAGGGTTTAATGCCAATGCTCGATGTGGATACCATGCTGGGGCACGGGGGCATTCAACTGAGGATTATAAAGCGCTCCGACACAAAATGCAAGATCTGATTGATGCAGGGGTCGTTACTTTCACTGCTGATGGTATGCATTTCAACTGAAGCTTCCCAAGTGGGCACTTTGGACTGCAACGATGTTATCAGATGCAATAAGTCCAGACGGAGTCAAGTCTCCTCGACAACGGCAGTCATCAATTTCTTTACTGCATTTTCATATGTAGCTTTCATTTGTTTTTTTAAACAGTGTTTGTATGAAAAAATTTGTTTGTGTTTTGAATGTTGATTTTAATGCAATGATGTGTTGGTTCTGAAGTACTTTACTTTTATACACTCATATCATGTTTATATGCATTGCAATACCAACTTTCTTGTCTTGAACTCTTGAGGGAGGATGATGAAGTGAAGTGAAAAACGCAAAATCTTTGGTTGTGTGCTTTTGGATAAAACCCTATTGAGGATGTACAAGCATTATTTCAAATCCTTAAACACTGGAGATATAATGGAGATTGACCTTCATTAACCCCTTTGGGCCTTGAAGTAGGAGTTTCTGTCATACGAAAAAACCCTCACACTTAACCCAGGGGCAGGGTAGGTGTCAGCTAGTTTGACCGAGCATTCCAATTTCAAAAGGAGTGTGCATCTGAGGATCCATTACCCTCTATTCCACCATCAGGAGGTTAAGAGACGTGAAGCCACAATGGTTATCCCTCATCGACTAAGGAATGAGGCAGTCACCACCCTTTTCAAACAAGTCAGACAACCAGTGTCACACGATTTGTTCAAAAAAAATCAAAAGAAACAAAAAAAAGAAAGAAAGCCCGCTAAGTCCAAACTTAAAACAAGCGACTTAGGCAAAAGTTAGGGCATCCCACTGGACTTCAAAATTGAAAACTCAAAAGAGTCAGTCCAGGCAAAAATTAGGGAACAAAAAGTAAAAGAATGAGAAAGCAAAAAGCTAAAAGGATTACAAAGAAAAATCCTCGACAAGAACAAAGTCGTGTGGCTACAGACACAAAAGACAAAACGGGTGACTGTTGCTCGAACACCTCATTAGGTCTCAAACCATCAATTGCATGGGTTCCTTAAAGATCATAAAACCTTTTGAGAGATGAGCGCTTGTGTCAGATTAGTTGAAAGTAGGACTGGAGACATCACGAAGAGTGGGTGGGCACCGAGAAACTTTGAGCCTTAAATTCTTTTTTCTCAAAACCGTGAACCAGGCCATGATACAACCCTCAAAAGTCCTAATTGTAACAGGGTTTATTTCGAGAGCTTACTCCGATGAGATAGCATTCCTGACTCCCATGAGTGGTGCTAAAAGATCTTGTTGGTATTGCATGTACATTCAAAAATCAATGTCGTATTCTAAGCAGTGATTCGCTCACGTGGCCTTGCGACATCTTTTCAATAAAAGACTTCGAGATTAACATGTGTGTTGCATTAGGGTAATCATTTTCAGAATAAATATTTTCTACTTTCATACATTTGTTTGACATCAAAGAAGCTTACATGATGAACATTAGTTGAGAAGCTTGATCCTGCCAAGTTGAAGGGCTTGAAGACCCCGGAGGACAGTCATATCAAAGGTCATGGTGCTGAAAAACCATGTTGAGCAGGAGTTTTTCTAGCAATTTGTGTTAAGATGTAGCCAAGCTGGGGCATTCAAGTCGAGAAAGTCTTTTTAGAGTTCAATCAGTCATGGGCAGTCATGTTGGGAAAATTTCTTCAAAGTTCAGCCAAACTGGGGCAATTATGTCGAGATTCAATAAATCTCTCCACAAGCGCTTAATATGCGGCAATCAGGTCGATTTGACAAATCTCTGTAAGTTCAGTCAGGGGAAAAGTTTCTTCAAGACTTGGGGCAGGCCATCTCTAGAGCGTGAGAGGTTGTCCACTCCTGAAGATGGTTAATTGAAAACACCTCTTCAAAGTTAAGAATACTGGGGCAGAGTATTTTCAAGTCATTACAAATCCTTTCGAGGTAATTTACTTCATGGATTATGAAGTCTGGGGCAGTTGCGTCGAGATCTGAAAAATCTCTCAAAGAGTTTGAAGACCCTAGGGAAGTGTGAATGCCCAGTCTTCTATAAAATCCTCTTGAGATGATTTCTTCCTTTAGACCTGGAGGTCTGGGGCAAGTGGAGAGTTCAAAGGGCCGTTTATGACCATAGAGATAGGTCAGGCTAGGTAACAAGTTTGTTTTTCCCCAGTTGCGTTACTCTCCCCAGTACTGAAAGTTCATCATCCTCAACAGAACTCATTCTCCCCAGCAAGCAGTTTAAAGTGGATTTCTCCGAGGTGAATGTGGTTGTATCTCTAGCAGGAGGTGTGTTGGATGTCTTTGAAAAAACTTTATTTTCCCCACAGAGCCTGGTACTCACTTTCCTCAGGAGGTCAGGAAGTGTAGTTCCGTCAGCAACGACATGCTCTAATCCTCAGCAGGGTCAATTCTTTCCTCCAATAGCAGGTTAAACTTAATGATATCCCTCGGTAGGTTTCGTTGACTATTCTCCCCAGTAGAGCTATTCTCCTCAGCATTGAAGTTTCATCCTCCTCAGCAGGTTGTTACTCTCCCCAGCCAGAGTACAGAGGATTATTCCCCAGCTATAGTTGTGATTGATTTATTACTCTCTCAGCAAGCAGTCAGAAGTTGATGTTGTTGCATCCCCAGCAGGAGACTTATAGAATATGTTCCTTCTTTGGACAAAGCTGTTAATTCCCCATAGGGTCTGAGCACCCATTCTCCTCAATCAGTCAGGAAATTATTTTTCTCACCAGCAACAGTATGAGTTGATCCCCAATAGATGAGTAAGCTCGATGTTATCCTCTAGCAGAGTTGATGTCTTCAACCACCGTTCCCCAAGTATATTGATTGGTAGTGGTTGGTTTTTCCCCAGCTGTGTGAAGGTAAAGATATCTTCCAGCACATGTTAAGTTCAGTGATATCCCCAAGCAGGTTCGGTGTTATTGACTTGTCGCTCCAAGCAGAGTTTGGTGGTGATCTTCGCAGTGGTTTGTTCAATAGCGGTTGATATCCCCAGCCGGTCTTAAGTCCAATTGTTATCGGCATCTTTCAGATCCAGGTTTTGAGTCCTATCTTCGGTAGAAGTCATGGGTAATCCCCAGCGGAGAGAATTTATCTTTGGGTTCTATCATCAGTATTCGTTTTTATCCATCTCCAACAGAGTGGATTTCTCTCGGAGTTCTCATCTCCAGCAGAGTTTGTGATCAGGAAATCGTTCAGTGAAATCTTCCTCAGCAGGGTCTTTTAATTCAAAGGACAATTTAGTTTGTCATCCCCGGTGGAGTTGCCTTTGGCTTCAGCATTTATTTTGCTAAGACGCCTCTTTTGCATTACATAAGCATTTTTGCATGGCATCCTCCCAAACGCGTAGCATTTCCATTTGTATAGAGCATTACGCCATAGAAAAATTCAAACATATACATTCGAAGCATAAGCCAGGTTTGATATCTTTTACCAAATTCTTTGCCCAGCAGAAAATGGTAAAACGCAGAAGATGTTGATTAACATCACACTCTGACCAGTGGATTCGTCCTTTTTTATTGATATACTCCCTTATAGAGTGTCTGTTTAGGTTTCTCTTTTTCCCCAGCGAGTATATCTTCTTATCCTAACTTTTGGTTAGTATCTTCTATCCCAACTATTGTTTGGTATCCTTTGTTGAGTTGGCCTTTGGTCGGCGTTCACGCTTATCCTAACTTTTGGTTAGTATCTTCTATCCCAACTATTGGTTGGTATCCTTTGTTGAGTTCGCCTTTGGTCGGTGTTATCGCTTCATCAGAACTATTGGTTATTATCTTCTATCCCAACTTTTGGTTGGTATCCTTTATTGAGTTCGCCTTTGGTCGGTGTTCTCGTTTATCCTAAATCTTGGTTAGTATCTTCTATCCCAACTTTTGGTTGGTATCCTTTGTTGAGTTCGCCTTTGGTCGGTGTTCTCGTTTATCCTAACTCTTGGTTAGTATCTTCTATCCCAACTTTTGGTTAGTATCCTTTGTTGAGTTCGCCTTTGGTCGGCGTTCTTGCTTATCCTAACTTTTGGTTAGTATCTTCTATCCCAACTATTGGTTGGTATCCTTTGTTGAGTTTGCCTTTGGTCGGCATTCTCGCTTAATCCTAACTATTGGTTAATATCTTCTATCCAAACTTTTGGTTGGTATCCTTTGTTGAGTTCGCCTTTTGTCGGCATTCTAGTTTATCCTAACTCTTGGTTAGTATCTTCTATCCCAACTTTTTGTTGGTATCCTTTGTCGAGTTTGCCTTTGGTCGGCGTTCTCGTTTATCCTAACTCTTGGTTAGTATCTTCTATCCCAACTTTTGGTTGGTATCCTTTGTTGAGTTTACCTTTGGTCGGCGTTCTCGTTCATCCTAACTTTTGGTTAGTATCTTCTATCCTAACTTTTGGTTGGTATTCTCTTTGTTGTCCCAACTTTTGGTTGGTATTCTCTTTGTTATTCCAACTTTTGGTTGGTATTCTCTTTGTTATCCCAACTTTTGGTTGGTATTCTCTTTGTTATCCTAAATTTTGGTTGGTATTCTCTTTGTTATCCCAACTTTTGGTTGGTATTCTCTTTGTTATCCCAACTATTGGTTAGTACCTTCTTTGTTGTCCCAACTTTTGGTTGGTATTCTCTTTGTTGTCCCAACTTTTGGTTGGTCTTCTCTATTTTTAATTTAAATATTGGTTAGTTTTCTTTACCCTAACTTTTGGATGGTCTCTTTTTTTGTGAGCACGCCTTTGGTCGGCGTCCTCATTATCCCAACTATTGGTTGGTATCCACTGTTTCTAAGTCCACCTTCGGTTGGCAAACAATTTATTTCGTATCTCCCCACATGTTGTAAATTTCCCGGTTATTTTGGTATTCAAACCTCGTGTATCCCGGCTATTTGGAAAATTTTGCTTCCATACCCTCGAATCCAAGAAGTTTGAATAGGGGCAGCTGTAGCAACCCAAAATTTGCCTTCACTTTTCTAACCTCTAACTGGCTTATGCTTCATTCATTTGCATTTTAGCTAGTTCATGCATATCATATGGCTCTTTGGTTATGGGATCAAGGTTATTTGATATTCGACAGTTAGAACCGTCTCGGTATTTTATGCAACTTTTATGTTCGGCTCGGAAGCCAATTCATCAAGGGAAGTGGAGAAAATTAATTGTTTCTGGAATTCCGGTTTTTGCTGAGTAACTATGCCGGTGGTGTTCAAAGTTCACAGCTTCTGATTGGATCGACATTTTTGATCGATTCCTATGCCAAAATTTATTTCTTGATATCCTCTCCAACTTTCGTGTTTTAGCCGAAGGCTATTTCTTTGAGGGAGATCTCCGAATACGCGAATTCTCTGAGTCGATACAGCAGAAGAACAGTGGAAAATAGTGCTGAACCGGTGTATTTCGGACACTAAAAAATTTCATAACTCTTAGTTCGTTCGTTGGATCGATGCTATTCCGGTGCCTAAAATTTCATTTCAATTCCATCTTCGTGCCGAATGTTCAGTAGGAAACAGTTCCGAGCGGAAGGACTCCAAAAGTGCGAATTACCAGTGGAATTCATTGATTTGGTTCACTGTCAGTCAGATTTTGGAAAAATCATGACTTGGTCAATTTTTATCGGATTGTGTCCGTTCTCGAAGTGACGTTTTAAAAATTTTATCCTTTTCAAGTTCAAAGACAAGCTAGGGTTTGAACGGTTCTCCGAAGATAATCGTTTTGGTTTATTTCGCAAAACGGATGTGCTGAACCGAAGAAAAAGGTTGAAAATTGTTTCACGGGAAAATTCATATCTCAATCGTTTTTGGTCCGATCATGCTCATCTTTTGACACGAGGTCACTGACTTGTATATCTACAAATTTACTTACAAAGTCAAGTCGATATTCTACTCCAAAATACATGAGCTTGTCACGTTTTCGAGTAGCAAACGGTAAATAAGCTGAAAAACGACTTTTGACAGTGACGTCTCGCTGCTTAAATGTATCGAACTCATTCAATTTTGATCGAATGACGTCCGTTCTTTTTGCGTGGTGTCCGTGACTCAAACGCGGACAATTTCGTAAGAGGCTCAGAGTCAAAATTTTGTACCGAGCAAGGTGGTTTTCCACTTAGGCTGCCGATAAGCTTGAATTTTACCGTTTTACCTCATTTTTCCACCACACTATATATTCAAAACTCTCTCATTTCCCTCCAACTTTATTCATAATTCACAAACACCAAAAATTATGATTTGACTCTCTCAAAAATCGAATCAAGTTCCCTCAACTTTTTCTTAAGAAAACAACAACAACTTCATCAACCTTCAAGAACACTCAAGAATGCAAAGTCTCCGATCAAACTCCAACCACCGCCGATCAACCGCGCCGACCTCCCTAGCTCCAACCATCCGCCGCGCCATACTCCCTCCTCTCCACGGATTCTTCATCAATTTCTCCTCCGATCTACTTTCCGGTAACAATTCCTGAATCTTTCTCTTCATTATTTGTTAATTGTTGAGGTTTGGATTGAATTAAAGTGAGTTTAATATCGACTTGTGATAAGAATTCTTGAATTGCTATGATAATTGTGATGTAAATTATTGATTTGAGATTCTTGAAGTGTAGGTGTTTGTTAAAATGCCTAAGAGATAATTGTGTTGAATTTTGGTGTTGTTGCATAATCCGAATTGTTGAGAACTTGTGAAGTTGTTCCGATGTAGGTGAATGCACGAGTTGACGTAATTGTGGATTCAAACCGAATACTTGATTCAATACTTTTTTCAATGCTAAAAAGCCGGTTCGGATTGACTTATGTCAACTTTTGAATCAGGTTTGTTTGCTTGAGAAATGAAAGTTCGGTTGTGTAGGAACGTTATCGTGTGGCTTTCCTAACCGTGTAGGAATTGTGTTTTGGTCATAACTTCCTAACCGTGGCATGTTTTTGCGAATACGAATAATGTAACTTGACTTTTTTGATGATTCCGGAGCTGTTGGTGGACTTTTTAGTCGATTTCAGACAACTTTTTTCTATTGTTCCGCTACTGCAAGCCGACGAAATCGGCCTAAAAGTCCCACTTCCGAGCGGAATTAATTCAAACCGAGTTTGTTTTTGACGGCGAACGAGTACATGATTGTAGCTAATGCACCCATTCCTACCCATGAGAAGGAGATTTAGAAAGTCCCCACAGCTATGGATCATCAGAATTCCCCCATAGACCACATCGTACCATTCAATGTTGGTGTGGGTCATCTCCATCAAGTTCTTGGACCAAATATTGCTATCTTCTACCTCCCAAATGGTTAGAGTCTTCGGTAGGTGCGAAATAAACCACCTATAGAAGAGGGTAACAAAACAGACAACTGGTCCTCCATTCCGCATATATCTTGTGTGGATGGCATGATAAATATCAGCCAAAAGTGTATGAACTGGGTTGTTAAATATGAAGATTCAAATAGCTTGAACATCGACGAAGTACTTGGCATTAGGAAACAGGAACAAACCATAAAAAAGTAAGGTAAAGGTTGATTCAAACATCGCGGAATTTCCTCTATCAGCAAAATAGAGAGCTTTTTCGAGCAAGAATTGAGCCGGTAATCCAAGACGTCCTCCCTTGATGGTCAAGTGAGCTCTAATGTCAGACAATCTCAACCTCGTTCCTCTTGTGATGTCTTTGTTAGTGAGTTCATCTTCTAATCCAGAGAAGGAGGAGAGTCAATGACAGGGATGCCCATCAGAGCGGAATACTCTTCCAAACTTGGCATTAGATGGTAGTCTGGGAACACAAAGTAGCGGTAAACAAGATGGTAAAGTTGGACCAATGTCTCAAGTGGTCCTTCAGTCAGTTGGAGTTTCAACAATGGCAGGATCCTCCCATACTTCTCAGTGAAAGTTGACGGGTCTTCAATCATATCTCCTAAGCCCAACAGTTGTTCCAACACAAGAACCTCGAAAGTATACGGCCAAACTCTTCTAGCATCCATCTCTACAAAGTCAGCAAAAAAATGCAGGATGCAAATGCAAAGTTTTATGGAATTCAGACACTCGTGAAATACCAAGGGATACCAAAAAGTCTCGTTCTCATTGATAAAAAGTGAATTAAAAAGGTCAATACACTTTCAAAAGTCCTAAACATAAGGCTAAATAAAAGCTAAAAATACCTAAGGGGATTCTCCTACGAGCCTTATGTTGAGCTTTTTAATTTCCTTCTCCATCTGAGCTTTTTCCTTGACGAGCTTGTCGACGATCAACTTCCAAGGAGTAGATTGAGTATCAGAGGTGCTTCATCCTTCTTGGGTCTTCCTCTTCTTGCATGAAAGCAGCTCTTCATTCCTGACTTGTAGTTGCTTTTAAAGTTCTAGGTTCTCCTCAACAACCACTTGATATTTGTGCTTCCAAGCTTCTCATGTCTGTTGGGCTTAGTTCAATGAAATATTCAACTATTCTTCTTTTTATGTGAAAAACAGAACGAGCTCTTCCTTCAAAGCAATTGGTTCTTGTCTAGAATAAGGCATCTTCAACTCAATAGCTCTTCTTCGGACCCATTGGAGATACGGTTCCAAGGACGCACAATTAGGTTTTCCTATAGCACTCATTCCCTTCGTGTGCCTGCTACCCTAAGCACTCAAGATCAATCTTCTCTGCCCTTCAAATTCATCATATCCTTCAAAAAATATGCTTTCTAAATGAATACCAAGAGGCTTATCCTTTAGAGGGTACCCAATTGTCGACGAGCCAACACAGGGTTGTAGCTGATTCCTCCTTTGAGTGCTTGGCGTAGTACTGAGCCTTTCCAATTAAGAACTTAGCAGTCAAGCCAAATATTCCTCTGTTGGAATTCATGTTTTTTTGGATGTCAACCAACTCCAAGTGAGTTTTCTTAGCTATTTCTTCTTCTTTGGGGTTCCTCTAGAATATAGTGTAGCACCCCAAAATTTTCGTTAGGTCATAGTTCATAATCATACACCGCATTGGTTCTTGAGACATGGGATCGAAGGATTTTCTTGTTGGCACTATTCAGAGGTGATTCAGTCGGTTTCTATTTCAGGTTAAGTTGGAGCAAGAGGTTGAATTCTGCTCGTTGTAATTTTCTTATTCAGAGGATTTATCAGAAGTTTTGGGGTGTGAATCAAGGTTTGGTTCATTCTTTTTTCAAGTCATCAATATCAGTATGCATACCAAGTACGGTTAGGGCTTCTCATTCAAGGTTGGGTTTGTGGACAGTCATCAATTAAAAATCATGAGATTAGGGTTTCAGGATAAGGGGATCAGTGGTCCTCAGGACAAGTCATTTGTGAATGGATTTGAAGGGCATTGGGTCACAATCTAGTGAGCTTACTGATTGATATTTTGGAATCCATTGAGGAAAGAAGTTTGGTGTGAATTGAGAATTTGATTGGAATTGAACATGTCAAGATTTGTTGTGTGGGCTATTTGGAAATTGAGATACAAGCCATTTTAAACCATTATCATTTCTTGCTAATCCATTTAATCTTTCATATCCACTTTTAATTTCCATAATCCACTTGTGAATCCATTTTCTTTCCACTAAATCCAAAACCCAAAATCATTTGTCTAAATCCAATTAAATCCATTTTTTCAAATTCTATATCCATTATCCAACTCTAAATCCAATCCATTTACCCACACAATTACCATTAACATACTCTTAAATTCCAATTTTAATTGCAGGCCAATGTTCACACACAAAGCATTCCAAAACTTTAACCAAACTCATGAGGGCGGAAGCATAAAAGACATAATGAAGGTAAAGCAAAGATAAGGTTCAGAACTTTATTATACCTTCAAATGAAATATATTACAGAGTTTTATTGAACAAACGTCACAAACTTACAAGGGAAACAAAAGGAATTATGGTTTGAAGTGTGTTTCAGAGTATGAGAGTTGTGTGTTTTCTCGATGCTTTGAAACGAACCATGAAATCCTAATTTATAGCAAAAGATTAGTGAGTTATTGAGACAACCAGGTACAACATTGGGCCCCATCGTCATTATCTCAATCTCTGAGAATCTTTGCCTTTTGACTATAATGCACACTGATTAAAACACGCCAAACAACTTTACAAAGTGGGTAGGCATTATTACCCATTATTGCTGAGTGGGAATCTACTTTCCCTAATATGCCAAAATACTTTAGAATCCATTTCCTAGATAAACAACAATTAACCCTTAGAACCGATTGTCAGGCGATCATTAGTTTTTACAACAAATCAGTTCAAAACAAACCGTCTAGAGTTAGGTGGTCAAATTTTACTGATTTTATTAATGGTTCCGGGGTAGAAGTTAAGTTCGAACATATTAAGGGGAAGCACAATGTATTGGCTGACACATTATCCAGATTGGCTCATGAAATTGCTTATGCAGGATGTCAAGAAGAGGATCCTCAAGTTCTCAGCTTCCAGGAAGATCTGCAGCTTTTGGAAGAATCCCTGAAAGAGTACCAAGAAGTTCCTCATCAACAGCAGAGTCAATATATGGAGAGGCTTTTCAAGTGTACCCAGAAGATGTTCCAGACAACATTGAGATCGTCGCGGACCTGTACAAATCATCCAGAGAAGAACAGAGTTCAAGGGAGTCCGGAGAAAAGAGATACTTGGCGGCGCAAGTCATCTCAAGGCAAGCCAAAAGAACTATCGCAGAGCTCAAAGTTTTGCAACAAATGGCTACAATCAGAGCACAAGAATGCCTTATTAGAACGACCAAGAACAACTACTGGAGGGATCAACTGCCCGTTGTCGACTCAGCAGTCATGGAGTTGGAGGACATCAAAGACAAAATGGAACAGTGGGTCAAGGACCTCGAAGGAGCGCATGTGTAAGGACAAAGAAGCATGGTGAGCCCACCCAAGGGACGTGTGCGGTTCAGAATAAAAGACGAGACAGCATCACCTTTCCAAGATTCCCACTACTTAAAGTATTTTGGCATATTAGGGAAAGTAGATTCCCACTCAGCAATAATGGGTAATAATGCCTACCCACTTTGTAAAGTTGTTTGGCGTGTTTTAATCAGTGTGCATTATAGTCAAAAAGCAAAGATTCTCAGAGATTGAGATAATGACGATGGGGCCCAATGTTGTACCCGGTTGTCTCAATAACTCACTAATCTTTTGCTATAAATTAGGATTTCATGGTTCGTTTCAAAGCATCGAGAAAACACACAACTTTCATACTCTGAAACACACTTCAAACCATAATTTCCTTTTGTTTCCCTTGTAAGTTTGTGACGTTTGTTCAATAAAACTCTGTAATATATTTCATTTGAAGGTATAATAAAGTTCTGAACCCACACGTAATTCAAGTGCCTCAGCCATGCTATTACATTCATTTCTAAAAAAATCCACATTGTGTTTCGTTTGGTTTTCCATGTAGCTGAAATTTAGACACGTAAGGAAAAGAAAAAGCGCATGATAGTTGAGAGAAAAGGAAATAAAATGCACTGCAGAATAAATTCACTAAAAGTTACATAATAGAAAACACGTGACACCATCAGAAATTCACAACCAAAAATAAAATTTATTAGGCCAGGTGAAAAAATGATCAAATGCGTGACTTCTTTCACAACTCACTCACATGGAAATCCTAACAGAAATTACAAGAGGAAAGGTGTACGAATCCTGACCGATTTCACCAAAAGCTTCTAACAGAATTTCATTCCAAATACCTATTCTACCATCTGAATCAAGCTATAAATTCAGTATCTCCTTTATTCTTCAGAAGTCACACGTAATTCTTCAATACTCTGCAGCATCTTCCATTCATTTTCATTGAGTCAAAATCTGCAGAAAGCACCTCAATCCTCCCACTACAAAACCAATAAAAAACAAATTGAGTTTCATCTTCCTATCCTAATCAGTTCTGCAACTCCAGTTCAAAATCTGCAGAAGCTCACAATGACCTACAAATCGTTGAAACCGCAATAAACTATCACTCACCATATCCAATTCATCTTCAACAGCTGCAGAATTTCAATTCATTGCAGCAAATCTGCATCAACAACTCTGCAACAGAAATTACAGAGCATTACAACCTTATCCATGATTCCACATTAAGAGAGAGTAGAAGAAGATTAAGCGGAATCAAAGAAGAGGAACTCAGAAGTAAATCGACAACAACAATTAAAGTTACGCAGAGTTTCAGAAACACGCAGGCAAAGAAAAATCGAAGTGGAATTGAGAAGACACGTTGAAAGGAAAAACCAGAATACCTGAGCCGTGAAATCTGGTGTAGTCTTCGAAGCGCCATCGGAGCGACTCCGATAGGTACGTCAATCTCGTCTCAAACTTTGATGCGTCATTTTGTTCATGTGTTTACTGTTTCTAATTTACGATTTGAAGCTTGTAATTTTCATCGCGTTTGTGTTGATTTCTGGACGTAGTTTTTGAGCGAGTATGATTGAGAGATAGAAGGAGCTTGAAATGATGAGCGTGGTATAGATCGGATGAAAGAGTTGAACGAATCTAAAAAAAACTTTGAGATGAGCGAGTGTACATGTGAGAGGAGTTGTCTCGTAACAAGCGAAGGAGAAATCGGAGAAGATGAGTGTTTCACAGCGTGATTGATTTTGGTTGAAGAGCGAATGATGGTGAGTGGGAAAGGATGAAGCGGACGAAGGAGGTTGTTGTTGTGGTTGTTCAAGTGTGAGAGACGATGTCGTTTTGATGAGTCACGCGGCGACGCCATTTGGAGAAGAAGGTCACGTCGTGAGATTGTTTTTCTGGCTATTGTAGGATGGAAAGCAAGAAGTATTCTTATCTTGTGTTAGGTTAGGCTTTGGATGCAGACCGGGCCTTAAGCCTTGCTTCATGAATTCACTTTCACTCACCCAATTTACTCTGCATCGCCTTGGCTTCATTTTGATGAGTTTTTGGGGTTGTTGTTAAAGCCCACTCGCCTGACTCATGCTCAGACCCCCAAAATCTGTCTGCAACCCTCTTTTCTAATTTAATTTTTGTTTTCTAGTTTAATTCTAACTTTTTTTTTAATTTGATAACTAGATAATAATTTTGTTTTTAATTTGAGAATTAGAATTTAATTCTGATTTTGAATTTTAATTAACCTTTTAATTTTAGTTTTAAAAACTAATCTTGTTTTTTAATTAGGATTAATTAGATTAGAAGTTTTTATTAGAGATTAACTTGAATTAGTTTTAGGTTTAAATTTAGAATTAGTATTTAATTTTAGAATAACTCTTCTTGTTAATTTTTAATCTTAATTTCACTTAGCATTTTAATTCTAACTTGAATATTCTTGATTAATTGTTGATCTTGATTTTGTTGCTTATCTTGATTAATTTCTGATTAATTCCTGATTAAATACTTGACCACCTCTTATTTGGTTTCTCTTTGTGATTGAGTCGTCTGGTGTTTACGTGTTGATTACTCTGTATTCACATGCTCCCTTAAGGCTCCTAGTCCGACTTAATTTCTAATTAGGCTCGGAGTAGGATAGACATTAGGCTCTCAATCCAGGCATGACAACATTAGGTAGGCTTCCCCTCTTACCTCAACCTTAGGGCCATCTTTGCATGATAACATTAGGATAGAATTCCCGTAGCATTTTTCTTTTCCTTTGAGTCCTCTCTTCTCACCTCCTAACAACTCTAAGATACTTAACAAGGATAACTTGCATTGCACACGAGCCTTAAGCATAGGAAATGAAGAATGAGGGGTCTCCCTTCATTCTTCTAAAGTGTTGAGAATACGTCCCATTGGGGGCAACCATGCGATGCATTTGTTCCCGTGTCATAGACTTTGGTGCAATGTAGGTTACGAACTAACTCAACTCACTTCTGTTTAAAAAACACAAAAACAAATTCAAGTCTTTTTCATCCTCCGGGATTGTTAAGTTTCAAATGATTTTCAGAAAAGAGCACGTTATTTATGTTCAAGTCGCAAACAGGCATCGACCCTAACTGTCGGACGCAAACTTAACGTCTTTCATAAAAAACACTAAGACCTTGTTAGGTCGAACTACGACTGCTCTGATTTCCTCCTTCTGGTCTGATTGAGGATATGTAGGCACGAGACACGATTTCTCGGTGAGCAACCTTCCCCCGTAGTCCTCCGAACTACGTTGACACTGACTTTCCCATTGCACAAGGGAATACGTAGGCCTAGGATGGCGATGTACTACCGAGTCACTTTTGTTTCTTTTCTTTTCCCCATTCCGTTTCTGTTTAGCAGTAGGCTTTAGATAACTCACCCTTTGATTAGACAACAAGCATGGATCCCATCACGTACGATGGATGTGTGGGGGGCTAATACCTTCCCCTCGCGTAACCGACTCCCGAACCTGGTATATGGTTGTGATGACCATTTCTTTCCCTTCCTTCAGGTTTTCTTCGATTGTTTCCTTTCCCTGCATTGGGATAAATAACTTTCGGTGGCGACTCTTCTGTTCTATTTTCGCCAGTTGTTTTTCGCAGTTGAGACAGCTGGCGACTCTACTGGGGACTCTGGTTCCCTATGTGAGTCAATCCTAGCGCTTGTCTGTTTATCTTCATTGGGTGTTTACTGTTGTGCTTTATCTGTTGTATATTACTGTATTTTACTGCACTTATTGCATTCGATTATTATTATCGTACTGCTCTGCTGCTGTTGTGTTGTTGGGTAGGTTGGCTCCATTAGAGATAAGCCTAATAACCAGGCTTGAGCATACACCTAGGATTAGCGTGGAAAGTAGTGTGACTTGTGTGGCATTTGGGCAGATGTAGTATACACGATAACTCCACATCCGGACAAGGTTTTCTTTGGTAATGTTTTATCCTGCGCATTGGTGCAGATGATGGGATGTAACCTAGAAAACTGTCGACTCTGGCGACCGTTCCCCGAGGGCTCAGTTGAGGCACTCCTCCCAAGAGGTAGTAATGGCAAACCAGAAATGGCAAACCTATTATACTTCTTGATCTGAGGACCCGAAGCTGGGAACTTATATAGGATGACCTTTTTTAGAGGAATCAGTTGAGGCCTCCTCGATTGGTGATGATCCCAAACCAGAAATGGTGAACGTATCATCATTTCTCGACCTGAGAGTCCGCGATATTGAGGATCCTCGGTTTTCTAGAACCCACATGTGAGAGGGGATGAGTGTTTATAGGTTTACAAGTAACCTCGACCTTGAACATACCCGGTATTCTGGACTTCTTATCAATGCGAATTTATCATCCCGGTATTCTAGTATTTTGAACGGCCCGTCACTCTGGATTTCTAGGTTTCTGATATTCTGAGTCTTATTTAGTCAGTGGAACAACAACAGTATTGAGCGTTGTGGATACCTTGATCCCATGTGTGCATCTGCATCGTCATTTTGCATTCTAACATACATGTTCTCGTATTTCCAAGGATCTTAACTTTGAGACTGGCTATTGGGCATTTCCATCTTTTTCTTGTGGTTTGTATGTGAAAAAAAAAACTTGAATCAAAGCAGAATGATTCCTTGGAAATATTCGAACATGGCATTTGCATTGTATTTCCATTCTCATTTGCATAACAGGTGTTCGAGGATGGTTATTCTTGTCCTGGTCTGGTTTTCTTCAGAATTATAGACTTAACTTTTCAAGCCAGTCAGAAGTTAATCATGGAGAAAATTCAAGCGGAATTGAGGGAAGTACGAAGCCAAATGGGGCAGTTTATTGGGAAAATGCAAGTGTTGATTCAAGACCAGAAAATTCTGAAGGAAGAGTCAACCAGATGAAGACTCTGATGAGCCTGGTTATGGAAGTTGTGAGAAGTGTGATCAGAAAGAATGATAATCCCACGCCGGAGGCTGCAGCAGAAATTGTCGTTTCACCCTTGCCTCTGGGATCTCTCCCAAAGAGTGATGTGCCTCATAGATTTTCTGTACAACGCGAGGTTCCAGAACCTTCTCGACAGCAGCCAGGTCTTGTTTCCCAAGACATTCCAAAGGTTTAGAAATACGCACAGAGGCTGAAGATGTTTGACAAAACATTTGATTCGCTCACTATGTCATATTCTCAGATATTACAGTATCTCTTTCAGTTGCAACTGGTACAGAAGAGGACTTTGGCTCCTCTTATTGGTACTCCTCCACCAGGTTACGATGCAAGAGCCCATTGTGATTTCCACTCTGGTGCGCCAGGGCATAATGTAGAAAATTGTAGGGCTTTTCAACATGTTGTCCAGGACCTGATTGATTCAAAGATAATTGAATTCGCGTCGGGCGGCGTAAGCATACAACGTGGTCCTACTCCAGCTGCTGAAAAAGAAGTGGATATCCTAGTTGTCTCTCCTAAAGTTGCATCAAGTCAGGGGTATATTGTAACGCCCCAGTTTTGGTTATTTTTATTTAATTGAGTCATTTGGATTATTTTATTATTATATTATTTTCTGACTTTTATGTGAAAATATGTTATTTTTCATCGTGAATATATTTTATCGCGTTTTGGGACTTTTGCGAGATATTTGAGTGTAGGGGTATTTTGGTCTTTTGTTTGGGTAGATATTATGTTTTACATATAATAGAAATAGAAAGAGAGAAAATAGAAAGGAAAGAAAAAGAAGAGAAGAAAAAGAGGAAGAAAGAAAAGAGAAAGAAAAGGAGAAAGAGAGAAAACTTAGAAATCTAGGAACCGACTCAACCGACTTTTCAAACGCGATTTAATCGGGTAAGGGTGCGAAACTCGATTATAATATGCTTGTGTATGATAATGTATGTGTGTGTATGGGTGTTTGTGGTGTTATATGGTTTTCAATTCTAGGTCGGAATGGTAGAAATCGATGGTTTCGCGGTTGGAAATCGATGTAAACGCGGTAGAATACTTCTTACCATAATTAGAATATGTTCTGATTGTCAAGTATTGGTTTGAAAGTGTTTTGGGGGTGGAATATCATTTTGGGTTATGTAACAGCGCTGCTGGGATTTCTGGTTTTCGCATGTTCGCACTGCGAATCCCCTAGCGAAGGGGAAAGCAAGCAATCGCTGGCTATTCGATTGCGAATGTGACGGCGAGCATTCTCCAGAGGTTCGCACTGCGAACTTTGTGTTATTTTGTGTTGTTTTCTTTCTGCCACTGTTTGCTAGGGAACTCGCACTGCGAATGGGGAAGCGAGCATTCGCTGGCTGTTCGCACTGCGAACGTTAGGAAATTTTTAGGCTATTTTCAGTTCTTACTTGGTTCGCTGGGACATTCGCACTGCGAATGAAGAAGCGAAGGACTCGCTAGGAGCTTCGCAATGCGAATGTGACAGTTTTTCCTAATTTGTTTTCTTTACAACTTTTGATCCGTGAGCCGGTTTGAGGCGCGGGTTGGTGCGTTAGAAAGCTTTTGACATGTTATTTCTTATGTTATTGGTTTTGAGACTAGTGGTCGATTTAATTATGTCGAGAATTGGAATGGGGTCGTTTTGTTAACTTGTACTATGGTAAGTGCGTGTAGTTGATGTGTATTATGCAATGTGTTGTTGATATGGGTATTGCATGACTTATGTGCTGTTGTGGGATGGAAATGCATGTGATAAATGGTGTGATGATGATTTATGGCCTAAGGGCGAGAAAATTTGATGTGTGGTATTTGATGATATATGCATGTGTAGGGAATGTGTATATGTGTGCATTTGAATGTCATGAGTCATTGTATGCCAAGCATCATGATATGCATGTGGGTGATGTCGTGTGCCCTAGTGGGTGTGAGCGACGAAACGGTTCCAGAGGGAATCTGCTATAACACTGTGCGCCTTATACAAAGAGGACTTAAAGTGATGATTATAGACGATCATGCGCCTTATACAAAGAGGACTTAAAGCGATCGGATCGTGCGCCTTATACAAAGATGACTTAAAGCGATCCATAAACGTCGTGCGCCTTATACCAAGAGGACTTAAAGCGACGGGGAACATCGTTTTCCCGACGGGGAGTTACGTTGAGTAACAAGCAATGGTTCCAATAGTTCCTGAGTGAACTAATGTTGATAAATGATGGATGGATGGTACCGCATGTGCATTTGCATAGAGTCATTGTGTCGGTCTCTTTGCATTTGCATAGATCATGAATGGATTGATCATGTGTGAGAATTGTGAATGAACTTGATGAGTTGATATACGGATATATGAAATATATTTTGTGTTGTTTATGTTTGAATTCTGGTATAAGTGGTGGTGAGAATATTTATATGTGTATTTTTCGTGTTATTATATAATTATATGCAACTGTATTATGATTGTGTTTCTGACCCTTCTGCTATTTTCGAATGCTCTACGAGGCATTGCAGATTAGATGCTGGAGGTCTTTTTGTGAAGCTTAGGTCTTCATTATTTTGTCGGTCGGCTCTGATATGTAGCACCGGGTAGTCGGGGAGATCGAGTGTGATTATTTGGTACTATGTATATATGTATCTTTTGAATTGTATATGTATGATGTTGTATATGACAGACAGCCCTTTTTGTGATATATATACATATGAGTTTCAGTTACAGAATTTCCGCTTTTATTCCGTATCTGAATTGTGGGTGTTAGGAACTAAGTTCCTTTATTATGTGCTACCTGAATTGTTACATATCTATATGAGCAGGTTGTTGTATATTTATTTCAATTGATGTGACCCCTCGGTCTATGCCGTGAATGTTTTAAATATACTCTGATGAAATTTTGAATTTTATTTATCGCTTTAATAGCTAAGGTGTATAGATTGGGGGTGTTACATATATCTTGTCGTCCTTGGTCTTAGAATCCCCACGTCCGTAGTTGTTGCTTGTTCCTAAGCCGGGTTTAAGGATGAAAGTGCCTGAACGAGAGGAAGGCACAAGTCGGTTTCAACAACAGAACTATCAGCGTCAGAATCAGTATAGGCCTCACAACAACTTGGAAAGAAGGAATGCTCCTCTCCATCTAGTTCCCATGTTGTACAGTCAACTCTTGCCACACCTGGTCAAAATTCGTTGGTGGAGCCTAAGACTTTGAAGCCTGTTCCAGAACCATACTCTCCTGGGTACAATTCCAATGTGCAATGTGGATATCATGGAGGGTCTATGGGGCACTCAACTGAAGATTGCAAAGCCTTCCAGGCCAAAGTGCAACAATTAATTGACAAAGGGTACATATCCTTTCCAGAGGGGAAGTTGGTGGTGCATGTCAACCTCTCATCTGGTTGAGTTTGAAGACTTCAAGGGTCATCTCCTAAAGCCAGTGGTCCAGACGGAGTCAAGCCTCCTCAACAATGGCGATCTTCGGCTTCTTTACTGCATTTTCATGTGTAATTTTTCATTGTTTGTTTGTATAGTTTTTGCATGAAAAAAAAAACTTGTTTGTGTTTTGAATAATGATTTTAATTCAATGAATGTGTTGTTCTTGAAGTACTTTACTTTTATGCACTCATATCATGTTTATATGCACTGCAATACCAACTTTCTTGTCTTGAACTCTTGAGGGAGGATGATGAAGTGAAAAACGCAAAATTTTTGTTTGTGTGCTTTTGGATAAAACCCTGTTGATGATGTACAGGCATTGCTTCAAATCCCCCAAACACGGAGGTATAAGGGAAATAGACCCTTTTCAGCCCTGTTGAGCCATGAAGTAGGAGTTTCTTCATTTCAAAAAAAACCCCCACATCTAACCCAGGGGTAGGGTAGTTGTCAGTTGATTTGACTGAGAGTTCAACTTTCAAAAGGAGTGTGCATCTGAGGACAACACCTTTCTTTCCTCACATATCAGGAGGTCAAGGGGCTTGAAATCACAATGGTTACCCCTCACCGCAAGGAGTGAGGCAGTCACAACCCTTTCGGAGAAATCAAGACAGCCACACGACTCGTTTCAAAAAAAAAAAAGAAAGAAAAGGAAAAATAAAGAAAGCCTGCTAAGTCGAAACTTGAAAAATGACTTAGGCAAAGGTTAGGGCATCCCGCTGGACTTCACAAAAAAAAATAAAAAAAAATTAAAAAAATCAGTCCACGCAAAATCAGGGAAACGAAAGAAGAAAGAGGAAATAGAAAAAAGAAAAGGCTTTCAAAAAGAAAATCCTCGAGCAGAGCAAGTCGTGTGACTACAGACACCAAAGATGAAAGGGGTGATTGTCACCTTGAAAACCTTAAGGGTTTCCTAAACCAAGACTCCTACCATTCAATAAACCTCTTGAGAGATGAGCGCTTGTGTCAGATTAGCTGAACGTAGGACTGGAGAACATCACGAAGAGTGGGTGGGTACAGACAAACTTTGAGCCATAAATCCTTTTTTCTAAAACCGCGAACCATGCCACGTTACAACCCTTAAAAGTCCTAATTGAAGCAGGGTTCATTCCGAGAGCGTACTATAGCGAGACAGCGTTCTTGACTCCTATGAGTTATTCTAATAAGATTTTTGTTGGTATTGCATGTACGTATTATTTTCCATTAAAAAATTAATGTCTAATCCCAGCTAGTGATATGTTCACAAGGCTTGGCGAAGCATTTTCAATGAAACTTCAAGGTTAACATGTGTGTTGCATTAGAATTGTCCTTCTCATAATAAACATTTTCTGCTTGCATGTGCTTAAGCGTTAGGGGAGCTTACACAATGAATAAGATGTCAAGGGGCATGTGGCCAAGAGACTATGCGCTTCCTGGGCGTTCCCGATGAGTGGTGATAAGATGTAGCTAATCCGGAGCAGTCACATCGAAAAATCTCTCTGAAGTAGCCAAGCAGGGGCCATCAAGTCGAGATTTGGGCAAATCTCTCGAAGACCAGTCGGTCAGAGGCAAATTCACTTCAAGGCTCGTATTGGGGCAGACCACCTCTAGAGCGTGGGAAGTTCTCCACTCCTGAATACGGTTAATTGAAAGCACCTCTTCAAGGTTCAAAATACTGGGGCAGAACATTTCAAGCCATTACAAATCCTTTCGAGGCAAATTACTTCATCGATTATGAAGTACGGGGCAGTTATGTTGAGATCTGATAAATCTCTAAGAGTTTGAAGACCCGGGGCATGTTGACAGCCAGGTCTTCTATAAAAATCCTCTTGAGACGTTTTCTTCCGTTAGACCCGGTAATCTAGGGAACGTGGAGATCAAAGGACCGTTGGTAACGTGTGAGAATCAGCATGCAGTCGACCAACAGAAGCATGAAACACCAAAGTAGCTCCCTGTCATCCCCAAATTTTGGCCACTAAGATTCCCCTTCATTGTCCAAATCATCATCACAATGTGGGTGTATCATTATGCCTCATTAGTCTCCCCGAAGATGGGTGAGCATCCACTACAATCAAAATTAGGGTTTCAAGCCCTCTCGGAGTGCTTAGGCAAAAGATCTATCAAGGAATGACATGGTCTTCAACTTTTCTAAATCTCTCAAACACCCCAATGGATCAAGATGACTCCCACAACAAGAATCAAGCACAAGGTTGCAGCATTCTGAGTGGATTAAGTCTCAAGATCGCTAGTGTCACCAAATTAGGGTTTGGTAGACCAGGGCCTCCAGATGGGAATTTTCCTCTAGGCATGAGCCAATGCTTTACAATACAACCTAATATGCTCCAAGGTACATCATAAACCCAATCATCAAGTTAATTTAACCTCAGGGGATGCATTCACAAAAAATCAGGAATTAGGGTTTCTTGACCTAATTCACCCCTAAGTTAACTTTTGGGACAAAACATGAGCCAAGACCTCAAAGGAGGATTTGAGGGTCTTTAATACACCACATTGATCCACTTGCAACAATGGATTGATCCAAGAAGCTTGATCAACAAGTTTCAAATTCATCAGAACCACAATTAGGGTTTTGAGGAAAAAGTCAACAATGCCTTTGAATTTTGACCAGGACATGCTCCCAAACCCAAGGACATGATTCAATACACCCTGTAACACCTGTGGAACATGTCCATGAAGTTTGATTTAGGTCAAGGAATTGATTTCATAAAGGATTGCACAGTTTGGAATTCATCTGACAAAAGTCAACTGTACACAAAAGTCAAACTTTGACTTTTTGAGATTTTTCACAAACATGGTTTTTTAACCCTAAAATGATGTTAATGTATGATTGGAATCATCATTCATAAAGAAAAATCAAGAAAAGTTGGATAACTTGTAAAAGGGGTAACCATAAAAAACATAGAAAATTTTCTAAGTTATGGAACAAAGTGGCTAGGGTACCAACTTTGGAGGATCATAACTCCTAAACCACAAGGCCATTTTTTCCCATCCAAAGCTATATTTGTAGCTCTCATGGCCCTCTGCAAAAGTTACAACTACCACTCATTCCAACTTGTACACCTCAAAATTGGCCCTTTTGTTTCTAACCGAACTGGTTTATGCTTCCTTTCATTTGCATTATCATTCCTGCATTTGCATTGTCATTTTGAGCATGGAATCAAGGTATTCTCTCGGCAGCTCAAGGCGTCATCAGTTCCGGTACGATTTTTAACAGTGATCAAAGCCGAACAGATAGCTTTCCAAGTCTTTTTGAGCATTTATTTTGCTCATTAAGCGACTAGATGATCAAAAACTCCGACAGTCAATTTTTGATCAGTTATTCAGCACCAAACAGTTGTTATCAGCAGTTTAATCTGAGTGTATTCCAGTGGTAATATCAGTTGGCAAGTTTCAGAGGTCTATCATGGTTCAGAACAGGTGGAACCGGGCGAATATCCAAGTTTCCATCCTTTTGGCGCCAATTTCTGAATTTTTGAACTGAGTAATCGATTACTCAAAGTGAGTAACCGATTACCCTGGGAAAAATTGCAAAAAATGTGGCATTTTTAGCACTGTAGAATTTTGGGGTATTTTGTGGTCATGTGCTTGGCTTGTGCATGTGTGGGAAGGATCTAGAATTGATTTATTTTCATCATTTTCCACCCAAAATTCAAATTCTCTCCATCATTTTTCCACACTAATTCCTCATTTCATTTCCTAATTCATATTTCACCCCAATTTCCACTCACTTAACCTCACTCCCAACCCAAACTTAACTCCTAACCTAGGGGTTATTTAAACCAATTCATTCCAAACCTCTTGAACCTAGATCATTTTCACTCTCCAATTTCTCAGAATTTCTCTCAATTCTCTCTCACTTTTTCCACTTTTCATCTTCATCTTCAACCCCTCACCAAAGCTCCATATCCATAGATTCACAAATTCTTCATTGGAATTTGTGAATTCTTGAGCTAAACCTCCATCACATTATCATTCTTGGTTCAATTCTGATATAGCTACTGGTTTGGATCTTGAAATCACTTTTGGGAGAAGCTTTTGATTATTTGGAGTGTTCTTGCTTGGATCTTGAAGTTTCTTGCTAGGATCTTGAAGATTATTGTATAGATCTCTGGTTTTCTTGCTTGGATTCACCAATTTTCGTGCTCAACAATCACCAAGGAAAATCTCAGCCTTGTAGGTTGGTTTTCCTTAGATCTATGTTTCATTTAGCTTAATTTCAACTTATGCAATGTAGATCCTTGGTTGATGATGAGATTTGATCCATTTGCTTGATTTGATTTGTGATCTTGTTTGATTGATGAAATTGGTGTTTGATTACTGATATTTGATGTGAATTTGGTGATTAATTGATTGCATGATCATTTGGATGTTTGCATAAGTGATTGGATACTGAAAAGTGCTTTTCAAAGTTGATTTTCTGCCTCTGTTTCAGGGGTAATCGATTACCCTAACAGAGTAACCGATTACTCTGCCTAATTTTCACGTTTTTGGTCAAATTTCAACTGAGTAACCGATTACTCAAAGTGAGTAATTGATTACCACTGCTGCAGAGTGATATTTTCTTGCATTTTCTTTGTTGTTTGAGATCCGATGCATGCCTAAACTTCGTGGAATGATGCATTGATGATTTGTGGACTATTCTTGAGCTGTTGCACCACACACTAGGGCATGAATATGATTTTGTCGACACGCGATTCTTGGTTATCACTATTGAATGTTCATGCTTATGTTGTTGATTTCTTGATGCTATGGACACCATACACACACTTCTTTGAGCATGTTAATTGTGATTAAATGCTTATGTTGCTGGAATTGTGTTATGCATGCCTAGTTGGTTCTATTCCTTGAGATGCATGTTTGTTCCGGTTTGTGCACATGCTCAATGTTATGAATACTTTCATGATGCACTTTCTTCCATGGTGTTTTCAAGATTGTTTACCATGATACATGATGTGTTTGTAATCATAATGCATGATGTTTGATGCATGTTTTCTTTGCCATGCTTGATTCATATTCAAATGTATCGCGTGCTGCCCCGTTTCTACAGCTGTCTAAGTGTACATGTGCTATTATATGTGCTGCTGTTTGACCTTTTCACACCCTTTGTTGTGCTGAATTGTATGCTGTTGTATGCTGCCTTGCTTGTGTGCTGCTTTTTACCGCTGTTTTGGTGCAAGAACGTAGTGGTAGCTGCCATTTTTATTTATTCGCTTCTTTTCCTCTTTCGTCTCTTTCACTATTTTCTTCCCTTGGATCTCAAGACTTGTTTAAGTCTTGCATTCTTTTCCCCTTAGAGCTACCTAGTCCAACTTAATTTTCGATTAAGCTTGGAGTAGGATTAGCATTAGGTCTTAGGTAGTTGTTTCTCGCCTAAACTTCACTAACCATAGGACCACCCTTTTGCATAACAACACTAGGATAGTGATTCCCTTAGAGTTACCTTTCGTCCTTGTGTGTTCTCTTCTCATCTCTTAACTCTTCTAAAACACTTAATAAATATAACGAATATTGCGCTCGAGCCTTAAGTGTAGGAAGTGAAGAATGAGGGGTCTCCCCTCCTCTTCTAGAGTGTTTAGCATACGTCCCATTTTGGGGCGACCAAGCGATTCACTCGTTCCCGCATGGTAGACTTTCGTGCAATGTGAGTTACGAACTAACTTCAATCCACTTCTGTCTAAAAAAACACAAAAAAAATTCAAAACCTTTTTCATCCTTCTGGATCGTTAATTTCAACTCATTTTCAGAAAGGGCACGTTATTTTCCGTCTCGTCGCAAACAGGCATCGACCCTAACTGCCGGACGCGAATCTAACGTTGCTCATAAAAAACACTAACTGACCTCGTTAGGTCGAACTACGACTGCTCTGATTTCCTCTTTCTCGTCCGATTGAGGATACGTAGGCACGATACAGCGATGTCTTGGTGAGCAACCTCCCCCCCTTTAGTTCGTGTCCGAACTACGTTGACTCTGACTTTCCCATTGCACGAGGGAGTACGTAGGCGTAGGACGAGCGATGTCCTATCGAGTCACTTCTTTTTCTTTTCTTCTTCGTTTCTTCACTCTTTTCTGTTCCCGTTCCTTCTCCTTCCGGTAGCAGTGGAGCTTCAGATGACGACACCCTTTGATCGAGACAACAAGCGTGGATCCCATCGGGTACGATGGACGAGTGGGGTGCTAACACCTTCTCTTCGCGTAACCGACTCCCTTACCCATTTCTCTTGGTCGTGAGACCATGCATTTCCTCTTCCCTCAGGTTTACGCAGTGTTTCCTTTCCCTATCTTGGGATAAATACACATTGTTGGCGACTCTGTTTTCCGCGCCACTTTCGCGTTTGTACCATGGATGCAAATCCCTGGGAGCGACAGCTGGTGTAACGCCCCAGTTTTGTCAGTTTTTATTTAATCGAGTCGTTTTGATTATTTTATTATTATATTATTTTATTTTTGAATTTTATCTAAAAATATGTTATTTTTCATCGTGAATATATTTTATCGGGTTTTGGGAGCGTTTGCGAGATATTTGAGTGTGGGGGTATTTTGGTCATTTAATGATATTTTCATTAAGTAGTAAGAATAGAAAATAGAAAGAGAAAAAAATAGAGAGAAAGAAAAAGAGAAGAAGGAAAAAGGGGAGAAAAGAGAAGAAGAGAAAAAAAAGTGAGAAAATCTTGGAAAATCAAAGAAATCAACTTCTAGAATCGATTTAATCGGGTAAGGGTGCGAAACTCGATTATTATATGCTTGTGTATGACTATGTATGTATGTTTTTGATTGTCTTTGGATTGAAATAGAAAAAATTTAGTAAAACCCATATTATGTAAAATTGATTAGAAATCGATTAAATGTGTTTGAAATCATGTTTTTAGTGTTCATTATTGTTGATACATGATAGATACAGGTTGTTAGACATTGTATTGGTAATTTTCTGGTGTGTAGGTGAAAAATTGGATGATTTGGGGTGGAAAACGCAGAACTTTGTTCTGCAGAATTTTCTGAATTTTCCACTGCCCATACGCGTATCGCTCAAGGCAATATGCGTATTGGTCAAGGCAATACGCGTATGGCATTGAAGGAAACTGGGCAATACGCATATGGAAGCTTCAATTTCTCGGCCATCTGTCCATTTGCTTATGGTACGCGTAACACTTCAGGGCAATACGCGTATGGTGTTGGCACTACACGTATTGAAATTAAAATGGGAATTTTGGGGAAAAATGGTCTCTACCCATACGCGTATGACCTTGGGCAATACGCGTATGGAATGGGCGAGGAATCAGGGCAATACGCGTATGGCTTAGGGCAATACGCGTATGGCCAGGAGAATGGTAAAATGGTACTTTTCAAAATATCGTTTTCGTTTTCTTTCGTAACTTGGGTTCAGTTTATCCGATTTTTACATTCTTGGTATCATTGAGAAGCTATTGAGCTGTACTTTCTTATTATGATGAGTTGGAAATTGTTAGCCGATTTAATTATGTCAGAAATTTGGAATAGTGTCGTTTTGTCGACTTTTGTCGGGTTAATTGTGTGTAATTGGTGTGTATCATGCAATGTTCTGTTGATATGGATATGGTATGATTTGCGTGCTGTGGCATAGTATAAATGCATTATTTTGGGCTTGAATTACAAAGCATGATTTATGTTAAGTGAGATGGTTGCATATATGTGTGCATTTGAATGTCATGAGTCCTTGTATGCTAAGCATCATGATATGCATTGTTGTGACGTCCTGAGTGACGGTTTGGTTCCAGAGGGAATCTGCTATAACATCGTGAGCCTTAAAAATAAGAGGTATGGATAGCCTTAAAAATAAGAGGACCGAAAGCGATGGTTATAGACGATTGTGTGCCCATGTGGGGTGTGAGCGATCGGGTCGTGTGCCCGTGTGGGGTGTGAGCGATCCATAAACGTCGTGTGCCCGTGTGGGGTGTGAGCGACGGGGAACATCGTATGCCCGACGGGGAGTTGCAGTGATGTAACGAGCGATGATTCCAGTAGAGTTCCTGAGTGAACTAGTTATGAGAAACATTGGAAACCGCATGTGCATATGCATAGAGTCGTTGTGTCAGTCTCTTGCATCTGCATAAATCATTATGGTTTGTTTATGTGTGGAATTGGGGATAAAATTGTTAAATTGATATATGGATATGTGTACGGTTGGTATACCTTGGTGATGGAGATATGAATTATACCCTGTGGTGTATTGTGTTTGAATTATGGTGTGAGTTGTGGTAAGAACCGTATATATGTGTATTTTTGTGTTATATATAATTGTGTGCAATTATATGATGATTGTTTTTCTCACCCTTCTGCTGTTTTATAATGCTCTATGAGGCATTGCAGATTAGAGTTGCTGGAGGTTTTTTTGTGAAGCTTAGGACTTCATTCTTTTGTCGGTCGGCTCTGATATGTGACACCGGGTAGTTAGGGAGGCCGTTTGTGATTATTGTGTATTATGTGTATATATATCTTTTGGCTTGTGCATGTATAACTTGATGTATGACAACCTTTTCATGTGATATATATATATATATATATATATATATATATATATATATATGATATTCAGTTTTTAGATTTTCCGCTTTTATTCTAAATTTTGAAATGTGGGTGTAAGGAACTGAGTTCCTCTGTTGATTGCTACCCCACTGTTGCATATCTTTATGAGCAGGTGTTGTATGATTTGTTTCAATATAATGTGATTTCCCCCCGTCTATGCCATGATAATTTAATTATACTCTGATGAAATTTTGAATTTTCTTTTACTGCTTTATTTAATTGGGGGTATAGATTGGGGGTGTTACATTAAGTGGTATCAGAGCCAGTCCGTGTCGGTTGTGTCAGTCCTTGTTGGTCGTTGTGGTTGGATGAGTTGTTTGTTTAACCATAGTTTCTGTTATTGGAAATGAATAGAATATGGCTGGTAGGAATGAAGTTGCTTTGGCTACTTCTATGCAAGCTATGGCCCGAGCTGTGCAGGGTGCACCTAATGCTGCAGGTAATGATGAGTTCAGGAAGAACAAACCGCCTGTCTTCAAAGGAAGATATGATCCTGATGGTGCTCAGATTTGGCTGAAAGAGATTGAAAGGATTTTCCGAGTGATGGATTGTGCTGAGGATTAGAAGGTGAGACTGGGTACTCACATGTTACTAGAAGAAGCTGATGATTGGTGGGTTAGTACACGTCATGTGTTGGAAGCTGCAGAGGAAGAGATCACTTGGGTTGTGTTTAGCATGGAGTTTCTGAGGAGGTATTTTCCTGGAGATGTAAGAGGAAAGAAGGAAATTGAGTTCTTGGAAATGAAACAAGGTAATATGTCTGTTGGTTATTATACTACTAAGTTTGTGGAGCTTGTGCAATTTTATCCTCATTATGCTGAAGCGACTGCTGGATTTTCTAAGTGTGTTAAGTTTGAGAACGGATGGCGTCCTGAGATAAAGCAGGCAATTGGTTATCAAAGGATTCAGAGGTTTTCTGATTTGGTGTATTGTTGTAGGATTTATGAGGAGGATAGTAAGGCTCGTTCGACTCACTATAAGAGTGTGAGCGAGAGGAAAGGGAAGCAACAGTTTCGTGGTGGTCCGTATGTGACACCAGCTGATAAAGGTAAACAAAGGGGAAATTTTGAGAAAAGGTCAAGTGGAGGAGGAATGTCTGGTCCTCTGAGATGTTATAAATGTGGTGAGTTGGGGCATCGTCAGTTTGAGTGCAGGAAAGATATGAGGAAGTGTACTAATTGTGGAGGTGTAGGACATGTTGCAGCTGAGTGTGCCAGGAAAAATGTGGTGAAATGTTTCAACTGTGGGAAACCTGGTCATATTAGTACGAAGTGTCCGAAACCGAAGCAAGATCCAGCTGGTGGGAAAGTATTTGCATTAGTGGGAACTCAGACTTCAAGTGCAGATCTTCTGATCAGAGGTACTTGTTTTATTAATAGTACTCCTTTAGTTGCTATTATTGATACTGGAGCGACTCATTCGTTTATTTCGTCTGAGTGCGCGAAGCGTTTGAATCTTGTGTTGTCTTTGATGGGTGGTGAGATGGTTATTGATACTATAGCAATGGGGTCAATAACTACTTCTTTGGTTTGTTTAAGTTGTCCTTTGACCATTTATGGTAAAGACTTTGAGATGGAGTTGGTGTGTTTACCGTTGGAGGGTTTAGATGTGGTTCTGGGAATGAATTGGATGCAATTCAATCGGGTTCATATTGTAACGCCCCGATTCCGATTATTTCCATTTTGTTGAGTCTTTTATTTAAATTGAGTGATAAATTATTTTATTTGTGAAATTGGTGTGTTAATATGCTATGTTGACATGTTATGTTATTTTACCGTTTTTGAGAGTTTTCGGGAAAATTAGAATGGAGGGTATTTTAGACATTTCTCAATTAATGATAAGTTAGAAATTTAGTGGAAATAGAATTGTGTGAGAAAATGAATTAATTTAATTTGAGTAGAAAATAAGAAATAGAAAAGAGAAAGAGATAAGAAGAGGAAATAGGAGAGAAAGAGAAAGAAAAGAGAAATAGAGAGAAAAAGGAGAGAAAGAAAGAGGAAGAGGCAAAAAAGAGAGGAAAAGCTTGGAAATCTTCAAAACAACTTCTAGGAATCGATTTATCCGGGTAAGGGTGTGAAATATTGTTATCTCTTCAATGTATATTATTATGTATGTGTTTGCTTGGATGTTTTCTTGTTTTCCATAGCTTGAGTTCTAGGTTGAAATTGAGATTTTTGTGAGAAATCGATGGTTTTACAGTTGAAAATCGGTGTAAACGTAATAGAATACTTGTCATCATGATTGAATTATGTTTTGATGGTTATATGAAAGTTTGGAAATGCTGCTGGGTTTTTCTGAAAACGCAGGTTCGCACTGCGAATGGCTAGCGAGTAGGTAGCGAGCGTTCGCTGAGTGTTCGCACTACGAAGGGAGTAGCGAAGGACTCGCTAGTCTCTGACTTGATTCGTTGGGTGCTTCGCATTGCGAATGGGGTAGCGAGCATTCGCTGGGATGTTCGCACTGCGAACGATGAGAATTTTCTAGGCTATTTTGCTTCTGCCTTGGTTCGCTGGTGCACTCGCACTGCGAATGGAGTAGCGAAGGACTCGCTAGGAGCTTCGCACTGCGAATGTAGCAGTTTTTCCGAATTTGTTTTCTCTGTAACTTTTGATCTGTCTTTCGGTTTGAGGTGTGGTTTGATGCGTTAGAGAGCTTATGAAATGTACTTTATTATGATGATGTTTTGGAAATTGTTAGCCGATTTAATTATGTCGGAAAGTCAGGAATAGTGTTACTTAGCGACTTTTACCGTTTGAATGTGTGTTTTGGATGTGAATCATACAATAGTGCATTGATGTGAATGTATATAGATTGTATGTGATAGTATGAGATGAATGCATGAATATATTGTGAATATGTATGCATTTCAAGAATGTCTTGAGTAATTTTGTATGTGAAGCTTAATGATGTACATTCTTGTGTTGTGTGATTCTAATGAGAATCCATTGTAACACCATGTGCCTATGTGAGGTGTGAGCGATGATTACAAATGATTGTGTGCCCATGTGGGGTGTGAGCAATCGGATTGTGTGCCTATGTGAGGTGTGAGCAATCCATAAATATTGTGTGCCTATGTGAGGTGTGAGCAATGGATGAACATCGTAGGCCCGACGGGGAGTTACATTGGTAACGAGCGATGGTTCCAATAATTTCCTGAGTGAACTTGAGATGATTGACTCGGTACCGCATTGCATTTGCATAGAGTCGTGAGTCGGTCTCTATGATTTGCATTTATCATCTTTATAATGGTGCATTGATGAATAACCATGAATATGTATGTTTATGTGGAATGATAAGAATTGTGAAAGTATGCATGATGAAATGCTTGGATTTGTATATATATATACATTGTAATGTATAGGGGTGAATTGTGATGAATTGTGGTGAGAATGTGGAATATGTGTATTTTTATGCTAAGATATATAATTATATGCATTGTTATTATGATAATATTTCTCACCCTTCTGCTATTTTATGATGCTCTATGAGGCATTGCAGAGTAGGTATGCTGGTGGTCTTTTTGTGAAGCGTGTCTTCATTCTTTTGGTCGGTCGGCTCTGATATTTAGCACCGGGTAGCTAGGACGTATATGATTCTTTTGTGATACATTCGTACATGTATCTTGTTGATGAATGTTTATGTAAACATGGATTATGCTGGTGGATAATACTTGATGATATATATATATATATATATATATATATATATATATATATATGTATATATGTTTGATGTTATTTGATGTTTAGATTATTTTCTTTTATTCTAAATATTGAGATGTGGGTGTAAGGACTAAGTTCCTCTGTTGCAAAGTTACCCCACTGTTGCATATCAATTGGTGAGCAGGTGTTGAATGTTTTAATTTCATGTATAATGTGACATACGTCTTTTATACTATGTTTATAATTGTACTCTGACAAAATTTTAAATATGTGCCTAAATGATTTTGTGATTATTTGGGGGTATAGAAAGGGGGTGTTACATTAAGTGGTATCAGAGCCAGTGTTGAGTCAGTTGTGTCTGTCCTATTTTTATGATGGTTGAACTGTTGTTTAACCTTGTTGTCATTTTTGGGAATAATCAGAATATGGCTGGTAGAAACGACAATACGATGGCTACTTCTTTTGAAGCAATGGCTAGGGCGGTGCAAGGTGCGCCGAACGTGAATGCTAATGACGATTTTAGGAAGAATCAACCACCGGTCTTCAAAGGAAGATTTGATCCCGATGGTGCTCAAATTTGGTTGAAAGAGATCGAAAGGATCTTCAGAGTCATGGGCTGTGCGGAGGAGAATAAGGTGAGGCTTGGGTCTCACATGCTGAAGGAAGAAGCCGACGATTGGTGGGTCGGTATGCGTCAAGTTCTTGAGGTGGATGATGAAGAGATAACTTGGGATTTATTTCGTACCAAGTTCTTGAGGAAGTATTACCCTGAAAGTGTGAAAGGGAAGAAGGAGATGGAGTTTCTTGAACTGAATCAAGGTAGTATGTCCGTGGTGGACTACACTGCTAAGTTTGTAGAGTTGGTTCAATTCCATCCTCACTATGCTGCAATTACTGCTGAGTTCTCAAAGTGTATTAAATATGAGAATGGTTTGCGTCCCGAGATTAAGCAAGCTATGGGATATCAAAGGATACGAAGGTTTACGGATTTGACGGAATGTTGTAGAATCTTCGAGGAAGATAGCAAAACTCGTTCTACACATTACAAAAGTTTGAATGAGAGGAAGGGAAAGCAACAAGCTAGAAGTGGACCTTATGTGACACCCGTTGATAACGGCAGGCATAGGGGAAACTTTGATAAGAGATCTGGAGGAGGAGGTTCCGGTTCCGTTAAGTGTTACAAGTGTGGTGGAATGGGTCATAAATCATTTGAGTGTGGGAAGACTGTAGTGAAATGTTCTAACTGTGGAGGCCTTGGGCATGCTACTACCGATTGTAGAAGGAACATAGTGAAGTGCTATAATTGTGGAGAAGTGGGTCACATTAGTACTAAGTGTACTAAGCCGAAACAAGCTCAAGAGGGCGGAAAGGTGTTTGCATTAGCGGGGACGGACACTACTAGTGCAGACCGTTTGATTAAAGGTACATGCTTTATTAATAGTACGCCTTTAGTTGCTATTATTGATACAGGAGTGACTCATTCATTCATTTCTCATGAGTGCGCTAAGCGTTTGAATTTGTTTATGACTTCTTGGGGTGGTGAGATGGTTATTGAGACTCCTGCTTCAGGGTCGGTAACTACGTCTTTGGTGTGTGTAAGTTGTCCTTTGACCATGTATGGTAAATACTTCATTATGGATTTAGTGTGTTTACCGTTGGACGGATTGGACGTAATCTTGGGTATGAACTGGTTGCAATTTAATCGAGTTCATATAGATTGCTATCACAAGTTAGTGAGGTTTCCTTCTTTGGAAGATGATGAAGATGAGAGTCTCCTATCCACTAAAGAGTTGAAGAAACTTTTAGCGGACGAAGCTCAATTGTTCGGTTTATTTGCATCATTGTCAGTGGAGAGTAAAGTTGAGCTCGATGTGTTCCCAGTGGTGTGTGATTTTCCAGAAGTGTTTCCGGAGGATATTACGGATGTACCGCCGGAAAGATAAGTTGAGTTTTCTATTGATCTAGTTCCGGGTACTAGACCGGTTTCGATGGCACCGTATCGTATGTCGGCATCGGAGTTGGTAGAATTGAAGAAGCAATTGAATGACTTGTTGGACAAGAGATTTGTAAGACCAAGTGTTTCTCCTTGGGGTGCTCCAGTATTGTTGGTAAAGAAGAAGGATGGGAGTATGCGGTTATGCATTGATTATAGACAATTAAACAAGGTGACAATTAAGAACAAGTATCCGCTTCAAAGGATCGATGATTTGATGGACCAATTGGTTGATGCGCGTGTTTTAAGCAAGATTGATTTGAGATCCGGATATCACCAGATTCGTGTGAAAGAAGAGGATATTCAAAAGACGGCCTTTAGGACACGGTATGGCCATTACGAATATTCTGTGATGCCATTCGGGGTTTCTAATGCGCCGGGTGTGTTTATGGAATACATGAATCGTATTTTTCATGAATAGTTAGATCGTTTTGTGGTTGTGTTCATCGACGATATTTTGATTTACTCTAAGTCTCGAGAGGAGCATGAAGAGCATTTGAGGATTGTGCTACAAATTTTGAAAGAGAAACAATTGTATACTAAGTTGTCGAAATGTGAATTTTGGTTGTCGGAAGTCGTTACATATGTCCGCATTGATGATGAGAGAATGGGAACTTTTGGGGAATTTTAGAAACTTGAGTTTGGTTTGTGAAATGATGCCGAGAAGTGTGAGACTTGGTGTGCTACACGTTACGAATGATTTTCTTACAACCGTATGTAAAAAGCAAAAGTTGGATTTGAAGTTCGTTGATTTGATGATGAATGAGAACGAGGATTTCAAGGTTGATAATTTTGGAGTTTTGAGATTTTGTGGTCGTATTTGTATTCCCGATGATGCGGAGTTGAAAAAGATGATATTGGAAGAAGGACACTGAAGTAATTTAAGTATTCATCTGGGAGCGAATAAAATGTATCAAGATTTGAAGAAAATCTTTTGGTGGTCCGGATTAAAGAGGGATGTGGCTCAATTTGTGTATGCGTGCTTAACTTGTCAAAAGTCTAAGGTGGAACATCAAAAGCCTAGTGAATTGATGCAACCGTTGGACATTTCGGAGTGGAAATGGGATAGTATATCGATGGATTTTGTTACGGGATTGCCGAATACGCAAAGAGGTCATAATGCTATTTGGGTAATCGTTGATAGGCTTACTAAATCTTCTCACTTCATTCCAATTGATATTAGTTATCCTTTGGAGAAGTTAGCCGAGATTTATGTTCTTGTGGTTGTGAAGTTACATGGGGTTCCTAAGAGTATTGTATCGGATAGAGATCCTAGATTCACATCGAGGTTTTGGGAGAGTTTACAAAAGGCTTTGGGTTCTAAGCTAAGATTGAGTTCAGCTTATCATCCGCAAATGGATGGTCAAACCGAGAGGACAATTCAATCGTTGGAGGATTTATTGCGTGCTTGTGTGCTCGAGCAAGGTGGTGCTTGGGATAGTTATTTGGCGTTGATTGAGTTCACCTACAATAACAGTTTTCATTCAAGTATAAGTATGGCACCATTTGAGGCTTTGTGTGGTCGGAGATGTCGAACACCTTTGTGTTGGCATGAAACCGGTGAGAGGACGATAGTTGGACCGGAGATGGTACAACAAACGACGGAGAAAGTGAAGTTTATTCGTGAGAAGATGAAAGCTTCTCAAAGTAGACAAAAGAGCTATCATGACAAGAGAAGAAAAGATCTTGAGTTTCAAGAAGGCGACCATGTGTTTTTGAGAGTTATACCGGTTACGGGTGTGGGCCGTGCTTTGAAGTCGAAGAAGTTGACTTCTCGTTTTATTGGTCCGTATCAGATTTCTGCACGAGTCGGTGTTGTGGCTTACCGTGTGGCATTGCCTCCAAATCTTTCGAATTTGCATGATGTATTCCATGTTTCGCAACTTCGAAAGTATATTCCGGATCCGTCACATGTTATTCCTATGGACGAGGTTGAAGTGAGAGATAACCTTACGGTTGAAGCTTTACCGATTAGGATTTTGGACCGTGAAGTTAAGAAGCTAAGAGGCAAGGATATTGCGCTTGTGAAAGTAGTGTGGGGAGGCGCTGCGGAAGGCAATATGACTTGGGAGCTAGAGAGTAGGATGCAAGAGTCGTATCCGGAGTTGTTTGAATCAGGTAATATTTTCGAGGGCGAAAATTTCTAAAGTGGGGGAGAGTTGTAACGCCCCGATTCCGATTATTTCCATTTTGTTGAGTCTTTTATTTAAATTGAGTGATAAATTATTTTATTTGTGAAATTGGTGTGTTAATATGCTATGTTGACATGTTATGTTATTTTACCGTTTTTGAGAGTTTTTGGGAAAATTAGAATGGAGGGTATTTTAGACATTTCTCAATTAATGATAAGTTAGAAATTTAGTGGAAATAGAATTGTGTGAGAAAATGAATTAATTTAATTTGAGTAGAAAATAAGAAATAGAAAAGAGAAAGAGATAAAAAGAGGAAATAGGAGAGAAAGAGAAAGAAAAGAGAAATAGAGAGAAAAAGGAGAGAAAGAAAGAGGAAGAGGAGAAAAAGAGAGGAAAAGCTTGGAAATCTTCAAAACAACTTCTAGGAATCGATTTATCCGGGTAAGGGTGTGAAATCTTGTTATCTCATCAATGTATATCATTATGTATGTGTTTGCTTGGATGTTTTCTTGTTTTCCATAGCTTGAGTTCTAGGTTGAAATTGAGATTTTTGTGAGAAATCGATGGTTTTACGGTTGAAAATCGGTGTAAACGTAATAGACTACTTGTCATCATGATTGAATTATGTTTTGATGGTTATATGACAGTTTGGAAATGTTTTGGGTGGTGAAAACATGATTTTGGATAAACTGGTGCGCTGCTGGGTTTTTCTGAAAACGCAGGCTCGCACTGCGAATGGCTAGCGAGTGGGTAGCGAGCGTTCGCACTACGAAAGGAGTAGCGAAGGACTCGCTAGTCTCTGACTTGATTCGTTGGGTGCTTCGCATTGCGAATGGGGTAGCGAGCATTCGCTGGGATGTTCGCACTGCGAACGATGAGAATTTTCTAGGCTATTTTGCTTCTGCCTTGGTTCGCTGGTGCACTCGCACTGCGAATGGAGTAGCGAAGGACTCGCTAGGAGCTTCGCACTGCGAATGTAGCAGTTTTTCCCAATTTGTTTTCTCTGTAACTTTTGATCTGTCTTTCGGTTTGAGGTGTGGTTTGATGCGTTAGAGAGCTTATGAAATGTACTTTATTATGATGATGTTTTGGAAATTGTTAGCCGATTTAATTATGTCGGAAAGTCAGGAATAGTGTTACTTAGCGACTTTTACCGTTTGAATGTGTGTTTTGGATGTGAATCATACAATAGTGCATTGATGTGAATGTATATAGATTGTATGTGATAGTATGAGATGAATGCATGAATATATTTTGAATATGCATGCATTTCAAGAATGTCTTGAGTCATTTTGTATGTGAAGCTTAATGATGTACATTCTTGTGTTGTGTGATTCTAATGAGAATCCATTGTAACACCGTGTGCCTATGTGAGGTGTGAGCGATGATTACAAACGATTGTGTGCCCATGTGGGGTGTGAGCAATCGGATTGTGTGCCTATGTGAGGTGTGGGCAATCCATAAATATTGTGTGCCTATGTGAGGTGTGAGCAATGGATGAACATCGTAGGCCCGACGGGGAGTTACATTGGTAACGAGCGATGGTTCCAATAATTTCCTTAGTGAACTTGAGATGATTGACTCGGTACCGCATTGCATTTGCATAGAGTCGTGAGTCGGTCTCTATGATTTGCATTTATCATCTTTATAATGGTGCATTGATGAATAACCATGAATATGTATGTTTATGTGGAATGATAAGAATTGTGAAAGTATGCATGATGAAATGCTTGGATTTGTATATATATATACATTGTAATGTATAGGGGTGAATTGTGATGAATTGTGGTGAGAATGTGGAATATGTGTATTTTTATGCTAAGATATATAATTATATGCATTGTTATTATGATAATATTTCTCACCCTTCTGCTATTTTATGATGCTCTATGAGGCATTGCAGAGTAGGTATGCTGGTGGTCTTTTTGTGAAGCGTGTCTTCATTCTTTTGGTCGGTCGGCTCTGATATGTAGCACCGGGTAGCTAGGACGTATATGATTCTTTTGTGATACATCCGTACATGTATCTTGTTGATGAATGTTTATGTAAACATGGATTATGCTGGTGGATAATACTTGATGATATATATATATATATATATATATATATATATGTATATATGTTTGATGTTATTCGATGTTTAGATTATTTTCTTTTATTCTAAATATTGAGATGTGGGTGTAAGGACTAAGTTCCTCTGTTGCAAAGTTACCCCACTGTTGCATATCAATTGGTGAGCAGGTGTTGAATGTTTTAATTTCATGTATAATGTGACATACGTCTTTTATACTATGTTTATAATTGTACTCTGACGAAATTTTAAATATGTGCCTAAATGATTTTGTGATTATTTGGGGGTATAGAAAGGGGGTGTTACATTAAGTGGTATCAGAGCCAGTGTTGAGTCAGTTGTGTCTGTCCTATTTTTATGATGGCTGAACTGTTGTTTAACCTTGTTGTCATTTTTGGGAATAATCAGAATATGGCTGGTAGAAACGACAATACGATGGCTACTTCTTTTGAAGCAATGGCTAGGGCGGTGCAAGGTGCGCCGAACGTGAATGCTAATGACGAGTTTAGGAAGAATCAACCACCGGTCTTCAAAGGAAGATTTGATCCCGATGGTGCTCAAATTTTGTTGAAAGAGATCGAAAGGATCTTCAGAGTCATGGGCTGTGCGGAGGAGAATAAGGTGAGGCTTGGGTCTCACATGCTGAAGATAGAAGCCGACGATTGGTGGGTCGGTATGCGTCAAGTTCTTGAGGTGGATGATGAAGAGATAACTTGGGATTTATTTCGTACCAAGTTCTTGAGGAAGTATTACCCTGAAAGTGTGAAAGGGAAGAAGGAGATGGAGTTTCTTGAACTGAATCAAGGTAGTATGTTCGTGATGGACTACACTGCTAAGTTTGTGGAGTTGGTTCAATTCCATCCTCACTATGCTGCAATTACTGCTGAGTTCTCAAAGTGTATTAAATATGAGAATGGTTTGCGTCCCGAGATTAAGCAAGCTGTGGGATATCAAAGGATACGAAGGTTTACGGATTTGACAGAATGTTGTAGAATCTTCGAGGAAGATAGCAAGACTCGTTCTACACATTACAAAAGTTTGAATGAGAGGAAGGGAAAGCAACAAGCTAGAAGTGGACCTTATGTGACACCCGTTGATAACGGCAGGCATAGGGGAAACTTTGATAAGAGATCTGGAGGAGGAGGTTCCGGTTCCGTTAAGTGTTACAAGTGTGGTGGAATGGGTCATAAATCATTTCAGTGTGGGAAGACTGTAGTGAAATGTTCTAACTGTGGAGGCCTTGGGCATGCTACTACCGATTGTAGAAGGAACATAGTGAAGTGCTATAATTGTGGAGAAGTGGGTCACATTAGTAATAAGTGTACTAAGCTGAAACAAGCTCAAGCGGGCGGAAAGGTGTTTGCATTAGTGGGGACGGACACTACTAGTGCAGACCGTTTGATTAAAGGTACATGCTTTATTAATAGTACGCCTTTAGTTGCTATTATTGATACAGGAGTGACTCATTCATTCATTTCTCATGAGTGCGCTAAGCGTTTGAATTTGTTTATGACTTCTTGGGGTGGTGAGATGGTTATTGAGACTCCTGCTTCAGGGTCGGTAACTACGTCTTTGGTGTGTGTAAGTTGTCCTTTGACCATGTATGGTAAAGACTTCATTATGGATTTAGTGTGTTTGCCGTTGGAGGGATTGGACGTAATCTTGGGTATGAACTGGTTGCAATTTAATCGAGTTCATATAGATTGCTATCACAAGTTAGTGAGGTTTCCTTCTTTGGAAGATGATGAAGATGAGAGTCTCCTATCCACTAAAGAGTTGAAGAAACTTTTAGCTGACGAAGCTCAATTGTTCGGTTTGTTTGCATCATTGTCGGTGGAGAGTAAAGTTGAGCTCGATGTGTTCCCAGTGGTGTGTGATTTTCCAGAAGTGTTTCCGGAGGATATTACGGATGTACCGCCGGAAAGAGAAGTTGAGTTTTCTATTGATCTAGTTCCAGGTACTAGACCGGTTTCGATGGCACCGTATCATATGTCGGCATCGGAGTTGGTAGAATTGAAGAAGCAATTGAATGACTTGTTGGACAAGAGATTTGTAAGACCAAGTGTTTCTCCTTGGGGTGCTCCAGTATTGTTGGTAAAGAAGAAGGATGGGAGTATGCGGTTATGCATTGATTATAGACAATTAAACAAGGTGACAATTAAGAACAAGTATCCGCTTCAAAGGATCGATGATTTGATGGACCAATTGGTTGATGCGCGTGTTTTAAGCAAGACTGATTTGAGATCGGGATATCACCAGATTCGTGTGAAAGAAGAGGATATTCAAAAGACGGCCTTTAGGACACGGTATGGCCATTACGAATATTCTGTGATGCCATTCGGGGTTTCTAATGCGCCGGGTGTGTTTATGGAATACATGAATCGTATTTTTCATGAATAGTTAGATCGTTTTGTGGTTGTGTTCATCGACGATATTTTGATTTACTCTAAGTCTCGAGAGGAGCATGAAGAGCATTTGAGGATTGTGCTACAAATTTTGAAAGAGAAACAATTGTATACTAAGTTGTCGAAATGTGAATTTTGGTTGTCGGAAGTCGTTACATATGTCCGCATTGATGATGAGAGAATGGGAACTTTTGGGGAATTTTAGAAACTTGAGTTTGGTTTGTGAAATGACGCCGAGAAGTGTGAGACTTGGTGTGCTACACGTTACGAATGATTTTCTTACAACCGTATGTCAAAAGCAAAAGTTGGATTTGAAGTTCGTTGATTTGATGATGAATGAGAACGAGGATTTCAAGGTTGATAATTTTGGAGTTTTGAGATTTTGTGGTCGTATTTGTATTCCCGATGATGCGGAGTTGAAAAAGATGATATTGGAAGAAGGACACTGAAGTAATTTAAGTATTCATCCGGGAGCGAATAAAATTTATCAAGATTTGAAGAAAATCTTTTGGTGGTCCAGATTAAAGAGGGATGTGGCTCAATTTGTGTATGCGTGCTTAACTTGTCAAAAGTCTAAGGTGGAACATCAAAAGCCTAGTGAATTGATGCAACCGTTGGACATTCCGGAGTGGAAATGGGATAGTATATCGATGGATTTTGTTACGGGATTGCCGAATACGCAAAGAGGTCATAATGCTATTTGGGTAATCGTTGATAGGCTTACTAAATCTTCTCACTTCATTCCAATTGATATTAGTTATCCTTTGGAGAAGTTAGCCGAGATTTATGTTCTTGTGGTTGTGAAGTTACATGGGGTTCCTAAGAGTATTGTATCGGATAGAGATCCTAGATTCACATCGAGGTTTTGGGAGAGTTTACAAAAGGCTTTGGGTTCTAAGCTAAGATTGAGTTCAGCTTATCATCCGCAAATGGATGGTCAAACCGAGAGGACAATTCAATCGTTGGAGGATTTATTGCGTGCTTGTGTGCTCGAGCAAGGTGGTGCTTGGGATAGTTATTTGGCGTTGATTGAGTTCACCTACAATAACAGTTTTCATTCAAGTATGGCACCATTTGAGGCTTTGTATGGTCGGAGATGTCGAACACCTTTGTGTTGGCATGAAACCGGTGAGAGGACGATAGTTGGACCGGAGATGGTACAACAAACGACGGAGAAAGTGAAGTTTATTCGTGAGAAGATGAAAGCTTCTCAAAGTAGACAAAAGAGCTATCATGACAAGAGAAGAAAAGATCTTGAGTTTCAAGAAGGCGACCATGTGTTTTTGAGAGTTATGCCGGTTACGGGTGTGGGTCGTGCTTTGAAGTCGAAGAAGTTGACTTCTCGTTTTATTGGTCCATATCAGATTTCTGCACGAGTCGGTGTTGTGGCTTACCGTGTGGCATTGCCTCCAAATCTTTCGAATTTGCATGATGTATTCCATGTTTTGCAACTTCGGAAGTATATTCCGGATCCGTCACATGTTATTCCCATGGACGAGGTTGAAGTGAGAGATAACCTTACGGTTGAAGCTTTACCGATTAGGATTTTGGACCGTGAAGTTAAGAAGCTAAGAGGCAAGGATATTGCGCTTGTGAAAGTAGTGTGGGGAGGCGCTGCGGAAGGCAATATGACTTGGGAGCTAGAGAGTAGGATGCAAGATTCGTATCCGGAGTTGTTTGAATCAGGTAATATTTTCGAGGGCGAAAATTTCTAAAGTGGGGGAGAGTTGTAACGCCCAGATTCCGATTATTTCCATTTTGTTGAGTCTTTTATTTAAATTGAGTGATAAATTATTTTATTTGTGAAATTGGTGTGTTAATATGCTATGTTGACATGTTATGTTATTTTACCGTTTTTGAGAGTTTTTGGGAAAATTAGAATGGAGGGTATTTTAGACATTTCTCAATTAATGATAAGTTAGAAATTTAGTGGAAATAGAATTGTGTGAGAAAATGAATTAATTTAATTTGAGTAGAAAATAAGAAATAGAAAAAAGAAAGAGATAAGAAGAGGAAATAGGAGAGAAAGAGAAAGAAAAGAGAAATAGAGAGAAAAAGGAGAGAAAGAAAGAGGAAGAGGAGAAAAAGAGAGGAAAAGCTTGGAAATCTTCAAAACACCTTCTAGGAATCGATTTATCCGGGTAAGGGTGTGAAATCTTGTTATCTCATCAATGTATATCATTATGTATGTGTTTGCTTGGATGTTTTCTTGTTTTCCATAGCTTGAGTTCTAGGTTGAAATTGAGATTTTTGTGAGAAATCGATGGTTTTACGGTTGAAAATCGGTGTAAACGTAATAGACTACTTGTCATCATGATTGAATTATGTTTTGATGGTTATATGACAGTTTGGAATGTTTTGGGTGGTGAAAACATGATTTTGGATAAACTGGTGCGCTGCTGGGTTTTTCTGAAAATGCAGGCTCGCAGTGCGAATGGCTAGCGAGTGGGTAGCGAGCGTTCGCACTGCGAAGGGAGTAGCGAAGGACTCGCTAGTCACTGACTTGATTCACTGGGTGCTTCGCATTTCGAATGGGGGTAGCGAGCATTCGCTGGGATGTTCGCACTGCGAACGATGTGAATTTTCTAGGCTATTTTGCTTCTGCCTTGGTTCGCTGGTGCACTCGCACTGCGAATGGAGTAGCGAAGGACTCGCTAGGAGCTTCGCACTGCGAATGTAGCAGTTTTTCCCAAATTGTTTTCTCTGTAACTTTTGATCTGTCTTTCGGTTTGAGGTGTGGTTTGATGCGTTAGAGAGCTTATGAAATGTACTTTATTATGATGATGTTTTGGAAATTGTTAGCCGATTTAATTATGTCGGAAAGTAAGGAATAGTGTTATTTAGCGACTTTTACCGTTTGAATGTGTGTTTTGGATGTGAATCATACAATAGTGCATTGATGTGAATGTATATAGATTGTATGTGATAGTATGAGATGAATGCATGAATATATTGTGAATATGTATGCATTTCAAGAATGTCTTGAGTCATTTTGTATGTGAAGCATAATGATGTACATTCTTGTGTTGTGTGATTCTAATGAGAATCCGTTGTAACGTGTGTGCCTATGTGAGGTGTGAGCGATGATTACAAACGATTGTGTGCCCATGTGGGGTGTGAGCAATCGAATTCTGTGCCTATGTGAGGTGTGAGCAATCCATAAACATTGTGTGCCTATGTGAGGTGTGAGAAATGGGTGAACATCGTAGGCCCGACGGGGAGTTACATTGGTAACGAGCGATGGTTCCAATAAGTTCCTGAGTGAACTTGAGATGATTGAGTCAGTACCGCATTGCATTTGCATAGAGTCGTGAGTCGGTCTCTCTGATTTTCATTTATCATCTTTATAATGGTGCATTGATGAATAACCATGAATATGTATGTTTATGTGGAATGATAAGAATTGTGAAAGTATGCATGATGAAATGCTTGGATTTGTATATATATATATATACATTGTAATGTATAGGGGTGAATTGTGATGAATTGTGGTGAGAATGTGGAATATGTATATTTTTATGCTAAGATATATAATTATATGCATTGTTATTATGATAATATTTCTCACCCTTCTGCTGTTTTATGATGCTCTATGAGGCATTGCAGAGTAGGTATGCTGGTGGTCTTTTTGTGAAGCGTGTCTTCATTCTTTTGGTCGGTCGGCCTTGATATGTAGCACCGGGTAGCTAGGATGTATATGATTCTTTTGTGATACATTCGTACATGTATCTTGTTGATGAATAATTATGTAAACATGAATTATGCTGGTGGATAATACTTGATGATATATATATATATATGTATATATGTTTGATGTTATTCGATGTTTAGATTTTCCGCTTTTATTCTAAATATTGAGATGTGGGTGTAAGGACTAAGTTCCTCTGTTGCAAAGTTACCCCACTGTTGCATATCAATTGTTTAGCAGGTGTTGAATGTTTTAATTTCATGTATAATGTGACATACCTCTTTTATACTATGTTTATAATTATACTCTGACGAAATTTTAAATATGTGCCTAAATGATTTTGCGATTATTTGGGGCTATAGAAAGGGGGTGTTACACATATTGATTGTTATCATAAGCTGGTAAGGTTTCCTTCTCTTGAAGAAAGAAGACTCGAGTTTCTTATCTACCAAAGAGTTGAAGAGACTTTTGGCGGAGGAAGCTCAGTTGTTTGGGTTGTTTGTGTAATACCCCAAAATTTGCTCTCCCTTTTGGCATCATAACATAGCATTATCATATCCATCTCATTAGCATTGCATTGCATCTTTAACATAGAAAAATGAAGCATAGCATCCCTCTTATCATCAAGGCATGTGATCAGGTGGAAGTTGGATAATCAAGGAATCATTCAAGGCACAAAAGGTCAAACAAGTTCACTCAAGGCAAGCCAAGAGGTCTTTCATGTCTCATACTACCTCAGCTGACTATCCAAAACCTCAAGAAGGTGAAATTCAATAGGAGATTGAAGCCCTACATCTTTCACTATGCAAGAGATCCAAACACTGAAGGAAAACCCTCAAAAGAGATAGCTCATTGATTCAAAATCACCCTCAAATGGCATATCTCATCATCCTTTAAGAGGGTACACAACATACTCTGAGGAATTTGAAATTGAAGACTGCACTTTTCCCTCCTAACCAGAGGGGGTCAAAATTAGGGTTGCTAATAAAATCAGGGAATCTCTGATTTTTTGGACAAAACTTATTGTCATGGTATTCTACATGTCCTTAAGTGTATGTATGTGGAAAATTGCCTCTCAATTGGTTTTAGAGGTGGTTCAATTGGAAGAAAGATAAAAAATCAGAGAAATTGGGGCAAAGTCAAATAATCAGTGGAAAAAGTCAACTCTTGACTTTTTGAGCCCAAAATCATGAAATTCATGTTATATGTGTCCAATATACAAAATTTGGTCAAGAAACTCCAAAGGAATCATAAAAAATCAAGATGTAGAAAGTTGCCATTTTTGGATGAAGAAGGGTTACTAAAAATAGTAATTTTGAACCATTTTTGCATCAGAGTTTGAACCAAGGCCATTCAAAATTGGAGCATCAAATGAAAATTTCACTCGGCCACAACAAAATTTCTTTCTTTAAGCTTCAAATCCATGTGTAGAACATCTCCATTGGATAAAAATTGAGTGAGATATGATTGATCAAAGTTTGGGCAAAGTAGGTTCAAAACTAGGTCATGACCAAGGATTTTCAGGTCACGCGCATGTCATTTTCACAAACACATGGTGGGCTAGATGTTTTGACTAATTACTCATGGTTAGAGGCTTCAAATGGAAAATCTTTCAACATGAAAGTTGTTCCCCTATGTGAGATCTTCAAAATTGATGTTCATGGTTTTTTCATTTGATCAAAGGTTAAGAAGTTATGGTGAGTTCAAGTTGTTATGATCATGCTGAGATACCATGCCATGTTGCATTGTCAACCAACCTCGTGGCCACGCTTTTGTATCAGTCCCAAATGTGTTTGTTTAAAGTCATTTTGCAACTTATTCCAACCCTCAGTTCACCTCAATTTTCATACCAAAGTTGCTCTACTATAACTTCTCTTTCCAATGACTCACGAGTTTCATGATTTCATACATTATAATGAGAGAATTTCATTTCAAAAGATGATGTAATGAATATGTTCCTAGCTGCTAAAACCAGAAAAAGAAACATTGATATTGTTGATTGTTTCAGCAGTCACACTTGCAGTGTTCTTACTATACAACCATTGCTACATTAAACCAAACACCCATCACATGCCCATGCACATTGGCACGTGCCTTGCATGAAAATAGAAAGAACAACTTGATGAGCAAGTTTCACTTACACAAACCATGCCCTTGCATTTCTCTTCACCTCCACCATAGTTTATCATGAGTTGCCATCACCATAGCTCTGCTCTCCCTAACTAACTTGACTCAGTTAGTTAGGGATGACTCACTTAACTCAACTGTGTCTCACTTGACTCACTCACTAAACCATGGTTAGAGCTCACTATAAAACCAAATCACACCATCTAATTTCATTTTCAGCTTCATTTTCCACATTCACTCCAAAACCTCTCTTCTTTCTCTCTCAGTTTCTCTACATTCTCTCTCTTAGCTAGCACGAATCCATCATTATTCTCCTATAACTTCATCCTCAAAATTCATCCTCAAGCATCACTGAACTTGAAGTGGCATTGTATTGTGGAAGTAGCTACACTGCAGATTCGTGTTCATCTCAATTCTTCAGAGATTGTAAGCCTTTATTTGGCCAGATCAAGTTCAAGACTCATTGGAAAGGATCTCTGGTTTTCTGAAGACTCAAGCAACTTCAAATTTCAGGTTTCGATTCATGCTTCTGTTGCTTGACTTTTGTTGATATTCAATGTGTTTGAGCTCAATAGGAGTATTTGCTAACTCTGGCTAGCTGATAGGCCTCTTAGAGGCGTAGTTTCAAAACTTAGGGCTTGATTTGATCTCCTCTGTTCTTGCTATGTGTGTGTGTTTTGTGATTTTTATGAGCATATTCATGATGTACATGAGCTTAGCTTTTGATTGATATGTGTATTGTGAATTTCTGGGAGAATGTGAGTTTGCAGGTGGTGGATGTTGGCCGGAGAAGATGACCGGAAGTCATCTCCGGCCGGTGATATTGAATGCTAGGGTTTGTGTGCGTTTTAATCTCGTCCGTCTATTTTTCATTATCGTGTGGCTAAGAATGTGCCAGCACATTAAAATTCATGTGCGTGTCACGTGCGGTTTTTGATTTTAGTTTTAAACATGATGAGATGCAGTGCATGGTAGTTAGGGTACTCATTCGCGCATGTGCATTGATCTTGATTACTTTGACTATGGTATGACCTTGACTTGATCCAATGGCCGTGAGTGAGTCAATTTTGTTGACTGAGAGTGTATGCTTGTTAGTGTGTTTTGCGCGTAATTGGACTCAAGGCCAGATTGCTTTTCACACCTCCATTTTAAAAATCCCAAATCATTTGAACTGACATTTTGCTATCCTTGCACCCCTATTCCTTTTTCCATTTCATTTTATTTTTCCATTTTTCTATACGTTTACTTTTCACTTTTTAAAAATACAAAATATCATCATAAAATTCCACAAAAATTCATGAACATCATTAAGACATTTAGAAATTTTTTGATGATTTCATTTCTTGATTTTATGACATTTTTGCCCCTGTTCCGCAATTTTCTTTGATTTTCTTTTGTGTGCATTCTTAATGTGGTACTTGATTTTATGCATTTTTGTTCTTGATCATTAAAAATAGTTTTGATTTGCTTCTTTTTGCATTGAGTCATTAACATCTTGAAGTATGTCCCATGATTTTTTTTATTTTATTTTTAGATCATTTTATGACATGTTTGGATGTCCATCTTTGCATTACTTTGCATGTATATCCAATTTGACTTAAGTGCATTGTATAAAGCCTTTTTGCCTTGATTTCTTGCATGCTATTTTGGTATATGATTCACTTCTGATTTGTGTATCTTTAGAACATGTTTGCTTAATTTCCATGAGTCCATTTAATTTTTGTTTAAGGCATTACGTTTGAAGCATAATAACATGTTATATCCTTGAAATATTTATGCATGTTTACATGTTTTCTTTTGTGCATACTTGCATGATCATTTGCATATTTGGTGAACCATTCATGGGACATAATAGGTCATTGATACACATTTTATGTCATCTTTGCATGTTGATTATCATTTGAACCTTGTGCACCTTTAACATGTTGTGTTTGCACTTTCTTTTTTTGAACTTCCATTTCAATCATACTTCTTCTATCACTTCTTAAATGTCTTGATGTGTTATGCATGAACACTTGTGAGATGTTTGTGAATCATTTTTCATTTCATTTCAATTCTGATCCTTAGATTACATGTTCCATTCATGCATGTTTTTTCATTTCTTTTCATCTTTCATTCTCCCTTTTCTTATGGTAGCATGTTCTAATGTCATGGATGATGTTTGTTGCCTATCCACTTGGACTTGCATGTTAATGATCATTTGTTTTCCATATGATGTACATTCTGGTTGTGGTTATAGGATTTGATTTCTCATCTAATTCTTTTGAGCTTTATAGTGCATTAAATGTTCTTTTACTTCTTACACTTCTTATACATGTTTACTAACCATGTAGGGGCTTTGGTAAGTTGCAATTGATTGTGGATAAGGAATCCACATTCAAACTTCTTTCCTTTCATCTCTTTTATAATTCAATCTCGTATTTTGTTAAGCACTTATGTGCTTTCTTTTAATAACACATCACTTTCCCTTTTGAATTACAATTCATCTTCTACCTTGGAAGTGAATTGTTTAATTCATTCTTTCTTTAGACTTTAGGTTTAAACCTCACAAACCATTAGGATCACTCCCTTAACTAATCAATTAGGATTGAGTCTTAGATCACTTAGATTTTTCCTTTGATCCGCTCTTGAGTCTCTTCTCTCATCTTATAACAACAATAAAAAACACTTAATAAAGGCATAACACCTATTGTATTTAGGCCTTTCATGTGGGAACAAGGAAGTGTGGGGTCTTCTCTCACTTTCTTGGAATGTTTAGCATGCGTCCCGTCTTGGGTCGATATGCGAGGCATTCGATCCTACATGAGGGACTTAAATACAATACATGTTACAAAACACAAAAACAATAAAAAACACTTCTTTCTTAAAAGACAAAAACAAACAATAACGTCTTTCCTTCGGGAATTCTTTTCTCATCTCACTCATTCTCAGTGTACGAACGTGCTTCTACTCGTTCTCTTGCAAGATGGTAACGCACTCGGACCAACGACCCTGCAAACACCTGAGCTAGAACGTCAGCCGTTCCCTAAAAAACACAAACAATCCATCTCTAGTGAGGGGAACTACGTCGCTCTAATTCTCATGCTCCCGATGAGATACGTAGGCAGTGGGGTAGGGCCCATTCGAGCACTCCTTTTATTTTCCCTACCTTTGTCTCTCGTTCCTTTTCCATTCTTTCTCCTTTCTTTCTTTCAGTTCTTTTTCCAGCATCTTTTCTTACACCCTTTGATTGAGACAAGCAAGCGTGGATCCCATCGGGTACGATGGACGCGTGGGGGTGCTAATACCTTCCTCTCGCGTAACCGACTCCCGAATCCAGTACTTTTGGTCGCAAGACCATGCTCTTTCCTTTCCTCAGGTTTATGCAGTGTTTCCTTTCCCTCTCTTGGGATAAATACACATTGCTGGCGACTCTGTTTCGGTGCCACTTTCGCGTTTGTACTTGGATGAAAATCCCGGGAGCGACAGTTTGCATCTTTGATTGTGGATAGTCAAGTTTCACTTGATGTGTTTCCTGTTGTGTGTGAATTTCCGGAAGTGTTTCCTGAGGATATTTCAGACTTGCCGCCAGAGAGAGAGGTGGAGTTTTCTATAGATCTAGTTCCTGGTACTAGACCTGTTTCTATGGCAACTTATCGTATGTCGGCATCTGAGTTGGTTGAGTTAAAGAAACAGTTGAATGAGTGGTTGGAGAAGAGGTTTGTGAGACCAAGCGTTTCTCCTTGGGGTGCTCCAGTTTTATTGGTGAAAAAGAAAGATGGAAGTATGCGGTTGTGTATTGATTATCGCCAGTTGAATAAGGTGACGATTAAGAATAAGTATCCTCTTCCAAGGATTGATGATCTGATGGATCAGTTAGTTGGTGCTTGTGTGTTTAGTAAGATTGATTTGAGATCAGGGTATCATCAGATTAGGGTGAAAGAGGAAGATATTCAGAAGACGGCTTTTAGGACACGATACGGTCATTATGAATATTCTGTGATGCCGTTCGGGGTTTCTAATGCGCCAGGTGTGTTTATGGAGTACATGAATCGTATTTTTCACGAGCATTTGGATCGATTTGTTGTTGTGTTTATTGATGACATTTTGATTTATTCTAAGTCTCAGGAAGAGCACGCGGAGCATTTGTGTATTATTTTGCAGGTTTTGAAAGAAAGAAAGCTTTTTGCCAAATTGTCCAAGTGTGAATTCTGGTTGTCGGAAGTGAGTTTTCTTGGGCACGTAATTTCAGGTAATGGTATTTCTGTGGATCCATCTAAAGTAGAAGCAGTTCTACAATGGGAGGCTCCGAGATCTGTTACTGAAATTCGAAGCTTTTTGGGTTTGGCTGGTTATTATCGAAGGTTTATTGAGGGTTTTTCTAAGCTAGCACTTCCTTTGACCCAGTTGACTTGTAAAGGGCAAGCGTTCATTTGGGATATTCGGTGCGAGGAAAGTTGTAATGAGCTGAAGAAAAGATGGACGACAGCTCCGATTTTGGTTTTACCGAATCCTAATGAACCATTTGTGGTTTATTGTGATGCTTCTTTGATTGGTCTAGGTGGTGTTCTGATGCAAGAAGGTAAGGTTGTGGCTTATGCTTCAAGGCAGTTAAGAGTTCATGAGAAGAATTATCCTACTCATGATCTTGAATTAGCGGCTGTGATTTTTGTGTTGAAGATCTGGAGGCATTATCTCTACGGTGCAAGGTTTGAAGTCTTTAGTGATCATAAAAGTTTGAAATATTTGTTTGATCAGAAATAGCTAAATATGAGGCAACGTAGATGGTTGGAATTTTTTAAGGACTACGACTTTGGCTTGAATTACCATCCTGGTAAAGCTAATGTGGTAGCCGATGCGTTGAGCTGGAAATCGTTACATATGTCCGCTTTAATGGTTAAGGAGTGGGAACTTTTGGAATCGTTTAGAGATTTGAGTTTGGTTTGTGAAGTGACGTCGGATAGCGTGAGGCTTGGAATGCTAACGATTACTAATGATTTTCTGATGACTGTTAGTGAGAAACAGAAGTTGGATGTGAAATTGGTGGATTTGATGTTAAAAAGATGTGAATAGTGATTTTCAAGTGGATATTAATAGTGTTTTGAGGTTCCGAGGTCGGATTTGTATTCCTGATGATGCGGAGTTGAAAAAGATGCTTTTGGAAGAAGGACACCGGAGTAATTTGAGTATACATCCGGGAGCGAATAAGATGTATCAGGATTTGAAGAAGATTTTCTGGTGGTCTGGATTGAAAAGAGATGTGGCTCAGTTTGTTTATGCATGTTTGACTTGTCAGAAATCGAAGGTGGAACATCTGAGGCCTATTGGTTTGTTGCAACCGTTGGATATTCCTGAGTGGAAGTGGGATAGCATTTCCATGGATTTTGTGACAGGGTTGCCAAATACTCAGTGAGGGCATAATGTTATTTGGGTGGTTATTGATAGACTGACTAAATCGGCTCATTTCATTTCGATTGACATCAGTTTTACTTTGGAGAGGTTGGCTGAGATTTACATCAGTGTGATTGTGAAGTTGCATGAGATTCCATTGAGTATTGTTTCGGATCGAGATCTGAGGTTTACCTCGAGATTTTGGGAAAGTTTACAGAAGGCGTTGGGTTCTAAATTGAGATTGAGTTTGGCTTATCATCCGCAGACAGATGGTCAGACGGAGAGGACGATTCAGTCGTTGGAAGATTTGTTGAGAGCGTGTGTTCTGGAACAAGGTGGTGCGTGGGATAGTCATCTTGCATTGATTGAATTTACGTATAATAACAGTTTTCATTCTAGTATTGGAATGGAAACATTTGAAGCATTGTATGGACGAAGGTGTCGAACACCTTTGTGTTGGCACGAATCTGGTGAGAGTACGGTGGTTGGACCAGAGTTGGTGCAATAGACGACAGAGAAAGTGAAGCTTATTCGTGAGAAAATGAAGGCTTCTCAGAGTAGGCAAAAGAGTTATCATGATCGGAGACGGAAAGATCTTGAGTTCCAAGATGGTGATCGTGTATTTTTGAGAGTTACACCGGTAACGGGTGTGGGTCGTGCATTGAAATCGAAGAAACTTACTTCTCGGTTTATTGGTCCTTACCAGATATCCGCGAGAGTGGGTGATGTGGCTTATAGGGTGGGGTTGCTGCCGAATCTGTCGAATTTGCACGATGTGTTCCATGTTTCACAGCTTCGGAAGTATGTTCCGGATCCGTCGCATGTGATTCCGATGGATGAGGTTGAGGTAAGAGAGAACCTTACGGTTGAGGCATTACCAGTTAGGATTTTGGATCGCGAGGTGAAGCGGTTGAGAGGCAAGGATATTGCACTTGTGAAAGTGGCGTGGGGAGGCGCTGCTGAGGGCAATTTGACTTGGGAGTTGGAGAGTCGGATGCGGGAGTCGTACCCAGAGTTGTTCATCTCAGGTAATATTTTCGAGGACGAAAATTTCTAAGTGGGGGAGAGTTGTAACGCCCCAGTTTTGTCAGTTTTTATTTAATCGAGTCGTTTTGATTATTTTATTATTATATTATTTTATTTTCGACTTTTATCTGAAAATATATTATTTTTCATCGTGAATATATTTTATTGGGTTTTGGGAGCGTTTGCGAGATATTTGAGTGTGGGGGTATTTTGGTCATTTAATGATATTTTCATTAAGTAGTAAGAATAGAAAATAGAAAGAGAGAAAAATAGAGAGAAAGAAAAATAGAAGACGGAAAAAGGGGAGAAAAGAGAAGAAGAGAAGAAAAAGTGAGAAAATCTTGGAAAATCAAAGAAAATCAACTTCTAGAATCGATTTAATCGGGTAAGGGTGCGAAACTCGATTATTATATGCTTGTGTATGATTATGTATGTATGTTTTTTATTGTCTTTGGATTGAAATAGAAAAAATTTAGTAAAACCCATATTATGTGAAATTGATTATGCCGCCAAGTTGAAAACAGAATTGCTCGGTAAGAAAGAAAAGGAGCTGGCTGAAGAGGTCATAGCCAAACAAAAGGTAGGACAAGCTCTGAATAGTGTTAGCAGGATCCTCAAATCCAAGAAGGAAGACCTAGCCAAAGCTTGGTCAAAAATTCACAAGTTCAATGCTTACCGAAATACTGCAATCACAGCCAACACGCTGAAAGAAGATAAGTTCCTGGATCAGATCGAGAGTTTGAAGACAAAGCCCGAAAAGAAAGACGGGGAGATCTTATTAGGGACGTTCCAGAGACACGTAGTCGAGGAGCGACTGAATGAGGCCAAAGCAACCATAGCAGAGCTGAAGATACGAGCTGAGGTGAAGAGGCCTAGGAGTGAAGGCTCTAGCTCAGGCAGTGGGTGATACTTTGTAGTTTACTTTTCTTTGTATCTCGGGTCACCACCAGAATTGTTGGCTGGGATCTTTGCTTCTTGTGTTTTCAGACTTATTATTGTTATTTTGGGTTGTAATCTCTGACAGTGATTTTCTCTGATTTATAAGAGCAGCAGTTTCATCCTATCTTGTCTTTAAACTGGAATCAAGGGGTGGATCGCCCTGCAAATATTCGAACATGTTCATTTGTATTTGCATAATCATAATCATCTTTTTGCATCGCAGGTGCTCGTTCCGGTTTTTTCTAACCTTTATTTGGTTGTAGACATGATTTTTGACTAGCAGATTCATCAGACTTAAGCAAAATATAGCCATGGAACAACTTCGTGCAGAGGTAAATGAAATAAAGATTCAGATGAGGCAATTTGGGGAAGATATGCTGGTCATGTCCCAAGAACAGAAACTGCTAAGAGAGGAAGTCAACCAGATGAGGACTCAGATGTGCCTGGTCATGGAAATCTTGAATAAGGTGTTAAAGAAAGAAAACAATCCTGTGCTCGCTTCCACAACAGAGGTCCTTACTCCTTCTGTCTCTTCGGGATTTGCTCTAGATCGTGGATTGCCTCGTGAATCTCTTCCACAATCTGAAGTTTCAGAGCTTTCTCATCGGCGATCATTTCCTGCTCCCCAAGAGGATCCTAAGTCAGAAGGGCCTAAGAGGAAGTTTGATCCCATTCCAATGCTGTATGCGCAATTGCTTTCTTATTTGCTCGAGCTCAAACTGGTTGAACGTGTTAGTTTGGGACCTCTTTCCACAAAGATTCCTCTGGGACCCAATGCTAATGCTAGATGTGAGTTCCACTCTGGAGCACCTGGTCACAATGTTGAGAATTGTACAAGGTTCAAGCATAAAGTCCAAGAGCTCATTAATTCAGAGGCAATCAAGTTTACATTCGTTGGCACTGGTAAACAAGGTGATTTCACTCCCATTGTTGCAAAGGAATTGGGGACTCCTTCCTTTTCCAAAGGATCCACCTCGCGTCAGGGATCTCTTCCACAACCTTATGCTCCAGAAGTTCTGCGTCAGCAACCCTTGTTCCTGCCTCAGCCGAATGCAGAAGGGAAAGTGCAGGGGCGGATTGGGCGCCCAAATCAGCAGCAGAAGCAACTCAGACCAAGAAGGCCCAAGAGGATATTTGATCCTATTCCTATTCCTTGAAGTCAGTTGTTTGCTCGCTTGCTCAAAAGCTCCCTGATCCAGCTGAGGAATGCCATGCCAGTGCCATACCCTATTCCTCCGGACTATGACATGAATTCTAGTTGTGAGTTCCATTCAGGAACGTTTGGGCACACACTTGATAACTGTAATGCGTTCCAACACAAGGTGCAAGATTTGATTGACTCAAAGGTCAGTACCCTAGATGGTACCCCCATGAGATGAAGCTTCTTTATCAGAGTGAGCACTCGAGGTTGCGAAGCCATCATCAGAAGCCAGTAGTCTAGACGGAGTCAAGTCTTCTCAACAATGGCAATCTTCGGATTCTTTACTGCATTTTCATATGTAGCTTTCATTTGTTTGTTTAAACATTGTCTGCATGTAAAAACTTGTTTGTGTTTGAATGTTGATTTTAATGCAATGAATGTGTTTTCCTGAAGTAATCTACTTTTATGCACTCATATCATGTTTATATGCACTGCAATACCAACTTTCTTGTCTAGAACTCTTGAGGGAGGATGATGAAGTGAAAAACACAAAATCTTCGGTTAGGTGCTTTTAGGATAAAACCTTGTTGAGGATGTACATGCATTATTTAAAATCCCTAAACACTGGAGATATAAGGGAGTAGATCCTCGTTAACCCCTTTGAGCCTTGAAGTAGGAGTTCCTTTCGTACGAAAAAACCCTTACACTTAACCCAGGGGCAGGGTAGGCGTCAGTTAGTTTGACCGAGAGTTCAAATTGCAAAAGGAGTATGCATCTGAGGATCCATTACCTTTCTTCCCTCACATATCAGGAGGCCAAGAGATGTGAAACCACAGTGGTTATCCATCAACAATCAAGGAGTGAGGCAATCACAACCCTTTCAGGCAAGTCAGACAAAACAGTGTCACACGGTTTGTTCCCAAAAAGAAAAAGGAGAAGAAAAAGAAAAAGGAAAAAGCCAGCTAAGTCGAAGCTTGAAAACAAGCGACTTAGGCAAAAGTTAGGGCATCCCGCTGGACTTCAAAAATTGAAAAGCTAAAAAGAATCAGTCCAGGAAAAATCAGGGAAATAAAAAAAAACGAAAAGGATTACAAAGAAAAATCCTCAAGAACAAAGTCGTGTGGCTACAGACACAAAAGACAAAAGGGGTGACTGTTGCTCTAAAACCTCATCAGGTCTCAAACCATTGATTGTACGAGTTCTTTAAGAATCATAAAACCTTTCGAGAGACGAGCGCTTATGTCAGATTAGCGGAACGTAGGACCGGAGAACATCACGAAGAGTGGGTGGGCACCGATAAACTTTGAGCCATAAATCCTTTGTTCTCAAACCATAAACCAGGCCATGTTACAACCCTTAAAAGTCCTAATTGAAACAGGGTTTATTCCGAAGGTGTACTTCAGCAAGATAGCGTTCATGACTCCTACGAGTTGTGCAATTAAGATTTTTGTTAGTATTGCATGTGCGTATTGTTTTCCATTCAAAAATCAATGTCGCATCCCCGCTAGTGATTCTTTCACTAAGCTTGGCGACACATTTTTAATAAAACTTCAGGTTAACACAAATGTTGCATTAGAATTGTCATTCTCATATTAAACTTTTTTTGCTCACATGTGTTTGACATCAAAGAAGCTTACACAGTGAATGTCAGTCGAGAAGCTTAATCCTGCCAAGTTGAGATGCTTGAAAATTCTGATGGACAATCATATCAAAGGTCATGGTGCTGAAAGACCAAATTGAGCAGGAGTTTTCCTAGTAAATTGTGTTAAGACGTAGCCAAGCTGGGGCATTCAAGTCGAGTAAGTATTTTCAAAGTTCAATCAATCACGGGCAGCCATGTCGAGAAAATTTCTTCAAAGTTCAGCCAAACTGGGGCAATTATGTCGAGATTCGATAAATCTCTCCATAAGTGTTTAATATGAGACAATCAGGTCGATTTGACAAATCTCTGTAGGATCAGTCAGGGGCAAAGTTTCTTCAAGACTTGGGACAGGCCACCTCTAGAGCGTGAGAAGTTGTCAACTCCTGAAGACGGTTAATTGAGAGCACCTCTTCAAGGTTCAAAATACTGGGGCAGGGTATTTCAGGTCATTGCGAATCCTCTCGAGGCAGTTTACTTCATGGATTAAGAAGTCTGAGGCAGTTATGTCGAGATCTAATACATTTCTAAGAGTTTGAAGACTCGGGGCAGTGTGAATGCCCGATCTTCTATAAAATCCTCTTGAGATGATTTCTTCCTTTAGACCTGGTGGTCTGGGACAAATGGAGAGTTCAAAAGGTCGTTTATAAACATAGAGACGGTTCAGTTTACCATATGGCTACAGGGTAACAAATTTGTTCTTCACCAGGGGAGTCGCCTCCCCCCAGCACTAAAAGTTCATCATCCTCAACAGAAGTTATGGTTGGTCTATTACCCCCGGCAGGCCGTTTAAAGTGGATTGCTCAGAGGTGAGTGTGGTTGTATCTCCAGCAGGAGGTGTGTTGAGTGTCTTTGAAAGGACTTTATTTTTCCCCATAAGAGTCTGGTAATCACTTTCCGCAGGAGGTCAGTGTAGTTCCGTCAGCAAAGGGATGCTCTAATCCCCAGCAGGGTAGGATCTGTCCTCCAACAACAGGTCAAGCTCAATGATATACCTTGGCAGGTTTCGTTGATTTTTTCTCCCCCGTAGAGCTGGTCCTCTCGACGTTGAAAAGTTCATCCAACAGCAGCAGGTTGTTATTTTCCCCAGCCAGAGTGTCAAGAATTATCTTCTTCAGCAGAGTACAGAAGATTAACTCCCCAGCTAGAGTTGTGGTTGATTGATTACTCTCAGCAAGCAATCAGAAGTGGATGCAAGCAGGAGACTTAAGGAATATATTCCTTCTCTGGAAAAAGGTATTTTGTCCCCAATGAGTCTGAACACTCATTCTCCTCAGCTAATCAAGAAATGTTTACCTCATCAGCAACGGTACGAGTTAAGTCTCCTCAGATGAGTGAGCTTGATGTTATCCTCTAGCAAGGTGGATGTTAGTATCTACCATTCTTCAAGCAGGTGTGCTGGTCGTGGCCGGTACTCCCCATCAGGGTAAAAGTACTAATATTCCCCGGCAGGGCAAGAACAAGGGCATCTCCCAACATTAGGTTGAGTTCAGTAGTATCCTCAAATAGGTTTGGAATTACTCACTTTTCTCCCCAAGCAAAGTTTGATGGTGATCTTCACGGGGGTTTGTTCAACAGTAGTTGAAATCCCCAGCAGATTTTAAGTCCAATGGTTATTGGCGCTCTTTCAGATCCAGGTAAAAATCATTGGTAATCCCCCAGCGGAGAGAAAATCTCTTTGGGGTCCCTCTTCAATATTAGTTTTTATCCATCCCCTAACAGAGCGTGGTATTCTCTTGGAGTTTCATCCAGTAGAGTTTATGATCAAGATCTTCCCCAGCAGAGTGAGGTCTTCCTCAGCAGGGTCTTTTTATTTCAGAGGACAATTTAGTTTGTCATCCCCGGTGGAGTTGCCTTTGTCTTCAACATTTATTTTTTTGAGACGCCTCTTTTGCATTGCATAAGCATTTTTGCATGGCATCCTCCCAAAAGCGTAGCATTCCATTGATATGGAGTGTCGCGGCCGGCAAAAATATCGAGTCGCCATCATATTCTTTCTAAGGAAAATAATGATAAACCTAAAAAGTCCTAATCCTAAGGGTAGAGATTCCTGAGGTTCGGGAGTCGGTTAAGTGAGGGGAAGGTGTTAGGCACCCCTCACCTCCATTGTACTCAATGGGATCCTCTTTAGATTTTAGGGTATGCTTGTTTGTTTGTCTAAATTATTCAGAGTAACCCTAGTTCACCTCCCCTATTCCTACCCCTTAATCCTATTCCTAAATCCCAAAACCTAACCCTAAACCCCAATCCACTATTTATACTCTTGGATAAAGAGTTCTATCCCTTAAATCTAGTGTTTATACTCCTAGATGAGGAGTTCTATCCCTTAAATCTAGTGGTTATTCTCCTAGATGAGGAGTTCTATCCCTTAAATCCCTATCCATTATTTAGACTCTCAGAGGAAGAGTTTTATCCCTTAATCCTTTTATTTATACTCTCGGATATCAAGAGTGCTATCCCTAAATCCTTATCTCCTATCCCTTATTTAGGCTCTCGGACCAAGAGCTTTATCCCTTAATCCTTTTATTTATACTCTCGGATATCAAGAGTTTTATCCCTTATCCCATCCTTTATTTAGGCTCTCGGACCAAGAGATTTATCCCTTAATCCTTTTATTTATACTCTCGGATATCAAGAGTTCTATCCCTTATCCCATCCTTTATTTAGGCTCTCGGACCAAGAGCTTTATCCCAAGTTAAAATCCCTTAAAGAAAAATTCCTTAAATTTTCTTTAGAAAGCAAATTTCTAATTTTCACAGAAAAAAGAAATAAAAAGTTAAACATGTCATTATGATAAAAACAAAATTTATATCCAGATTAATCCAAATAAAAGAATAATATCTAAATTCCAAATAATCCCTAAAAAAAAATATTTATATCCCAAAAGTAAAGTTAAATAAAAATTCAATTTATTTTTATCCCAACCCTATATTTTATAAAAAGTAAATTCCTTGAAATAAATCCTAAGTGTAGATTTTATAAAAAATTAACCTAAGTATATAAACCCTTCATAAAAAATATAAAAGAAAGTAATTATTTATTTTAATATTAAAATCCTTAAAATCCTATTTCCTAAACCTTACTTATTAAAAAAACAAAACTCTAAGTGAAAATTAATTAACAAATTAAATTAAGTAATTAATTTAATTGTTAAAAAGAAACTAAAAATTAAAACCTATTTTAACAATTTAAATTAAGCAATTAATTTAACTGTTAAAGAAAATTAAAAAATTAAAACCTATTTTAACAACTTAAATTAAGTAATTAATTTAATTGTTAAAAAAACTAAAAAATTAAAACCTATTTTAACAATCTAAATTAAGTAATTAATTTAATTGTTAAAAAAACTAAAATGATTTTTAATCCCTTAAACATCCCTTAGCATTTTTATTCCAAATTAAAAATTCCTAAGAAAAATGATTTGATTCCAGTTATCTTTTTAAAGTAAATTATAATAATAATTTCCAAATAAACAAACCAATTTTAAAACCAAAAAATTATTAAAAATAAATTTATAACAAACATAAGTAAACCCACATTTAAAAAAAATAAATAATTATTATAAATCCAAAATTATAAGAAACTTAAGTAAATTTTAATCGTATACAAAAAGCAAAATTAAATATATTCAAGTCAAATTAATCATATACAACAATACATGATTGATTAAGAACAAAACCCACAATAATTAAATCAGAATCCAAATCCCAATCCAAACAATAATTCAAGTGTAATTATATACGTTAGATAATCAACGGTTTAGAGATACCAACCTGAAATGCCGTGACCCATTTAAGTTGCTTCCCACTCCCTTTTCCCTTCCCTTTGTGCCCTTTCCCCTTCTTTTCTTTGTGTCTTTTTCCCTTCTTTGCCTTTTCCTCTTCTTTGCCTTTTCCTCTTGGTGGTGACTTCCTTGTATCCTTGTGTGAGATCTCTTTTCCTTTCCTTTTCCCTGAGATCTCTTTTCCTTTCCTTTTCCCTTTTGACTCGGAGGGATGTTGAAGGTGTAGGGTTTTATTGTTGAGGGTTTAGGGTTTTATTGGTGTTGAGGGTTTTATTGTTGTTGAGGGTTTTATTGTTGTTGTTCTTCTATATGTGAAGAACAACAACTTTTTATTGTCTGGTTTGTAAAATTGCCCCCCCCCCCTTTTAGTGTTGTTGTTCTTCAATGTGAAGAACAACAACCTTTTTTATGCTGATTATTGTGAATTTGTGGGTGAGTTAAAATGTGGAAAATAGAGTCTATTTATAGATGAAAAATTAGGTCAGACATTGAATAAAATTTTTCAGTTTAGGAAGGTTTTAATCTGACCTGATTTTCCTCTATTTCTTGGAGCCCAAGCAAATGAATCTGGATGGATTCATGGCTTGGTGAATTTAAATAAAAAATTAATATTTTAAATAAAAGAAATATCCTAATAATGATAATGAGAAAAAAGGATTTGATTGATTTTTATTTTTATTTTTATGATTTTTTGAGATTTTTTCCATAAAATATTGATTTTAATGAAAAAATCATATTTTTAAAATTGCATTAAATACAAATACGAAAATTAAAAAAATAAATATTAAAAAATGATATTTTTGTGATTTTTTATTAAAAATAAAAATAAAAAAAAGTTAGTAGTAAAGATAAAACAAATACAACATTAAAAATGAAAAAGGGGATTCGAACTCACTACCTCTCCGTCTTGTAACTCCCTATACTCCCCTTGCTACCAACTGTACCATTTTATTTATTCAAAATAAAACAACATTAGCGGGTATTTTAATAATAATTCAATGATGATATTAATAATAATATTAATATTAACATGATTGATGCTAGAGCGTAGCGACATGATTGATGCATGAACTTGGGCTGGCGCCTCTTTTATGATATGCAATGCATGCATTAGTCTGAAACAATACTTTTCATAACCTCCTGACTCCCTGGCCCTTGAAACTTTGATAATTATTGCAAGCCATGATACCCTTGATTTTTGTTTAACACGTAACATGTCGTTAAAGAATCTCCCATGTTGGTTAGATTGTACTGTATATTCCTGTCAGTGTATAAACCCTATATCCTGCCTTGGACGAATATGATCCCTTTGATGATTCCAAAAATCAAAGTAAAATCCATTTCCATTTCAAAGCTTTTATTTATACCTGATATTTCAATGCATTATATCACCATTAATCGACACTTTGTAATCAAGCGGAATAAATTAGGAGGCAAAGAAATATATTTGAAAAGCACATTTTATTGAGAATTTGCCCGAAAATGGGCAATGATAAGTAAGGAGGGTAATTCTCATAAGGAGATATTACCGTAAATCCAGAAAAATGTACAATGGCAATAAGAAAACAAATTTATTTATGTTCCTATTAAATTTAACACCAGCTAATATCCCCAAGACTCCAAGATCACGACACTTCGCTTCTGAAGATGACGGCTGGAATGATCGTTCCCTTCTGAATTCCTATTATGGGGTTACTTGAGCATTTTCAGTCATATGCCTTTTGGATATCCCTAACTTTTGCCTGAACTGCTCTTTTTAGAGTCTTAGTCCACCGGGATGATATACCATTTTTTCCGACTAAGCCGCCCTTAAGGGTTTTCGCCTTATCGGGTATCATTTTCATTCAAGCCCCTAATTTTTGCCTGGATTGCTCCTTCGAATTTTCAATCCACTGGGATGCCCTAATTTTTGCCTAAGTCGCCCGTTAGGGTTTTCGACTTAGCGGGCTTTTATCCTCTTTTTCTAGGCATAGCATTTTTGACCGAATCGGAGTTCACCAGTCGCGGTAAATCCGCTCCATCCACGGTTGTTAATATTAGTGCTCCGCCGGAGGAGGCACCCTTCACGACATATGGCCCTTCATAGGGTGGGGTCCATTTGACATGGTGGTCTTTATGGATGGGTAATATTTTCCTTAACCCCAAGTCTCCCTCTTCGCGCAGGCGAGGACGAATTTCTTTGTCAAACTCTCTCTTAATTCCATGTGGATATAACTGCCCATAACCACACATTTCCATTTATACGAGGTTAGCTGATCGAGCCTAGTTTACACCCATTCTGCCTTATCCAGATTATCTTCCTTCACGATCCTAAATTCCGATTGATAGCCCCCTGTCCTAATGCAAACATAAGTTTTCCTCGAGATCCAGGTCTAGGTCCTTCATAGGAGTCCAAAGTTTCACAATCCATTGGATTCTCAAATTTTGTTAAATACATTATGAGTGGCCTCCTTGGGACCGGTGGCACCAATATCGGTTGCTATTGCAAATATTCCTTGATCCCATCGAAATCCTTTTGACAATCTTCATTCCATTCAAAGATTTGCTCTTTTTCTGAGTAATTTGAAGATTGGCTCACAAGTAGCTGTAAGGTGGGAGATATCTCCCCAACAATCCATGAACTTCCTTTTTTATCCTTGGAGCTGGCATCCCTTGAACGACTTTCATTTTGTCCTTTACTCCCCTTTGACTGATCATGGACCCGAGTATTTTTCCAGATTTGATTCCATGAGTACACCTTGTGGGCTTTAGTCGTAACTTGAATTTCCTTAACTGATCCAACAACTTTGCAAGTTAGTTATGTGATCTTCTTCCTTTTGTGACTTGGTGATCGTATCACCCATATGAACCTCTATCTCCTTATGCCCCATATTACCATAGTCCTTTGGTAAGTTACTCCTACGTTCTTTAACCCAACCGGCGTTATCTTGTGACAAAAAGTCGAATTGCTTCTTGACTTCTTCCCTGATCTAGAGGGTCATATCTGATCTAGTCTTCCTCAACTTTTGCTTGATTGGCGTGCACTCTAGTTTGAGTAGTGGTTCGTGCTCGACGATGCTCGTATCACGTCCTGGTGTATCTTGGTATGACCATGCAAACACATCAGAGTATCCTTGCAATAGCTCGATCAGTCTTTCCTTTATATCCTTATCCGGAGAAGCACAACTTTGACCTCTTTCCTATCTTCTTCAGTTCCGAGATTAGTCATATCCACTGGTTCCTGGTGAGGTTGTATTTCCTTGCCCTCTTGCCTCAACAGTCTGACTAACTCTTCGGGAAGCTCACACTCGTCCTCATCACCCTCTTCTGCTTGGTTAATCGATAATTCGAAGTCATTCGAGATTACAGCGGTGTCATTTTTAATAGGTTCATTTTTAAATTTTCATGGAGACGAAGATTTTTCTTTTTTTTTTCTCTTTTCTTTTTGGAATGAAGTACTAGAAATGAAAATGTCGAAAGAAGGTATATTGCCATTTTGAATAAATAGAAAATGAAAGAAAAAGATCTTGATTGAAAACAAAATGCAATTTTATTGATAGAAATAAATCCAATGAAATAACAGGTGGCCTTACAAAGCTTTGTCCACTTGCCTTGGGCATAGCAAGGGACTTATTATTATTTTAAGGAAAAAGTAAATTACTTCGAAACAAAAATCGTCTCAGAAATCTCGATGGTTCTCCAATTGTTGAAATTAGGCATTCCTTTCTTCCTCTTCCATTGCAGCCATATGGTCCCCAATTCCAAATCCCACACCATGGAAATTGCCTTCTAATCCTTCATTAGCCGGTTTGTAACCCAGCCCAAACAAGTCATTCTCCTCAGGTGACTCCCATTGTTTGCCCCCAGTTTGTTAGGTCTTCCTTATTAATAAGGAATTCATCCCCCATCACTTCCATGGCATTGACTGTTGCCCCAATGTGCCCCAGTAACGCATTATCTCTCCGATTTGGATCTTCAGGGTCTACAACACTGACATCATATCCCTTTGAGTTATTTTCGGGGTACCCCTTATTGTTATGTTGGTCGGAGGATGACTGCCCAATCTTTCCTGTCTTTAAACCGTTCCGAATCCTCTCTCCAATGATAACCAAGTCAGTGAATCCCGTTGAGACTGCCCCAATCATCCTTTCATAGTATAGTCCTTGCAGAGTTCTCATGAATGTATCTACTAGCTCGCTTTCCCGCAATGGAGGTTGAACACGAGAGGCTAGCTCCCTCCATTTCTGGGCATACTCCTTAAAAGATTCGTTCCCTTTTTGAGACATGTTTTGTAATTGTATACGATCAGGGGCCATGTCTACATTATATTGGTATTGCCTTATAAAGGCACTTGCCAGATCCTCCCAGTTCTTGATGTGAGTCCTCTCCAGTTGTACGTACTAATCCAAGGATGCCCCACTAAGGCTGTCTTGGAAAACATGCATCATCAGCTTTTCATTATTAGCATGAGCCCCTATCTTTCGGGAAAACATCCGGATGTGATTTTTGGGACAACTAACTCCTTTATACATCTCAAAGTTAGGTGCCTTAAACTTAGGAGGTATGACCACATCGGGCACCAGACACATTTCCAAGGCATCCACTCCAAGGACATTGAGTCCCTCCACGACCTTTAGCCTTTCCTCAAGTGCTTTGTACTTATCATCAATCCTTCTCCTTTCCCTAACAGTGGTTCCTTTATTTTCGAGGGCCACTCGTCTCGGATTTTCACCCTCGTATGAGTAGTTCTCACGTGGGGTAGGTCTGTAAGTAGTACGAGGTGCCCCATTGGAAATAGGTGGAGACGGTTCCCTCGAGCGGTTGGTCAACAGTTTTGTGCTTAGCATTCTCAGTCTCCTTACGTTCCAGATCACGGATAAACCCTAGCAGGGGGTTATTGTCTTCAACATGGGAGGTAGGAGCAGGAACCTTCCTTTGATGGCTTGAATTGGTTCTTCTGGCTATCAAATTCTGGACGGCAAGTGTCAGTTGATCAATCTGGCTTTTCATTTCTTCCATGTTCTCCTTGACAGTATCCATTTCTCCTCTTAGAGTAACCATATCCTTCTCCATCTGATCCATAGCTTTCCTTTGGTACGCTCGAGTGCGAGGTCGGGAAGTCAAATTGTTATGCCTGAGACGAAGTTTGAAAAAAAAATGATTTTTTATTTATTTTTCCTTCTATTGAATGCATGTTGGTGATGAATGTATGAATATGCATGATGTATGCTAAATAATTTTAAAATTTTTATTTGGGGGGAATTCCAAAATCCATTGTAGTTATAGATGAATATACCCAAAGGATGAAAACCATACACATAGAATATCAAATCCAAATCCATTAGCCAATCCCAAATCCAAAATGCCTTATAACAATAATTCCTTGGGAACAACCCAAAACAATAATCCCAAGATGGAAGCTCCTGAACTTAAGAAGGCATAAACTAAGTGGATGCCCCGAATGCCTTCTTCAAATGATCTTTAAACTCCTCCAAGTATCCTTTCTTAAGCCCTTGCACTTCCCTATCCTCCTTGTAGTGAGATGATGGATCTTCAAGGGGTACAACTGAGTTTTTTTTTAAAAAGTTGACCATTTTTCTTTTTATGTTTTTTTTTTGTTGCTTTTTCTTTCTCTTTTTTTTTTCATGCCCCTTGTAAGTTTTTTCTTCTCCTTGTAAATCCAAGTATAGCATCAGAGCTAGTTGAAAATCCTTGAAGGGGAAGTCACGTAGAGGAGGATTGTGCAAGAGTAGTTATGGCCTCTACCTTTCTAGGAGTCCCTAAGAGAACGAGGATCCTTCCATGCTTGTGTATAACCATCCCTTGGGCAGATTTGGCATTAAGTCTTAAAGGCCTTTGAGACTTTGTAAATCAGCACTTAGCATTCTGATGCGTAGTGTAGCCCTTTTATTTGAATCAATCTTTCCCATATTCCTACAACACATCTTGAAATTCCCCACAAAAATGTATATATGCAAAAAAAGTTTTTAAATGCATGATGACATGGACACTTTGTTCTTTGGTTAAATGTTTTCTGGGTTAGGGTAAGGTGAAAATGCAAGCATGACCCTTACAAGGTTGGCTCCCTATAATACAAGGGTTAAGTATAATAAATAAATATATAAAATAAAATAAAATAAAAAAACAAAATAAAAACACCCAAGACAAACAAGACCCTAAATCCTGAGGCTAGGATGGATTCTCTCTAGGAAGGAATCCCCAGCAGAGTCGCCAGCTGTCACGGCCGGCAAAAATATCGAGTCACCATCATATTTTTTATAAGGAAAATAATGATAAACCTAAAAAGTCATAATCCTAAGGGTAGAGATTCCTGAGGTTCGGGAGTCGGTTAAGTGAGGGGAAGGTGTTAGGCACCCCTCACCTCCATTGTACTCAATGGGATCCTCCTTAGATTTTAGGGTATGCTTGTTTGTTTGTCTAAATTATTTATTTACAAAGGAAACCTAAGTTTTTTTATTATTACACTCGCTAGGGTTTACAACCCTATGCCTACGTACCTTCAATTTGAAGGATCAGAGTAACCGTAGTTCACCTCCGCTATTCCTACCCCCTAATCCTATTCCTAAATCCCAAAACCTAACCCTAAACCCCAATCCACTATTTATACTCTTGGATAAAGAGTTCTATCCCTTAAATCTAGTGTTTATACTCCTAGATGAGGAGTTCTATCCCTTAAATCTAGTGTTGATACTCCTAGATGAGGAGTTCTATCCCTTAAATCCCTATCCATTATTTAGACTCTCGGAGGAAGAGTTTTATCCCTTAATCCTTTTATTTATACTCTCGGATATCAAGAGTTCTATCCCTTATCCCATCCTTTATTTAGGCTCTTGGACCAAGAGCTTTATCCCTTAATCCTTTTATTTATACTCTTGGATATCAAGAGTTCTATCCCTTATCCCATCCTTTATTTAGGCTCTCGGACCAAGAGCTTTATCCCAAGTTAAAATGCCTTAAAGAAAAATTCCTTAAATATTCTTTAGAAAGCAAATTTCTAATTTTCACAGAAAAAAGAAATAAAAAGTTAAACATGTCATTATGATAAAAACAAAATTTATATCCAGATTAATCCAAATAAAAGAATAATATCTAAATTCCAAATAATCCCTAAAAAAAAATATTTATATCCCAAAAGTAAAGTTAAATAAAAATTCAATTTATTTTTATCCCAACCCTATATTTTATAAAAAGTAAATTCCTTGAAATATATCCTAAGTATAGATTTTTTAAAAAATTAACCTAAGTATATAAACCCTTCATAAAAAATATAAAAGAAATTAATTATTTATTTTAATATTAAAATCCTTAAAATCCTATTTTCTAGACCTTACGTATTAAAAATACAAAACTCTAAGTGAGAATTAATTAACAAATTAAATTAAGTAGTTAATTTAATTGTTAAAAAGAAACTAAAAGTTGAACCTATTTTAACAATTTAAATTAAGTAATTAATTTAACTTTTAAAGAAAACTAAAAAATTAAAACCTATTTTAACAACTTAAATTTAAGTAATTAATTTAATTGTTAAAAAAACTAAAAAATTTAAACCTATTTTAACAACTTAAATTAAGTAATTAATTTAATTGTTAAAAAAACTAAAATGATTTTTAATCCCTTAAACATCCCTTAGCATTTTTATTCCAAATTAAAAATTCCTAAGAAAAATGATTTGATTCCAGTTGTCTTTTTAAAGTAAATTATAATAATAATTTCCAAATAAACAAACCAATTTTAAAACCCAAAATTATTAAAAATAAATTTATAACAAACATAAGTAATCCCACATTTAAAAAAATAAATAATTATTATAAATCCAAAATTATAAGAAACTTTAGTAAATTTTAATCGTATACAAAAAGCAAAATTAAATATATTCAAGTCAGATTAATCACATACATCAATACATGATTGATTAAGAACAAAACCCACAATAATTAAATCAGAATCCAAATCGCAATCCAAACAATAATTCAAGTGTAATTATATACGATAGATAATCAACGGTTTAGAGATACCAACCTGAAATGCCGTGACCCATTTAAGCTGCTTCTCACTCCCTTTTCCCTTCCCTTTGTGCCCTTTCCCCTTCTTTTCTTTGTGTCTTTTTCCCTTCTTTGCTTTTTCCTCTTCTTTGCCTTTTCCTCTTGGTGGTGACTTCCTTGTATCCTTGTGTGAGATCTCTTTTCCTTTCCTTTTCCCTGAGATCTCTTTTCCTTTCCTTTTCCCTTTTGACTCGGAGGGATGTTGAAGGTTTAGGGTTTTATTGTTGAGGGTTTAGGGTTTTATTAGTGTTGAGGGTTTTATTGTTGTTGAGGGTTTTATTGTTTTTGTTCTTCGATATGTGAAGAACAACAACTTTTTATTGTCTGGTTTGTAAAATTCCTCCCCCCCCCTTTTAGTGTTGTTGTTCTTCAATGTGAAGAACAACAACCTTTTTTATACTGATTATTGTGAATTTGTGGATGAGTTAAATTATGGGAAATAGAGTCTATTTATAGATGAAAAATTAGGTCAGACATTGAATAAAATTTTTCAGTTTAGGAAGGTTTTAATCTGACTTGATTTTCCTCTATTTCTTAGAGCCCAAGCAAATGAATCTGGATGGATTAATGGCTTGGTGAATTTAAATAAAAAATTAATATTTTAAATAAAAGAAATATCCTAATAATGATAATGAGAAAAAAAAGATTTGATTGATTTTTATTTTTATTTTTATGATTTTTTGAGATTTTTTCCATAAAATATTGATTTTAATGAAAAAATCATATTTTTAAAATTGCATTAAATACAAATACGAAAATTAAAAAAATAAATATTAAAAAATGTTATTTTTGTATTTTTTTATTAAAAAAAAATAAAGTTAGTAGTAAAGATAAAACAAATACAACATTAAAAATGAAAAAGGGGATTCGAACTCACAACCTCTCCGTCTTGTAACTCCCTATACTCCCCTTGCTACCAACTGTACCATTTTATTTATTCAAAATAAAACAACATTAGCGGGTATTTTAATAATAATTCAATGATGGTATTAATAATAATATTAATATTAACATTAATCCTCTAATAACCCCACTATGACCCCTAGTATAATTCGATTAAAAATTAATATGACCCTAATTAATCCCTATATATAAAAATAACAGTAATTTAACCCTATTTAACTCATAACGCCATCATAATTTATTCTACCCCTGCTATTAAAATAAATAAACCCCTCAATACAAAAAGCAAAAAAAGAATAGACGGTTGGTCAAAATTTGGGGTACGACATGGAGCATTACGGCAAAATTCAAACATATGCATTCGAAGCATAAGCCAGGTTTGATATCTTTTACCAATTTCTGTCCCCAGCAGAAAGAGATGTAATTCAGAAGATGTTGGTCAACATCACCCTCCAACCAGTGGATTTGTCCTTGTTGTTAGAATCCCCTACAGAGTTGTCTGTGTAGATTTCTCTTCCCCCGGCGGAGTCAGCTCCTTTACAGGTCGTAAGTCCGTTGATTTTACTTCCTATACTTCTTCGGTTGTTATCCCAACTTTTGGTTGGTACCCTTTTCATCCCAACTTTTGGTTGGTACCTTCTTGGTTATTCCAACATTTAGTTGGTGCCTTTTGTTATCCCAACTATTGGTTGGTAATCTGTGGTGAGTTCGCCTTTGGTCGGCGCTCTCGTTATCCCAACTTTTGGTTGGTCTCTTTTGTTTCATCCCAACTTTTGGTTGGTACTCTTTGTTATCCCAACTATTGTTTGGTATCTGGTGTTATTCCAACTCTTGGTAGGTACCCTTTGCATCCCAACTTTTGGTTGGTCTCTGTTATCCCAACTATTGGTTGGTCTCTTATTTCATCCTAACTATTGGTTGATCTCTTATTTCATCTCAACTATTGGTTGGTCTCTTATTTCATCCCAACTATTGGTTGGTCTTTTGTTTCATCCCAACTTTTGGTTGGTACCCTTTGCATCCCAAATTTTGGTTGGTCTCTGTTATCCCAACTTTTGGTTGGTCTCTTTTGTTTCATCCCACCTTTTGGTTGGTCTCTGTTATCCCAACTTTTGGTTGGTCTCTGTTATCCCAACTTTTGGTTGGTCTATTTTGTTTCACCCCAACTTTTGGTTGGTCTCTTTCGTTTCATCCTAACTTTTGGTTAGTATTTGATATCCCAACTTTTGGTTGGTCTCTTTTGTTTCATCCCAACTTTTGGTTGGTACCCTCAAGATCACCGGTATCACCAAATTAGGGTTTTGGTCGACCAGGGCCTCCAGATGGAAATTTTCCTCTGGGCATGAGCCAATGCTTTACAATACAACCTAAGATGCTCCAAGGGACATCATAAACCCAAGCATCAAGTCAATTTAGCCTCAGGGCATGCATACATAAAAAATCAGGAATTAGGGTTTCTTGACCTAATTCACCCCTAAGTTGACTTTTGGGACAAATCATGAGCCAAGACCTCAAGACATGATTTGAGGGTCTCTAACACACTACATTGATCCATTTGCAACAATGGATTGATCCAAGAAGCTTGAGAAAAAAGTTTCAATCTCATATGAACCACAGTTAGGGTTTCGCGAGAAAAGTCAACTGTATCTTTGACTTTTGACCAGGACATGCTCCCAAACCCTAGGACATGAATCAATACATGTAGCGAGCGATTTTGGACGTGGTTCTTAAGCAAGGTCGCTCTGGGGTACTGCAGGTTGATTCATTTTTTATCCTATTGAAGCTGATGAAGGAAGGGAAATAGATGTCTCCAACTAACCCTGCTTGCATACTGAGTTTAAACAGCGGTCTGTTAGGTTACGGATTCTATATGGTAATGGGGCCTCTTTCTTCTTACTTTGTTAAGATTGAAAATACCGGGACTGTTTATGGGGAATTTGTTAGGATGCTGCGCCAGATTGGGTGGAGGTAGGGGACTTTAGGTTTTTTTTTATTAGTGTGCTCGCTAAGATTTCTCTTTCAATCTTATGCCTACGTATTCCCGTTTACAGAAACGCGAAAATCAGAGCGATCGTAGTTCCTCCTATTCTATGGGAGGAAATGGTGCTTTAGTGTCTTGTTCAAAGCCCAAGACATGAAGCTAAAGGTGGTTTCTATCTTGTTCAAAGCCCAAGATGTGAAGCTGAAGGGTCTATTTGTATCTTGTTCGAAGCCCAACATATGAAGCTAAAGGGTTTTGCCTTTAGAGAGAATTTGTCATCTCTAAGGGGGAATGTTTGGTCTGTTTGTCACAGCTGTTGCGTGACTGGTTATAAAGGAGAATTACTTTAACTGGGATATGTGAATCCTAGCAATGCCATAATTTCCTTTATAGGGGATTTTTAACCTGAAGGAGAAAACTTTAACTCAGTTTAGAGCAATGCCATCTTTCCTTAGGAATTTCTCATGCTAAAAGAGGGACAGTGGCGTGGATATAAGTAATCCAGAGGCTTGCCGCTTACAACAATTAGATGGGGAAAAAGGAGTTATTGATGTTTGTATACTGTGAACGAGGCACAGATTTGATGCTAAAAGGTTGATTGGCTCAACCAGGATTTTCTTATACAAAGCCTAAGAGGAGGCTATTGACCCAACAAGAGGGTGTTTTTATGTGTCTCGTACGAAGCCCGAGAGAGAGTCTAAAAGGGCTGACTCACCAAGAGAGTGCTTTTCTATATGTCTTGTACGAAGCCCAAGACGGAGGCTAAAGGTGTTTGACTCAACAAGAGAGTCTTTGTACCTCATATGAAGCCCAAGATGGAGGCTGAAAATGTTTGACTCAACAAGAGAGTCTTTTATACTCAACAAGAGAGTGTTCTTGTATCTCGTACAAAGCCCGAGATGGAGGCTAAAGGCTTGACTCAACAAGAGGGTCTTTTATACTCAACAAGGTAGTCTTTTATACTCAACAAGAGAGTGTTTTGGTATCTCGTACGAAGCCCGAGATGGAGGCTGAAAGTGACTGTTTCATTTGAGTGACAGGTCCAGTATGTTGGTTAAAAGAGAAAATCAGTTCTTATATGAGTAATGTTGCACTTATGGATTTGATCTGAGGATCAGGTTTATTTCCTGTTCTCTAAGGAAACGAGGAATCCAAAGGGGCTTTAGACTGTCCGAGTCTAGGGGTTTTATCATTTGTACTATGCTTAAGGAACAGTAGTAGTAAGATCTAGACTCTTTGAAAGACTGTTCTATTAAGATGACTAATTTCTGTTCCTATACCTCTAGGAGGTCGTCGGGATAATTTGTTCAAAGCCCAAGAGAAGGCGAGAATAACTTTTAAGAAGTCGAGGGACAATTTGTACGAAGCCCAAGAGGAGGCTATCTTCCCGGAGGAAGAATCTTTATACGAAGCCTAAGAGGAGGCTGTGAAAACTTCTAAGAAGTCGATGGGTCCTTTTACAACGCCCAAGAGGAGGCGGGGATGCTTTTAGGAAGTTGATGGGTCCTTTCACTTGAAACATTGGCCTTCTGTATATGAACTGTTCAAGTAGAGGGATGATGGCATAAACATCCCTAGTCCTCTGATGATAAGAGATTACCACAACGTCCTCGATTTGATCAACGAAGTAGTTGACTGATCTAGAACTTGACCATAGTTGAATCTCTTTGCGGTCCAACTGACTTTGAAGGGCTGCTCGCACGAGGTAGCATCCTTGATTATCCACTGAGGAACCTCCACATCGCTCATAGTTGTGTAGTGGCACCTGGCCATGTCCGCTTTGAATACAGTGTAACCTTACTAGGTCTGTTTCCATCGACCAAACATCCTGACTCTGATATCTAGTAGGACTCCCGTTAGTGATACTAATTTGCTAGGTGTCTTCATCCATATAGACTAGAAGCCACCAATGGTTCAACAAGTGCTGAAGTGTTTCCTGGACAAGGGCACAACCTTGATCGTTTTTGCAACCCGCTTTACAGCTCTGATAATCATGTGATACCAGGAACCCGAGCCGGACTTGTTTAGCATGTAACTCCACCAGGCTGGTATTCATCAAGCGAATATCAAATATTTGAACCATGTTGATTTAGTAATTATTCCTATCATGGTAGTCTTGAATCCATCCAAGATCCATCTGACACTGGAGGGCCTCTTGTACAAAAGAGCATCCTTGTTTGTTTACCGAGCAAGTCAGACAGGAATTGTAATCGTGTCGTGGCAGATTATGATACTGGCTTTGCCTTGAGTGCATTGCCACCAAGTTGACATTCATTGCACGGATGTCGTGGTTTTGAATGATGTTGGAATTCGTATGAACTATGTTAACTCCACAAACTCGGTGCTCTTGGATCCATCCGAGATCTAGTTGTTCCTGTAGAGCTGACTGCACCACATAACATCCCCGATTGCTTTTAGAGCAGACATCACACTGGTGATAATTATGAGGTGGCACATGGCCATATCCACTCTGTCTACAATGCATCTTAACCAAATTGGCCCTTAGTAAGGGTACGTCGTGAATTTGATAGACGTTGTTAGACGCCCCCTATATCAAATTGACTGCAGCTTTCTCGTGTTTAGACAGCAGTTTTATGAGAACATTTGGATTCATATCTTTGAAATACAAGACCCCGCTCCTAACAAGCTTCTGAACAACGGATTTGAAATTGAGACAGTTCTCTATGTTATGCCCCGGTCCTCCTTGATGGTAAGGGCAAGTCTGGTCCACCTTAAACCAAAAAGGTGGATTTTCCGGTACTGTAAGAGGAGACTTAGTCTGGACATGCTCTTTGACCAGTAGTAACGGAAATAGTTCTGCGTAAGATACGGGTATAGGATCAAATCCTGGTGGCCGCGTTGTATGGTTGTTGTTGTATTGAGGAAGAGTCTGCTGAAGAGGCTGTTGTGTCCTTTGTTGATTTTTCTGTTGATTAGGTTGGCTCTACGCAACCTGAGGTTGATACGTAGGCACGGGGTTGATAGCAGGAGTTACAGCTGCTACGGGTTGGTACCGTCGCCTTTGCTTTCCGAGAGAGATATTCCCAATATCTTGCTCTTTTTTCTAAGGGAGAACACTACCGTATTTCTTAGTACCACTTATCCACCCAATGTCTTTGACTAGACATCCTTCTCGAATGGCTTCCTCGAGACGTACTCCCATACAGACCACTTCGGTGAAGTCGTTGGGCGCACTAGCAACCATTCTGTCGTAGTAAAATGAGCTCAAGGTCTTTAAGAAAATCTTTGTCATCTCTTTTTCCTCAAGAGGTGGACAAATTTGAGCGGCAATTTCACTCCATTTCTGAGCGTATTCCTTAAAGGTTTCCTTGTCCTTTTTCGACATTGATCTGAGTTGATCTCTGTCTGGTGCCATGTCCAAATTGTATTTATATTGTTGGATGAAGGCAGTGCCAAGATCTCTGAAAGTGCTGATCGTAGCACGGTTTAAACCCATGTACCATTTTAATGCGGCACCGGTTAAACTATCCTAAAAGTAGTGAATTAGTAGATCATGATTCTCTGTCTGAGCTGACATTCGCCGAGCGTACATCACTAGATGGCTCTGAGGGCAAGAGTTACCCTTGTACTTTTCAAAATCGGGCACTTGGAATTTCTGCGGGACTTTCACATTTGGGACCAAACAGAGATCTGCGGCGTCCTTCCCAAATAAATCCTGACCGCGTATAGCTTGCAGTTCCTTCTGCATTTCCAGGAACTGCTCCTGGAATTCATCCATTCTATCGAACATACTTTCCTTTCTACAAAAAGGTATCTGCGGAATCTGTCCTTCCAGGACAGTGTGCACCACAGGGGGTGGTACCGTTACTACGCCAGTGAATCTTGGCGTTTCCCGAAGTTTGTAACCTTCAGGAGTTGTTGGTATGCCCCTGGCATCTTCGCTTTCCCAAAGTTTGTAACCTTCAGGCCCAGAGGCTTCTGCTAAAGTTTATGGATCTCCAGTGATCTGCGAAATATATCCTTCCGGGATATAGTTAGGTGGCATGCCCCAAGGACGATCTTTCGGCATTCTGTACCTAGGATCATACTTCTCCATTATGGGCGTTGAGGTGATCTCTGAGATCACAGTTCTTTGTAGTTGAGCTTATGCCGTGGCTTGCATGTCATTACAAAGCTTTCTCATATCCTCTCTCAGAGCGTCGATCTCTTCTTTCAACTCTCTGTTCTCTTCCTCGAGATCATCCATCTTTTTTTGACGATTGGCTCGAGTTTTGTACGAATGAGATAGTTTGACTCTAGAACCGAGACACAAACGTGAGATTCGTAGGTAAGAAGAATATGTTACGTGAGAATGATGAATGCAATGATTATATTAATTGTTTTTTTGGTTTAATCAAAATAAACTTCAACAATTGGATTGCAAATATCATACAGTGGGGGGAAACCCCATTTTATTGAATTCAAAGGACTGCAGAAATGGAAATACAGTAAATTACAAGGTGCAGAAATAGAAACCTAAGCTAATGGGTCCCGAGTCTTCTCTGAGGAGAACTCGGGTCCTGATTCTGGCACTTTCCTTTTCTTTGACCGGGGCTCTTGGGCCATTGTCGGGTTGACATTCCTTTGCCAAGTGAAAGGAGCGAGCAAATTCCTTTGGTCATCCTGATTCTCCACAGCATGTTGCTCTAAAATCTCAATCAGAGCATCCTTGTCTCTTAACAGTTGCTGTATTTTGGTACACTCCACATTGAGAATGCGGTACTTATTCTTCCAAGACCTCCTCTCCTGCTAAACTTTGTTGAGAGTAACCTGAAGTTTTTCTGTTTCAGTCAGGAAGTACATGACAGATTCCCTTGGCGGAAGAACTCCGTGACGAGGATAAGGCATCTTTAGCTTGAGAGCTCTAGTTTGTACCCAGTGGAGATAAGGCTCCACCGAGACACAGTCCGGTTTTCCTAGAGACTCCCGTCCTTTCTTATGAACATGTTTCCAAGCGTGCATTATTTCCATTTTTAGAGCCTTGTTATTTTCTCCTTCCTTGAAGAAGATATCTTCCCGATGAGCATTTCGTGGGACGTGCCTCATCGGGTATCCAAATTGACGACGAACTAACACTGGATGGTAATTGATTCCTCCCTTAGTTCCAAAAAGGGGTATATTGGGAAAGTTTCCACAACAGTCAATGATTCTGATCCCGTCATAAATCTTATTGTACCAATCTATGTCAGAGTTGGTAAGATACATGATTCTCTGCGACCAACGTAAGGCACTCTTATGATCACAAAAAGCAGCAGACTTAGGTAAATGGGAGATAAACCATTTATATAGCAGGGGGACACAGCATGTGATCATTCCTCCGCTGTATAAATTTCTTAAGTGTACAGAATGATACGCATCTGCGAGCAAAGTTGGTACAGGGTTTCCAATGAGAAAAACCTTAATGGCGTTGATATATACAAAGTTATCGATGTTGGGAAACAAAAATAACCTGTAGGTGAGCAAAACAAAGATGCTCTCAAAAGCGGCCACGTTCCCTATATTGGAAGAATACAAGGCTTTCTTTGTTAAGAACTGGGCTGGCAAACCTTGGATGCCACCCTTAGTGGTCATGTGAGTCTTGACTTCTGACTCATCCAAATAGATTGCTCTTGCAATAGTCTGATCCTTTGGAATTTCTTCTAGTCCAGAAAATGGGACTTGATCAGTAATGGGTAGATCAATCAGGTGAGAATACTCCTCCAGCGTTGGTGCGAGCTGGTAATCCGGAAATGTGAAACAGTGATAAACCGGATAGTAAAATTGAATGAGTGCCTCCATGATTCTTTCAATTACATGGACCCTTAACAGAGGTAGCAGACCTCCGTACTTGGCTCTGAAAGCATCAGGGTTAGTGATCATCCTTGCTAATCCTCTCAAATCCTCTAGTTTTGGAACCTTGAAGGTATACTTGTGAGTTTTTCTTCTATCGAAATCCATGAGCGCAATCCTTTTCTCTCTGACATTTGCAATCATTGTCTTAGTTTAATTTGAAAAAGAGAGACTAGAAGAGAAAATATTTCTTTGTTTAATGTTTTTAAAATGAATGCATGAATGCAGCACACAAAAACATAGAAAAAAACATGGGGTCAAAGGGTCGGTGTCAAGAAGTCAAGGCTCTACCCATCCCAAGGGTTTATAAGTGATTTTTGTACCTGTCTCTCAAAATCATTAATTCTTGTCGAGATCACATCAGCGGGCCGGGAACCGTGCTAGGTGATGTAATTCGAAGAATCTCACAAGAGGGTAGTATCGTGTGACAACTATTTCCTATAGCTTCCGCACTACGGATGCTATATGGTAATGGGGCCTCCTTCTTCTTACTTTGTTAAGACTGAAAATACCGGGTCTGTTTATGGGGAATTTATTAGGATATTGCGCCTGATTGGGTGGAGGTAGGGGACTTTAGGTTTTTCTTATTAGTGTGCTCGCTAAGATTTCTCTTTCAATCTTATGCCTACGTATTCCCGTTTACCGAAACCGGGAAATCAGAGCGATCGTAGTTCCTCCTATTCTATGGGAGAAAATGGTGTTTTGGTGTCTTGTTCAAAGCCCAAGACATGAAGCTAAAGGTGATTTGTATCTTGTTCAAAGCCCAAGCTGTGAAGCTGAAGGGTCTATTTGTATCTTGTTCGAAGCCCAAGATATGAAGCTAAAGGGTTTTGACTTTAGAGAGAATTTGTCATCTCTAAGAGGGAATGTTTGGTCTGTTTGTCACAGCTATTGTGTGACTGGTTATAAAGGAGAATTACTTTAACTGGGATATGTGAATCTTAGCAATACCATAATTTCCGTTATAGTGGATTTTTAACCTGAAGGAGAAAACTTTAACTCAGTTTAGAGCAATGCCATCTTTCCTTTGGAATTTCTCATGCTAAAAGAGGGACAGTGGCGTGGATGTAAATAATCTAGAGGCTTGCCGCTTACAGCAATTAGATGGGGAAAAAGGAGTTGTTGATGTTTGTATACTGTGAACGAGGCACAGATTTGATGCTAAAACTGGGATTTTCTTATACAAAGCCTAAGAGGAGGCTATTGACCCAACAAGAGGGTGTTTTTATGTTTCTCGTACGAAGCCCGAGAGAGAGGCTAAAAGGGCTGACTCACCAAGAGAGTGCTTTTGTATATGTCTTGTACGAAGCCCAAGACAGAGGCTAAAAGTGTTTGACACAACAAGAGAGTCTTTGTACGTCGTAAGAAGCCCGAGATGGAGGCTAAAAATGTTTGACTCAACAAGAGAGTCTTTTATACTCAACAAGAGAGTGTTATTGTATCTCGTACAAAGCCCAAGATGGAGGCTAAAGGCTTGACTCAACAAGAGAGTCTTTTATACTCAACTAGAGAGTGTTTTGGTATCTCGTACGATGCCCGAGATGGAGGATGAAAGTGATTGTTTCAGTTGAGTGGCAGGTCCAGTATGTTAGTTAAAAGAGAAAATCAGTTCTTATATGAGTAATGTTGCACTTATGGATTTGATCTGAGGATCGGGTTTATTTCCTGTTCTCTAAGGAAACAAGGAATCCAAAGGGGCTTTAGACTGTCCGAGTCTACAAGTTTAACTTTTGTACTATGCTTAAGGAACAGTAGTAGTAATATCTAGACTCTTTGAAAGACTGTTCTATTAAGATAACTAATTTCTGTTCCTATACCTCTAGGAGGTCATCGGGACAATTTGTACAAAGCCCAGGAGAAGGCGAGAATAACTTTTAAGAAGCCGAGGGACAATTTTTACGAAGTCCAAGAGGAGGCTATCTTCCTGGAGGAAGAATCTTTATACGAAGCCTAAGAGGAGGCTGTGAAAACTTCTAAGAAGCCGATGGGTCCTTGTACAACACCCAAGAGGAGGCGGGGATGCTTTTAGGAAGCCTGTGGGTCCTTGCACTAAGCCCAAGAAGAGGCTGATGAACAGTTCCAGAAGGGGTTTAACTTGGAACATTGGCCTTCTGTATATGAACTGTTCAAGGGGGGAGATTCCTCAGATCTAGTTATCTAAAATTGTTGTAAAAGGAAATTCTCACGGTTTAGGTTATGTTGAAATATTCGGGAAAACGCCAGATGTAAGGAGACGAGGACTTGTCTAGTTTTAGACGTAGTTGCCGGGGTAACTCTAAATATCTATACTAGTATTACACAGTCGATATGAGTTTATGGAAGAAGACTTACAGTGAAATAGCCCCACAGTACAGTTATATACATATGTAAGCGGTAAATGAAAGCGAGTAAACACTTACTCGGTTGTAGAGCTTCCATGTTGTTTTGTTAGTTGTCCAATAAAGAAAACTTTTATAACAATATTATATGCAAAATCAAAGGAGAAAGTGCTTTTGGGAAAGGAAAGCTGGGGCTTACAACTCAAGGAGAGGCCCAGGGTTTTATTAGTGATTGCACTGCCGTTTTGTACAGGGACATTTACAAGTGACTGAGGCCCAAGAAAGGTTTTCTGTACAAAGGGGGTGGGTCTTACACTCTCTCAAGAGGCCCAAAAAGTTTTAAAGAAAATAAATGGGGCTTATAACACGAGTGTAGGCCCAGGGTTTGTTTTTAAATTGGTGATCACGCCGAAGTTTTTTTCTTTTAATGCAGAGGGACTTATACAATATCTGAGGCCCAAAATTGTTTTGGTTTAAAGGGGATTGGGTCTTACACTCTATTAGAGGTCCAGAAAATGATTTTGAATGCGTCTTATAGCTCGAGGAGAGGCCCAAATGGTTTGTTTTAAACAGGCGATGATCGCGCCGAACTTTTGAAATACAGCGGGAGTTATACAACATTTGAGGCCCAAAATAGGTTTGTATTTACAAAGGATTGGGTCTTACACTCTATTAGAGGCCCATGAGTGTTTAGAAAAGTTTGTTAGGGTGAAAATCAATAAAACCCTAATTTCATCATTTTTTAATATAATTATTCAAAGAAAATCAATAAAAAATGATAAAAATTCCAAATAAGTTTGAATAAACAACTTGTGATTTTGGTTTTAAGTTTGAAAAATGAGGCTTTAATCACAAGATGAATTAAAACCTATTTAGTTTTGATTTTCCAACATGAATATTTATTTTTAAAAGGGTTTAAAAACAAATAAAAGGGATCTATTCACAAAAATACTAATTATATTAAATAATTAAAATAAATCTAATTTCTTTTGTGGAATAAAATATTTCAATATTTTTGTGATTTTTTTGCAAAAAGAACTAATCAATAATAATTAAAATCGAAAGAGTTATTAAATTTCCAATTAATTAATAAAACATGAAAATATTTGGAAAAATAGCAAAAAAGTGAGAAAACACAAAATGGTCTGGGTGGGGTTTGAACCCACGACCTCAAGGTTATAGGGCGCGCGCCTTACCACTGGGGTGGTGATACATACGTTGATTGAAACAAACCAACAAATACACAAGGCTTGCCTTGTTTTCTAGGCCTGGCCAAGGCAAGGCAAGGTAAGTTTTGCCAGGAAACGGGAAGGTCCATAACTTTCTCATTTCTCCATGGTTGGGGACAAAATTTATATACATCTGGCCTAGAATTTCACAAGGAATCCAATGGTGGTGGTATTTTTTTCATATCATGATCCCTCCTCAAAATCCGATGGTGGTTTTGAAATAGGCCTATAATTGCATTTTCTATGCTACACTTTGGTACAAACATGAATTACATGATGAATTGGTTCAAACACAACATATACAACATGTATGACATGTGAATGATCTGCGGACTTCAAAGCAATGCATATTTTGGAAAGTTCAAGTCATGATGCTTACCTCTCTTTTGAGCTTTTGGATTTTTTTGTGCAATCTGCCAAGTTTCTTGTTCCAGAAATGGTTTGATGGTTTGGAAACCCTCAAATGATCCCTTAGAAGCTTTTAGGGTGAGTGGAATCAGCTGGAACCTGGAAAAACACAAACTGGCCCTTTCTTGCAAAAGGGGTTAAAATTGCCAAAATAACAACTCTCTCAAATGGTGTTCCAGATGGGGGGAACCATTTGGGACAGTTCAAGGATGATATTTGGAGTGTGTTTAAGGTTTTATCTGGTTTGGAAAGTGACTGAATCAAGACATGGCTTGAAAAATGCAACAAAGTACCATTTTGAGGTTCTGAGAGGTGACTTTGTGATTTCAGGATTATAGGTCACTTGTGAGAGTTTGGACATCTTAGATATGATATATTTGAGGTGTGTGTGTGTTATTGGTTTGGATGGAATTGCTCTCAAACTCAAAAACTCAGAGTTACCTTGCTAAAGAAGGCATTTTGGCCTAAAGAGAGGGATTTTGAGGAAAACATCTTTTTGATGGCTTTGGTGTACTCAAACTGAGCACAAATGAGCTCTATTTATAGTAGACCAAGTTTGTTTTGGGATCAATAGTGAATGGCAACCACAACAGAGGTTTGGCCAATGTTGATCAATGGGAAGCCAAGTCTCCTCTAGCCATTGACTAGAGGTTAGAGCACATGCCTTTGGTTCCTTAGTTGTTGGATCATTCTTGACTGAATTCAGTTGTAAATGTGTCAGTCCATGCCACCTCTAAGCATCCATTAAATGCTCCAGTCCAAAATTGGAGTCTTGTCCCTCTTTTAGGGATTTTTAGGTTTGGCATGCTACTTCTTGTTCCAAAGACTTTGGAGGCTTGGATCAATGTTTGTTCCCTTTAGATTTGATCCTCAGATGTGTCCAAAGTGATGACAAGGCTTGGAATTATCCGATTTTGCCAAATCGAGCAAAAGTGCACAATTCTGCCATGCCTTGGCAGTTTTCAGCAAGGCATATTGCCGTTGTCATATCTCATGGCTCAAGTGGAGTTTGGTGATGTTCTTGGCCATTTTGGAAAGCCCTCATATGATACAATAACTGTTTGATCATAATTGGTTTTGATACTTTTTGGATCCAAGTGAAAAATTACCCTAAATTTGGAAAAAAGTAAGGCAGATTCTGACTTAGTGAAAATTTCACTAAGTGTTGGAAAAAGTGACATTTCATGTTTTCAACCATTTTGATCATTCCATAACTCAACATCCATAATGAATTGGAATGAGGTGTAGTTGAAGCTTTTGTAGAGGGCTATGAGAGCTACAAATCTAGCTTTGGATGGGAAAAATGGCATTGTGGTTTAGGGGTTATGATCCTTCAAAGTTGGTACCCTAGCCACTTTGTTCCATAACTTAGAAAAACTTCTAAGTTTTTTATGGTTACCCCTTTTACAAGTTATCCAACTTTTATTATTTTTCTTGATGAATGATGATTCCAATCATACATTAACATCATTTTAGGGTTAAAAAACCATAATTGTGAAAAATCTAAAAAAGTCAAAGTTTGACTTTTGTGCACAGTTGACTTTTGTCAGATGAATTCCAAACTGTGCAATCCTTTATGAAATCATGTCCTTGACCTAAATCAAACTTGATGGAATTGTTCCATGGGTGTTATAGGGTTTATTGAATAATGTCCTAGGGTTTGGGAGCATGTCCTGGTCAAAAGTCAGAGATACAGTTGACTTTTCCCGTGAAACCCTAACTATGGTTCAAGTGAAATTGAAACTTGTTGCTCAAGTTTCTTGGATCAATCAAATGTTGCAAATGGATCAATGTAGTTTATTAGAGACCCTCAAATCCTCCTTTGAGGCCTTGGCTCATGTTTTGTCCCAAAAGTCAACTTAGGGGTGAATTAGGTCAAGAAACCCTAATTCTTGATTTTTGATGTATGCATCCCCTGAGGCTAAATTGACTTGATGATTGGGTTTATGATGTCCCTTGGAGCATCATAGGTTATGCTTTGAAGCATTGGATCATGACCTGAGGACAATTTCCATCTGGAGGCCCTGGTCGACCAAAACCCTAATTTGGTGACACTGGCGATCGTGAGGCTTGACCCACCTGGAATGCTGCAACATTGTGCTTGATTCTTGATGTGGGAGTCCTTTTGATCAATTGCAGATGTTGGAGAGATTTAGAAAAGTTGAATATCATGTCATTCCTTGATTGACCCTTTGTCTAAGAGCTCTGAGAGGGCTTGAAACCCTAAGTCTGACTGAAGTGGATGCTCACCTATCTTTGGGGAGACTAATGGTTCATCCATATTTGTGATGATGGTTTGCACAATGATGGGAAATCTTAGTGGTAAAAATTTGGGGTATGACAATACACCCTATAAAACCTATGAAATCAATCCATCAAGTTAGATTTAGGTCAAGAACTTGATTTCATACAGAATCGCACAGTTTGGAATTCATCTGATAAAAAGTCAATTGTGCACAAAAGTCAAAGTTTGACTTTTTGATATTTTTCACAATTATGGTTTTTTAACCCTAAAAATCAAGAAAAGTGGGATAACTTGTAAAAGGGGTAACCATAAAAAATTAGAAATTTTCTAAGTTATGGAACCAAGTGGCTAGGGTACCAACTTTGGAGGATCATAACTCCTAAACCACAAGGCCATTTTTCCCCATCTAGAGCTGGATTTGTAGCCCTTATGGCCCTCTACATAAGCTTCAACTACACTTCATTCCAATTCATCATGGATTTTGAGTTATGGAATGATCAAAATGGATGAAAACATGAAATGTCACTTTTTCCAACACTTAGTGAAATTTTCACTAAATCAGAATCTGCCTTACTTTTTTCCAAATGTAGGGGAGTTTTTCACTTGGATCCAAATAGTATCAAAACCAATTATGATCAAACAGTTATTGTATCATATGAGGGCTTTCCAAAATGGCCAAGAACATCACCAAACTCCACTTGAGCCATGAGATATGACAATGGCAATATGCCTTGCTGAAAACTGCCAAGGCAAGGCAGAATTGTGCACTTTTGCTCGATTTGGCAAAATCGGATAATTCCAAGCCTTGTCATCACTTTGGACACATCTGAGGATCAAATCTAAAGGGAACAAACACTAATCCAAGCCTCCAAAGTCTTTGGAACAAGAAGTAGCATGCCAAACCTAAAAATCCCTAAAAGAGGGACAAGACTCCAATTTTGGACTGGAGCATTTAATGGATGCTTAGAGGTGGCATGGACTGACACATTTGCAACTGAATTCAGTCAAGAATAATCCAACAACTAAGGAACCAAAGGCCTGTGCTCTAACCTCTAGTCAATGGCTAGAGGAGACTTGGCTTCCCATTGATCAACATTGGCCAAACCTCTATTGTGGTTGCCATTCACTATTGATCCCAAAACAAACTTGCTCTACTATAAATAGAGCTCATTTGTGCTCAGTTTGAGTACACCAAAGCCATCAAACATATGCTTTCCTCAAAATCCCTCTCTTTAGGCCAAAATGCCTTCTTTAGCAAGGTAACTCTGAGTTTTTTAGTTAGAGAGAAATTCCACCCCAGCTTATGATCCAAACAGATCGAATATATCATATCTAAGCTGTCCAAACTCTCACAAGTGACCTGTAATCCTTAAATCACAAAGTCACCTTTCAAAACCTCAAAATAGAACTTTTGTGCATTTTTCAAGCCATGCCTTGATTCAGTCACTTTCCAAACCAGATAAAACCTCAAACACACTCCAAATATCATCCTTGAACTGTCCCAAATGGTTCCCCCATCTGGAACACCATTTGAGAGAGTTGCTATTTTGGCCATTTTAACCCCTTTTGCAAGAAAGGACCAGTTTGTGTTTTTGCAGGTTCCAGCTGATTCCACACACCCTAAAAGATTCTAAGGGATCATTTGAGAGTGTCCAAAGCATCAAACCATTTCTGGAACAAGAAAATTGGCAGATTGCACAAAAAACTCCAAAAGCTCAAAAGAGAGGTAAGCATCATGACTTGAACTTCCCAAAATATGCATTGCTTTGAAGTCCACTGATCATGCACATCTCATACATGTTGTATATGTTGTGTTTGAACCAATTCATCATGTAATTCATGCCTGTACCAAAGTGTAGCATAGAAAAAGCAATTATAGGCCTATTTCAAAACCACCATCGGATTTTGAGGAGGGAATATGATCTGAAAAAAAATACCACCACCATTGGATTCCTTGTGAAATTCTAGGTCAGATACATATAAATTTTGTCCCCAACCATGGAGAAATGAGAAAGTTATGGACCTTCCCGTTTCTTGCCAAAACTTGCCTTGCCTTGCCTTGGCCAGACCTAAAAAACAAGGCAAGCCTTGTGTATTTGTTGGTTTGTTTCAATCAACAAATGTATCACCACCCCAGTGGTAAGGCGCGCGCCCTATAACCTTGAGGTCGTGGGTTCAAACCCCACCCAGACCATTTTGTGTTTTCTCAGTTTTTTGCTATTTTTCCAATATTTTCATGTTTTATTAATTTATTGGAAAATTAATAACTCCTTCAATTTTAAATATTTTTTATTGGTTCTTTTTTAAAAATATCACAAAAATGTTGAAATATTTTATTATACAAAAAAATAAAGTTTATATAATTTATTTAATATAATTATTATTTTTGTGAATAAGAGTCCCTATAATTGTTTTTAATTTACAAAGTGATTGTCTTAAACCCATTAGAATCCAAAACCAAATGAGTATTAATTCATCTTGTAATCTAAAAACCCTAATTTTTCCCTTTAAAAGTAAATATTTAAAGAAAATCAATAATTTGGTATTTTTTATTGATTTTCTTTAAATATTTACTTTTAAAGGGAAAAATTAGGGTTTTCTTTGATTTCAAACCTCATCAATCATTTTCATATCTTTTTGGGACTCTAATGGAGTTTATGACCCAATCCTTTGTAAATACAACCAATTTTGGGCCTCACTTATTGTATAAATCCCGTTGTATTTCAAAAGTTCGGCGCGATTATCGCCCGTGTAAAACGAACCCTGGGCCTCTCCTCGAGCTATAAGACCCATTCAAAAATCATTTTTGGGCCTCTAATAGAGTGTAAGACCCAATCTTCTATTTAAACAAAAAGCTTTTGGGCCTCAGTCATTGTATAAGACCCACGGTGTTTTCAAAACCTCGGCGCGGTCGTCGCCCTTTTCAAAATTAACCATTGGGCTTCCCCTTGAGCTATAAGACCAATCTTTGTTCACTTTCAAAAATTTTGGGCCTCTTGGGAGAGTGTAAGACCCATCCCCTTTGTACAGAAAACCTTTATTGGGCCTCAGTCACTTGTATAAGTCCCTATACAAAACGACAGTGCAATCCCTGATAAAACCTCGGGCCTCTCCTTGAGCTGTAAGCCCTAATTTTCCTTTCAAAGCACTTTCTCCTTTGATTCTGAATATAATATTGTTATCAAAGCTTTCTTTGTTGAACAACTAACAATACAACATGGAAGCTCTACAACCAAGTAAGTGTTTACCCGCTTTCATTTACCGCTTTCATATGTATATAACTGTACTGTGGGGTTGTTTCATTGTAAGTCTTCTTTCATAAACTCATATTGATTGTGTAGTAATAGTATAGATATTTAGAGTTTCCCCGGCAATTACGTCTAGAACTAGACAGGACCTCGTCTCCTTACATCCGGCGTTCTCCCAGATATTTCAACATAACCTAAACCGTGAGAATTTTCTTTTACAACAATTTTAGATAACTAGATCTAAAAAATCTCCCCCTTGAACAGTTCATATACAGAAAGCCAATGTTCCAAGTGCAACCCCTTCTGGAAATGTTCATCAGCCTCCTCTTAGGCTTAGTACAAGGACCCACAGGCATCCTAAAAGCATCCCCGCCTTCTCTTGGGCGTTGTACAAGGACCCGTCGGCTTCTTACAAGTTTCACAGCCTCCTCTTAGGCTTCGTATAATAAGTCTTCCTCTGGGAAGATAGCCTCCTCTTGGGCTTCGTACAAATTGTCCCTCGGCTTCTTAAAAGTTTTTCTCGCCTTCTCTTGGGCTTCGTACAAATTGTCCCGACGACCTCCTAGAGGAATAGGAACAAAAATTAGTCATCTTAATAGAACATTCTTTCAAAGAGTCTAGATCTTACTACTGTTCCTTAAGCATAGTACAAAAGATAAAACCCGCAGACTCGGACAGTCTAAAGCCCCTTTGGATTCCCCATTTCCTTAAAGAACAGGAAGTAATCCCGATCCTAGGATCAAATCCATGAGTGCAACATTACTCATATAAGAACTGATTTTCTCTTTTAACCAACATACCGGACCTGTCACTCAACTGAGACAGTCCCACCTAGCCTCCTCTTGGGCTTTATACAATGATTCTCCCCAGCGGAGCTCACCCTTTTAGCCTCCATCTCGGGCTTCGTACGAGATACAAAACACTCTCTTGTTAAGTATAAAAGGACTCTCTTGTTGAGTCAAACACCTTCAGCCTCCATCTCGGGCTTCGTACGAGATACCAAAACACTCTCTTGTTGAGTATAATAGATTCTCTTGTTGAGTCAAACATTTTTTAGCCTCCATATCGGACTTCGTATGAGATACAAAAACACCCTCTTATTGAGTATAAAAGGACTCTCTTGTTGAGTCAAACAACCTTTAGCTTCTGTCTTGGGCTTCGTACAAGACACATACAAAAGCACTCTCTTGTTTAGTCAACCCTTTTAGCCTCTCTCTCGGGCTTCGTACGAGACACATAAAAGAACCCTCTTGTTGGGCCAATAGCCTCCTCTCAGGCTTTGTATAACAAAACCCCGGTTGAGTCAATCAACCTTTTAGCATCAAATTTGTGCCTCGTTCACAGTATACAAACATCAACAACTCCTTTTTCCCCATCTAATTGCTGTAAGGGGCAAGCCCTTGGATTTTTTACATCCACGCCACTGCCCCTCTTTTAGCATGAGGAATTCCTAAGGAAAGATGGCATTGCTCTACACTGAGTTAAAGTCTTCTCCTTTAGGTTAAAAATCCCTGATAAAGGAAATTATGGCATTGTTGGGTTCACATATCCCAGTTAAAGTAATTCTCCTTTATAATCAGTCACCCAACAGTTGTGACAAACAGACCCCCCTTTAGAGATGACAAATTCTCTCTAAGGTCAAAACCCTTTAGCTTCACATCTTGGGCTTCAAACAAGAAACCAATAGACCCTTCAGCTTCATATCTTGGGCTTTGAACAAGATACAAACCAGATTTAGCTTCACGTCTTGGGCTTTGAACAAGACACCAAAACACCATTTCCTCCCCTAGAATAGGAGGAACTACGATCGCTCTGATTTCCCTGTTTCGGTAAACGGGAATACGTAGGCATAAGATTGAAAGAGAAATCTTAGCGAGCACACTAATAAAAAAGCCAAGATCCCATACCTTCATACATCAATTGAAAAGCAACAGTCCTAACATCCTATCAATAGAATATTCCCGACATTTCATTCTTAACAAAATAAGCAGAAAGAGGCCCCGCTTCCACATAGCATCCGTAACCTAACAGACCGCTGTTTAAACTCAGTATGCAAGCAGGGTTAGTTGGAGACATCTATTTCCCTTCCTTCATCAGCTTCAATAGGATAAAAAATGAATCGACCTGTAGTACCCCAGAGCGGCAGTGCTTAAGAACCACGTCCAAAATCGCTCGCTACAGAAAAGTGGCGCCCGCGGTGGGGCCCGTCTTTCTTTCTTACAATTTATGGTGAAAACCTTGGACAAGTTATTTTCATGACGGTTCCATCGGGGAATGTCATTATAGCTAGGATCGGCCCTCACTAGGATCTTAGGTCAAAAACCTTCAAATTGGGAAGGTACCACAGAATGGCGACTCCGCCGGGGAGCCATTTTCTGTCAAGAACATAGGATTTATAGCTCTTTAAAGTCTAGGACATTAGGACAAATATATATACTGCTTTTCCTAATTGATATCTGTGTTTATGTTTCTGTTAATGGGAATGTGTGTGATGCTGCATGTGGAAAGATTGAGTATACACCTAGGAAAAACCTCTTTTAGTAGTGCGGAAGCTATCAGAAATAATTTTCACACGATACTACCCTCTTCTGAGATTCTTCGAAATACATCACCTAGCACGGTTCCCGGCCCGCTGATATTATCTCGACAAGAATCAATGATTTTGAGAGATAGGTACAAAAATCACTAGTATAAACCTTTGGGATGGGTAGAGCCTTGACTTCATGACACCGACCCGTTGACCCCATGTTTTTTCTATGTTTTTGTGTGCTGCATCCATGCATTCATTTTAAAAAAACATTAAGCAAAGAAAAAAATTTGTCTTCTAGTCTCTCTTTTTTCAAACTAAACTAAAAAAATGATTGCAAATGTCAGAGAGAAAAGGATTGCGCTCATGGATTTCGGTAGACGGAAAACTCACAAGTATACCTTCAAGGTTCAAAAACTAGAGGATTTAAGAGGATTAGCAAGGATGATCACTAACCCTGATGCTTTCAAAGCCAAGTACGGAGGTCTGCTACCTCTGTTAAGGGTCCATGTAATTGAAAGAATCCTGGAGGCACTCATTCAGTTTTACGATCCGGTCTATCACTGTTTCATATTCCCGGATTACCAGCTCGCACCAACGCTAGAGGAGTATTCTCATCTGATTGATCTACCCATTACTGATCAAGCTCCCTTTTCTGGACTGGAAGAAATTCCAAAGGATCAGACCATTGCAAGAGCAATTTATTTGGATGAGTCAGAAGTCAAGACTCACATGACCAACAAAGGAGGAATCTCAGGTTTACCAGCCAAGTTTCTGGTAAAGAAGGCTCTATACTTTGCTAGCATAGGGAACATGACTGCTTTCGGGAGCATCTTTGTTTTGCTCACCTACGGGTTATTTTTGTTTCCCAACATCGATAACTTTGTAGATATCAACGCCATTAAGATTTTCTTGATTGGAAACCCTATACCAACCTTGCTCGCAGATGCGTATCATTCTGTACACTTCATGAATTTATACAGCGGAGGAATTATCATGTGATGCGTACACCTGCTATATAAATGGTTTATCTCCCATTTGCATAAGTCTGCCGCTTTCTGGGATCATAAAAGTGCCTTACGTTGGTCGCAGAAAATCATGTCTCTTACCAACTCTAACATAGATTGGTATAATAGGATTTATGATGGGATCAGGATCATTGACCATTGTGGAAACTTCCCCAACATACCCCTCATAGGAACTAAGGGAGGAATCAATTACCATCCAGTTTAGTTCGTCGTCAATTTGGATAACCGGTGAGGCATGTCCCGCGTAATGCTCATCTGGAAGGTCTTTTCTTCAAGGAAGGAGAAAATGACAGGGCACTAGAGATGGAAATAGTGCATACATGGAAACATGTTCATAAGAAAGGATGGGAGTCTCTAGGAAAACCGGACTGTGACTCGGTGGAGCCTTATCTCCACTGGGTACAAACTAGAGCTCTCAAGCTAAAGATGCCTTATGCTCGTCACGAAGTTTTTCCGCCAAGGGAATCTGTCATGTACTTCATGACTGAAATGGAAAAACTTCAGGTTACTCTCAACAAAGTTCAACAGGAGAGGAGGTCTTAGAAGAACAAGTATCGCATTCTCAATGTGGAGTGTACGAAAATACAACAGCTATTAGGAGAAAAGGATGCTCTGATTGAGATTTCAGAGCAACATGCTGTGGAAAATTAGGATGACCAAAGGAATTTACTCGCTCATTTCACTTGGCAAAGGAATGACAATCCGACAACGGCCCAAGAGCCCCGGTCCAAGAAAAGGAAAGTACCAGAATAAGCACCCGAGTTCTCCTTAGAGAGGACTCGGGACCAATTAGCTTAGGTTTCTGTTTCTGTACCTTGTAATTTACTGTATTTCCATTTCTGCAATCCTTTAAATTCAATAAAACGGGGTTTCCCCCCCACTGTTTGATATTTGCAATCTAATTGTCGTAGTTTATTTTGAATAACCAAAAAGAAAAAAAAATTAATAATCATTGCATTCATCATTCTCACTTCACGTATTCTTCTTACCTACGAATCTCACGTTTGTGTCTCAGTTCTAGAGTCAAACTGTCTCATTCGTACAATACTCGGGCCAATCGTCAGAAAAAGATGGATGATCTCGAGGAAGAGAACAGAGAGATGAAAGAAGAGATCGACGCTCTGAGAGAGGATATGAGAAAGCATCGTAACGACATGCAAGCCATGGCAGAAGCTCAGCTACAAAGAATTGTGATCTCAGAGATCACCTCAACGCCCATAGTGGAAAAGTATGATCCTAGGTATCAAATGCTGAAAGATCGTCCCTGGGGTATGCCTGTTAACTATATCCCAAAAGGATATGTTCCGCCGATCACTGAAGATCAGGGAATCATAGCAGAAGCCGCTGGGCCTAAAGGTTACAAACTTCAGGAAAACGAGGATGCCAGAGGCATATTGAGGACTCCTGAAGGTTACAAACTTCGGGAAACACCAAGATTCACTGTCGTAGTAACGGTACCACCCCCTGTGGTGCACACTGTCCCGGAAAGACAAATTCCACAAATACCTTCTGGTAGAAAGGAAAGTATGTTCGATAGAATGGATGAATTCCAAGAGCAGTTCTTGGAAATGCAGAAGGAACTGCAAGCTATTCGCGGTCAGGATTTATTTGGAAAGGATGCTGCAGACCTTTGTTTGGTCCCCAATGTGAAAGTCCCGCACAAATTCCAAGTACCCGATTTTGAAAAGTACAAGGGTAACTCTTGCCCTCAGAGCCATCTGGTGATGTACGCTCGGCGAATGTAAACTCAGACAGAGAATCAGGATCTACTGATTCACTACTTTAAGGATAGTTTAACCGGCACTGCATTAAAATGGTACATGGGTTTAAACCGCGCTACAATTAGCACTTTTAGAGATCTTGGCACTGCCTTCGTCCAACAATATAAATATAATTTGGACATGGTGTAGCGAGCGATTTTGGACGCGGTTCTTAAGCGCTGGTCGCTCTCTGCGGTTTGAGCTTTAAACTACAGGTCGATTCATTTTTTATCCTATTGTGAGCTGAATAAGGAAGGGAAATAGATGTCTCCAATTAACCCTGCTTGCATACTGAGTTTAAACAGCGGTCTGTTAGGTTACGGATGCTATCAATGTGGGGGGCCTTTGTACTGGTTATTTGTATTTTCGCCAATACTGTTCTCTTTCTTTTTACTTGGGCAGAAGGTTTCTGGCGGGGAATAAGGATTAGGATGTTAGGACTGGTGCTTTTGAATTACTGCTTTTGATTGACGAAGATATGGGATTTGGGTTTTTTGTTGATTGTGCTCGCTAAGATCTTTTCTTTCGATCTTATGCCTACGTATTCCCGTTTACCGAAACAGGGAAATCAGAGCGTTCGTAGAATGGGAGGAAATGGGTGTTTTCGTGTCTTGGTCAAAGCCCAAGACATGAAGCGAAAGGTGATTTGTATCTTGTTCAAAGCCCAAGATGTGAAGCTAAAGGATCTATTTGTGTCATGTTCAAAGCCCAAGACGTGAAGCTAAAAGACCTCGACTTTAGAGAGAATTTGCCATCTCTAAAGAGGGGAGAAGGAGAATTACTTTAACTGGGATACGCGGATCCGAGCAATGCCATAATTTCCGAAGAAAGGGTTTTAACCTGAAGGAGAAGACTTTAACTCAGTGTAGAGCAATGCCATCTTTCCTTAGGAATTTCTCATGCTAAAAGAGGGACAGTGGCATGGATGTAGATGATCCAGAGGCTTGCCGCTTACAGCGATTAGATGAAGGGAAAGGAGTTGTTGATGTTTGTATACTGTGAACAAGGCACAACTTTGATGCTAAAAGGTCGATTGGTTCAACCAGTGGTTTTCTTATACAAAGCCTAAGAGGAGGCTAATTTCCGCTAGGAAAATCATTATACAAAGCCTAAGAGGAGGCTATTTTGTGTCTCGTACAAAGCCCGAGAGAGAGGCTAAAAGTTTTTGACCCAGTAGGGCATATCGTTATACAAAGACTAAGAGGAGGCTAATTTCTGCTAGGAAAATCATTATACAAAGCCTAAGAGGAGGCTATTTTGTGTCTCGTACAAAGCCCGAGAGAGAGGCTAAAAGTTATTTTGACTCCACTGGGGAGAATTTTGGTATCTCGTACGAAGCCCGAGATGGAGGCTATTGTAACTGTTTCAGTTGAGTGACAGATCCAATATACTGATTTAAAAGAGAAAATCAGTTCTTATATGAGTAACACTGTACACATGGATTTAATTTGAGGATCAGGGATATTTCCTTCTCTTTGAGGAAACGGGAAATCCAAAGGGTATCGAGACTATCCGAGTCTGTGGGTTTCCTTCCTATTTAACGAAGGGGTCACTTGAGAATGTCTTTGAGACTCAAGGAAGTTTAGACTGTCCAAGTCTAGAGTGTCATCTTTTGTACTATGCTTCGAGAAACAGTAGTAGACTCTATGAAAGGACTGTTCTATGAGGATGACTAGGTTATGTTCCTATACCTCTAGGAGGTCGTCGGGACAATTTGTACGAAGCCCAAGAGGAGGCTGGAAACTTTTAAGAAGCCGACGTGTCCTTGTACGAAGCCCAAGAGGAGGCCATCATTCCCGGAGGAAGAGATCATTATACGAAGCCTAAGAGGAGGCTGTGAATACTTCTAAGAAGCCGTAGGGTCCTTGAATAATGCCCAAGAGGAGGCCAATGCTTTTAAGAAACCCGTGGGTCTATCATTTCCTTTCCATTAGGAGCGATAACTCTTTTAAAGATGAAAACCACTGGTAAACGTGCGAGGTTTACTATCCAGCGACTTTTAGCTTTTAAAGAGGGTTCCTTAGTTAAGGTCCAAGATTATGACCGTAGTGGGTACCCAAACCCCGAGACATTCAAGGAAAGCTATCCACAAGGAATAGATCAAGTCAGGAAAGTTCGAGAATTGGGAAGAAACTCAAAGATGCCATTCACGGAGAATACATTCATCTTGGGGAGTAGAGCTACTTGACGATTCCTAAGGAGGACAGCCGAAGAGAAGACTGTATCTGGTGCTCCTATTGGGGATCTAGGCGTCTATTTCTACGAATAAGTGAAACGGCGTCACCTAGTTCTAGACGTAGTAGCCGGGGAAACTCGAAATATCTATACTATTATTACACAGTAGATACGAGTTTATGAAAGGAGACTTACAGTGAGCAGCCCCACAATACAGTTATATATATATGAAAGCAGTAAATGAAAGCGATAACCACTTACTCGGTTGTAGTGCTTCCATGCTGTTTGGTTAGTTGTTCAACAAAGAAAGATTAAAAACAACAGTATATTCAAAATCAAAGGAGAAAGTGCTTTGAAAAAGAAAGATTTCGGGCTTACAGCTCAAGGAGAGGCCCAGGGTTTTATCAGTGAGCACACTGTTTGACTTTGTACAGCGGGACTTATACAAGTGACTGGGGCCCAAAAAGGTTTTATGTACAAAGGGATGGGTCTTACACTCTCTTAAGAGGCCCAAAAGTTTTAAAGAAAAAGAGTGGGGCTTATAACACGAGGGTAGGCCCAAATGATTTTTCCGTTTAAAATGGCGATCGCGCCAAGGTTTTCTTTTAACGTAGAGGGACTTATATAATAAGTGAGGCCCAAAATGTTTTGGTTAAAATGGGGATTGGGTTTTACACTCTAATAGAGGCCCAAAGTGTTTTGAATGGGTCTTATAGCTCAAGGAGAGGCCCAGATGAGTTTTATTTTTAAACGGGCGACGATCGCGCCGTTTACTTGTACAGAGGGACTTATACAATGAGTGAGGCCCAAAAAGTTTTTGTACAAGGGGGGATGGGTCTTACACTCTCTCAAGAGGCCCAAAAAGGTTTGAAGAAAAATAAATGGGTCTTACTACTCGAGGGTAGGCCCAGATGATTTTTGAAAAGGCGACGATCGCGCCGTTTATTTTTTGACGATATCGGGACTTATACAATAAGTGAGGCCCAAAGATGATTTGGTCAAAAAAAAAGGATTGGGTCTTACACTCTAATAGAGGCCCAAAGTGTTTTGAAAATGATTTATGAGGGTTGAATTAATCCAAAACCCTAATTTGTTTTCAAAATGTATTTAATTGAATAAAAATTCAATTAAAATGATCAAAAATTGTTTAACACATGGAAAACAAATTGTGATCTTGGATTAATGCTTCAAAAATTAAGTATTGACCTACAAAATAATTAGAAAGCATTAAAAGTTGCAAAATCAATGTAGAAAAAATATTTAAAATGCCAAAAACAATCAAAATATTAATTCTTTACAAAAATATCAATTATATGAAATAAATAATATTTTTGGGATTTTTTGATAAAATAAAATATTTTAACATTTTTGTGAATTATTAAAAAAAGAATCAACTCAAAAATCATTAAAACTCAGAGAGAAATTAATTTTTGAATCAATTAAACAAAATCACAAAATTCAAATATTTGAATTTGAAAAAAAGGCGCCAAGAACAAGCTGAAGAACACGCGCGTGTTCTTGGTTTCTCAGATTTGCGTTTTCTATCCAATCTCCATGAATACATAATCATATCATGCAATCCACATATCATTATGCTCGTCTCAACCTCACGATCATGTCTATGTACTTTAATTTCATTTAAATTAATCATACAACAAGAAATCACAAAGAAACCTCAAGAACCCTAATTTCTGCATGAAGGCTAGGATTTTTGATACACGATTCAAACAATGCAATTAATTGAGGGAAAACATTCCATTCATGATTATGAACATATGGCCAAATTATTGTGCGAGGAAATATGCATAGATTGAGAGATGACCAAGTATGTGCTTACCTCCAAGCCGTGACAGCAAGTTCAGATTGATTTTTGATTTTGAGGTGTTACAGATGAGTGGTGATGATCTGAACAGCTTCCCTACACCCTATGGATTGTGTTTGAACACTTGGATTGAATTGAAATGGACTGGATCATTTTGTGGTACCTCAGCTGCACCTTGTTTGAAAATTTGAGCAACCAGCTGCTGATTTCATAAAATTGATGTTTCAGAAGTTATGTGAGTGTTTGATCTACTCATATGTGATGTATGTGAGGTGTGTGAGTGATTGGTTTGTGCAGAATTGCTCTCAAACTCAAAACCCGATAGCTACCTTGCTAAGAAAGGCATTTTTGCCAAGAGAAAGAGATTTTGAGGAAAGCATCTGTTAGATGGCTTTGGTGTACTCAAACTGACCACAATTGAGCTCTATTTATAGTAGAGCAAGTTTGTTTTGCAAGGAATAGTGCATGGCAGCTGGTAAGTAGGTTTGGCCAATGTTGGCAAATGAAAATCCAAGTCTCCTCTAGCCATTGACTAGAGGTTAGGGCACAGAGCTTTGGTCCCCTTGGTCTTGGATAAGTCTTGACTGATTTCAGATGATAATGGCTCAGTCCATGCCACCTTGATGGTTCCATTGAATGCCTCATTCCAAATTTGAAGTCTTGTCCCTATTTTGGCAACTCTAGGTTCAACATGCTATTTCTTGTTCCATGGACTTTGGAGGCTTGACTCAGTGATTGTCCCCTTTGGATTCAATCCTCTGAGGTGTCCAAGTGGATTGGAGCAATTGAAATTGGCTGATTTTGGCAAATCGAGCCAAAATGCAAATGCTGCCTTGCTTTGACAGATTTCAGCAAGGCAACTTGACAATGTTGTATCTCATGATGTAGGTTGAATTTGGCAATGTTCTTGGCCATTTTGGAAAGCTCTTACATGATACAACAACTGTTTGAACAAGTTTGGTTTTGATCTCTTTTGATTCCAAGTGAAAAATCCCCCTACATTTGGCAAAAAGTGAAGGCAAATTCTGACTTAGTGAAAATTTCAGTAAGTGTTGGAAAAAGTGACATTTTCACTTTTCAGCCACTTTGATCACTCCATAACTCAAAATCCTTAATGAATTGGAATGACTTGTAGTTGAAGTTTTTGTAGGTGATAATGAGGGCTACAAATCCATCTTTGGATGAGAAAAAATGGCCTTGTGGTTTAGGAGTTATGGTCCTCCAAAGTTGGTACCGTTGCCACTTTATTTTTAACTTAGAAAAATTTCTAAGTTTTATGGTTACCCCTTTTACAAGTTATCTCACTTTTCTTGATTTTTCTTGATGAATGATGATTCAAATCATACATTAACATCATTTTAGGGTTAAAAATCCATTTTGGTGAAAAATCTCAAAAAGTCAAAGTTGACTTTTGTGCACAGTTGACTTTTTATCAGATGAATTCCAAACTATGCAATTCTTCAGGAAATCATGTCCTTGACCTAAATCAAAATTGATGGACATGTTCCATGGGTGTCATAGGGTATATTCAATCATGTATTTGGGTTTGGGAGCATGTCTTGGTCAAAAGTCAAAGTTACAGTTGACTTTTCCCTTAAAACCCTAATTGTGGTGCAGATGAAAATGAGACTTGTTGCTCAAGCTTCTTGGATCAATCCATTGTTCCAAATGGATCAATATGGTGTATTAGAGACCCTCAAATCATCTCTTGAGGTCTTGGCTCATGGTTTGTCCCAAAAGTCAACTTAGGGGTGAATTAGGTCAAGAAACCCTAATTCCTGATTTTTGATGAATACATCCCCTGAGGCAAAATTGACTTGATGCATGGGTTCATGAGGTTCCATGAAGCATATTAGGTCATGTTTTGGATCATTGCCTTGTGCCCAGATGAAAATTTCCATCTGGAGACTCTGGTTGACCAAAACCCTAATTTGGTGACACTATCGATCTTGAGACTTGATCCACCTAGAAGGGAGTAGCCTTGTGCTTAATCCTTGAAGTGGGAGTCCTTTTTTATCCATTGTGGATGTTTGAGAGGTTAGACAAGTTGAAGATCATGTCATTTCTTGATTGATCCTTTGTCTAAGCACTCAGAGAGGGCTTGAAACCCTAATTTTGATTATAGTGGATGCTCACCCATCTTTGGGGAGACTGATGAAGCATGATGGTTCATCCATATTGTGATGATGATTTTCCCAATGATGGGAAATCTAAGTGGTCAAAATTTGGGGTATTACAGATGCCCCTATTTAATCTTCTTGGACCCGAAGGTGTGAATGACGAAGGGATTCGAGCATTCGGGGTGCAAGAGGATTAAATATCGGAATATCCGAAATTTTGATGGTGGTTATGAATGGTAGCTTACGCATTCATCTTCTTTAGCTAAGCGATGATGCTTAGAAAAGGTAAACTTCCCCTCGATCCTGGTTTCCTACCAAGGAACTGGTCTCAGTCTCTTTTGAAATAAACTTCCCCTCGATCCTGGTTTCCTACAAAGGAACTGGTCTTAGTTTCTGATTTAAACTTCCCATCGATCCTGGTTTCCTACCAAGAACTGGTCTTAGTTTCTGATTTAAACTTCCCCTCGATCCTGGTTTCCTACCAAGAACTGGTCTGAGTTTCTTTTGTCAATAAACTTTCTTGACAAGGGACGCTATTCATAGCGGCTTTCCTCAAACTTCTCGCCGAATTTTCCTGGGGAGATGCCATTTGACGGAAAAAGGTTTGATGTCAGACTTGCTGGGGAACCCAGCGTCTGAGTTGTAGAGTTGTACAAACTTCTCTGTTTTGGAGACGCCATTTGTCGATTCTACTGGGGAAAGCGAGTCTCTTGAGAGACTATTTTCGTTTGAGATCTTTCATCATACTTTTCTCGGGATCTTCCGGGAGAAACGCCATATGATGGGGTCCAATTTTGTGGGGCCGATGACCTTTTCATCAGCGGTTCTTTCGGAGCAAAACTGGCATGCTTCCGAATCTCTGATCACGAGGCTTTCTCTGTGGATTTTCCTTAATCTGGGAAAGCAAGGATATCATCTTCAATGGCGAAGAGTGATGTCTGTTGAAGGTTCTCTGATCTTTCAGAGGTTGAAGTTATCAAAGTGGCCAAGTGCCGACTCTGATCTAAGGATACACTGGTGGCGAGATTGTGCAGACGCAACACTTCCTGACGAGGAAAGAACTGACAAACTCGCTTGAGAAAACTGTTTATCACTAGGGGACAAGACCGACTCAAGTGATAGTGATGCAATACGAAATGCGAACGCAAATAAAATGCATGAAGTATGTATGTATATGCTGACAAAACTGACGCGACATACAGACTAATGGATGAACACAATTGGATACTCGGCCATCGCGGGGCGAAGAAGTACCGTTGATTCAAAATAGCAATTCCACCTTGCTTAGGAGAGATAGTCCCGTTGGGAGCTATGTTGATCGGGCTTAGGAGATGAGAACTCGGCCGAGGGTATCAGATGAAACAAGGTCTCTGACACAGTTGATCCCTTCATTCAGGCATACTGGCTTAGAAGGAGTACTTTGATTCTGCACTTTGAAGTTCGCTTACTTCGGGAGAAGCAATCGATGTTCTTCTGATGTTCAACAGTCAAAAGAAATTGCCATCTTTATTTTAAAAGCAGAAAATTTTTTAACAAGTAAATTCATTTTTGTTTTATTTCAAGAATCGCTGATTAAGTTTAAACAACGTCGTTCTGTAAAGCTAAAACAAGTAAAGAATTACAAACAAACGCACAAGGGCTCAAATTTTATTGATAAGATGGAGATCAGCCAAACGCGTGATTCCAAAGAGTATACACAAAGTTAGAAAATGGTAATTTACAGGGAAAAGGGCTACGTTGAAACATAACGACCACTATCCTTCTACCAACTTCGAATTCGGGACATCCTGGGCTTCCGTCGAAGATGACCTTTGACTGGAGATTTCCTCCGATAGATGATGTAACTACTGCTGAGGGACTTGCCTCTGTTGAACATAGTTACTTGCCATTATCCCTAACTTTTGCCTGGATTGTACTATGAGATTTCCAATCCATCGGGATGATTCTTTTTTTTCATGTCTCTAACTTTTGCCTGAACCGCCCTTTCGGGTTTTCAATCCACCGAGACGTTTTTTTTTTTTTTTAGTTTAGGCGAAGTATTTCTTGACTACATCAACATTCGTGGGGTAGCTAAATTCCTCTCCGTCCATGGTTGCAAGTCTCAAGGTGCCGCCTGAGAATGCTTTCGTGACCACATATGGGCCATCATAATTTGGGGTCCATTTGCCCCGAGAGTCAGTGAGAAATGATTGTATCTTCTTGAGCACAAGGTCTCCTTTCCTGAAGACACGAGGTCGGACCTTTTTGTTGAACGCCCTTTTCATTCTCTGTTGATACAACTGACCGTGGCATAATGCCGTGATTCTCTTTTCTTCGATCCGGTTTAGTTCGTCGTGTCGACTTTGACACCATTCAGCTTCGGTGAGCTGAGCTTCCATCAATACCCGGATTGATGGGATCCCTACTTCTATGGGGAGCATTGCTTCCATGCCATATACTAGAGAGAAAGGGGTTGCCCCTGTTGAAGTGCGGATAGATGTTCGATAACCGTGAAGAGCAAAGGGTAGCATTTCGTGCCAATCTTTATAGGTTACAACCATCTTTTGAACGATCTTCTTGATGTTCTTGTTAACCGCCTCTACCGCTCCGTTCATCTTGGGTCGGTAGGGAGATGAGTTATGGTGTTCGATCTTGAACTCAGCACACAACTCTTTCATCATCTTATTGTTCAAGTTAGATCCATTATCAGTAATGATCTCACTTGGAACACCATAACGGTAGATGATATTGTTTTTGATAAATTGGACCACCACTTGTCGGGTTACATTGGCGAATGACGCTGCTTCGACCCACTTGGTGAAATAGTCAATGGCTACCAGGATGAACCGATGTTCGTTTGAAGCCTTGGGCTCAATCATGCCAATCATGTCGATTCCCCATATGGAAAAAGGCCACGGGGAAGAAAGAACTTTGAGATGTGACGGCGGTACATGAATTTTGTCGGAGTATATCTGACATTTGTGACACCTCCTCGTGTACTTGTAACAGTCGGATTCCATGGTCAACCAATAATACCCGGCCCTGAGAATTTTTCTCGCCATTGTGTGTCCGTTGGCATGAGTGCCAAAGGATCCTTCATGAATTTCTTTTATGAGCACGTCTGCTTCTGGTCTGTCGACACATCGGAGCAAGACCATGTCAAAATTTCTCTTATAGAGAGTGTCACCGCTCAGGAAGAAGTTTCCAGCCAATCTTCTGAGGGTTTTCCTGTCTTTTCTGAGTGCCCCAAATGGGTACTCTTGTTTCTGAAGGAAGCATTTGATATCGTGATACCAAGGTCTGTCGTCTATGACTGCTTCAATTGTGAAGATGTAAGCGGGTCGTTCCAGGCGCATGATGTCGATCTTAGGTATGTCATTCCATCGACCTACACTAATCATGGAAGAGAGAGTGGCTAATGCATCAGCCATGTGATTCTCATCACGAGGGATGTGATGAAAGTCGACTCTGTTGAAGAAGGGTAACAACCTCCTTGCATAGTCTTTGTAAGGAATCAATCCTGATTGGTATGTGTTCCAATCTCCTTTTATCTGGTTAATAACCAGGGCTGAATCGCCGTATACGTCCAAATTTTTTATCCTTAAATCAATCGCTTCTTCGAGACCCATAATACATGCTTCGTATTCGGCCTCGTTGTTCGTACATTTGAACGTAAGTCTGGCAGTGAAAGGAATGTGGGAACCCTGAGGGGTAACAATGATTGCCCCAATTCCGTTTCCATAATGATTAACTGCTCTGTCAAAGATGAGTCCCCACTGGGAACCTGGTTCTGGCCCTTCACTGGGTAGCGGTTCATCGCAATCTTTCATTTTTAGATACATGACATCTTCGTCTGGGAAGTCAAACCCGATTGATTCTTGATCGTCAATCGGTTGATGAGCCAAATGATCGGCTAAAATACTTCCTTTAACGGCTTTCTGAGCGTGGTACTCTATGTCAAATTCTGATAGTAACATCTGCCAACGGGCAATCCTTCCCGTGAGAGCAGGTTTTTCGAAAACGTACTTGATTGGATCCATTTCGGAGACCAACCAAGTAGAATGACGAATCATGTACTGGCGAAGACGTTTGGCTGCCCAAGCCAAAGCGCAACAAGTTTTCTCAAGCATTGTGTACCGAGTCTCGCAGTCGGTGAATTTCTTGCTTAGATAGTAAATGGCAGACTCTTTCCTTTTAGTTTCGTCTTGTTGGCCAAGTACACATCCCATTGAGTCCTCTAGGACTGTGAGGTAAATGATTAGTGGTCTTCCTTCCACTGGAGGTGATAGAATCGGAGGATTCAACAAATATTCCTTAATACTGTCGAAGGCAGTTTGGCAGTCTTCTGACCAAACACAATCCTGGTTCTTTTTGAGTAATTTGAAGATCGGCGCGCATGTCGCGGTCATAAGGAATATGAATCTGGAGATGTAGTTCAAACGTCCCAGGAATCCTCTGACTTGTTTTTCAGTTTTCGGAAAAGGCATTTCTTGAATGGCCTTGACCTTGTCAGGATCAACCTTAATCCCTTTCTGGCTGACGATGAACCCTAGTAGTTTCCCTGAACGGACACCGAAGGTGCACTTGTTGGGATTCAAGTGGAGCTTGAATTTTCTTAGACGTTCGAACAATTTTGACAGATGTTCAACGTGCTCATCCTCTGTTCTTGATTTTGCAATCAAATCATCGACATATACCTCGATTTCTTTGTGCATCATGTCATGAAACAGAGTAGTCATGGCCCTTTGATAGGTTGCCCCGGCATTCTTCAAACCGAACGGCATTACCTTGTAACAAAAGTTACCCCATGGGGTAATGAACAAAGTTTTCTCCATATCTTTCGGCGCCATTTTGATCTGGTTATAGCCCGAGAATCCATCCATGAAGGAAAATACTTTGAACCTTGCGGTGCTGTCAACCAGCATGTCAATGTGTGGTAAAGGAAAGTCGTCCTTTGGATTTGCCTTGTTCAAATCTCTGTAATCAACACACATTCTGACCTTTCCGTCCTTTTTGGGAACGGGTACGATGTTGGCTAGCCATTGAGGATATTCAGATGTAGCGAGGAAACCCGCGTCGATTTGTTTATGTACCTCCTCCTTGATTTTGATGGCCATGTCCGGGTGAGTGCGTCTCAACCTTTGCTTTACTGGCGAACATTCCGATCTCAACGGTAAGTGATGTTCCACGATGATGGTATCCAACCCTGGCATATCCTGATAGGACCAAGCGAACACATCGGGGAATTCTTTGAGAAGCTTTATCAAACTCTCTCTGGCAGTTGGACTGAGCAATGCTCCGATCCTGATTTCTTTTTTCTCTTTTTCGGAACCCAAGTTTACCGTTTCCAACGGTTCTTTGTGAGGTTCAATGGAACTTTCCTCTTGTCTGAGTAGTCGGGAGATCTCTTCTGAAATTTCGTTGTCATTTTCTTCTTCAGCCTCGAATACCGGGAACTCAAAGTTGGAAGAAGGCATCGGATCGTATGTTTCAACGGGGTATAAAACAAGCAATCTGCATGACGTGATGATTCGTGTTTAGAAGAGATAGAGAAAATGCAAGTGTGTGCAGTGTTTTGATTTTACTGCTTATTTTTATTATTGAATGTTTTTTTAGGATTACCATTTTCTGAAAAAGTAAAAAGAGAAAACAGCAATTAATGCGGAAATTACAGAACGACATTATTTTATTAATGAACAAGTCGAATCTTGAAACTACAGCCCTATAAAACAAAACTCACTCGCTTTGGGCAAAGCGAAGAGGGAAATTTACAAAAAGCGAGCCCTATCAAAACATCCGTTTCACCTGGGCAGGGTGAAAGGTTAAAGATGGCAATTACTTTGACTGATGAACGACCTTCGGAACCTCGACGGCAACCCATTGGCGGCGAACTCCTCGGTGAATCACAAAGTCTGGGACCTTCCTTGATTTGTCTTCAAAAATGACGCTGATTTCTGGTGGAGTAGGATCGTTGGAATCTGTCTCCCAAGCAGAGTTGTCGTAGGAGGATTCCCCTGTTGCATTTTGCATAGCATTTGTGCTCTCAGCTGTATCTCCCCATCCAGTTGACTGGATATCTTCGAGCCTGATACGAGAGCTTTCGGGAGCGGTGTACTTGACCATATAGTCGTATTTTCCACTAGGTTGTCCCAGAGTGTCCCAAACTTCTGTGGAACTGGAGGAGTCATTTCTCTTGATGATGTTGACCTCGGGAAAAGCATAATTGATGAATTATAGTCCTGCAAACGTTGCGACTTCATCTTCATGTTGAGTAGTTTCCGAATGACCTGAATGTTGATCCCATGACGTGGTGGGGACACAGGTATTCTGTTCAATGACGCTCAGCTGAGCTTCATTACTCGGCTGACTTTCTTGCCCCAAGTTTCTTGGGTAAGGCTGCCACATTGGCAGGCCATCCATCGGGCCATAGTAATTGCGGTCAAAGTTGTCTTTCATCAGAGTGTCCTCCTCTAATGAATTTGGTGGAGCACGGCATCCTTCCGGATCACAATCTCCGTAGATCATTTCGACATCTGATCTTAGTATAAATCTCAGACTTTCTGTAGGAAAGCAAAAAGGCATAGGCACCTCTTCCTGAGACATATAGTCGTCCTTGTTTAACTAGGACTTCCATTCTTCATCTGTGTCAGAGGGATCTTCCTCATTGATAGCATGAACTGTCTGAGACACTAGGTGAAGAAAACCTCCACTGTGGAAGAAGTTTTGAAGGGGATGAAGACTTTCATCGTTGGCAGCTGTTCGGGTACAGGTTGCAGAAAAACCAAGACCCTTATTTGTTTTATTGTCAATAGGAATGACAAGCTGTCCCCATCCGGTTGTATCGGTACTCTCGACCGCTTTGATAGCATCTTTGTATGAAGAAATTGAAGTTCCTTCTTCGGATTGATCGCTCTTGCTCACCGATAGTGCTTGGAACTGAGTTCCAATAACCTTCTCGGGTTCCACACAAGTAGATGATGATAGGTTACTCACAAGCAAGGCTTGTTCCCCACAAACCGTGACAAGTTGATCGTTCTTGACGAACTTTAGCTTTTGGTGGAGGGTCGAAGTGACCGCTCTAGCCTGATGTATCCAAGGTCTTCCTAATAAACAACTGTATGTTGCCCGGATGTTCATGACATGGAAAGTGATTTGGAAAGTGTGAGGACCAATAGTTATGGGAAGATCCACTTCTCCGATAACTGTTTTTCTGGATCCGTCGAATGCTTTGACGACGACCTCGCTGACTCTCATCGGAGGGCCCTTAAATAATAATTGCGTCAAAGTGGACTTCGACATAACATTCAGGGCTGACCCTGTGTCTACCAGTACGTTGGCTAAAGCATCGCCCTGGTAGTTAACTGTAATGTTGAGCGCCATGTTATGACGACGACCCTCTTCAGGTAATTCCTCATCACTAAATCCCAAATTATTGCAGGAAGTGATGTTAGAGACAATGCTATCGAATTGTCTGATTGTTACATCCTGTTCCACAAAGGCTTGCTCCAAGACTTTCTGTAGAGCCTCTCTGTGTGCTTCTGAACTGAGTAATAGTGATAATACTGAGATCTTTGAAGGAGTCTGTAACAGTTGATCAACGATGTTATATTCACTCCTTTGGATGAGCTTTAGCATCTCATCTTTGTCTTTTGAAAAGTCGGGATTACTAGATTGACCGACTGGCGGATCAGGAATTTCTCCCTGAAGTTCCTTTTCTTTGTTAGCTTCCCCAACCCCTCGGTTGAAGATTCTACCACTTCGTGTTACACGACTGACGTCTGCAATATTCACGACGGAAGGTAATGGAATTTCCTTTCCATTCTCAATTGTTGTTGCACCGTATTTGTAAGGGATCGCCTTAGCTGATTCATACGGTAATGGTCCTGGTATATAGATGACTATGGGAACCTTCTAATTTTTCTGACCGCCATAAGTAACCTCGATCCGTTCCCGGTTGGGAACTCTAGATTCGTCAAGTAGAGGGACGATGGCAAAAACATCCCTGATCTGGTGATGACCACAGATCGTGACAACATCCTCAACTTGATCGGCAAGGTAGTTCGGCGACCAAATGATGGGTCCTGAACCTGGATATGGATGAATTTCTCCATGATCGATCTGACCCTGAAGAGCTGCTCTCACAAGGTAACACCCTTGGTTACTTTCCGAACAGACGCTACAACTGTCATAGTTGTGTGGTGGCACCTGGCCACGCCCACTTTGAATACAATGTAACCTCACTAGGTTACCTTCCATTGATCGGACATCCTGACTTTGACGACGAGTAGGATTCCTGTTATTGATACTAATCTGCTGAGTATCTTCATCCATGTAGATTGGCATCCACCAGTGATTTAACAAGTGCTAAAGTGCCTCCTGGACAAGGGTACAACCTCGATCGTTTTCGCAACCTGCTTTACAGTTTTGATAATCGTGTGATATTAAGAATCCGAGTCGGACCTGCTCAGCATGTAACTCTACCAGATTGGCATTCATCACGCGGATGTCAAAGATCTGAACCATGTTGATTTGATAGGAGTTCCTATCATGGTAGTCTTGGATCCATCCAAGATCCATATGACGCTGGAGGGCCTCTTGTATGAAAGAGCATCCCTGTTTGTTTACCGAGCAAATCAGACAGGAACTGTAATCGTGCCGCGGCAGATTATGATACTGGCTTTGCCTTGAGTGCATCGCCACCAAGTTGACATTCATCACACGGATGTCGTGGTTTTGAATGACGTTAGAATTCGTAGAGACCATGTTAACTCCACGAACTCGGTGCTCCTGGATCCATCCGAGATCCATTTGTTCCTGTAGAGATGCTTGCACTACAGAACATCCTTGGTTGTCTTTAGAGCAGATATCACACTGGTGATAATTATGAGGTGGCACATGGCCATATCCACTCTGTCTACAATGCATCCTGACCAGATTGGTCCCCAATAAGAGTACATCGTGAATTTGATAGACATTGTTAGTCTCTTTCTCAATCAGATTGACTGCAGCCTTCTCATGTTGAGGCAGCGGGTTCGTAAGAACATTAGGATTCGTATCTTTGAAAGATAAGAGCCCGCTCCTAACAAGCTTTTGCACGTCGGATTTAAAATTGAGACAAGTCTCAATGTTATGCCCTGAACCTCCTTGATGATAAGGGCATGTTTGATCCACCTTAAACCAGAAAGGCGGATTTTCCAGAACTGAAAGGGGAGACTTAGTCTGGATGTGCCCCTTGGCTAGCAGTAACGGAAACAGTTCTGCGTACGTTACAGGTATAGGATCAAATCCTGGTGGCCGTGTTGTACGGTTGTTGTTATATGGGGGACGAGCCTGCTGAAGAGGCTGTTGCGTCCTTTGTTGGTCAGGTTGGTTCTGCGCAACCTGAGGTTGATACATAGGAACAGGCGTGGGGCCGATAGCAGGAGTAACAGCTGCTACTGGCTGATAACGACGCCTTTGCTTTCCGAGAGAGATATTCCCAATATCTTGCTCTTTTTTCTTAGGGAGAGCACTACAGTATTTTTTAGTACCGCTCGTTGATCCAGTGTCTTTTACCAAACGTCCTTCTCGGACGGCTTCCTCAAGACGTACACCCATCCCGACCATTTCGGTGAAATCACTGGGTGCACTGGCGACCATTCGGCCGTAGTAAAATGAGCTCAAGGTCTTTAAGAAGATCTTTGTCATCTCTTTTTCCTCAAGAGGTGGACAAATTTGAGCGGCAATTTCACGCCACCTTTGAGCATACTCCTTAAAGGTTTCCTTGTCCTTTTGCGACATTGATCTGAGTTTATCTCTGTCAGGTGCCATGTCCAAATTGTATTTGTATTGTTGGACGAAGGCAGTACCAAGATCTCTGAAAGTACTGATTGTAGCACGGTTTAAACCCATGTACCATTTGAGTGCGGCACCGGTTAAACTATCCTGGAAGTAGTGAATCAGTAGGTCCTGATTCTCCGTCTGAGCTGACATCCGCCGAGCGTACATCACCAGATGGCTTTGAGGGCAAGAGTTACCTTGTACTTTTCAAAGTCGGGCACTTGAAATTTGTGCGGGACTTTTACATTTGGGACCAAGCAGAGGTCTGCGGCGTCCTTTCCAAATAGATCCTGACCGCGAATTGGCTTGCAGCTCTTTCTGCATTTCCAAGAACTGCTCCTGGAATTCATCCATTCTGTCAAACATAGTTTCCTTCTTACTAGAAGCTGTCTGTGGAATCTGTCCTTTTGGGACAGTGTGCACCACAAGGGGTGGTACCGTGACTACGGTAGTAAGTCTTGGCACCTCCCGAAGTTTGTAACCTTCAGGAGTCTTGAGTATGCCCCTGGCATCTTCGCTTTCCCGAAGTTTGTAACCTTCAGGCCCAACGGCTTCTGTTGCAATTCCCTGATCTTCAGTGATCGGCGGAACATATCCTTCCGGGATATAGTTAACAAGCATGCCCCAAGGACGATCTTTCGGCATCTGATACCTAGGATCATACTTTTCTATGATGGGCGTTGAGGTGATCTCTGAGATCACAGATCTTTGTAGCTGAGCTTCTGCCATGGCTTGCATGTCGTTACGAAGCTTTCTCATATCCTCTCTCAGAGCGTCGATCTCTTCTTTCAACTCTCTATTTTCTTCTTCAAGATCATCCATCTTTTTCTGACGATTGGCCTGAGTATTATACGAATGAGACAGTTTGACTCTAGAATAGAGACACAAACGTGAGATTCGTAGGTAAGGAGAATACGCGATGTGAGAATGATGAATGCAATGATTATATTAATTGTTTTTAGGTTTAATTAAAATAAACTTTGACAATTAGATTGCAAATATCAAACAGTGGGGAAACCCCTTTTTATTGAATTCCAAAGGATTACGGAAATGGAAATACAGTAGATTACAAAGTGCAGAAACAAAAACCTAAACTAATGGGTCCCGAGTCCTCTCTGAGGAGAAACCGGGTGTTGATTCTGGTATCTTCCTTTTCTTTGACCGGGGCACTTGGGCCGTTGTCGGGTTGTCATTTCTTTGCCAGGTGAAAGGAGCGAGCAAATTCCTTTGGTCATCTTGATTCTCTACAGCATGCTGCTCCAAAATTTCAATCAGAGCATCTTTCTCTTTCAGTAATTGTTGTATTTGGATACACTCTACGTCGAGGGTGCGGTACTTGTTCTTCCAAGATCTTCTTTCCTTTTGAACTTTGTTGAGAGTAACCTGAAGCCTTTCAGTTTCCGTCATGAAGTACATGACAATTTTCCTCGGCGGAAGAATTCCGTAACGAGGATAAGGCATCTTTAGCTTGAGAGCTCTAGTTTGTACCCAATGGAGATAAGGCTCCACCGAGACACAGTCCGGTTTTCCCAGAGACTCTCGTCTTTTCTTATGAACATGTTTCCAAGCTTGCACTATTTCCATCTTTAGTGCTCTGTCACTTTCTCCTTCTTTGAAGAAAAGACCTTCCAGATGAACACCCAGTGGGATGTGTCTCATCGGGTATCCAAATTGACGAAGAACCAATATCGGATGATAGTTGATTCCTCCCTTAGTTCCTATGAGGGGTACGCTGGGGAAGTTTCCACAACGGTCAATGATTCTAATTCCCTCATAAATCCTATTACACCAATCTATATCAGAGTTGGTAAGAGACATGATCTTCTGCGACCAACGTAAGACACTCTTGCAATCCCAAAAAGCAGCAGACTTGGGCAAGTGAGAGATAAACCGTTTGTAAAGCAAAGGTACACAGCATGTGATCTCTCCTCCGCTGTACAAATTTCCCAAGTGTACAGAATGATATGCATCTACAAGCAAAGTCGGCACAGGGTTTCCAATGAGAAAAACCTTAATAGCGTTGATATCGACGAAGTTATTGATGTTGGGAAACAAAAATAACCCGTAGGTGAGCAAGACAAAGATGCTTTCAAAAGCAGTCCCGTTCCCTATACTAGCAAAGTACAGAGCTTTCTTTGTCAAGAACTGGGCTGGCAAACCTTGGATGCCACCCTTAGTGGTCATGTGAGTCCTGACCTCAGACTCGTCCAAATGAATTGCTATTGCAATAGTCTGATTCTTTGGAATTTCTTCCAGTCCAGAAAATGGAGCTCGATCAGTGATATGTAAATCAGTCAGATGAGAATACTCCTCCAGCGTTGGTGATAGCTGGTAATCCGGGAATGTGAAACAATGATAAACTGGATCGTAGAATTGAATGAGCGCGTCCATGATCCCCTTAATCACATGGACTCTTAACAGTGGTAGCAAACCACCGTGCTTGGCTCTGAAAGCCTCTGGGTTAACGATCATCCTCGCTAACTTTCTCAAATCCCCTAGTTTTGGAACCGTGAAGGTATACTGGTGAGTTCTCCTTCTACCGAAATCCATTAATGCAATCTTTTTCTCTAATATTTGCAATCACAGTCTTAGTTTAATTTGAAAAACAGAGAGACTAGAAGAGAAATTTTTTGAATGTTTTAATGTTTTATTAAATGAATGCATGAATGCAGCACACAAAAACATAGAAAAAACATGGAGTCAAAGGGTCGTTGTCATGAAGTCAAGGCTCTACCCATCCCCAAAGGTTTATACTAGGGTGATTTTTGTACCTGTACTCATTATCATCAGCTCCTCCCAGGAAAGCAAAACAACAAGCGGATCGCCAGCAAGTTGTAGAGCAATCTTAGAGTAAGTGCCATTCACCGAGAATAGATCACCAGCCTCAAATGGGGGTAGTATCGCGTAACAACTATTTCTGATAGTTTCCGCACTACGAAAGGGTTTGGCTCCTCAGCTTCTCAGACTTAACAACCGGCCCATTGGCTATAAGAGTGAATAGGTTGCGTTGGTCAGCCTCCACTGAGGTTGATGGTCGACCCCGTCTCCATCACTTATCTTAAATGTATACTCATTCTCACCACATGCGGCATCACACGCATTCCCAGTAGCAGAAAAATAAACACGTATAGCATTTAGGAAAAGCAATATATATATTTGTCCTAATCATCCTAGACTTATAAAGCTATGAATCTTAAGTTCCTGACAGAAATGGGTTCCCCGGCGGAAGCCCCAATCTGTGGTTCTCAACCCAAGAGATGGACCAGCATAGGTCAATCTTTCTCCTCAGCCGAGTTGCCATTTTCCGTGGAAAATGAGGATGATGCCCTAAAGCAAAATGAGATTGGCCCCACGGTGGGCGCCACTTTTCTGTAGCGAGCGATTTTGGATGCGGTTCTTAAGCGCTGGTCGCTCTCTGCGGTTTGAGCTTTAAACTACAGGTCGATTCATTTTTTATCCTATTGTGAGCTGAATAAGGAAGGGAAATAGATGTCTCCAATTAACCCTGCTTGCATACTGAGTTTAAACAGCGGTCTGTTAGGTTACGGATGCTATTAATGTGGGGGGCCTTTGTACTGGTTATTTGTATTTTCGCCAATACTGTTCTCTTTCTTTTTACCTGGGCTGAAGGTTTCTGGCGGGGAATAAGGATTAGGATGTTAGGACTGGTGCTTTTGAATTACTACTTTTGATTGACGAAGATATGGGATTTGGGTTTTTTGTTGATTGCGCTCGCTAAGATCTTTTCTTTCGATCTTATGCCTACGTATTCCCGTTTACCGAAACAGGGAAATCAGAGCGTTCGTAGTTCCTCCTATTCTATGGGAGGAAATGGGTGTTTTGGTGTCTTGTTCAAAGCCCAAGACATGAAGCGAAAGGTGATTTGTATCTTGTTCAAAGCCCAAGATGTGAAGCTAAAGGGTCTATTTGTGTCTTGTTCAAAGCCCAAGACGTGAAGCTAAAAGACCTCGACTTTAGAGAGAATTTGTCATCTATAAAGAGGGGAGAAGGAGAATTACTTTAACTGGGATACGCGGATCCGAGCAATGCCATAATTTCCGAAGAAAGGGTTTTAACCTGAAGGAGAAGACTTTAACTCAGTGTAGAGCAATGCCATCTTTCCTTAGGAATTTCTCATGCTAAAAGAGGGACAATGGCATGGATGTAGATGATCCAGAGGCTTGCCGCTTATAGCGATTAGATGAAGGGAAAGGAGTTGTTGATGTTTGTATACTGTGAACAAGGCACAGCTTTGATGCTAAAAGGTCGATTGGTTCAACCAGTGGTTTTCTTATTCAAAGCCTAAGAGGAGGCTAATTTCCGCTAGGAAAATCATTATACAAAGCCTAAGAGGAGGCTATTTTGTGTCTCGTACAAAGCCCGAGAGAGAGGCTAAAAGTTTTTGACCCAGTGGGGCATATCGTTATACAAAGCCTAAGAGGAGGCTAATTTCTGCTAGGAAAATCATTATACAAAGCCTAAGAGGAGGCTATTTTGTGTCTCGTACAAAGCCCGAGAGCGAGGCTAAAAGTTATTTTGACTCCACTGGGGAGAATTTTGGTATCTCGTACGAAGCCCGAGATGGAGGCTATTGTAACTGTTTCAGTTGAGTGACAGATCCAATATACTGATTTAAAAGAGAAAATCAGTTCTTATATGAGTAACACTGTACACAGGGATTTAATTTGAGGATCAGGGATATTTCCTTCTCTTTGAGGAAACGGGAAATCCAAATGGTATCGAGACTATCCGAGTCTGTGGGTTTCCTTCCTATTTAACGAAGGGGTCACTTGAGAATGTCTTTGAGACTCAAGGAAGTTTAGACTGTCCAAGTCTAGAGTGTCATCTTTTGTACTATGCTTCGAGAAACAGTAGTAGACTCTATGAAAGGACTGTTCTATGAGGATGACTAGGTTCTGTTCCTATACCTCTAGGAGGTCGTCGGGACAATTTGTACGACGCCCAAGAGGAGGCTAGAAACTTTTAAGAAGCCGACGGGTCCTTGTACGAAGCCCAAGAGGAGGCTATCATTCCCGAAGGAAGAGATCATTATACGAAGCCTAAGAGGAGGCTGTGAATACTTCTAAGAAGCCGTAGGGTCCTTGAATAATGCCCAAGAGGAGGCCGGTGCTTCTAAGAAGCCCGTGGGTCTATCATCTCCTTTCCATTAGGGGCGATAACTCTTTTAAAGATTAAAACCACTGGTAAACGTGCGAGGTTTACTATCCAGCGACTTTTAGCTTTTAAAGAGGGTTCCTTAGTTAAGGTCCAAGATTATGACCGTAGTGGGTACCCAAACCCTGAGACATTCAAGGCAAGCTATCCACAAGGAATAGATCAAGTCAGGAAAGTTCGAGAATTGGGAAGAAACTCAAAGATGCCATTCACGGAGAATACGTTCATCTTGGGGAGTAGAGCTTCTTGACGATTCCTAAGGAGGACAGCCGAAGAGAAGACTGTATCTGGTGCTCCTATTGGGGATCTAGGCGTCTATTTCTACGAATAAGTGAAACGGCGTCACCTAGTTCTAGACGTAGTAGCCGGGGAAACTCGAAATATCTATACTATTATTACACAGTAGATATGAGTTTATGAAAGGAGACTTACAGTGAGCAGCCCCACAATACAGTTATATATATATGAAAGCAGTAAATGAAAGCGATAACCACTTACTCGGTTGTAGTGCTTCCATGCTGTTTGGTTAGTTGTTCAACAAAGAAAGATTAAAAACAATAGTATATTCAAAATCAAAGGAGAAAGTGCTTTGAAAAAGAAAGATTTGGGGCTTACAGCTCAAGGAGAGGCCCAGGATTTTATCAGTGAGCACACTGTTTGACTTTGTACAGCAGGACTTATACAAGTGACTGGGGCCCAAAAAGGTTTTCTGTACAAAGGGATGGGTCTTACACTCTCTCAAGAGGCCCAAAAGTTTTAAAGAAAAAGAGTGGGGCTTATAACACGAGGGTAGGCCCAAATGATTTTTCCGTTTAAAATGGCGATCACGCCGAGGTTTTCTTTTAACGCAGAGGGACTTATACAATAAGTGAGGCCCAAAATGTTTTGGTTAAAAGGGGGATTGGGTCTTACACTCTAATAGAGGCCCAAAGTGTTTTGAATGGGTCTTATAGCTCAAGGAGAGGCCCAGATGAGTTTTATTTTTAAACGGGCGACGATCGCGCCGTTTACTTGTACAGAGGGACTTATACAATGAGTGAGGCCCAAAAAGTTTTTGTACAAGGGGGGATGGGTCTTACACTCTCTCAAGAGGCCCAAAAAGGTTTGAAGAAAAATAAATGGGTCTTACTACTCGAGGGTAGGCCCAAATGATTTTTGAAAAGGCGACGATCGCGTCGTTTGTTTTTTGATGGTATCGGGACTTATACAATAAGTGAGGCCCAAAGATGATTTGGTCAAAAAAAAGGATTGGGTCTTACACTCTAATAGAGGCCCAAAGTGTTTTGAAAATGATTTATGAGGGTTGCATTAATCCAAAACCCTAATTTGTTTTCAAAATGTATTTAATTGAATAAAAATTCAATTAAAATGATCAAAAATTGTTTAACACATGGAAAACAAATTGTGATCTTGGATTAATGCTTCAAAAATTCAGTATTGACCTACAAAATAATTAGAAAGCATTAAAAGTTGCAAAATCAATGTAGAAAAAATATTTAAAATGCCAAAAACAATCAAAATATTAATTCTTTACAAAAATATCAATTATATGAAATAAATAATATTTTTGGAATTTTTTGATAAAATAAAATATTTTAACATTTTTGTGAATTATTATAAAAAGAATCAACTCAAAATCATTAAAACTCAGAGAGAAATTAATTTTTGAATCAATTAAACAAAATCACAAAATTCAAATATTTGAATTTGAAAAAAAGGCCCCAAGAACAAGCTGAAGAACACGCGCGTGTTCTTGGTTTCTCAGATTTGCGTTTTCTATCCAATCTCCATGAATACGTAATCATATCATGCAATCCACATATCATTATGCTCGTCTCAACCTCACGATCATGTCTATGTACTTTAATTTCATTTAAATTAAACATACAACAAGAAATCACGAAGAAACCTTAAGAACCCTAATTTCTGCATGAAGGCTAGGATTTTTGATACACGATTCAAACAATGCAATTAATTGAGGGAAAACATTCCATGCATGATTATGAACATATGGCCAAATTATTGTGCGAGGAAATATGCATAGATTGAGAGATGACCAAGTATGTGCTTACCTCCTAGCCGTGACAGCAAGTTCATAGTGATTTTTGATTTGGAGGTGTTACAGATGAGTGGTAATGATCTGAACAGCTTCCCTACACCCTATGGATTGTGTTTGAACACTTGGATTGAATTGAAATGGACTGGATCATTTTGTGGTACCTCAGCTGCACCTTGTTTGAAAATTTGAGCAACCAGCTGGTGATTTCATAAAATTGATGTTTCAGAAGTTATGTGAGTGTTTGATCAGCTCATATGTGATGTATGTGAGGTGTGTGAGTGATTGGTTTGTGCAGAATTGCTCTTAAACTCAAAACCCTATAGCTACCTTGCTAAGAAAGGCATTTTTGCCAAGAGAAAGAGATTTTGAGGAAAGCATCTGTTAGATGGCTTTGGTGTACTTAAACTGACCACAATTGAGCTCTATTTATAGTAGAGCAAGTTTGTTTTGTAAGGAATAGTGCATGGCAGCTGGTAAGTAGGTTTGGCCAATGTTGGCAAATGAAAATCCAAGTCTCCTCTAGCCATTGACTAGAGGTTAGGGCACAGAGCTTTGGTCCCCTTGGTCTTGGATAAGTCTTGACTGATTTCAGATGAGAATGGCTCAGTCCATGCCACCGTGATGGTTCCATTGAATGCCTCATTCCAAATTTGAAGTCTTGTCCCTATTTTGGCAACTCTAGGTTCAACATGCTATTTCTTGTTCCATGGACTTTGGAGGCTTGACGCAGTGATTGTCCCCTTTGGATTCAATCCTCTGAGGTGTCCAAGTGGATTGGAGCAATTAAAATTGGCTGATTTTGGCAAATCGAGCCAAAATGCAAATTCTGCCTTGCTTTGACAGATTTCAGCAAGGCAACTTTACAATGTTGTATCTCATGATGTAGGTTGAATTTGGCAATGTTCTTGGCCATTTTGGAAAGCTCTTACATGATACAAAAACTATTTGAACAAGTTTGGTTTTGATCTCTTTTGATTCCAAGTGAAAAATCCCCCTACATTTGGCAAAAAGTGAAGGCAAATTCTGACTTAGTGAAAATTTCAGTAAGTGTTGGAAAAAGTGACATTTTCACTTTTCAGCCACTTTGATCACTCTATAACTCAAAATCCTTAATGAATTGGAATGACTTGTAGTTGAAATTTTTGTAGGTGATAATGAGGGCTACAAATCCATCTTTGGATGATAAAAAATGGCCTTGTGGTTTAGGAGTTATGGTCCTCCAAAGTTGGTACCTTTGCCACTTTATTTTTAACTTAGAAAAATTTCTAAGTTTTATGGTTACCCCTTTTACAAGTTATCTCACTTTTCTTGATTTTTCTTGATGAATGATGATTCAAATCATACATTAACATCATTTTAGGGTTAAAAATCCATTTTGGTGAAAAATCTCAAAAAGTCAAAGTTGACTTTTGTGCACAGTTGACTTTTTATCAGATGAATTCCAAACTGTGCAATTCTTCAGGAAATCATGTCCTTGACCTAAATCAAACTTGATGGACATGTTCCATGGGTGTCATAGGGTATATTCAATCATGTATTAGGGTTTGGGAGCATGTCTTGGTCAAAAGTCAAAGTTACAGTTGACTTTTCCCTTAAAACCCTAATTGTGGTGCAGATGAAAATGAGACTTGTTGCTCAAGCTTCTTGGATCAATCCATTGTTCCAAATGGATCAATATGGTGTATTAGAGACCCTCAAATCATCTCTTGAGGTCTTGGCTCATGGTTTGTCCCAAAAGTCAACTTAGGGGTGAATAGGTCAAGAAACCCTAATTCCTGATTTTTGATGAATACATCCCCTGAGGCAAAATTGACTTGATGCATGGGTTCATGAGGTTCCATGAAGCATATTAGGTCATGTTTTGGATCATTTCCTTGTGCCCAGATGAAAATTTCCATCTGGAGACTCTGGTCGACCAAAACCCTAATTTGGTGACACTGTCGATCTTGAGACTTGATCCACCTAGAAGGGAGCAGCCTTGTGCTTAATCCTTGAAGTGGGAGTCCTTTTTGATCCATTGTGGATGTTTGAGAGGTTAGACAAGTTGAAGATCATGTCATTTCTTGATTGATCCTTTGTCTAAGCACTCAGAGAGGGCTTGAAACCCTAATTTTGATTATAGTGGATGCTCACCCATCTTTGGGGAGACTGATGAAGCATGATGGTTCATCCATATTGTGATGATGATTTTCCCAATGATGGGAAATCTAAGTGGTCAAAATTTGGGGTATTACACATGGCACCAGACAGAGATCAACTCAGATCAATGTCGCAAAAGGACAAGGAAACCTTTAAGTAATACGCTCAGAGATGGCGTGAAATTGCCGCTCAAATTTGTCCACCTCTTGAGGAAAAAGAGATGACAAAGATTTTCTTAAAGACCTTGAGCTCATTTTACTACGACAGAATAGTTGCCAGTGCACCCACTGACTTCACCGAAATGGTCGGTATGGGAGTGCGTCTCGAGTAAGCCGTTCGAGAAGGACGTTTAGTAAAAGACGCTGGATCATCAAGTAGTACAAAACGATACGGTATTGCTCTCTCGAAGAAAAAAGAGCAAGATATTGGGAATATCTCTCTCGGAAAGCAAAGGCTACGATACCAACCAGTAACAGCTATAACTCCTGCTATAAACCCTATGCATGTTTCTACGTATCAACCTCAGGTTGCTCAAAGCCAACCGCATTCGTAACAATTTCAGCAAAGGACACAATAGCCTCTTCAGCAGTCTCGTCCTCAATACAACAACAACCGTACAACGCGACCACCAGGATTTGATCCTATACCTGTATCGTACGTAGAACTATTTCCATTACTACTGGACAAGGGGCATGTACAGACTAAGTCTCCTCTTACAGTACCAGAAAATCCGCCTTTTTGGTTTAAGGTGGATTAGACTTGCCCTTACCATCAAGGAGGACCGAGGCATAACATAGAAAATTGTCCCAGTTTCAAATCCGACGTGCAAAAGCTTTTTAGGAGCGGGGTTTTATCTTTCAAAGATACGAATCTGAATGTTCTCACGAACCCTCTGCCTTAACACGAGAAGGCTGCTGTCAATTTGATAGAGGGAGAGTCTAACAACACCTATCAAATTCACGATGTACTCTTGTTGTGGACCAATCTGGTCAAGATGCATTGTAGACAAAGTGGATATGGCCATGTGCCACCTAACGATTATCACCGGTGTGATGTCTGCTCTAAAAGTAATCAAGGATGTTCTGTGGTACAATCAGCTCTACAGGAACAGATGGATCTCGGATGGATCCAAGAGCACCGAGTTTGTGGAGTTAACATGACCTATATGAATTCCAACATCATTCAGAACCACGACATCCGTGCAATTAATGTCAACTTGGTGGCGATGCACTCAAGGCAAAGCCAGTATCATAATCTGCCGTGACACGATTACAATTCCTGTCTGACTTGCTCGGTAAACAAACAGGGATGCTCTTAGGTACAAGGGGCCCTCCAGTGTCAGATGGATCTTGGATGGATTCAAGACTACCATGATAGGAATCATTACCAAATCAACATGGTTCAAATCTTCGATATTCGCTTGATGAATACCAGCCTGGTGGAGTTACATGCTAAACAGGTCCGGCTCGGGTTCCTGGTATCACATGATTATCAGAGCTGTAAAGCAGGTTGCGAAGACGATCAAGGTGGTTCCCTTGTCCAGGAAGCACTGGAGCACTTGTTGAATCACTGGTGGCTTCCAATCTATATGGATGAAGACACCCAGCAAATTAGTATCACTAACGGGAATCCTACTAGATATTAAAGTCAGGATGTTCGGTCAATGGAAACGGACCTAGTAAGGTTACATTGTATTCAAAGTGGACGTGGCCAAGTGCCACTACACAACTATGAGCGGTGTGGAGTTTTCTCAGTGGATAATCAAGGATGCTGCCTTGTGCGAGCAGCCCTTCAAAGTCAGTTGGACCACAAAGAGATTCAACCATGGTCAAGTTCCGGATCGGTCGACTACTTTGCTGATCAAATCGAGGACATTGTGGTAATCTCTGATCATCAGAGGACTAGGGATGTTTGTGCCATCATCCCTCAGCTTGACAAATCGAGAGTTCCCAACCGGGAACGGATCGAAATTACTTACGATGGTCAGAAAAATCAGAAGGTTCCCATAGTCATTTATCTACCGGGACCACTACCGTATGAATCAACTAGGGCTATCCCTTACAAATACTGTGCAACAACAGTCGAGAATGGAAAGGAAATTCTGTTACCCTCTGTCGTGAATATTGCAGACCTCAGTTGAGTAACACGGAGCGGTCGAATCTTCAACAGAGGAGTTGGAGAACACAACAAAGAAAAGGAACCTCAGGCAGAAGCTCCCAATCCACCAGTTGGTCAATCCAGTAATCCCGACCTTTCAAAAAATGATGATGAGATACTAAAGCTCATCCAAAGGAGTGAATACAACATTGTTGATCAGCTGTTACAAAGTTCTTCAAAGATCTCGGTATTATCATTGTTACTTTGTTCAGAAGCGCACAGGGAGGCTCTACAGAAAGTCTTGGAGCAAGCCTTTGTGGAACAGGATGTAACAATCATACAGTTCGATAGCATTGTCTCTAACATCACTTCCTGCAATAACTTGGGATTTATTGATGAGGAATTACCTGAAGAAGGTCGTCGTTATAACATGGTGCTCAACATTACAGTCAACTGCCAGGATGATGCTTTAGCCAGTGTACTGGTAGACACAAGGTCAGCCCTGAATGTTATGCCAAAGTCCACTTTGATGCAATTATCATTCAAAGGACCTCTGATGAGAACCAGCGAGGTCGTCGTCAAAGCATTTGACAGATCTAGAAAAATGGTTATCGGCGAAGTCGACCTTCCTATAAATATCGGTCCTCACTCTTTCCAAGTCACTTTCCAGGTCATGGACATCCGGGCAACATACAGTTGTTTACTAGGAAGACCTTGGATACATCAGGCTGGGGAGGTCACTTCAACCCTCCACCAAAAGCTAAAGTTCGTCCAGAACAATCAACTCGTCACAGTCTGTGGGGAACAGGCCTTGCTCGTAAGCAACTTATCGTCATCCACTTATGTAAACCCGGAGGGGGCAATCGAAACCCAGTTCCAAACGATCTCGCTACACAAGGACAACCAATCCGAGAAGGGAACTTCGATTTCCTCATACAAAGATGCTATCAAAGCGGTCGAGAGTTCCAATACAACAGGATGGGGGCAGCTTATCATTCCTACTAACAATAAAACAAAGAAGGGTCTTAGTTTTGCTGCAACCTGTACCCAGACAGCTGCTAACAATGAAAGTTTTCGTCCCATTCAGAACTTCTTCCACAGTGGAGTCTTCCTTCAACCAGTGACTCAAGAAGTGCATACAATCAATAAAGATGATTCATCCGATACGGAGGAAGAATGGAAGTCTTATCTCAACGAGGACGATTATACGTCTCAGGGCAAAACGCAGACTCCCTTTTGCTTTCCTGCACAGAGCCCAAGATTTATACCAAGGTCAGACGTCAAAATGATATACGGAGATTGTGATCCGGAAGGATGTCGTGCTCCCCCAAACTCATTAGAGGAGGACACTCTATTGAGAGACAACTTTGACCACGACTATTATGGCCCGATGGATGGCCTGCCAATGTGGCAGCCTTACCCAGGAGACTTGGGGCAAGAAATTCAGCCGAACAATGAAAATCAGCTGAGCATCATCGAAAAGAATACCTACGTCCCACCATGTCATGGGATCAACACCCAGGTTATCCTAAAAATACCCAGCACGACGATGAATTCGCAACGTTTCCAGGACTAGAATTCATTAACTATGATTTTCTCAAGGTCAACGTCATCGAGAGGGATGACTCCTCCAGTTCCAAAGAAGTGTGGGACACCTTGGGACAACCGAGTGGAAAATACAACTTCAAGGTCAAATAAACCGCTCCTAAAAGCTCTCGTATCAGGCTCGAAGACATCCAGCAAAACTGGGTGGGGAGATACAGCTGAGAGTATAAATACTATGCAAAATACAACTTAGGAATGCTTCTACGACAACTCTGCCTGGGAGACAGATTCCAATCATCCTGCTCCACCAAAAATTAGCGGTATTTCTGAAGACAAATCCAGGAAGGTACCAGACTTTGTGATTCACCGAGGAGTTCGCCGCCAATGGGTTGCTGTCGATGTTCCGAAGATCATTCACAAGTCAAAGTAATTGCCATCTTTAACCTTCACCCTGCCCAGGTGAAACGGATGTTTTGATAGGGCTCGCTTTCTGTAAATTTCCCTCTTTGCTTCGCCCAAAGCGATAGAGTTTTGTTTTATAGGGTTGTAGTTTCAAGAATCGACTTGTTCATAAATAAAATAACGTCGTTTTATAATTTCCGCATTAATTGTTGTTTTCTCTTTTTTCTTTTTTAGAAAATGGTAATCCTAAAAAACAACTCAATAATAAAAACAAGCAGTAAAAGAAGTACACTGCACACACTCTTGCATTCTCTCTATCTCGTCTAAATACAAATCATCACGTCATGCAGATTGCTTGTTTTAAACCCCGTTGAAACATACGATCCAATGCCTTCTCCCAACTTTGAGTTCCCGTTATTTGGTGTTGAAGAAGAAGTTGACGACGAAATTCTAGAGGAGATCTCCTGACTACTCAGACAAGAGGAAAGGTCCATTGAGCCTCACAAAGAGTTGCTGGAAACAGTCAACTTAGGATCGGAAGAAGAGAGAAAAGAAATCAGGATTGGGGCACTACTCAGTCCGACTATTAAAGAAAGTTTGATAAAGCTTCTCAAAGAAATTCCCGATGTGTTCGCTTGTTCGTATCAGGACATGCTAGGGTTGGATACCAGCATCGTGGAACATCATCTACCGTTAAAGTCCGAATGTCCACCAGTAAAGTAAAGGTTGAGACGAACTCACCCCGACATGGCCATCAAAATAAAAGAGGAGGTACAGAAACAGATTGACGCGGGTTTCCTCGCCACATCAGAATATCCTCAATGGTTAGCCAACATTGTACCAGTTCCAAAAAAAGGCTAGTCCAAAGAACGACTTTCCCTTACCACACATCGACATGCTGGTAGACAGTACAGCAAAATTAAGGTATATGTCACGGGCTATAATCAGATAAAAATGGCGCCGAAAGACATGGAGAAAACTTCATTCATTACCCCATGGGGTACCTTTTCTTACAAGGTGCCGTTCGGTTTGAAGAACGCCGGGGCAACCTATCAAAGGGCCATGGCTACTCTGTTTCATGACATGATACACAAAGAAATTAAGGTATATGTCAATGACATGATTGCCAAATCTAAAACAGAAGAGGAGCATGTGACCCATCTGTCAAAGCTATTCGAGCGTCTGAGAAAGTACAAACTCTGCTTGAATCCCAAAAAGTGCACGTTCGATGTTCGTTCAGGGAAACTCTTAGGGTTCATCGTCAACCAGAAAGGAATTGAGGTTGATCCTGACAAGGCCAAGCCCATTCAAGAAATACCTTCTCCGAAAACTGAAAAACAAGTCATAGGATTCCTGGGACGTTTGAACTACATCTCCAGATTCATATTCCTCATGACCGCGACCTGTGCGCCGATTTCTAAGTTACTCAAAAAGAATCAGGATTGCGTTTGGACAGAAGACTGCCAAACCGCCTTCGACAGTATTAAGGAATACCTGTTGAACCCGCCGATTCCATCACCTCAAGTGGAAGGAAGGCCACTAATCATCCACTTATTAGTCTTGGAAGACTCCATGGGCTGTGTACTTGGCCAACAAGACGAAACCAAAAGAAAAGAGTCTGCCATCTACTATTTGAGCAAGAAATTCACCAACTGCGAGACTCGGTACACTGTGCTTGAGAAAACTTGCTGCGCTTTGGCTTGGGCAACCAAACTTCTTCGCCAGTACATGATTCGTCACAGTACTTGGTTGATCTCCGAAATGGATCCAATCAAGTATGTATTTGGAAAACCTGCTCTGACGGTGTCACACCCCAATTTTTAACCACTAAGATTTCCCATCATTGTGCAAATCATCATCACATTATGGATGAACCATTAGTCTCCCCAAAGATGGGTGAGCATCTACTACAATCAAATTTAGGGTTTCCAACCCTCTCAGAGTTCTTAGACAAAGGATAAATCAAGAATGGGCATGATTTTCAACTTGTCTAACCTCTTAAACATCCGCCAAGGGATCAAGAGGACTCCCACCTCAAGAATCAAACACAAGGCTGCAACATTCCAAGTGGATCAAGCCTCAACATCACCAGTGTCACCAAATTAGGGTTTTGGTCGATCAGGACCTCCAGATGAAAATTTTCCTCTGGGCATGAGCCAATGCTTCAAAGCATAACCTATTATGCTCCAAGGGACATCATGAACCCAATCATCAAGTCAATTTAACCTCAGGGGATGCATACATCAAAAATCAGGAAGTAGGGTTTCTTGACCTAATTCACCCCTAAGTTGACTTTTGGGACAAATCATGAGCCAAGACCTCAAGACATTATTTGATGGTCTCTAATAAACCACATTAATCCATTTGCAACAATGGATTGATCCAATAAGCTTGAGTAACAAGTTTCAATTTCATCTGAACCACAGTTAGGGTTTCGCGAGAAAAGTCAGCTGTATCTTTGACTTTTGACCAGGACATGCTCCCTAACCCTAGGACATGATTCAATACACCCTATAACACCTATGAAATCAATCCATCAAGTTTTATTTAGGTCAAGTACTTGATTTCATTGAGGATCGCACAGTTTGGAATTCATCTGATAAAAAGCCAACTGTGCACAAAAGTCAAAGTTTGACTTTTTGAGATTTTTCACAATTATGGTTTTTTAACCCTAAAATGAACTTAATATGTGATTGGAATCATCATTCATCAAGAAAAATCAAGAAAAGTGGGATAACTTGTAAAAGGGGTAACCATAAAAAACTTAGAAATTTTCTAAGTTATGGAACAAAGTGGCTAGGGTACAAACTTTGGAGGATCATAAGTCCTAAACCACAAGGCCATTTTTCCCCATCCAAAGCTGGATTTGTAGCTCTCATGCCCCTCTACAAAAGCTTCAACTACACCTCATTCCAATTCATCATGGATTTTGAGTTATGGAATGATCAAAATGGCTGAAAACATGAAATGTCACTTTTTCCAACACTTAGTGAAATTTTCACTAAGTCAGAATCTGCCTTACCTTTTTCCAAATGTAGGGGCATTTTTCTCTTTGATCCAAAAAGTATCAAAATGAACTATGATCAAACAATTGTTGTATCATATAAGGGCTTTCTAAAATGGCCAAGAATATCACCAAACTCAACTTGAGTCATGAGATATGACAATGGCAACATGCCTTGCTGAAAACTGCCAAAGCAAGGTAGATTTTGGAGTTTTGCTCGATTTGCCCAAATTTTGCAAAGGGAAAGCAACTCTATCTATTTGAACACGTCAAGGGGGGACCAAGGAGGAACCAACTGTGATCCCAAGCCTCCCAAGTCTTTGGAACCAAAAATAGCATGCCAAACCTAGAATTGCCTAAAAGAGGGACAAGACTCCAATTTTGGATTGGAGAATTCAATGCATGCACCAAGGTGGCATGGACTGAGCCATTGCCAACTGAATTCAGTCAAGACTTATCCAAGACCAAGGGGACCAGCAGCCTGTGCCCTAACCTCTAGTTAATGGCCAGAGGAGACTTGGATTCTCATTGCTTAACATTGGCCAAACCTATGCAACAGTTTCCATTCACTATTCCTTGCAAAACAAACTTACTCTACTATAAATAGAGCTTAATTGTGATCGGTTTGAGTACACCAAAGCCATCAAACAGATGCTTTTCTCAAAATCCCTCTCTTTAGGCCAAAATGCCTTCTTTAGCAAGGTAACTCTGAGTTTTTGAGTTTGAGAGCAATTCCAACCAATCCAATCACACACACACACCTCATAAACATCATATAGAAGTGATCCAAACACTCACATAACATCTGGAACATCAAAATCAAAAAATCACCAGCCAACTGCTCATGCCTTTGACAGATTTGTAGTTGGGGTACCATCTCAAGTTCCAGATCATTTCAATCCACTCCAAGCATCCAGACACACTCCATGCCACCTAGGGAAGATATCCACATCATTGGAACCTAGCTGTAATACCTCTAACACAAAACACGATCACCAGCTGCAAGTGGTAAGCATAAGCTTTTCTAACTCTATGATCCATGCAATTTTTGCTGCACAATAATTTGGCCATATGTTCATAATCATGCATGAAGTGTTTTCCCTCAATCAATTGCATTGTTTGAATCGTGTGTGGAATTTCTAAACCTTCATGCAGAATTTTGGGTTCTTTAGGTTTGTCTTTGATTTCTTATTACATGTTTAAAATAAATGAAATTAAAGACCATAAACATGATCGTGAGGTTGAAACGAGTAGATTGATATGTAGATTGGATGATATCATCAAGTATTCAGTGAGATTGATGAGAAAACACAAATCTGGGCAAAACAGAGCACGCGGGCAAAGCCAAGGTGTTCTTGGCGCCCTTTTTCAAATATTTGAATATTTGAATTTTGTGATTTTTATTTAATTGATTCAAAAATTAATTTCTCTCTGAGTTTTAATGATTTTGAGTTGATTCTTTTTTTAATAATTCACAAAAATATTAAAATATTTTATTTTATCAAAAAATCCCAAAAAATATTATTTATTTCATATAATTCATAGTTTTACAAAGAATTAATATTTTATTTGTTTTTGACATTTAAAATAGTTTTTCCTTCTTGATTTTGCAAATTTTAATGATTTCTAATCATTTTGTAGGTCAAAACTTGATTTTTGAAATATTAATCCAAGATCACAATTTGTTTTCCATATGTTTAACAATTTTGATCATTTTAATTGAATTTTTATTCAATTAAAATATATTTTGAAAACAAATTAGGGTTTTTGATTAATTCAACCCTCATCAAACTTTTTCAAACACTTTGGGCCTCTATTAGAGTGTAATACCCAACCCCTTTGGAAACCAAAACCCTTTTGGGCCTCACTCATTGTATAAGACCCATTGTGTTCTCAAAATCTCGGCGTGATCGCCATTTCAAAAACAAAGACCTCTTTTGGCCTCTCCTCAAGCTATAAGTCCCATTCAAAACCATTTTGGGCCACTAATAGAGTGTAAGACCCAACCCCCTTTTAACCAAAACCATTTTGGGCCTCAGACATTGTATAAGTCCCTCTGTGTTAAAAGAAAAAAACTTCGGCGCGATCGCAAGTTCAAAAAAACAAACCCTGGGCCTACCCTCGTGTTATAACCCCCATTTCTTTTCTTTAAAACTTTTTGGGCCTCTTGAGAGAGTATAAGACCCACCCCCTTTGTACAGAAAACCTTCCTCGGGCCTCAGTCACTTGTATAAGTCCTTGTACAAAAACGACAGTGCGATCACTGATAAAACCCTGGGCCTCTCCTTGAGCTGTAAGCCCCAATTTTCCTTTCAAAGTACTTTCTCCTTTGATTTTGTAATATACTGTTTTCAACTTTTCTTTGTTGAACAACTAACAATACAGCATGGAAGCTCTACAACCGAGTAAGTGTTTACCCGCTTTCATTTACCGCTTTCATACGTATATAACTATATTGTGGGGCTGTTTCACTGTAAGTCTTCTTTTATAAACTCATATCGACTGTGTAATACTAGTATAGAAATTTAGAGTTTCCCCGGCAATTACGTCTAGAACTAGACAAAACCTCGTCTCCTTACATCAATTTTAGATAACTAGATCTAAGGAATCTTCCCCTCCTTTGAACAGTTCATATACAGAAGGCCAATGTTCCAAGTGAAATCCCTTCTGGAACTGTTCGTCAGCCTCCTCTTGGGCTTAGTGCAAGGACCCACAGACTTCCTAAAAGCATCCCCGCCTCCTCTTGGGCGTTGTACAAGGACCCGTCAGCTTCTTAGAAGTTTTCACAGCCTCCTCTTAGGCTTCGTATAAAAATTCTTCATCCGGGAAGATAGCCTCCTCTTGGGCTTCGTACAAATTGTCCCTCGGCTTCTTAAAAGTTATTCTCGCCTTCTCTTGGGCCTTGTACAAATTGTCCCGACGACCTCCTAGAGGTATAGGAACATAAATTAGTCATCTTAATAGAGCAGTCTTTCAAAGAGTCTAGATCTTGCTGCTACTGTTCCTTAAGCATAGTACAAAAGATAAAACCCGTAGACTCGGACAGTCCAAAAACACTTTGGATTCCCCGTTTCCTTAAAGAACAGGAAATAATCCTGATCCTCAGATCAGCTCCATGAGTGCACCATTACACATATAAGAACTGATTTTCCCTTTTAACCAACATAGTGGACCTGTCACTCAACTGAAACAATCTCACATAGCCTTCTCTTGGGCTTTGTACAATGATTCTCCCCAGCGGAGCTAACCTTTTCAGCCTTCATCTCGGGCTTCGTACGAGATACAAAATCACTCTCTTGTTGAGTATAAAAGATTCTCTTGTTGAATCACCCTTCAGCCTCCGTCTCGGGCTTCATACGAGACACCAAATCACTCTCTTATTGAGTATAAAAGACTCTCTTGTTGAGTCAAAGAACTTTTAGCCTCCATTTTGGGCTTCGTACGAGATACAAAAACACTCTCTTGTTGAGTATAAAAGACTCTCTTGTTGAGTCAAACAAGTTTTAGCCTCTCTCTCGGGCTTCGTACGAGACACATAAAAACACCCTCTTGTTGGGTCAATAGCCTCCTCTTAGGCTTTGTATAAGGAAACCCCGGTTGAGTCAACCAACCTTTTAGCATCAAAATTTGTGCCTCGTTCACATTATACAAACATCAACAAATCCTTTTCCCCTATCTAATTGCTGTAAGCGGCAAGCCTCTGGATTATTTACATCCACGCCATTGTCCCTCTTTTAGCATGAGAAATTCCTAAGGAAATATGGCATAGCTCTAAACTAAGTTAAAGTCTTCTCCTTCAGGTTAAAAATCCCCTATAAAGGAAATTATGGCATTACTGGATTCATATATCCCAGTTAAAGTAATTCTCCTTTATAATCAGTCACCCAACAGTTGTGACAAACAGACCCCTTTAGAGGTGACAAATTCTCTCTAAAGTCGACACCCTTTTAGCTTCATATCTGGGGCTTTGAACAAGATACAAACAAACAAACCTCTTTAGCTTCACATCTTGGGCTTCAAACAAGATACAAATAGACACTTCAGCTTCAATATCTTGGGCTTTGAACGAGATACAAACCACATTTAGCTTCACGCATTGGGCTTTGAACAAGACACCAAAACACCATTTCCTCGCATAGAATAGGAGGAACTACGATCGCTCTAATTTCACTGTTTCGGTAAACGGGAATATGTAGGCATAAGATTGAAAGAGAAATCTTAGCGAGCACACTAATCAAAAACCCAAAGTCCCCTATCTCCATCCAATCTGGCACAGTATCCTAACAAATTCCCCATGAACAGTCCTGATACTTCGTTTTGAGCGAAATAACCAAAAATTGGGCTCCAAATCTACATAGCATCTGTAACCTAACAGACCGCTGTTTAAACTCGGTATGCAAGCAGGGTTAGTTAGAGACATCTATTTCCCTTCCTTCATCAGCTTCAATAGGATAAAAAATGAATCGACCTGTAGTACCTCAGAGCGACAGTGCTTAAGAACCACGTCCAAAATCGCTCGCTACACACGGGAAGGATTGCCCGTTGGCAGATATTGTTGTCAGAATATGACATAGAATACCATGCTCAAAAAGCCATTAAAGGAAGTATTTTAGCCGACCATTTGGCTCATCCACCAATTGACGATCAGGGATCAATTGGGTTTGACTTCCCAGACGAAGATGTCATGTATTTGAAAATGAAAGATTGCAATGAACCGCTACCCAGTGAAGGGCCAGAACCAGGTTCCCAATGGGGACTAATTTTCGACGTAGATGTCAATCATTACGAAAATGGATTTGGGGCAATCATCATAACACCTCAGGGTACCCACATTCCTTTCACCGCCAGACTTACATTCAAGTGTACGAACAACGAGGCCGAATGCGAAGCTTGTATCATGAGTCTCGAGGAAGTGATCGACTTAAGGATCAAAAACTTGGATGTATATGGCGACTCAACCCTGGTTATCAATCAGATCAAAGGAGATTGGAACACATACCAATCAGGATTGATTCTTTACAAAGATTATGCGAGAAGGTTGTTACCCTTATTCAACAGAATTGAGTTCCATCACATCACTCGTGAAGAGAATCACATGGCTGATGCCTTAGCCACTCTCTCTTCCATGATTAGTGTGGGTCAATGTGTCGCGGTGAAAATTCGATACCATAGTTATTAATGAACTAGGATCACTTTTATTTCGACACCGTCTTTGATTTATCCAAAGGAAAGGTTCAAGGTCAAAAACCTAAAGGGGAGATCTAAGGTTCGGGAGTTGGTTACGCCTAGGGAAGGTATTAGCATCCTAAACGTCCGTAGTACTCTTTGGGAACCTCTCATTTTATTATATTATTTTTTATTTATTTTTTAGCTTGCTAAGGGTACTATGCTAAAGGTTGAGAACCCTAGGGGTTAGTATCTAAGTATACTCGATAAGGCATCACACCTTACGCCTACGTATCCTCGGGTGTAGAGTCAGAGTATGCGTAGTTCTAAGAAGAGGAACTTCTTGACAGGGTCAAGGTTCCAAGAGGGAAGTAAGGTTTTGGGCAAAATCTTACATAGAGTACGGTGACTCTAAAGTTGTAGGATGGTCCAAGAGGGGTAGGTTTGTAAATGTTCATAGAGGATATTTACTCGTAGTATAAAAACTCCGATCCTAAAGCTAAGGTTTTTAAGTTTCTACAACGAGACATGGAGTACGAAAACTCCGGATCCTAAGGCCAAGGTTCTAAAGGTTAGTCCTATGACATTGAGTCAATGTGGGGTGACCTTCCTTTGGATTAAAAAGGGGGATATGACCAATATAAATAATTTAAATGGAAAATTAAGATATAATAATTCATGCAATCATATTATAAAATAATGAGCATAAGATCATGGTTTAAACTTCAACATATATGGCAAACAAATAATATTCGAACAAGACACTCAAATCATGCATCATATATGTATTTTCAAGAAAGTTAACATGCAATGAAAAAAAAGAGACGAATACGATATAAGAGGTTATAAGCTTATTTTAATTGGGAATAGAACATGATAAAATCAAAGGGATTATTTTTTATTATTATTTTTTAATTGATAAGAGGATTAATTCTAAATGACCTTATAAAAAAAGTTTATTAACAAAAGGAATTTGCGCTTGACAACTTATTATGAAAATTATTTTGGTGACATATTTATAAAAAAACTAAGTTGTTATTAAAAGTTATTTTAAAAAAGCGAATTAAAAAACATTATTATTAAGTTGTTATAACAAAGACAAGTCGTATTATATTTTCACAGCACAATAAAAATTATACTTCATTATTCATTTTCAACGAATTAAAATTATGCTTATTTCAACAAGTTATCTTTTAATTTAACAAAATAACAAAAGGATCAGGTTTTAAAGAAAAATAGATTATGTTTTATTAAAAAGGATTATGATTATTTTAACAAACAGAATTGGTGTTTTAGTTGAAACAGATTAAGAAAAAGATTAGTTGATTAAAAGAAAACTGGTTTATGCACGGCATTCAGAAAAAACCAAAGTGAGCAGGTCAAACTCTCTCTCTTGTTCGTACCCAACCTCATTTCTTCTCTCTCGTTCAAGCGCTCTCACTTCTTCTCTCTCGTTCAAACGATCTAATCCGTTCAAACCCATGATTTAATAACCTGTACCAAATCGCTCTCACAAATTACACAGAAAGATCACGAACCCTAAAATCCCAAATTGAAACCCAGAGCGACATGCAAATGGCAATCGGACATGGAATCACAAATTAATGGTGTTGAATGCAAAATAAGAAGAATCAATGCAAGATACATGAAGAAGAAGGGGTTTTAGGTTTACCTATCGGAGACCCTCCGATGGGGCTTTAACGGCGGCGCGTGAGCTGAAGACGAACCCTCGTGATGCTCCAGGTGATATCCTCCCTTCGTGTATGTTTATTAGGTATTTCTGAGTCCGTTGGGCGATGATGAACGCTCTTGGTGTTCTGAGCCTCAATTGTATTGTTTCGAATGCGTAGGATTTTTGTGGCTTTTCCGTCAATTTTCTGTGTGTTTTCTGCCAAGAATCTATCCCTTTTTATAGGCCGATGATGAATTAGGGAAATTGAAAATCTTGAATGCTGATTTGATAATGCGTTAAATGACTTGATCCGATTTGGGTTGGATTTGGAAAGGTTTTGAACTGAAATTGAATTTGGATATTCTGATACGATCTGATTTGCTGATTTGGGAAGTTTTTTGAATCTGAAATTGAATTTGTGATACTCTGATACGATCTGATTTGCTGATTTGGTTTTAAAAATGGGAAGTTTTTGAAATTTCTCTTGAATACAATTTGATACGATTGATCTGAAATATTTGAAAAGGAAATCTCAGTTTTGGGTGTGATTCTTTTAATCGAATAATTTGAAAACTTAGATTTAATCCCAATTGGAAAGAATTGAAGTTGGCGGCGTCTTTACGATGTTGCCCTCAATTCAATATGATGAAAAAACTGATTCTCCAAAATAACTCTGAGGCCAATTAGGAAACTTTTCAAATTTGTTCTTGAATGTGTTTCATTACTATTGATGCTGACGATTTGACTCTTGATCTTTCATTCCACGTATACTTGGTGATAAAATTTGGAGCTACCTGGGGAGACGGTCAGGATTTGCGCTGTATGGGCACAAACTATGGTAGGAAACTTCGATGGCATCTAAATGGAAGCTGGCAGTTCTTGTAAAGTAAGTCTAGTAATTCCTTGCCTCAATTGATTTTCGACAAAGTCTATATGAACAGGCTAATCATGAGTTAATTGGTTTATGATGATGTTTCTGTCTTCACTTTTGCTGCTTGATGAATTGATAGTTTGCTTCCGTTTTGAATTAATTATGTCTGAGGTTGATTTGGAAACATGATATCAAATGTTGAATAACTAGGATACTCTGTTGCGATTTCATGATATGTGATTATGATGGTAAACATTTTGTAAACATTTTCTCTTCTTGCAAAATTATGAAAGATCTCCATGAATGTTCGGTTTTCTTGATTTGGAACTTGATGCCGGTGATTTGAAAATCTGATATCTCTTGCCATGTTATCAGGCCTATACGCTGCTGCTAAGGTGATTGAATGTCGTCGAACTCACCCATTTGGCCAGTTCAAATTGGCGTGCAGAACTAATACAGTGCAGGTGTCAAATGGTGTTTCTAATGTCATCATGATTGCCGGACTGGAGGTTAGATTATCAGGTTTAAAATGGTGTAAGGTTCCGATGTAGATAAGGAATTAGGCCGCTGTATTGAGGTGTCAAACCAATATGTCCCCCTAGCAGAGTATTCAATACTACAAAATTTATTTTCAATTTCAATTTCTTCATCAACTTCGATTGGAATCCGTAACTCACGTCTATCCACTTGAGGTCATCATTTGTAGCTTATTCCAATCTCATTTCTTTTTTAGGTAATCAAACATAAGAGCTTTTTTGAAAATTTCGCCGTTCGACTGGGCAGTCCAATTGCTAGGTTTGCTGAATTATCCGTAGCGAGGACAGGGTTCAGAGGCGAGATGTGAGCATTTTCCATTGGTGCTTCTGGGATTCTAATCCATAAGTAACCTCATGGTACGATTCGTTTAAATAGCAACTTTCAATAAGCGTTTTACTGTCTTTCAAATATATACCTTTGAACCACTAACTTCGTTTCCATTTCTCGTGCGCTTTTGTTTTGACCAGCCCTTGGTAATTGTTTACGCTAGGCAGAGGTCATGGTTGAATCATCTAAGATGCGTCTTGCAATCACTTGGGATCCACTACTGGTAGTAGTTCTTCTGGAAGGTACTCTTGATCTATTGTAATTACATTGCAACTCTCAGCAGCTTTTAAGAATCTGTCTCCCGATTTTGTTGGCTGAACAGATTTTTGTAGTCACAAACCTGAAATGTTCACATCATCTTGTAGGTTTGCAGCCCCACTGACTCCATCAGCAAATTTGGTGCATAGTGGTTTGCTTGGCGACTAAATAGTCCCCGGTGAAGAATTGTATTCTGAGGTCTAATGGAGGATCCAGCCATTGCAAAATTTGCTTCATGGCTAAAACTGATCCAACAACATCAAGAAATACATTCAAATATGGAAGGTCTGGCTTTCAGCAATGAGATCAACGAGCGAATGGCCATCACAGTAATGATCAGAAGCATGATGGAAGAAGGATTTTCCATAGGGATGGCCAAGTTAACCAAAGGCAGCAGAGAGTCCTCTTGTGTCTGGATTTGAATTACCAAAGTTGTATATTGCTAGAAGTTTGCATTTCCTTGAATCGCCTGCTATTGTTACTATTGAATAGTCTGTAATAGTTGAACAGTAGTTGAATTCTTCTCCGTATTTTAAATATGCTTCATGTTGTTCCACTTCATACCATTTCATTTGTATTCCACCTACTTTTGTAGCACCTTAAAGTTGATGGATAATGCTATTCTGAATTCTTCTTTGGCTTTGTGGTGCTTGATTAAGAATAGCAGAAGCTTTTGGAACAGGATGAAACTCAGTAATTTCAAGGTAACCGAGTACTGGCCTTCTTGCTTTGAAACCAAATTTTCCAAGTATTTATCAAAAGTGCCTCCATCTTGAAATGAAACGGATCTTGACATACTCGCCTTTGTAATTGATCTGGAGCTTGTAATTCCCAAAACTTTAACCTCTAAATTTATGAGCATGGATTGGTGAACTCAATGGAAAAATGTGAACTCATAGTAAATCGGGCCATAGCTTTAAGATTTGGACTTGTTAAGTTGTGTGAACTCATGATTCGAATAAACTTGTAGTTTTTGGGAAATGAGAATGAATTCCACTCTGATATGATATGGATTGGATTTTTTTTTGCCATGCCTGAAGCTTCACTGGTGATGACATAATTTTGAATCACCTCGAGAGTTTCAACTTTGATTTCTCATCAGCACTTGTAACATAATCTTTATGCCTTAATTATCAATCCATCACAGATTGAATTTATCCCTTGATTACAGGTGGATTGTGCCATGAGTCTCTTAATTCAAATTTCTTCGTTAATTTAAAAAACCAATTATCATGTCTTGAAATAAATCCATTCATGTAGCTTAGGAAAATGATCAAGTCATGACTATCAAATCATGAGAATGAGATCACGCCTCTCCTTTGCTTCCCCTTAAAATTGCCATACCTACACAAACTGGTTAGTGATAAAAAACTGCACACAAAGGCCTAAAGATGCTATGCAAAGAACAAAGGATCTTAGGGTCAAAAATTAGGGTGCGACACAATGGAACGACATACCTAAGATTGACGTAATGCGCCTAGAACGGCCTGCTTACATCTTCACGATTGAAGCAGTCATAGACGACAAACCTTGGTATCACGATATCAAATGCTTCCTTCAGAAACAGGAGTACCCACCTGGGGCATCCAGAAGATTGGCTGGCAACTTCTTCCTGAGCGGTGATAGACTCTATAAGAGGAACTTTGACATGGTCTTACTCCGATGTGTTGACAGACTAGAAGCAAACATGCTGATAAAGGAAATTCATGAAGGATCCTTTGGCACTCATGCTAATGGACACACAATGGCGAGAAAAATTCTAAGAGCAGGGTACTATTGGTTGACAATGGAATCTGACTGCTACATGTACATGAGGAAGTGTCACAAGTGTCAAATATACTCAGACAAAATCCATGTACCGCCAACACATCTCAAAGTACTCTCTTCCCCATGGCCTTTTTCCATATGGGGAATTGACATGATTGGCATGATTGAGCCCAAGGCTTCAAACGGACATCGATTCATCCTGGTAGCCATTGATTACTTCACCAAGTTGGTCGAAGCAGCGTCTTATGCTAAGGCAACCTGACAAGTGGTGGTCCGGTTTATCAAAAACAATCTCATATGCCGTTATGGTGTTCCAAGCCAGATCATTACTAATAATGGATCCAACTTGAACAATAAGATGATGAAAGAGTTGTGCGCTGAGTTCAAGATCGAACACCATAACTTATCTCCCTACCGACCCAAGATGAATGGCGCGGTAGAAGCGGCTAACAAGAACATCAAGAAGATTGTTCAAAAGATGGTTGTAACCTACAAAGATTGGCACGAGATTCTACCCTTTGCTCTTCACATTTATCGCACATCTGTCCGCACTTCAACAGGGGTAACCCCTTTCTCTCTAGTATATGGCATGGAGGCAGTGCTCCCCATAGAAGTAGAGATCCCATCAATCCGGGTATTGATCGAAGCTAAGCTTACAGAGGCTGAATGGTGTCAAAGTCAACACGACGAATTAAACCTGATCGAAGAGAAGCGAATCACAGCACTATGCCACGGCCAATTGTATCAACATAGAATGAAGAAGGCATTTGATAAAAAGGTTCGACATCGCGTCTTCAGGAAAGGAGACCTCGTGCTCAAGAAGATACAATCATTTCTCACTGATTCGCGAGGCAAGTGGACTCTGAATTATGACAGCCCCTAGGTGGTCAAGAAAGCTTTCTCAGGAGGTGCCTTGAGGCTTGCAACCATGGACGGAGAGGAATTTTCCTACCCCACAAATGTTGATGTAGTCAAGAAATACTTTGCCTAAATAATAATAAATAAAAAACGTCTCGGTGGATTGAAAACCCGAAAGGGTGGTTCAGGCAAAAATTAGAGACATAATAAAAAATAATCCTGGTAGATTGGAAATCTCAAAGTACAATCCAGGCAAAAGTTAGGGATAATGGCAAGTAACTACGTCCAACAAAGGGGAAAATCCTCAGCAGCAGTTACACCATCCATAGGAAGAAAACTCCAGTCAAGGTCATCTTCGACAGAAGCTCAGGATGCCCAGAATTCAAAGTTGGTAGAAGGATAGTGGTCGTTAGGTTTCAATGTAGCCCTTTTCCCGTAAATTACCATTTTCTAACTTTGTAGATACTCTATGGAATCACGCGGTTGGCTGATTTCCATCCTATCAATAAAATTTGAGGCCTTGTGCTTTTGTTTGCAATTCTTATTTGTTTTAGCTTTACATAACGACATTTCTAACATGATTAACGATTCTTGAAATAAAACAAAAATGAATTTACTTGTTAAAACTTTTTCTGCTTTTAAAATAAAGATGACAATTTCTTTTGACTATTGAACATCGAAAGAACATCGATCGCTTCGCCAGAAGTAATCGAACTTCAAAGTGCAGAATCAAATTAATCCTTCAAAATCAGAGCACCTGAATGAAGGATCAACAATGTCTGAAACCATGTTTCATCTGACGCCCTCGGCAGAGTCCTTATCTCCTAAGCCCGACCAACATAGCTCCCGAAAGGGACTATCTCTCCTAAGTAAGACATAATTGCTACTTTTGGATCAGTGATACCTCTTCTTCCCCCGCAGTGGCCGAGTATCCGGTCGTGTTCATCCATTAGTCTGTATGTCGCGTGAGTTTTGTCGGCATAAACATACATACATCATGCATTGTTGATTCATTCATAGTCATATTGCATCACTATCACTCTAGTCGGTCTCACCCCCTAGTGATAAACGTCCTCTTGTCAATCGATTTGTCAGTTCTCTCCTTGTCAAGAAACGCCATGTCTGAACAACCGCTTCTCCACTTTGTTGTTAAACTAAAGTCGGTCCTCGACCACTTTGATAACTTGAACCTCTGAAAGACCAGAAAATGCTCGACAAATGTTACTCTTCACCGTTGAAGATGATATCTTCACTTTCCCGTATTAAGGAAAATCCTTTGAGAAAGCCTCAGGACTAAAGACTTTCAGCAACGCATTGATTTTCCTCTCCAGAGAATCGATGTTCATAAGGTCATCGGCACCTCAAAATTGGATCACATCATATGGCATTTCTCTGGGAGGATCTCGAGAAAAGTATGATGCAATATCCCCAAGCGAAAGCAGTCTCTCAAGAGACTCGTTTTCCTCAGTAGAGTCAACAAATGGCATCTCCAACAGGGAAGTTTGTGCCTCTATACAATCAAAACCAGTTCCATCAAATGGCATCTCTCCAGGAAAATTTGGAGAGAAGTTTGAGGAGAACCGCTTCAAGTAGCGTCCCTTGTCAATAAAGTTTATTGACAAAAGAAACTAAGACCAGATCCTTCTTAGGAAACCAGGATCGAGGGGAAGTTTATATCAGAAATCGAGACCAGATCCTTGGTAGGAAACTAGGATCTAGGGGAAGTTTATTTACGAAACTAAGACCAGTTCCTTGGTAGGAAACCAGGATCGAGGGGAAGTTTATTTCAGAAACTAAGACCGGATCCTTGGTAGGGAACCAGGATCGAGGGAATGTTTTTACCTTTTCTGAGCATCACTGCTTAGCAAAAGAAGAAGGATGCGTGAACTACCGTTCTTGACCACCATCAAAATTTCAGGTATTCCGATATTTAATCCTCTTGCACCCTGAATGCCCGAATACCTTCGTCATTCACACCTTCGTGTCTAAGAAGATTAAATAGGGGCATCTGTCATACCCCAAATTTTGACCACTAAGCTTTCCCATCATTGGGCAAATCCTCATCACAATATGGATGGACCATTATATCATTAGTCTCCCCAAAGATGGGTGAGCATCCACTACAGTCAAATTTAGGGTTTCCAGCCCTCTCATAGTTCTTAGACAAAGGATCAATCAAGAATTGACATGATCTTTAACTTGTCTAACCTCTTAAACATCCACCAAGGGATCAAGAGGACGCCTACCTCAAGAATCAAGCACAAGGCTGCAGCATTCCAAGTGGATCAAGCCTCAAGATCACCGGTGTCACCAAATTAGGGTTTTGGTCGACCAGGGCCTCCAGATGGAAATTTTCCTCTGGGCATGAGCCCATGCTTTACAATACAACCTAAGATGCTCCAAGGGACATCATAAACCCAAGCATCAAAAATCAGGAATTAGTGTTTCTTGACCTAATTCACCCCTAAGTTGAATTTTTGGACAAATCATGAGCCAAGACCTCAAGGCAAGATTTGAGGGTCTCTAACACACTACATTGATCCATTTGCAACAATGGATTGATCCAAGAAGCTTGATCAACAAGTTTCAATCTAATATGAACCACAGTTAGGGTTTCGCGAGAAAAGTCAACTGTATCTTTGACTTTTGACCAGGACATGCTCCCAAACCCTATGACATGAATCAATACACCCTATAAAACCTATGAAATAAATACATCAAGTTTGATTTAGGTCAAGGACTTGATTTCATAAAGGATCACACAGTTTGGAATTCATCTGATAAAAAGTCAACTGTGCACAAAAGTCAAAGTTTGACTTTTTGAGATTTTTCACAATTATGGTTTTTTAACCCTAAAATAATGTTAATGTGTGATTGGAATCATCATTCATCAAGAAAAATCAAGAAAAGTGGGATAACTTGTAAAAGGGGTAACCATAAAAAACTTAGAAATTTTCTATGTTATGGAACAAAGTGGCTAGGGTACCAACTTTGGAGGATCATAACTCCTAAACCACAAGGCCATTTTTCCCCATACAAAGATGGATTTGTAACCCTCATGGCCCTATACAAAAGCTTCAACTACACCTCATTCTAGTTCATCATGGATTTTGAGTTATGGAATGATCAAAATGGATGAAAACATGAAATGTGACTTTTTCCAACACTTTGTGAAATTTTCACTATGTCAGAATCTGCCTTACTTTTTTCCAAATGTAGGGGCATTTTTCAATTGGATCCAAAAAGTATCAAAACCAATTATGATCAAACAATTATTGTATCATATGAGGGCTTTCCAAAATGGCCAAGAACATCACCAAACTCCACTTGTGCCATGAGATATGAGAATGGCAATATGCCTTGCTGAAAACTGCCAAGGCTAGGCAGAATTTTGTATTTTAGCTCGATTTGGCAAAATCAGATAATTCCAAGCCTTGTCATCACTTTAGACACTTCTGAGGATCAAATCTAAAGGGAACAAACACTGATCCAAGCCTCCAAAGTCTTTGGAACAAGAAGTAGCATGCCAAACCTAGAAATCCCTAAAAGAGGGACACGACTCCAATTTTGGATTGGAGCATTTAATGGATGCTTAGAGGTGGCATGGACTGACACATTTGTAACTAAATTCAGTCAGGAATGACCCAACAACTAGGGAAACAAAGGCCTGTGCTCTAACCTCTAGTCAATGGCTATAGGAGACTTGGCTTCCCATTGATCAACATTGGCCAAACCTCTGATGTGGTTACCATTCACTATTGATCCCAAAACAAACTTGCTCTACTATAAATAGAGCTCATTTGTGCTCAGTTTGAGTACACCAAAGCCATCAATCAGATGCTTTCCTCAAAATCCCTCTCTTTAGGCCAAAATGCCTTCTTTAGCAAGGTAACTCTGAGTTTTTGAGTTAGAGAGCAATTCCACCACAGGTTATGATCCAAACACATCAAATATATCATATCTAAGCTGTCCAAGCTCTCACAAGTGACTTGTAATCCTTAAATCACAAAGTCACCTCTCAAAACCTCAAAATAGTACTTTTGTGCATTTTTCAACCCATGCCTTGATTCAGTCATTTTCCAAACCAGATAAAACCTCAAACACACTCCAAATATCATCCTTGAACTGTCCCAAATGGTTCCCCCCATCTGGAACACCATTTGAGAGAGTTGTTATTTTGGCCATTTTAACCCCTTTTGAAAGAAAGGGCCAGTTTGTGTTTTTGCAGGTTCTAGCTGATTCCAAACACCCTAAAAGCTTCTAAGGCATCAAACCATTTCAAGAACCAGAAACTTGGCAGATTGCACAAAAAACTCCAAAAGCTCAAAAGAGAGGTAATCATCATGACTTGAACTTCCCAAAATATAGATTGCTTTGAAGTCCACTAATCATGCATATCTCATACATGTTGTATATGTTGTGTTTGAACCAATTCATCATGTAATTCATGCCTGTACCAAAGTGTAGCATAGATAATGCAATTATATGCCTATTTCAAAACCACCATCGGATTTTGAGGAGGGAGCGTGATCTAAAAAAATACCACCACCATTGGATTCCTTGTGAAATTCTAGGCAAGATGCATATAAATTTTGTCCCCAACCATGGAGAAATGTGACAGTTATGGACCTTCCCGTTTCTTGCCAAAATTTGCCTTGCCTTCCTTGGCCAGGCTTAGAAAACAAGGCAAGCCTTGTGTATTTGTTGGTTTGTTTCAATCAACGGATGTATCACCACCCCAGTGGTAAGGCGCGCGCCCTATAACCTTGAAGTCGTGGGTTCAAACCCTACCCAGACCATTTTGTGTTTTCTCACTTTTTTGCTATTTTTCCAATATTTTCATGTTTTATTAATTAATTGGAAAATAAATAACTCCTTCAATTTTAATTATTTTTTATTGGTTCTTTTTGGAAAAAATCACAAAAATGTTGAAATATTTTATTCCACAAAAAATCAAGGTTATAATATTTATTTAGTATAATTATTATTTTTGTGAATAAAGTCCTTTTTAATTGTTTTTAACATTTTAAAAGTGAAAATTTACCTTGAAAATCAAAACCAAATGAGCTTTAATTCATTTTGTAATTAAAACCTCATTTTTCAAACCTTAAACAAAAATCACAAGTGGTTTATTCAAACTCATTTGGTATTTTTTATTGATTTTCTTTAAATATTTACTTTTAAAGGGAAAAATTAGGGTTTTCTTTGATTTCAAACCTCATCAATCATTTTCATATCTTTCTGGGCCTCTAATGGAATGTAAGATCCAATCATTTGTAAATACAACCAATTTTGGGCCTCACTTATTGTATAAGTCCCGTTGTATTTCAAAAGTTCGGCGCGATTATCGCCCGTGTAAAACAAACCCTGGGCCTCTCCTCGAGCTATAAGATCCATTCAAAAATCATTTTTGGTCCTCTAATAGAGTGTAAGACCCAATCCCCTTTTGAAACAAAAAACTTTTGGGCCTCAGTCATTGTATAAGACACACGGTGTTTTCAAAACCTCGGCGCGATCGTCACCCTTTTCAAAATTAACCATTGGGCTTCCCCTTGAGCTATAAGACCCATATTTGTTAACTTTCAATCATTTTGAGCCTCTTGAGAGAGTGTAAGACCCATCCCCTTTATACATAAAACCTTTCTTGGGCCTCAGTCACTTGTATAAGTCCCTGTACAAAACGACAGTGCAATCACTGATAAAACCCTGGACCTCTCCTTGAGCTGTAAGCCCCAATTTTCCATTCAATGTACTTTCTCCTTTGATTCAGAATATAATATTGTTATCAAAGCTTTCTTTATTGAATAACTAATAATACAGCATGGAAGCTCTACAACCGAGTAAATGTATACCCGCTTTCATTTACCGCTTTCATATGTATATAACTGTACTGTGGGGCTGTTTCACTGTAAGTCTTCTTTCATAAACTCATATCGACTGTTTAATAATAGTATAAATATTTAGAGTTTCCCTGGCAATTACGTCTAGAACTAGACATGACCTCGTCTCCTTACATCCGGTGTTCTCTCGGATATTTCAACATAACCTAAATCGTGAGAATTTTCTTTTACAACAATTTTAGATAACTAGATCTAAGAAATCTCCCCCTTGAACAGTTCATATACAGAAGGCCAATGTTCCAAGTGAAACCCCTTCTGGAACTGTTCATCAGCCTCCTCTTGGGCTTAGTGCAAAGACCCACAGGCTTTCTAAAAGCATCCCCGCCTCCTCTTGGGCGTTGTACAAGGACCCATCGGCTTCTTAGAAGTTTTCACAGCCTCCTCTTAGGCTTCGTATAATGATTCTTCCTCCGGAAAGAAAGCCTCCTCTAGGGCTTCGTACAAATTATCCCTCGGCTTCTTAAAAGTTTTTCTCGCCTTCTCTTGGGCTTCGTACAAATGGTCCCGACGACCTCCTAGAGGTATAGGAACAGAAATAAGTCATCTTAATAGAATAGTCTTTCAAAGAGTCTAGATCTTACTATTGTTCCTTAAGAATAGTACAATAGATAAAACCCACAGACTCGGACAGTCTAAAGCCCCTTTGGATTCCCCGTTTCCTTAAATAACAGGAAGTAATCCCGATCCTCAGATCAAATCTATGAGTGCAACATTACTCATATAAGAACTGATTTTCTCTTTTAACCAACATACCGGACCTGTCACTCAACTGAAACAGTCCCACCTAGCCTCCTCTTGGGCTTTGTACAATGATTCTCCCCAGCGGAGCTCACCCTTTTAGCCTCCATCTCGGGCTTCGTACGAGATACAAAACCCTTTCTTGTTGAGTATAAAAGGACTCTCTTGTTGAGTCAAACACCTTCAGCCTCCATCTCGGGCTTCGTACGAGATACCAAAACACTCTCTTGTTGAGTATTAAAGATTCTCTTGTTGAGACAAACATTTTTTAGCCTCCATCTCGGGCTTCATACGAGATATAAAAACACCCTCTTGGTGAGTATAAACGACTCTCTTGTTGCATCAAACAACCTTTAGCTTCCGTCTTGGGCTTCGTACAAGACACATACAAAAGCACTCTCTTGTTGAGTCAACCCTTTTAGCCTCTCTCTCGGGCTTCATACGAGACACATAAAAGCACCCTCTTGTTGGGCCAATAGCCTCCTCTTAGGCATTGTATAAGAAAACCCCGGTTGAGTCAATTAACCTTTTAGCATCAAATTTGTGCCTCGTTCACAGTATACAAACATCAACAACTCCTTTTCCCCCATCTAATTGCTGTAAGCACCAAGCCCCTGGATTATTTACATCCACACCACTGCCCCTCTTTTAGAATAAGAAATTCCTAAGGAAAGATGGCATTGCTCTACACTGACTCTGACTTTCCCATTGCACCGAGGGAGTACATAGGCCTAGGACAACGATACCGTCCTATCGAGTCACTTCTTTTTCTTTCTTTTCTTCTTCGTTTCTCCATTCTTTTCGTTCTCGTTTCTTCTCCTGTACAGTAGCAGTGGAGCTCCAGATGACGACACCCCTTGATGCAGACAACAAGCGTGGATCCCGTTGAGTACGATGGACGTGTTGGGTGCTAGCACCTTCCCTTCACGTAACCGACTCCCGTACCCGTTTCTCTTGGTCGTGAGACCATGTCTTTCCCCCTTCCTTTCAGGTTTATGCAGTGTTTCCTTTCCCTCTCTTGGGATAAATACACATTGCTGGCGACTCTGTTTTCCGCGCCACTCTCGCGTTTGTACCATTGGATGCGAATCTTTCGGGAGCGACAGTTAGGAAATAAAACGATGCCATAGATACACAAGGCTAAGATAGCATTATAGACCGTCCAATTCTTGGCGTTGGAACATTCCTGAGCTTGATCTGCAAGAAATTCTAAGTGAAAGCCTTTGACTCCGCTCTTACTGGCAACATTTCTCTTCAGCACTGACTGTTCCACCTGTAGGGCCGTTGTAATTTCTTCTCTGCTGGGGTGATCTCCAGAAAAGAATGGCACATTTGATTTGACTGAAATACCCAAGATGAATGAAAGCTCCTCTAGTGTAGGCATCAAGATATACCCCGGAAAGACAAAGTATCTTAGTGAAGGCTCATAGAACTGCAGTAGAGTGTGGAGGGCATCATGCTCATACTTTGTAATAATACAGACCATTTTCTCCAATCTCCCATGTTTCTTCTAGAAAGTGATAAGAACACCTGGGTCGGCCATGGCTATCATTTTGTGAAGTAGATCCAATGTCGGCTCTGGAAATTTGTAAGCAACATTATTAATCCTCTTAGCATTTGCCTCCGTCGAACCCATGGACTGGAATCAGAGGTAAAATAAGCACCTGGAAGTTACAAACTTGAATGTTATGTTATGATAATGCAATGCAAAAGGGCATGGTATCAGTGCTCTGTGTCTGTGTTGGACTGTGTGCACGGTGTTTGTACAAGTATGAGAATAATACTGCAGATAGAAACTCACTGAATGTAACAAATTACATCTGTCTGTGAAAATATCAGGGTATCAGGGTATGTAGGAGGCATGGTCACCTGCAAACCTGTAAACACCCGCCCATCCTCACATGTGGGTACTAGAACAGTGGTTCCTCAGTTTCGGATTCTCAATTTGAGAAGCAATAACACATTCAATCCGTAGGATACAATGCTATCGCTAAACAAAGAGGTCGTCCACTGATTCCCCAAAAATAAGGTCATCCTATAGCAAGTTCTCGGCATTGGGTCCTCGGATCGAGAATGTGCAATGGGTTTGCCACATAATGTGGTCTGCCACTGTCACGCCTCGGGAGGAGTGCCGCAACTGAGTCCTCGAGAATAGCCACCAGAGTCAATAGCTTTCTAGGTCAACACCCCAAAATGCACAAGACGCGCAAATTAGAACATCTCCTAAGAAAACCTCGTCTGGTTGTGGATTTCGTATAAACCATACATAACAAGATGCTACGTAGGCCACACTACCGTCCACTCTAATCCTATGTATGTACTCAAGCCTGTGTAATGGGCTTATCTCTCAGAATACCCATCCCGCAAAACAGAAAACCAACACAGCACAGTCCAGTATATCATAATATAGCATATGAAATGAAAATGCTAAAATGTAGAAAATACAGTAATGTACAATAAACCAGTAACACGGTAAATAGCAATACAGTACAACAGTAAATACAGCAAAACAGTAAACACCCCATGAAAGAAAAACAGACAAGCGCTAGGATTGACTCGCTAAGGGAACCAGAGATTCAGAATTCGTCCCCAGCAGAGTCGCCAGCTGTCGCTCCCGGGATTTTCATCCAAGTACAAACGCGAAAGTGGCACCGAAACAGAGTCGCCATCAATGTGTATTTATCCTAAGAGAGGGAAAGGAAACACTGCATAAACCTGAGGGAGGAAAGAACGTGGTCTTGCGACCAAGAGAACTGGGTTCGGGAGTCGGTTACGCGTGAGGAAGGTATTAGCACCCACACGCGTCCATCATACCCGATGGGATCCACGCTTGCTTGTCTCGATCAAAGGGTGTAAGGAAAGGATACTGGAAAAGGAACTGCTAGCTGGAGAACTGGAAGAGGAAAGGAGAGAGAAAGAGAAACAAATGTAGGGAAAATAAAAGAAGTGCTCGAATGGGCCCTACCCCACTGCCTACGTATCTCATCGGGAACATGAGAATCAGAGCGACGTAGTTCCCCTCAACGAGGGTCGCTGTTTGTGTTTTTTAGTGGAAACGTCAGAGTGCGCGTTCTGGCAGTTAAGTATTGCATCTCGCTGATGGGAGACTTAGGCGTTACCTGTTTGCGGTAGAACAGAAATGACGCATCCTTAAGGAATGAGTGAAGAGATAAGAGGAGAATTATAGTTTGTTTTTGTCTTTTAAGAAAGAAGTGTTTTGATTGTTTTTGTGTTTTGTAACTCGTATTGTATTTAAGTCCTTCATATAGGATCGAATGCCTCGCGTATCAACCCAAAATGGGACGTATGCTAAACATTCCAAGAAAATGAGAGAAGACCCCTCACATCCTTGTTCCCACATGAAAGGCCTAAATACAATAAGTGCTATGCCTTTATTAAGTGTTTTTTTTTACTTTTGTTATAAGATGAGAGAGAAGAGACTCAAAAGAGGACCAAAGGTGAAAACTAAGGGGAGACTAAGACACGCCCTAGTGTTAGCATGCTTGGAGATCCTATGGCCAATGTGGTTTAACAAACCTACTACTAAAAGAAAGAAGAAGAAGAGCAAAAGAAGCAACTTACTTCCAAGATGGAAGTTAAGTTGGTCTTAAAGAGGGATGAAGAAGAAGTTATTCAAGGAAAGCATGTAAATGCTCAACAAAATCACAAGTTAAATTATTAAAAGAAATAAGAGAAGATGAAAGAAAGAAGTGTGTGTGGAAGCATATCCACACACTTACTTACCCTTAGCACCTACATGAAAAGTTAGTTCAAAAACTATTTACAAGAAATCCTAAGTAAAAGAACTTGGTCAAACAAGCCAATGGAAGGAAATAATGAAAACAGCAGCTATTACAGCCCACATGCAACAGAACAGTAGTAAATTCAACTTCATATACCAAACAGCAAACAACAGCTCATGTTCAGCATACAAAATAGGTGTAACAAGCATTTAGCAGCACATACTACAAGATATATGTGTATAGTCTGCAATGAAAAATCAGGGGCAGCATGCACTCACAAATGATTCATTCATAAAAGAACAAACATGCTTCAAGCCTTGCACATTAGTCAATCAATCACAACATGATCACAATCTCATTATAAATCATGGTGGCCAAGTCTTAAAAACAACATAGAATGATGCACATTGTAAGAGAATACACATTACTAAGCATGTGAACAAATTAAAACAAATGTGCACCTCTTGAAATAGAAAGCAAATGAACATGCACATAACAGTTCCAACAACACAAGCATCAATTAGCAATTAACAAGCTCAATGTGTGTGCATCATGTGTTCATCACATCAATTAATCTACAATGCAAACATTATGCTCAATGATGAAAAACAAAGGCACGCGTGTCGTAAAATCAAGTTCGTACTGTGGTGTGAGTTAAGATATCTCAAAAATAATCCACCAATCGTCAATGCATTGATCCATGAAGTTTAAACATGTTAAGGACCTCAAACAAGCAAGAAAATGCACAAAAATACACATTCTGTCCCAGAGTAACCGGTTAACAAACGGTGAGTAACAGGTTACTTAGTTGAAAATCAGACAATTTAAGCAAAAAATACACAGAGTAACCGGTTAACAAACGGTGAGTAACCGGTTACTCTGGGACAGTAGTAAAAAAAACTAGTTTCAAAAGCACTTTTCAGCAGGAAATCACTTCTCCAAACTTCCAAATGAACATGTCATCAATTAGGCACGAAATTACATAGAATTACAGTCATCAAGCATCAATTGGATTCAATTAACAACCACATGAAAAATCATATTCAAGCAAATGAATCCAAATCGAAAATCCACAAAGATCTACATCGAATACGTTGCAAATAAGCTAAAAACAGTGTAGATTTAAGGAAAGCCAACCTACAAAGCGGAGACTTGCTTTGGTAATTGTTGCAAAGTAATCTTGGTGCAGAAAATGAAAGGAAACCAGAGATTCTTCAATCAATAGCCGAAATGCATCGAAATTGAACGAAATCGCGAAAATCCACCAAAATCCAACTTGCACCAAAATAAATGGTGAGAAACCTTTGGATTGAAGAAGAACGAACTGAAATTCCAGAAAATCCAACCAATGCAAACCAAGAGATGAAGTTTAGCTCAAGAATTAATCACTTTTCAATGTAAAAAGTGATTATTCTTCAAGAAATAAGAGCTTTTGTGTGTGGTTTTGGAAGAGAGAAGTAGAAGTTGTAGTAAAGTGAAGAGAGAAAATGAGAGTGAAATGTGAGAAATTTGAGAAAAATGGTTGAAGGTCCTTGAAAATGAGTGAAGCATCTCTTAAATAGATTTTAGGTTTGGAGTGTGAGAGGTTTGGAATGAGGTTTGGGTTTGGAGCTAAGGTCGGAGTTAGTTAGACTCAACTCACCGAGTCAAGTTAGTTAACTCGGTTAGTTAGGATCAACTCAGTTGCTTGGAAAATAAGGAACCACTACTAGTGCATGGGTGTGTGACTTGGGCTGCAAGCAAGGCCTTATGACTTGTGAACTTTCAGCATGAAACCCCCATGTTCGAGCCTCCATATGACCTTCATAACTTGTTCAAATGAAAAAATGTCCAACATCAAAGTTGAAGAGGGCATGGAGATGAACAACTTTGATGTTCAACAATTTTTAATTTGAAGCCTTCTTGATGGAGAAAATGGATTAAAATTTGGCACGCCAACTGTTCGATGAAATTATGGCCTATGGGCCTGCACTTGCCTTGCCATGACTTGAGATTTGCCTTGATTTTACCACACTTTGATTGATCATAACTCCCTCAATTTTGATCCGATGGAAGAGTTCTTTATATGGATTTGAAGCTTAGAACATGAACTTTAATTGGCTCAACCTGGCCTGAGGTTTGAAACTTTTATCATGGAGAAAGGCAGCCTCAAAGTGGGGTGCAAAATGGTCTAAACTTGCCATTTTTGGAAACCCTAAAGTTTCTATTTTTGGCAGTTTTGTGATTTCTTGATTTTCCATTATTCCTCCATCATTTCATGATCAAATCTTGTCCAATGAACATATATAACTTGAATTTCATGAATTTGACTTAAAAAGTCAGGAGTTGACTTTTTTCACTGCACAATTGACTTTTTCCCCAATTTCTTGATTATCAAGCAACTGACCAATTATACCTCTTCTGAAATGAACCAATGGCCAATCTTCCATCCTTAGACACTCAATACCATGTAGAAAACATTAAGATCAAGTTTGAAGCAAAATTTCATCAGGAGACCACTTGAATCCAAAACCCTAATTTTGACTGTTTTCAATAGGAGGTGATGAGCTGTCCAATCTACTTGATGAATTCTCCTCTTCCATTGCCTTGTGAGATTAAGTGGGACGATACATGATATAATAAACCCTTGTGGCTTGTTGAGAGACCCTTGGCTCTTGTTCTTGCTTTGGATGATCCACCTCTTTGAGGAAAACCTGATCACATGCCCTTATGCAAGATGCAATGCTAAATGCTTAATGTTTTGTTTTTCTATGCTTGAATGCAGTGCAATGAAATGAAAGCATATGCTAAATGATATGAAGAAAAGAGAGGGAAATTTTTGGGGTATTACACGTTACAGATGGTTTCTGGATGAGAGGGATCAAAAGTTATTTTGGTCTCAATCCAAGAGTTTTTTTTTGTTGTAGTACAAGGATGTGATCCTGGTACTTTCTTACTATATGATCATTAAGGTGTCATAGGATATCATTGGTGATTTTGGGGTGTTTATTGTTGAAGGAGCATCATTTGTGAAATATAGAGGGAGAACTTCTGTCTGTTAAATGTACTAGTGTGGTACATGGATTGCTTGAGGATCAAACATTAAGTGAATGCGTTCAGTAGATGCGTTGAACAGAGGGTGCGCTCTTGAAGACATAAAGATGAGTCTTATGTTTTCCATTCATTTAAGGTGTTCTTCTTGCAAAGGAGCACTGGTTATCTTAGATAGGGGGAGTTGAACTTTTCTTTTTGATATGTTGTTGAAGTAGTGAAGTTGTTTATCAAGATTGTTTGTGACGTCAAGCGGTCTGTGATAGAATACCTCTGGTGAGGGTGTAATGCCAGACAAGATGTCGTGACATTGTGTTACTGATTGAATCAAAAGTGTACATTTACCCCAATGTTTGTCAATTTTTGGCCAAAAAGGGGGAGAGAATGTTTGTTCAGCTATTGAGTATGGATTTTGTTTTTGAATCTGAGTATGTTGGTTGGGATATTTGTGACTTGTGTTCTGAGTTACCTGAATTGAAGGTATTCTGGGGTAGCTTCTGGGTCCTCAGCATTGTCAGGAAGGATTTTAGATTAAGCGGGAGTTTCTGTTCTTTTTGGGATTGTCAGCTGTGTTTTATTCTGCTGCAGGGTTCTCTGATGTGTGTTGGTGCTTTTGTGCTAAAATGTTGTTTTAGCCAAAATTTGCCAAAAGGGGAGTTTGTTAGTTCTGTATTGGCAGCAATTTTGCTAAAACAAGGTGTTACATCAAGATGTTATGCTTGATGTCTTGACATGTGTTTCTAACATTCTGCAGGTGGTCCTTCTGATTGTTGCAGGGCTCTGTTCATGATGTCAATTCGGATGTCCTAACATCTGTTGACAGAACTTTCTGTTCAGAATGTTATGGTTTATTTGCTGCGCTTTATTTGCAATCTTTTATGTGTTTATGTTCAGTGATTGCGTGCGAAAATCATGGAGTGGCATTATTTTGAAGCAAGCACTTTCTGTTATTTTTGAAGAATAGTTTGTTACTATTTTCGTGCAAAAAGATATGGAGAATAATTAGTATTAATTATTAATTAAATCTAAGATCTGGTAATGTCCAAGCCCTGTGAGGAATGTTTCTGGGAATGATCCTGTAATGGATTGGTTCGGCTGAACATGAAGAGCTGCTGTGAATAAGATGTCGAACAACATGTTCTAACATTAATCAGACTGAAGTTCTCATCATCTGGAGTCTGGAGCAACATGTCAGATAAGATGTCCTATCCTGAATCATTCGACATTACGCATGTGCTGAGCTGGACAGTTGAATTCTGTTATGATTTAACAGATGCAGAATATTCTGGGAATATTATGTTATCCTATGTGGCGCTGTTTTATAGGTCTGGAAGATTCAAGTCAGAATCAAGAAGAATATTGAAGAATAATGACTTTCTAATTATGGAGATAAATTAGGAAGGATTTGATTGAAGACCTATTATGTTGCAGAAGTTTCTGCTGATTTGTAGCAGCTGGTATGCTATGATTTGAAGCCCAAATCCAGTTGGGAATAAGTTATAAATAGAATGCTTGTAACCTAGAAAAAGCACGGGTCCAAGATGTAAATCATCAGGGCTTTGTCTTTGTGCCACTCTCTAGGAGAGTTGGTATGTGTTCTCACTCAGAAACCTGTAGGTAATGAGTTTTGTATTGTTCTTGGAGGAAGCTTTGAAGCAAATCCAAGTTGTGTTCTTAGTTAGGAAAGAAGTTGTAAACGGTGGAGTTTAGCTTTGAGTCTTGACTAGGTATTGTCATGGAAGTGTGTCTTCCTGTTTGTTCAGAATTGTCGTATCCAATCGCTGTCCGTGATTGATGAGGGATTAAGGAGGGCCTCATATCTAGGTGAGTCTTAGATATAAGTCTAGCTTAGGTAGTGATTAAGTGAGTAGACTGTAAACTGAGGTGTTTGCTGTAAAGGTCTATGAATTGATACTATCATAGTGGATTTGTCCCAGGCTTGGTATGCCCTCAGAGTAGGAGAGTTGCTCCGAACTGGGTTAACAATTCTGGTGTTGTTTCTTATGCTTTTCAGTATCTTGTTTAATGTTTATATGCCTTGCCTATGTGTTTTGTTCAGATCAGATATCTCGACATGTCATAGGACATCTAGGTTCTGTCATACCAGAATTTCAGCCATGATTCTAGATTTGTTTGAGCGAGTGAAATACCAATGTCGAGTCATCGTCTTGCTACAAGGAAGGCGAACAAGGATGACCAACGGTTTCGGATGAAGGGACGTGCATATGAGTGTAAATGAATGTATGATATGCATGCAAAAATAAAGTTTTAAATTCCAGGAATTCATAAACTTATCTTTGTTGACAATAATCATAAAGCATACAAGTAAAGGCACAAAAGATAGAGTGAGCAAGAATCTTCATTCATTCAGCAATAAAGGAAAGAAGCATAAGTCGAATACAAGTCAAATATCTGCCTTTTGGGCTACAACAAAATCCACATGGATTCTATCAAATACCACCCTACACACAGACAAGAAGTCTAAAATAGCCCAAGGAAGTTAGTGTGGCAATGCATCAGCATATGCATCCCTCAACAACCCAGGTAGGTCCTCCAATGCATGCTCAGCAAATCTGGCTAGACGGCCATGCCTCTCACTCCAGTACTTTGCATCCTTCATGAGGTTATGCAGAAACGAATGATTAGGTTCCTGAAGTATGTCCTGAAGAAAGACCTCTTTCTGGTTCAAGAGGTTCTGTAGATGACGGCTTTGATGCTCCCAATGAGTGCTCTCTGTGTTGAGCTGACTAATCTGCTCTCAACTCTGATGTGCTTGATCTTGTAGCTTCAGAATCTCACCAAAGACTTCGTCGAGCTGGGTTTGACATTGAGAAAATTCCTTTGCTAACTGATTTGCACGGTCTTGCTCACTTTGCCACTTTGTCTTGAACTCGCATAACTTCCCTCGAAGCTCTTCAAGTTGCTTGTTGTAGCTCAGCTCATCTTTTTAGGCTTGATAATGGGCATCAGCGAGTTGTCTCTTCTTTGAAGTAAGTCCCTCATAGGTGCTCTTCAAAGCATCACCCACCTTCCTATGCTTGTTTCGTTAAACCTCCACCTCCTTGAGCATGCGCTCATGCTTTTGATGGAGCTCAATCTGTAGGCTATCCTTCTCGGAAGTGACTCTATCAAGGTTGAGACGAAGATCAGCATTCTCCTTCTTCAACATCTCAATAGTCAGCTTGAGTTGATTACCCTCAGATGGAGGAACAATGGCAAGTTCAGAAAGCTTGGCATTCATGGAAGGCTCGGGAGAAAATGGCAACAAGATCTCTTTGACGCGCTCTTTGACCCAAAGTGTGTAAGTTTCCTTGGCTGCGCAATTCTTCTTACCCAAATCGGCTCTTCCTTCGAGATGAATCTGAGTCCAAGGGGCACTGAACCTCTTCAATAAACCCATGTCATCACCCCCTTCATGAAAGATGAACTCCTCCACTACCTCAGGATCAGGCTTGGTAACCATAGTGTATCCTAACTGTCGGAAGGCCATTCTCGGATTGTAGTTAATTCCACCCTTTGTACCCAAGAGAGGCACATTGGAGAATTTCCCACAATGAAGAATGATCTGAATGTCGTCGAAGACTCGAGAATACCAAGAAATGTCATCAGCAGTAAGGGACATGATTCGCTGAGACCACTTGAGATTACCCTTATTCTCAACAAAGGGACCCTTATGTGGAAGGTGAGACATGAACCATCGGTACAACAGAGGTGCACAACAGACAATGGTTCCCTTCTTCTTTTCATTCCCGGAATGAATAGAATGATAGGTATCAGCAAGAAGTGTCAAAACAGGGTTCCTGGACAAGAAGAATGGTAGGCAGCCTGATCTACGAAATCCTCCATGTTCCGAAACAAGACAACCCCATATATCAGCAAAGCAAGAACGGCGTTGAAAGCCTTCCAGTGTCCATCCTTAGCAAAAGAAGTGGCCTTGTCAACTAAAAACTTCAAAGCAAACCCTCGAATACCCTTCCTTCTGGTCTTGAGATTATCCTCCACATCCTTCTTACTAATGCAAAGCGCATCAGCAATAAGATGAAACTTCGGACAACCTCTAGTGTAAACATAAGGAACCTGCTTCTTGATCTCAACCCCCAGAATAATAGCATAGTCTTCAAGTGTAGGTGCTATCTGATAATCCTGAATTGTGAAGCACCTATATGGCGGGTCGTAGAACTGAACCAGAGTGTGAATAGCAGCGATGTTGACTTCAGTGTTGAGGATGGTCAATAGATTACCATAAGTATCTATGAAAACCCCTCTGTGATCTCCAACCAACAAAGATGGCAAACCTCTCAAAATACCCAGCTTAGGTTCCACAAACTTGTAACTAAAGATGCCACGACAACCAGTACTCATCTCTATGATAATGTCAACATAAGATAAGTCCTCAAAAACCTGGAAATGCACATACAAAAATTAATTTACATGATGAAAAGTCATGCAACACAACTAAAAGAAGCCAGCACAACCCGAATAATAAAGTCTGAACAGTCCGGATATCTGCATATAATTCTGTGTCAGTGCAACATAATCTGATGTGTCGGTGAAGAAATCTGGCGTGCGTGAGAGAACAAGGGTATGAAGTGTCTTGTTTTCCTGCAAAAACCCATCCCCCTCACAGGTGTGATCTAGACACAACAAGGTGGTCCCTAGAAAGGTCGCCCAAACCATAGGACTCAGAATGAAAACCCCCCACCATAGTGAATTCTCACAGGATGGAAGTATTTTCAAACGAATCACGATCTGGGATGTGGGTCTCGTGATATCCCAACGCGCAAAACGCAGGCCTCACGACTATCCACGTTCTAGCCTATGTGTATACTAGGCCTGATGTTAGGACCTTTCTCTCCAATAATATCTACCCATCCCAACAACAGCAGAAAATAGCAGAAATCCAGAATATGCAGCATATGAATATTCAAAGCAGTAAACAAATGCAGTAAATAAACATAAAGCTAAAGCATAAAGATAAATCTAGTAAAGAGCGAAAGATAAACACCTAGACAAGCAAGAGAGCAAACAAAACTAGGTGAAACCCCAACCTGCAAGCAATGCACTCCCCAGCAGAGTCGCCAGCTGAAGATGGTTGGTTTACATCCTGAGTGAACCGCAGACTTAAAGATAACACAGAGTCGCCACCGAACTTTATTTACTCCTGAAGGACAGGGAAAATATAGATAAAACCCAAGGGGAAGAGAAACGGGAACGGGGGTCGGTTATGCGAAAGGAAGGTACTAGCACCTTACGTATCTGTCGTACTCGACGGGAACCATTTCGCTTGCTTCTAGGCTTGGATGGGTTATCTATCTAAAGGCTTCTAGCTAAAAGAAAAGGAGAGAGAGAAGAAAGGGGAAAAAGAAAAGAAAGAAAGTGCTCGCGGAGGATTGGGGCCCTCGTGCCTACGTATCTGATATTCGGAAGAATATAGAATCAGAGCTTCCGTAGTTCGGGGAAACAAACGGAAAACAAAACAAGAATGAAACTGGGAAACAAAAGAAGTGGTGTCAAAACCAAGGGCAAAAGTGAAAGAAAACTCTACTGGGAAAAACCACGCAGTAAGAACGATTGCACAAGAGACTAGAAAGGGAATGGTGTCAAAACCGAGAATGAAAGAAACTCCACTGGGGATAACAAAGAGAATTGGTGTTGAAACCAAGAAAGTAAGAGCAAAATGAATAGAAAGGACTCCGCTGGGGAGAGAAAAGATCAAAGAACTGCTAGGAATAGAGGGTGAGGACCCGACTGGGGATCCAAACAAAAGGATGGTGTCAAAACCAAGAAAAAAGGGAGACGCGGTATATTAACTAACCAGAAGTGGTTAACTGAAGAAAGAGGTAAGAATATGGCGGGGAAAAGAGGCTGGTGTCAACAGACAGACTGTGATAAACCAAGAAGAGAGAGTACTGAACCAAGAGAAGGTGTTTGAATTTGGGGGGACATCGGTATATTAACTGATAAACAGTGGTTAACCGAGGAAACAAGGATTGCACATCTATGGGGATAGAGAAGCAGTGGTTTTAACAGAGAAAACTGTGATTAACCAGAAGAACGGGTGTAAGTCCGATCGAAGGTCGTAACCCACAAGGGGTGTTGGTATTTACTGAACAAACAACACTTGACCAACGAAGAATGGTATTGAACAAAAAGAGGTTGCTAACCGCTTGGGGTTCGGTTTTTAACAGAACATTGTGATTAACCGAGAAAAATGAGTGATTAACCAAGAGACGGTGATTAACTCAAAAAGGGGTTTCAGTATTTTAACAGCCGGACTGTGATTAACTGAAGAAACGGGTGATTAACCGAAGATATGTGATTAACCCAAGAGGAAACTCAGTGTGTTAACAGACGGACTGTGATTAACTGAAGCAAAGGATGATTAACCAAAGATAGGTGATTAACTGAGAAGGAGTGCAAACATTGGTATTTTAACTGACAGGCAGTGATTAATCAATAAAGGGAGAAGAACCAAAAGAAGGTTGCGAACTCCGCAGGGGATTCGGTCGTAACAGGAGTACTGCGTTTAACCGAAGAAAGAAAAAGAGACTCTTCAGGGGAATCAAGAAACAATGATTGACCGCAAGAAAAGAATAGGGTATTGAAACAAAGAAAGCTTGCTAACCAAATGCACAAAGGATCGTAGGGCGCAGCGCGAAACTCCAACTCCACGGGGGATAGAGAGAGAAAGCTCTAAAGGAAGCCTAAAGAGAGGAAAAGGGAAGATCAACTAATCAAAACATGGTTTCAATCAATTAATCAATGGGAAAATCCATGCCAACAATTTTCCAAAGAGAGTGAAAAATTATTAAGGCAAAAGGTATGAATCATTGATTATACAAAATTAAGTTCATCCATGAAGAATGAAACTTAATGCAAAACCAAGAAAGGGAGTACAAAACAGTACCAAATGATCAACAAATATATAATACAAAATCATGTTATTGAGATCAAAGAAAAATGCAAGAATGATTATATTCACATGATGCAAAAAATATGAACAATTTGAATAATCGAAAGCGTGCAACAAAAGTTCATGAATAAGTTTCAAACAGAAGTTAAATGAAATTTAAAACATCCATAATATCATGCATGACAATCAATGGAAGTTAAAATGAGGAAAGCATGGCAAACACACTTGAAAAACACCAAAAATGGCACTCTGTTACAGTGGTAATCGATTACCCTCTTTGAGTAATCGGTTACTTGCTTGAAAATAGCAGAATTGGCAAAATTGGTGCAGAATAATCGGTTACACCATTTGAGAAATCGGTTACTCAGTTGAAAAAAATAGAGTTGATGCAAATTTCTGAAGAGTAATCGGTTACTCTCTTTGAGTAATCGATTACCACTGTAGCAGTGGCAAAAAAAAAAACAAAAACAGCTTTTCAAAAGCAACTTTCAACACATAATTACTTATCCAAACTACCACATGCTATGACAAGAATTTGTGCACGAAAATTGAACTTGAAAATAGCAAATAAGCAGTGATAGAATCAATTAACACATCAAGATCATTGATCAAATAATGCAAAATCAATTCACACACGGAAAACATCGAAACTACATCGCGAATGATACGAAAACGTGCAAAATAGAAAAATGAAAGAGATATACCAACCTACAAGGATGAGATGTGCCTTGGTAAATGTTGCAATGTGATCTTGATGAAGATAATCAAAGAAAACCATAGGAATCTTCAATTATAGTCGAAACGTATCGAAACCGATCAAATCGCGACGAAAACTCCAAAATGAGAATTATCACCGAAGAAGCTTGAAATCATCACTTGAGATGTATCCAAGAGCTATTAAAACTCCACACAAACCAGTATAATGGAATGCCAATGAAGGTTAAGCTCAAGAAAAAAGCACTTTCAAGGTGAAAGTAGCTTTTTCTTCAATGGAGAATGAAGAGCTTTGGTGAGGTTTTGGGAGAGAATTGAGATGAAGATGAAGAAGGAGTATAGAAATCAGAGAGAATGTGAGAGAGTTGAGAGTGAAATGTGAGAAATTTGGTGAAAGTGGTGGATCCCTTGAAAAGTGAGTGAAGGTGTGTTTATATAGACTTTAGGTTTTGAGTATGAGAGGTTTGGAATTTGGTTTGGACTTAGCCTTGGGTTTGGAACTAGGCTAGGAGTTAGTTGGACTTGACACACCGAGTCAAGGAGGTTAACTCGGTTAGTTAGAACCTACTCGGTAACAATCCCAAGGTGAACTACATCATCCAAAGATCCATATTACTTGGAAAACAAGGAACATGGTGCAATTGACTTGAAATGATGCATTGGAATAAATTTGAGTGAATTCTTGAAGACTCCAGAATGTTCCACATGCTACTAGACCAATGTAGAATCCAAGACCAACGTGTGTGCAAAGGTGCTGTCATGAAAAAGTAGCAGAATTCGCAAACTGACACAGGGTAATCGATTACCCTATTTGAGTAATCAATTACTCTAGCCAATTTTTCCCAATTTTGCTCAAAAATGTTTATGTGGTCCCGATTTCAATTTTACACGTCTTGTTTTGATAAATAGGCCTGGAAATCCTTATTTTCTGCTTGTCTTGATGATATGATGACCTTGTGAGGATATGATTAATCGGGCTTGGAAAACCTGAATATTCCTGCAACAAAATCAAAGAGAAAAAATCAAAGAGATAAAATAATGTATTTTCAAGAATCGACAAAATCAAAAATAAAATAATGAGTTGTTTTTAGGATTACCATTTTCAAGAATCCTTATTGTTGTTTTCTCTTTTCGCTTTTTCAGAAAATGGTAATCCTAAAAACAACTCAAATAATAAAAAACAAGCAGTTTTCAGAAAATACACTGCACACACTCTTGCATTTTCTCTATCTATTCTAAAAATAAATCATCACGTCATGCAAATTGCTTGTTTTAAACCCCATTGAAACATACGATCCAATGCCTTCTCCCAACTTTGAATTCTCGGTATTTGAGGCTGAAGAAGAAAATGACAAAGAAATTCCAGGAGAGATCATCGATTACTCAGACAAGAGGAAAGGTCCATTGAACCTCACAACGAGCCGTTGGAAACGGTCAACTTGGGTTCAGAAGAAGAGAGAAAAGAAGTCAAGATTGGGGCATTGTTCAGTCCAATTGTCAAAGAAGGTTTGATAAAACTACTCAAAGATTTTCCCGAAGTATTCGCTTTGTCCTATCAGGACATGCCAGGGTTGGATACCAGCATCGTGGAACATCATCTACCGTTAAGATCAGAGTGTCTGCTGATAAAACAAAGACTGAGACGGACTCACCCGGACATGGCCATCAAAATCAAAGAGGAAGTACAAAAACAGATTGACGCGGGTTTCCTCGCCACATCAGAATATCCTCAATGGTTAGCCAACATAGTACTAGTTCCGAAAAAGGACGGAAAGGTCTGAATGTGTGTAGACTACAAGGATCTGAACAAAGCCAGTCCAAAGGATGACTTTCCCTCACCGCACATTGACATGCTGGCAGATAGTATAGCAAAGTTCAAAGTATTCTCCTTCATGGATGGATTCTCGGGCTATAATCAGATAAAAAATGGCGCCAAAAGATATGGAGAAAACTTCATTCATCACCCCATGGGGCACTTTTTGTTACAAGGTAATGTCGTTCGGTCTGAAGAACGCCGGGGCAACCTATCAAAGGGCCATGACTACTCTGTTTCACGACATGATACATAAAGAAATAGAAGTGTATGTCGATGATATGATTGCCAAATCTAAGACGGAAGAGGAGCATGTAACCCACCTGTCAAAGCTATTAGAGCGTTAGAGAAAGTACAAACTCCGCTTGAATCCCAATAAATGCACATTCGGTGTCCGCTCAGGGAAACTTTTAGGGTTCATTGTCAGTCAGAAAAGAATTGAGGTTGATCCTGACAAGGTCAAGGCCATTCAAGAAATGCCTTCTCCAAAGACTGAAAAACAAGTCAGGGAATTCCTGGGACGTTTGAACTACATTTCCAGATTTATATTTCTCATGACCGCGACATATGCGCCAATCTTCAAATTACTCAAAAAGAATCAGGACTGCATTTGGACAGACGACTGCCAAACCACCTTCGACAGTATCAAGGAATACCTGTTGAATCCACCTATCCTGTCACCTCTAGTGCAGGGAAGACCACTTATCATCAACCTAACAGTCTTGGAAGACTCTATGGGTTGTGTACTTGGCCAACAAGACGAAACCAAAAGAAAAGAGTCTGCTATTTACTATTTGAGCAAAAAATTCACTGATTGTGAAACTCGGTACACTATGCTCGAGAAAACTTGTTACACCCTGGATTGGGCAGCCAAACATCTTCTCCAGCATATGATTTGTCACACTACTTAGTTAATCTCAGAAATGGATCCGATCAAGTACATCTTCGAAAAACCTGCTCTCACGGGAAGGATTGCCCGTTGGCAGATGTTGTTATCAGAATATGACATAGAGTACCATGCTCAGAAAGCCATCAAAGGAAGTATTTTAGCCAATCATTTGGCTCATCAACAGATTGACGATCAAGAATCAGTCGGATTTTACTTCCCAGATGAAGATGTCATGTATTTAAAAATGAAAGATTGCGATGAACAGCTACCCAGTGAAGGGCCAGAACCAGGTTCCTAATGGGGACTAATCTTTGACGGAGCTATCAACACTTATGGAAACAGAATTGGGGCAATCATTATAACATCTCAGGGTACCCACATTCCTTTCACCGCTCGATTAACTTTCAAGTGTACCAACAACGAGGCCGAATACGAAGCTTGTGTCATGGGTCTCGAAGAAGCGATCGACTTAAGGATTAAGAACTTGGATGTATATGGCGACTCATCCCTGGTTATCAATCAGCTCAAAGGAGATTGGAACACATACCAATCAGGACTGATTCCTTACAAAGACTATGCGAGAAGGTTGTTACCATTCTTCAACAGAATCGAGTTTCATCATATCCCTCATGAAGAAAATCACATGGCTGATGCATTAGCCACTCTCTCCTCCATGATTAGTGTAGGTCAATGGAACGATATACCTAAGATTGACATAATGCACCTTGAGAGGCCCACCTACATCTTCACAATTGAAGCCGTTATAGACGACAAACCTTGGTATTACGATATCAAATTCTTCCTTCAAAAACAAGAATACCCACCTGGGGCATCCAGAAAAGACAGAAAGACCCTCAGAAGATTGGCGGGCAGCTTCTTCCTGAGTGGTGATACACTCTATAAGAGAAATCTCGACATGGTTTTGCTAAGATGCATAGACAAACCAGAAGAAAACATGTTGATGAAAGAGATTCACGAAGGATCCTTTGGCACTCATGCCAACGGACACACAATGGCGAGGAAAATTCTATGAGTGGGGTACTATTGATTGACCATGGAATCCGATTGCTACAAGTACATGAGGAGATGTCCCAAGTGTTAGATATACTCAGACAAAATCCATGTACCGCCAACACATCTCAAAGTTCTTTCTTCCCCATGGCCTTTTTCCATATGGGGAATCGACATGATTGGCATGATCGAACCCAAGGCATCAAACAGATACCGGTTCATCCTAGTAGCCATTGACTATCTCACCAAGTGGGTCAAAGCAGCCTCATACACCAATATAACCCGACAAGTGGTGGTCCAATTTATCCAGAACAATATCATCTGCCGTTATGGTGTTCCAAGCTAGATCATTACTGATAATGGATCTAACATGAATAACAAGATGATGAAGAGTTATGCGCTGAGTTCAAGATTGAACACCACAACTCATCTCCCTACCGACCAAAGATGAATGGAGCAGTAGAAGCAGCTAACAAGAACATCAAGAAGATCGTTCAAAAGATGGTTGTAACCTACAAAGATTGGCACAAAATGCTGCCCTTTGCTCTTCACGGTTATCACATATCTGTCTGCACCTCAACAGGGGCAACCCCTTTCTCTCTAGTATATCGCATGGAGGCAGTTTTTCCCATAAAAGTAGAGATCCCATCAATCCGGGTATTGATGGAAGCTAAATTAACAAAAGATGATTGGTGTCAAAGTCAACACGATGAACTGAACCTAATCGAAGAAAGGAGAATAACGGCTTTGTGCCATGGTCAGTTGTATCAGCAAAGAATGAAGACGACGTTTGACAAAAAGGTCTGACCCCGTGTCTTCAAGAAATGGGACCTTGTGCTCAAGAAGATACAATCATTCCTCACTAATTCCCGGGGCAAATAGACTCCAAATTATGATGGCCCCTATGCGGTCAAGAAAGCTTTCTCAAGCGGTGCCTTGAGACTCGCAACCATGGATGGAGAAGAATTTGCCTACCCCACGAATGTTGACGTAGTCATGAAATACTTCGCCTAAACAAAAAAAAAACGTCACGGTGGATTGAAAACCTGAAAGGGCGGTCCAGGCAAAAATTAGAGACATAAGCAAAAAAAGTCATCCTGATGGATTGGAAATCTCGAAGTGTAATCCAGACAAAGGTTAGGGATAAATGGCAAGTAACTACATCCAACGAGGTTAAATCCCCTACAGTAATGCCATCCATCAGCAAAACTCCAGTCAAGGTCATCTTTGAAGGAAGCTCAGGATGTCCAGAATTCAAAGTTGGTAGAACGATAACGGTCGTTAAGTTTCGATGTAGCCCTTCTCCCTTAAATTACCATTTTCTAACTTTGTAAATACTCTATGGAATCACGCGTTTGGCTGATTTCCATCCTATCAATAAAATTTGAGCCTTAGTGCTTTTGTTTGTAATTCTTATTTGTTTTAGCTTTACAGAACGACATTTTAACATGATTAACGATTCATGAAATAAAATAAAAATGAATTTACTTGTCAAATTTTTCTGCTTTTAAAATAAAGATGGCAATTCTTTTGACTGTTGAACATCGAAAGAACATTGATTGCTTCTCCAAAGGCGATTAAGCTTCAAAGTGCAGAATCAAAGTACTCCTTCTAAACCAGTACACCTGAACGAAGGATCAACTGTATCATATATGATTTTCCCATCTGATATCCCGGGCAGAGTTCTTACCTCCTAAGTCCGACAAACATTTTTCCCAGCGGGAACTACTTTTTCCTAAGCAAGGCATAATTGCTATCTTGAACCAGTGATACTTTTTATCCCCCACATTGGCCGAGTATCTAGTCGTGTTCATCCACTAGTCTGTATGTTGTGTCAGTTTTTTCAGCATAAATTTACATACATCATGCATTATTGATTCATATACATATTCATATTGAATTACTATCAATCTAGTCGATCTTATCCCCTAGTGATAAAAGTCCTCTCAATCGAGTTGTCGGTTCTTTCCTTGTCAGGAAATGTTTTGTCTGAACCAACTCTCTCCCCCGGTTTATTTTTGGGTTGGAGACGGTCCTCCACCACTTTGATAACTTGAACCTCTAAAAGTCAAAAAGACCTTAGACAAACGTTACTCTTCACCATTGAAGATGATATCTTGGCTTTCTCGGATTAAGGAAAATCCCCAGAGAAAGCCTCGCAACTAAAGACTCTCAGCAACACATTGATTTTTCTCTCCAAGAGAGTCAATGTTAATGAAGTCATCAGCACCTCAAAATTGGATTGCATCACATGGCATTTCTCCGAGAAGATCTCGAGGAAAAGTATGATGTAATATCCCCAAGCAGGAAACAGCGTCTCAAGAGAGTCGTTTTCCCCAGTAGAGTAAACAAATTGTGTCTCCAACAGATAAGTTTATACAACTCTACAACTCAGACGAATGGGTTTCCCCAGCAAGTCTGGCATCAAAGTTTTTCCCATTAAATGGCATCTCCCAAGGAAAATTCGGCGAGAAGTTTGAGGAAAACCGCTACAAATAGCGTACCTTGTCAAGAAAGTTTATTGATAAAAGAAACTGAGACTAGTTCCTTGGCTGAAGACCATGATCGAGGGGAAATTTATATCAGAAACTTAGACCAGTTCCGTGGCTAAAGACCAGGATCGAGGGGAAGTTTAGTTTAGAAACTTAGACTAGTTATGTGGCTAAAGGCCAGGATCGAGGGGAAGTTTATTTCAGAAACTTATACAGTTCCGTGGCTAAAGACCAGGATCGAGGGGAAGTTTATATCAGAAACTTAGACCATTTTTGTGGCTAAAGACTAGGATCGAGGGGAAGTTTATTTCAGAAACTTAGACCAGTTCTGTGGCTAAAGACCAGGATCAAGGGGAAGTTTTTACCTTTTCCAAGCATCATTTCTTAGCAAAAGAAGATGGATGAGCAAATTTCCATTCATAACCACCGTCAAAATTTTGGGTATTCAGATATTTAATCCTCTTGCACCCCGAATGCCCGAATACCTTTGCCATTCGCACCTTCGGGTCCAAGAAGATTAAATAGGGGCATCTGTCATACCCCAAATTTGGACCGCTAGGCTTTCCCATCATTGTGGAAATCATCATCACAATATGGATGAACCATCAAGCCTCATCAATCTCCTCAAAGATGGTTGAGCATTCTCTACAATCAAAGATTAGGGTTTTGAGACCTCTTAGAGCATTTAGACAAGGATCAATCAATAAATGACATGATCTTCAACTTGTCTAACCTCTCAAACACTCAGAAAGGATCAAGAGGACTCCCATATCAAGAATCAAGCACAAGGTTGCAACATTCCAAGTGAATCAAGCCTCAAGATAGACTGTGTCACCAGATTAGGGTTTTGATCGACTGAGGCCTCCTGGGTGAAAATTTTCATCTGGACAAGAGCCAATGCCTCATTGTATGGCCCTATAGGCTTAAAAGGATCTCAAGAGCCCACCCACAATGGCAAAATACCTTGAAGGTCCATCTATCAAAAAATCAGGAATTAGGGGTTTTGACCTAATTTAACCCTTTGAGTTAACTTGTGAAGTGAGGCATGCTTGAAGCTTCAAAATGAACTTAAAAGACATCAAATACATCATATTGACATATTTACAAGATTTGATTGACTCAAAGAGCTCAAATTATAAGCCACTAGAACTCAAGGACCGTCTGATCACAAATTAGGGTTTCTAATGAAAAAAGTCAACCCTACCCTTGACTATTGACCTACCCCTTGATCTCAAACCTTGGGGAGGGTCCAAGACATTCCTAAATACCCTTGGAGGTCATCCATGAAGTTTAATTGAGCACAAGGATTGATTTCTAAAGAATCACAAAGTCAAAATTTCATCTGATGAAAAAGTCATCTGTACAAAAATCCAAGTTTGACTTTTTGGATTTTTGGTCAAACAAGGTTCCTTAACCCTAAAACAATGTTAATATGTGATTTGAATCATCATTCATCAAGAAAAATCAAAGAAAGTGAGTTAACTTGTAAATGGGGTAACCATAAAAAAACTTAGAATTTTTCTAAGTTATGGAACAAAGTAGCAAGGGTACCAACTTCCATGGACCATAACTTGAGATCCAAGCAACCATTTTGGATGGTCCAAAGATGGATTTGTAGCTCTCATTACATACTTCAAAAGTGTTAACTACATCTCATTCCAATTCTTCATGGATTTTTAGGTATGGAGTGATCAAAGTGGATAAAAACATGAAAATGACATTTTTCCAACACTTAGTGAAATTTTCACTAAGTCAGAATCTGCCTTATTTTTTTCCAAAATGTAGAGGCATTTTTCATTGTAATTCAAGTTGATTAAAAACCAAAGTTGGACATCATGTTGAAATAGGATATATCAGCTTTCCAAAATGTCCAAGAACTCCATCAAACTCCACCTGAACTAGAGGTTATGACAACTGCAACATGCCTTACTGCAAACAGTTTTGCAAGGCAGATTTGTACATTAGGGCTGGAATTGATCAAATTGTGCAAAAACAAACATGGTTATCCATCTGCACATGTTAGGGGGAGACCAAGGAGGAACAAGCACTGATCCATAAGCCTCCCAAGTCTTTGGAGCTATATATAGGTGTGGCATTCCTAAAAGCTAAAGATGCCTCAAAACTCCAATTTTGCTTTGAAGCATTCAATGGATGCATAGAGCTGGCATGTATCAGTTCATGATCAACCAATTCAGTCAAGATAAGCTCATACAACATAGAACTATAAGCCTGCGCTTTAATCTTAAGTCAATGGCTAGAGGATACTTGAGATTCCATTTGATCACAATTGGCCAAAGGCCTGTTGCAGTTTCCACACACTGTTGCTTGCAAATTAAACTTGACACACTATAAATAGACCTCAATTGTGATCAGTTTGAGTACACCAATGCACCCAAACTGATGCTTTCCTCAAAATCTCAATTTCACTCCAATTTTGCCTTCTAACTCAAGTCACCATCGGGTTTTGAGTTTGAGAGCAATTCCAACCAAACTAATCACACACACACCTCACATATAACATATAGAAGTGATCCAAACTCTTACATAACATCTGGAACATCAAATTCACAAAATCACCAGCCAATTACTCAAGTTCTTGACAGATTTGCAGTTGAGGAACCACAACCAGTTCCAGCTCAATCCAATCCATTGCAAGCATTCAAACACACTCCTTGGCTCCTGGGGAAGCTATCCAGATCATTGAAACCTAGCTGTAACACCTCCATCACCAAACTCGATCACCAGCTGCAAGAGGTAAGCATGAACTATTCAAACTCCATGATGCATGCATATTTTACTGCACAATAATTTAGCCACATGTTCATAATCATGTATGGAGTGATAACCCTCAATCAATTGCCATGAATCAATCGTGTATGGAATTTCATTGTGTTCATGCTGAAATTAGGGTTCTTAAGGTTTTCTTCTGATTTCTCAATCAATACCTAATATAAATGCAATTAATCTATATGGTTGTGATCCTTGTTCAAAAACGAACAAGATTGGTACTTGAATTGTGCAAAACCACTAAGAAATCATGGAGAAAAGTGAGAAAACACAAATCTGCAGAAACAGGGCACGCGGGCAAGAACTTAGTGTTCTTGGCGCCCTTTTTCAAATTTTCAAATATCTGAATATTTTGATATTTTTGTTAATTGCTTCAAAAATTAATTTCTCTCTGATTATTTATGTTTTTGAATTGTTTCTTTTTCTCAAAATTCACTAAAATGTTTAAATATTTAATTTTACAAAAAACTCCAATGTATATTATTTATTTAATATAGTTAGAATTTTTGTAATTAATTTCATTTTATTTGTTTTTACACATTTTTAAATGAAATTCCCACTTTGATCTTTCAAAATCAATTGAATTTTAAACTTTCATATGATTAAACATGATCTTTCAAGATATTTTCCAAAGTGTATGACTTGTTTTTAAATATAATTGATATTTTCTCATTTATTATTTAAATTACCTTTGAAAAATAACATTTTATTTAAAATTAGGGTTTTCTCTCGATTTTAAATTTTCAAACACTTTTGGGCCTCTAATAGAGTGTAAGACCCAATCCCGTTTTAACCAAAACCATTTTGGGCCTCAGACATTGTATAAGTCCCAATGTATTTTTGAAAATCTCGGCGCGATCTCCAGTTCAAAATCAAACCACCTTGGGCCTCTCCTTGAGATGTAAGTCCCATTCCTTTTCTTAAAAAACACTTTTGGGCCTCTTGAAAGAGCGTAAGACCCAACCCTTTTGTAAATAAACCTTTTTGGGCCTCAGTCGTTGTATAAGTCTCGATACGATCTTCAAAACAACGGTGCGATCACTGTTAAACCTTGGGCCTCTCTTTGAGTATAAGCCCCAACAATCTTTACAAAAATAACTTCTATTTTGATTTAGATTCAAATATACAGTTGTTATCAAAACTTTATTGAATTTCTTTGAACAACTAACAATATAGCATGAAAGGTTGCTCACCTGTAAGTTTTATCAGCTTTCATTTACATGCTTTAATATATATAACTGTATTGTGGGAAGCTGCTCCTCTGTAAGTCCTTCTTTCATATCCTTTTAGATACTTGCAATATATCAACTATATATATACTAGTATATCTATTTAGAGTTTTCCTCGGCAACTAGGTCTAGAACTAGGTAAATCCAGTTGGTCACTCTTTAAATACAGTCAAAACTGGATCCCCATAGAACTTCCAGATACAGTCTTGCCTTCTCTTGGGCTTAAATAATATGGAACAAATAGAAAGCCAGTATTCTCGGTAAAGAATTTCTCAAACTGTCACTATTAGAACTTGTCAAAGAAATTCAGTTTCCCCAGAGAGGATTAATTCCCTATGAAACTTCTCTTTAATTTCTTCAAACCCTAGAACTGTTAACTAAAGAAAAGATTATTCTCGGTGAAACTTTTCTTGAACTCTTCTTAGGTTTGGGACCCACGGGCTTCGTAAAAGCATCCCCGCCTCCTCTTAGGCTTTTTACAAGGTTCCACCGGCTTCTTAGAAGTTCTCATGCCTTCTCTTGGGCATAATACAAGGACCCTGAAGACCTCTTAAAGGTATAGGACAGAACTTAGTCATCCTTCGATAAAGCAGTATTTCCAGTGTCAACATATCAAACCATTTAGGGTTGATTCTCATCCCTTAAAACACTTGCCTCATCTTGGGCATCATGCAAAGATAAACTCTTCCACACCAGTAGACTTGGACAGTCTAAATCTCCTCTTGAGTCTCCAAGACATTCTCAAGTTCCCTACAAACCTAGAAGAAACCCCGGTCATTCTGGATCAATCTCCAAAGGAGTTAAAACCCTTAGGTTCAAAAACCAGGTCTCTCTCTTAAAAATCTCCCAACCAGGGTCAGTTTATCATTGGTATAACACTACCCAAACCAGAACCTCAAGGCATCTGATATCTCAACTCTTCTGTAACCCTTAGCAAGAGTTGATTCCCCATTTGGACCTGCCTCAAGATCTCAATAATCCCCAGCAGAAGATAGCCTCCTCTTAGGCTTTGTATAATGATCTTTCCTCAGTATAGCTAGCATCCTCTTGGGCTTTGCACAATGATTCTCCCCAGCAGGAGCTAACCTTTTCAGACTCTCTTGTTGAGTCAATCATCTTTTTCAGACTCTGTTGTTGAGTCAATCACTCTCTTGTTGAGTTAACCTTTTATCCTCAATCTTGGGCTTTGTACAGGACAGATAAAAACACTCTCTTGTTGAGTCAATCTTTTCCAGCCTCTTTTTAGGCTCGGTATAAGGATTTCCCCTAGCAGAAGTCAGCCTCCTCTTAGGTTTGGTATAATGATTTCTCTAGCTTGTTCAGCCACAATCCTGGGCCTCGTACAGGGCAGATAAAAGCACTCTCTTGTTGAGTCGAACCCATTTTAGCCTCAATCTTGGGCTTTGTACAAGACATGAATCTTCATAACCTTCTCTTAAGCTTGAGACAAATATCTTCCCCAGTGGAGTCAATTCCTCCTAGCCTTCATTTAGGCTATGAGAAATAATACCCTAAGCAGAGTCAATCCTCTTTTCAGCCTCAATCTTGAGCTTTGTACAAGACAGATAATACTCTCCTGCATAGTCAAACTCATTTCAGCCTCAATCTTGGGCTTTTTGCAAGACACTTAAAATATCGTCATCCGAGTCACTAAAACCTCTTTTTAGCCTCAATTTTTGGCTTTGTACAAGACAAAAAAAGATTTCTTTCCGACAGAGTCAGTTTCTTTCCAGCCTCAGTCATGGGCTTCCTACAAGACACATACAAACCCTCCCCAACAGAGTCAAACTCTTTCTAGCCTCAAATCTTGGGCTTTGTACAAGACAGACAAAACATTTTCCCCAAAAAAATTCAATCTTCTTGCCTCCTCTTAAGCTTTGTATAATGATATCCCCAAAAGAGTCAGTCTCTTTTAGCCTCAATCTTGGGCGTTGTACAAGACAGATAAACACTCTCTTATTGAGTCAGTCTTTTTCCAACCTCCTCTTAGGCTTTGTATAAGGACTTCCCCAATGGAGTCAATCAAACTCTTAGATTCAACCTTGGGCTTTGATCAAGGCACACAAAAATCAACATCCCCTCAGAGGAAATCAAAATCCCTATGTAGGAAGTCATTTCTCTATTTATCACTTATCAAAACAGAAAATCAAACCAAACCCTAAATCCCAGATAACTGCTGCAAGTGGCACACTTGTTGATTCAAATATCCAAGTTGTCGTCCATCTCTTATCCTGGTAAATCCTTTCTTTCATCTAATTGCTGTAAGTGGCAAGCCTCTGGATTATTTACATCTATGTCACTGTCCCTCTCTTAGCATGAGAAATTCCTAAGGAAAAACGACATTGCTCTAAACTGTGTTAAAGTTTTCCCCTTTAGGACAAATCCCCTATAAAAGAAATTATTTCATTATTGGATTCACATATCCTACTTAAAGTAATCCTTCTTTATAAACAGACTCCCAACAGTTGTGATTAACAGACAAATGTCTCCCTCAAGAGATGACAAGTTCTCTCTCAGTCAAACCTTTTAGCTTCAATCTTGGGCTTTGAACAAGACACAAACACTCAACCTTTTAGCTTCAATCTTGGGCTTTGAATAAGACACCAAATTGTAGCGCGATTTTTGTGGTCTTGAGTCACGATCGCTTGGGTACTAAAGTTCGATTCATTTTTTATCCTATTGAGCTGATTAAGGAAGGGAAATAGATGTCTCCAATTAACCCTGCTTGCATACTGAATTTGAACAGCGGTCTGTTAAGTTACAGATGCGATTAAGATGTGGGCCTCTCTTTGGTTATTTTGTTAAGAATAGAATGTTGGATCATTTGTGAGGTTTTAAGGTGTTAGGTCTGATGCTTTTGAGTTGATATACGGGGTTATGGGATTTTGGATTTTTTGATTTGTATGCTCGCTAAGATTTTTCAATTTTATGCCTACGTATTCCCGAAACAGGGAAATCAGAGCGATCGTAGTTCCTCCTATTCTACATGAGGAAAAAGGTGTTTTGGTGTCTTGTTCAAAGCCCAAGACATGAAGCTAAAGGTGGTTTGTATCTTGTTCAAAGCCCAAGATGTGAAGCTGAAGGGTCTATTTGTATCTTGTTCGAAGCCCAAGATGTGAAGCTAAAGGGTTTTGACTTTTAGAGAGAATTTGTCATCTCTAAAGAGGAGGTGTTGATGTTTGTATGCTGTGAGCAAGGCACAAATTTGATGATAAAAGGTTAATTGACTCAACCGGGGTCTTTTATACTAAACAAGAGAGTGATTATGTGTGTCTTGTACGAAGCCCAAGATGGAGGCTAGAAGAGTTGATGACTCAACAAAGAGTCCTTTTATAATCAACAAGAGAGTGTCTTTGTGTCTTGTACGAATCCCAAGACGGAGGCTAAAAAGGTTGACTCAACAAGAGAGTCTTGAACAGGTGATCGACTCAGCAAGAGATTCTGAAGGTTGTTTGACTCAACAAGAGAGTCTTTTATACTCAACAAGAGAGTGATTTGTTGTCTCGTACGAAGCCCGAGATTGAGGCTAAAAGGAGATTGACTAAACAAGAGAGTCTTTTATACTCAACAAGAGCGTGTTTTGCTGTCTCGTACGAAGCCCGAGATGGAGGCTAAAGGATTGATGACTCAACAAGAGAGTCTTTTATACTCAGCAAGAGAGTGTTTTATGTGTCTTCTAAGACGGAGGCTAAAAGAGTTGACTCAACAAGAGAGTCTTTTATACTCAACAAGAAAGTGTTATATATCTCATACGAAGCCCGTGATGGAGCCTTAAAGGTTGGGGACTTAACAAGAGAGTCTGAAAAGGTTAGCTCCGCTGGGGAGAATCATTTGTACAAAGACCAAGAGGAGGCTATTTATGCTGGTGACTGTTTTAGTTGAGTGATAGGTCCAGTGTGTTGGATAAAAGAGAAAATCAGTTCTTATGAAGAGAAAGATTATGAGTAGGGTTGTGATTGGAGGATCAGGGTTATTTCCTATTCTTTAAGGAATTGGGAAAATACAAAGGGTATTGAGACTATCCCAGTCTACTGGTGTTTTGAGAAATAGATTCTCAGACGATGGATGATCTTTGTATGATGCCCAAGAGAAGGCTGGTATGTTAAGGGATGAAGGTCAACCCATTAATTGGTGTGACACTTGACTCAGAAAGACAGCTCTAGAAAATTAATGACTAGGTTCTGTTCCTATACCCGTAGAGATCTTTGGGTCCTTGTACTAAGCCCAAGAGAAGGTATGAGAACTTCTAAGAAGTTGAAGGGTCCTTGTACAATGCCCAAGAAGAGGCGAGGATGCTTTTAGGAAGCCTGTGGGTCCCCAAACCCCGAGAAATTCAAGACAGGCTATTCGCAGAGAATAGATCAAGTCAGGAAAGTTCGAGAATTTGGAAGAAAATTAAGAGATGCCATTCATGGAGAAAAGCTCATCTCTGGAGAGTTAGAGTTTCTTTGACAATTTCTAAGGGTGACAGTCTGAGAAACGGTTCACGAAGAATGATGCCTTTCACGTCTCCATATTGTTTAACCCCAAGAGGAGGGAAGACTGTGTCTGGTAATCCTATAGGGATCTAGTTTTGTTTGTATTTAAGAGTGACCAACTTGGCTTTACCTAGTGCTAGACGTAGTTGTCGGGGAAAAATATAAGTAGCTATACTAGTATTACACAGTTGATATTTGACGAGTATATAAAATTTTGTGAAAGAAGACTTACAGTGAGCAGTCCCACAATACAATTATATATATGAAAGCAGATAAAGAAAGTGGGTAAACACTTACTCGGTTGTAGAGCTTCCATGCTGTTTTGTTAGTTGCTCAACAAAGAAAACTTTGATAAACAATATTATATTCAAAATCAAAGGAGAAAGTGCTTTGAAAAGATTGTCGGGGCTTACAGCTTAAGGAGAGGCCCAAGGTTTTATCAGTGACTCCACTATGGTATGAATTTGTACAGTGGGACTTATACAAGTGACTGAGGCCCAAAAAGTTTTCTGTACAAGGGGATGGGTCTTACAATCTCTCAAGAGGCCCAAAGTTATTTTAAGGAAAAGGAATGGGGCTTATAACACGAGGGTAGGCCCAGATTATTTTGTTTTGAACTGGCGATCACGCCGAGATTTTTCTTTTAATGCAGAGGGATTTATACAATGTGTGAGGCCCAAAATTGTTTAGGTTAAAAAGGGGATTGAGTATTACACTCTATTAGAGGCCCAAAGATGTTTTTATAGAAAGGGTGGTGGGGCTTACAGCTCAAGGAGAGGCCCAAAGTTTTATCTAAAAAAGGCGACTATCGCGTTGAACTTTTTGACGGTATTGGGACTTATGCAATACATTAAGGCCCAAAATGGGTTTATTTACAAAAAGGCTTGGGTATTACACTCTATTAGAGGCCCAAAGATGTTTTTATACAAAGGGTGGTGGGGCTTACAGCTCAAGGAGAGGCCCAAAGTTTTTGTTTAAGAGGCGACGATCGCGCCGTTGTTTTTTGAAAATACAGTGGGACTTATACAATGACTGAGGCCCAAAAAATGTTTTGTATTTACAAAAGGGATGGGTCTTACACTCTATTAGAGGCCCAAAGTTATGTTTGAAAACGACGATCGTGCCGTTGTTTTAGAATTTACAGAGGGACTTATACCATAAGTGAGGCCCCAAAATGGTTTATGTACAAAAAGGGTTGGGACTTACACTCTATTAGAGGCCCAAAGTGTTGGAAAATGATTTGTTTAAGGTGATTAAGATCAAAACCCTAAATTAATTTCAATGTGTATTTTAAATAAAAACTTAATTAAAATGATCAAATTTATCAAACATGTGTGAAAAACAAGTTGTGATCTTGGATCAATGCTTGAAAAATCAAGTTTATATCCACAAAATAATTGGAAATCAATCAAGTTTGGAGAATCAAGGAGGAAAAAATATTTTAAATGTCAAAAATAATTAAAATATTAATTCTTTGCAAAAATATCAAATATAAGAAATAAATAATATTTCTGTGATTTTTTGGCAAAATAAAATATTTTACCATTTTTGTGAATTATTAAAAAAAGAATCAACTCAAAATCATTAAAACTCAGAGAGAAATTAATTTTTGAATCAATTAAATAAAATCACAAAATTAAAATATTTGAATTTTTGAAAAAGGGCGCCAAGAACATGGCAAGAACACGTGCCATTCCTCTGTTTCTGCAGATTTGCATTTTCTATCCAATCTTACTGAATACTTGATGATATCATGCGATCTACATATTAATCTACTCGTTTTCACCTCACGATCATGTCTATGGTCTTTAATTTCATTTATTTTAAGCATGGAATAAGAAATCAAAGAGAAACCTCAAGAACCCTAAATTCTGAACGAAGGTTCAGAAATTACATACACGATTTATACAAAGCAATTGATTAAGGGTAAACACTCTATGCATGATTATGAACATATGGCCAAATTATTGTGCAGCAAAAAATGCATGGAACATAGAGTTAGAAGAGCTCATGCTTACTTCTTGCAACTGGTGATCGTTTTTTGTGTTAGAGGTGTTACAGCTAGGTTCCAATGATGTGGATAGCTTCCCTAGGTGCCATGGAGTGTGTCAGGATGCTTGGAGTGGATTGAAATGATCTGGAACTTGAGATGGTACCCCAACTGCAAATCTGTCAAGAACTTGAGCAATTGGCTAGTGATTTTGTGATTTTGGTGTTCCAGATATTATGTGAGTGTTTGGATCACTTCTACATGATGTTTTTGAGGTGTGTGTTTGGAATGGCTCTTAAACTCAAAACCCGATAATGACTTGCCTTAGAAGGGAAAATTGGAAGTGAGAAGGAGATTTTGAGGAAAGCATTTGTTTGATAGCTTTGGTGTATTCAAACTAAACACAATTGAGCTCTATTTATAGTAGAGCAAGTTTGTTTTGCAAGGAATAGTGAATGGCAACCGCAGCATAGGTTTGGCCAATGTTGAGCAATGAGAATCCAAGTCTCCTCTAGCCATTGACTAGAGGTTAGGGCACAGGCTGCTGGATCCCTTGGTCTTGGATAAGTCTTGACTAAATTAAGTTGGAAATGCCTCAGTCCATGCCACCTTCGTGCATCCATTGAATGCTACAATCCAAAATTGGAGTCTTGTCCCTCTTTTAGGGATTTCTAGGTTTGGCATGCTACTTCTTGTTCCAAAGACTTGGGAGGCTTGGGATTGGAGTTGGTTCCACCTTGGTCCCCCCTTGAGGTGTTCAGATGGATAGAGTTGCTTGTCATTAGCACAAATTTGGCAAATCGAGAAAAATGCACAAATCTGCCTTGCTTTGGCAGTTTTCAGCAAGGCATATTGCCATTGTCATATCTCATGCCCCAAGTGGAATTTGATGGAGTTCTTGGCCATTTTGGAAAACCCTCATATGATACAACAACTGTTTGATCATAGTTTTTTTTGATACATTTTGGATCCAAGTGAAAAATGCTCCTACATTTGGAAAAAAGTGAAGGCAGATTCTGACTTAGTGAAAATTTCACTAAGTGTTGGAAAAAAGTGACATTTTCACTTTTTGTGATTTTGATCATTCCATAACTTAAAATCCATGAGGAATTGGAATGAGTTATGTTTGAAGCTTTTGTAGAGGGCCATGAGAGCTCAAATCCAGCTTTGGATGGGGAAAATGGCCTTGTGGTTTAGGAGTTATGATCCTCCAAAGTTGGTACCCTAGCCACTTTGTTCCATAACTTAAAGAAGTTTCTAAGTTTTTATGGTTACCCCTTTTTCAAGTTATCTCACTTTTCTTGATTTTTCTTGATGAATGATGATTCCAATCATACATTAACATCATTTTGGGGTCAAAGAAACATATTTGTGAAAAATCTCAAAAAGTCAAAGTTTGACTTTTGTGCACAGTTGACTTTTTGTCAGATGAATTCCAAACTGTGCGATCCTCTATAAAATCAAGTCCTTGACGTAAATAAAATTTGACGGACATGTTCCATGGGTGTTATAGGGTGCATTGAATCATGTCCCAAGGTTTGGGAGCATGCCAGGGTCAAGAGTCAAAGGTACAGTTGACTTTTCCCGCGAAACCCTAATTGTGGTTCTGATGAACTTGAAACTTATTGATCAAGCTTCTTGGATCAATCCATTGCTTCAAATGGATCAATGTAGTGTGTTAGAGACCCTCAAATCCTTTCTTGAGGGCTTGGCTCATGTTTTATCCCAAAATTCAACTTAGGGGTGAATTAGGTCAAGAAACCCTAATTCCTAATTTTTGATGAATGCTTCCCCAGAGGCTAAATTGACCTTATGATTGGGTTTATGATGTTCCATGGAGCATCTTAGGTTATGCTTTGAAGCATTGGCTCATGCCTAGAGGAAAATTTTCATCAGAAGGCCCTGGTCAACCAAAACCCTAATTTGGTGACACTGGCAATCTTGAGGCTTAATCCACTTGGACTGTTGCAACATTGTGCTTGATTCTTGATTTGGGAGTCCTCTTGATCCATTGTGGATGTTTGAGAGGCTTATACAAATTGAATATTGTAGCGAGCGATTTTGGACGTGGTTCTTAAGCACTGTCGCTCTTTTAGGGTTACTACAAGTCGATTCATTTTTTATCCTATTGAAGCTGATGAAGGAAGGGAAATAGATGTCTCCAATTAACCCTGCTTGCATACTGAGTTTAAACAGTGGTCTGTTAAGTTACGAATGTGATATGGAAGTGGGGCCTCTTTCTTCTTACTTTGTTAAGGCTGAAATACTGGGATTGTTCATGGTAGGATGTTAGGACTGATGCTTTTCGATTGATATATGAAGGTACGGGATTTTTGGGTTTTTTTGAGTAGTGTGCTCGCTAAGATTTTTCTTTTAATCTTATGCCTACGTAGTTCCTCCTATTCTATGGGAGGAAATGTTGTTTTGGTGTCTTGTTCAAAGCCCAAAACGTGAAGCTAAAGGTAATCTGTATCTTGTTCAAAGCCCAAGATATGAAGCTGAAGGGTCTATTTGTATCTTGTTTAAAGCCCAAGATGTGAAGCTAAAGTTGGTTGGTATCTTGTTCAAAGCCCAAGATATGATGCTGAATTGGGTTGACTTCAGAGAGAATTTGTCATCTCTAAAGGGGTCTGTTTGTCACAACTGTTGGGGTGACTAGTTATAAAGGGAGGATTACTTTAACTGGGATATGTGAATCCAACAATGCCATAACTTCCTTTATAAGGGATTTTAACCTGAAGGAGAAGACTTTAACTCAGTGTAGAATAATGCCATCTTTCCTTGGGAATTTATCATGCTAAAAGAGGGACAGTGGCATGGATATACATAATCCAGAGGCTTGCCGCTTACAGCGGTTAGATGAAGGAGTTGTTGATGTTTGTATACTGTAAACGAGGCACAGCTTTGATGCTAAAAGGTTGATTGGCTCAACCAGGGTTTTCTTATACAAAGCCTAAGAGGAGGCTGTTAGGCTGACTTTTCTGGGGAAAATGCTCTTCCTATCTTGTACAAAGCCCAAGATTGAGGCCAAAGGGGTTTGACTCAACAAGAGAGTCTCTTTTTGTGTGTCTTGCACGAAGCCCAAGACGGAAGCTTAAAAGTTGTTTGACTCAACAAGAGAGTTTTTTTGTATCTCGTACGAAGCCCGAGATGGCTGCTAAAAATACTTGACTAAACAAGAAAGTCTTTTATACTCAACAAGAGAGTTATTTAGTATCTCGTACGAAGCCCGAGATGGAGGCTAAAAATATTTGACTCAAAAAGAGAGCCTTTGTATCTCGTACGAAGCCCGAGATGGAGGCTAAAAAAGGTTATTGTTTCAGTTGAGTGACCAGTATGTTGGTTCAAAGAGAAACTCAGTTCTTATATGAGTAATGTTGTATAAGAAATTGGAATTGCCATCTTTATCTTAAAAGCAGAAAAAGTTTTAACAAGTAAATTCATTTTCGTTTTATCTCAAGAATAGTTAATCATTTTAACAACATCATTCTGTAAAGCTAAAACAAATGAGAATTACAAACAAAAACACAAGGGCTCCAATTTTATTGATAGGATGGAGATCAGCCAAACGCGTGATTCCAAAGAGTATTTACAAAAATAGAAAATGGTAATTTACGGGAAAAGGGCTACGTTGAAACCTAACGACCACTATCCTTCTACCAACTTTGAATTCTGGGCATCCACAGCTTCTATCCAAGATGACCCTGACTGGAGTTTTCTGATGGACGGTGTAACCGCTGCTGAGGTATTTTCCCCTTTGCTGGACGTAGTTACTTGCCATTATCCCTAATTTTTGCCTGGATTGTACTATGATGTTTCCAATCCACAGGGATGATTTTTTATTATGTATCTAATTTTTTCCTGGACCGCCCTTTCTGGTTTTCAATCCACCGAGACGTTTTTTTTAGTTCAGGCGAAGTATTTCTTGACTACATCAACATTTGTGGGGTAGGAAAATTTTTCTCCATCCATGGTTGCAAGTCTCAAGGCGCCGCCTGAGAAAGCTTTCTTGACCACATAGGGGCCGTCATAATTCGGAGTCCACTTGCCCCGAGAATCCGTGAGAAATGATTGTATCTTCTTGAGCACAAGGTCTCCTTTTCTGAAGACGCAAGGTCGAACCTTTTTGCCAAACGCCTTCTTCATTCTTTGTTGATACAACTGACCGTGGCACAAAGCCGTTATTCATTTTTCTTCGATCAGATTCAGTTATTCGTGTCAACTTTGACACCATTCAGCTTCTGTAAGCTTAGCTTCCATCAATATCCAAATTGATGGGATCTCTATTTCGATGGGGAGCACTGCTTCCACGCCATATACTAGAGAGAAAGGGGTAGCCCCTCCTGAAGTGCGGACAGATGTACGATTACAGTGAAGAGAAAAGGGTAGCATCTCATGCCAATCTTTGTAGGTTATGACCATCTTTTGAACAATCTTCTTGATGTTCTTGTTTGCCGCTTCTACCACTCTGTTCATCTTGGGTCGGTAGGGAGATGAGTTATGGTGTTCAATCTTGAACTCAGCGCACAACTCTTTCATCATCTTATTGTTCAAGTTAGATCCATTATCAATAATGATCTGGCTCGAAACACCATAACGGCAGATGATATTGTTTTTGATAAATCGGACCACCACTTATCGGGTAACATTGGCGAATGATGCTGCTTCAACCCACTTGGTGAAGTAATCAATGGCTACCAGGATGAACCGATGTCTGTTTGAAGCCTTAGGTTCACTCATACCAATCATGTCGATTCCTCATATGGAAAAAGGCCACGGGGAGGAGAGAACTTTGAGATGCGTTGGCGGTACATGGATTTTGTCGGAGTATATCTGACACTTGTGACACCTCCTCATGTACTTGTAGTAGTCGGATTCCATGGTCAACCAGTAGTACCCTTCTCTTAAAATTTTTCTCGCCATTGTGTGTCCGTTGGCATGAGTGGCAAAGGATCCTTCATGAATTTATTTCAACAGCATGTCTGCTTCTGGTCTGTCGACGCATCGGAGCAAGACCATGTCAAAGTTTCTCTTATAGAGCGTATCACCGCTTAGGAAGAAGCTGCCTGCTAGCCTTTTGAGGTTTTTTCTGTCCTTTCGTGATGCCCCAGGTGGGTACTCTTGTTTCTGAAGGAAGCATTCGATATCATGATACCAAGGTTTGTCGTCTATGACTGCTTCGATCGTGAAGATGTAAGTGGGACGTTCAAGGCGCATTATGTCGATCTTAGGTATGTCATTCCATTGACCTACACTAATCATGGAAGAGAGAGTGGCTAAGGCATCTCGCATAGTCATTGTAAGGAATCAATTCGGATTAGTATGTGTTCCAATCTCCTTTGATCGGATTAATAACTAGGGCATAATCGCCGTATACATCCAAGTTCTTGATCCTTAAATCAATCGCTTCTTCGAGACCCATGATACAAGCTTCGTATTTTGCCTCGTTGTTTATGCACTTGAACGTAAGTCTGGCGATGAAAGGAAGGTGGGTACCCTGAGGGGTAACAATAATTGCCCCAATTCCATTTCCATAATGATTGACTGCTCCATCAAAGATAAGTCCCCATTGGGAACCTGGTTATGGCCCTTCACTGGGTAGCGGTTCATCGCAGTCTTTCATTTTTAGATACATGACATCTTCGTCTGGGAAGTTAAACCCGATTAATTCTTGGTAGTCAATCGGTTGATGAGCCAAATGATCGTCTAAAACACTTCCTTTAACGGCTTTCTGAGTGTGGTACTCTATGTCATATTCTGATAGCAACATCTGCCAACGGGCGATTCTTCCCGTGAAAGCATGTTTTTCAAAGACATACTTGATTGGATCCATCTCGGAGACCAACCAAGTAGTGTGACGAATCATGTATTGGCGAAGACATTTAGCTGCCCAAGCCAAAGCACAACAAGTTTTCTCGCGCATCGTGTACCGAGTCTCGCAGTTGGTAAATTTCTTGCTCAGATAGTAGATGGCAGACTCCTTCCTTTTGGTTTCGTCTTGTTGGCCAAGCACACATCCCATGGAGTCTTCCAAGACAGTGAGGTAGATGATCAGTGGCCTTCCTTCCACTGGAGGTGATAGAATCGGTGGGTTCAACAAGTATTCCTTGATACTGTTGAAGGCGTGTAGCACCCCAAAATTTGCCCTCCTTACTTTAGTACTAACCGGCTTATGTTTCATTTCATTTTTGCATTATCATGTGTGCATATCATTTGGCTTTGTGGTTATGGGATCAAGGTTCTCTGTTCAAGCATCGTCAGGTTGCAACAGATGTTTATTTCATCACTCGACATATGCGCAAAGTATTTCTCCGGGTTACGTAATCAACAGGTCAGCAAAGCTCTTATCAAACATAATTTTTCATGTCAAGAATCTCAGAGGAAGTTAAAGTTTTCAGCCGATTCAGAACAGTTTGAGCAGAAAATCAGTTTGCTGTGCAAATTTGCAAAATTCATAACTCTCGCTCTGGAACTCGTTTTGGCTGGATATTCAATAGTTAGAACCGTCTTGGTATTCTCTACAACTTTTATGTTCGGCTCGGAAGTCAATTCATCAAGGAAAGTGGTGGGAATTATTTGTTTCTGGAATTTCGGTTTCGCTGGATAATTGCGTCAGCGGTATTCAAAAGGGCTTAACTTCTGATTGGATCATCATTTCTGAGCTATTCCTATGCCAAAATGTTCCATATTGAAATTATCTGCAACTTTTGTGTTTGGACCGAGGGCTGATTCTTTGAGGAAGATCTCTGAACACGCGAGTTTTCAGAGTCGATACAGTGCAAAAAACAGTGAAAAATAGTGTTGAACCGGTGTATTTCGGACACAAAAAAATTCATAACTCTCAGCTCGTTTATCGGATTGATGCCGTTCCGGTGCCTAAAATTCCGTTTAGATGTTATCTTAGTGCTGCGAATTCAGTTTAGGTCAAGTCCGAGTGGAAGGACCCAGAAAATGTGAATTACCAGTGGGGTTCTTTGATGCAGTGCACTGTTTGTCAGATTTTGTAAAATTCATAACTCGGTCAATTTTCATCGGATTGCATCCGTTATTGAAGCGTTGGTTCACAAATTTTATCATCTTCAAGTTCCAAGACAATCTCGAGTTCGAACGATGCTCCGAAGATCATCGTTTTGGTTTATTTCGCAAAACGGAAGTGCTGAACCAAAGAAAAAGGCTGAAAATTGTTTCACGGGAAAATGCATATCTCGCTCGTTCTTTGGCCGATCGCGCTCATCTTTTGACACGAGGTCACTGACTCATAGATCTACAACTTTTCTGACAAAGTCGAGTCGAGATTATGCTCTGAAGAGGTTGACCTCGTCACGTTTTCGAGTAGCGGACACCAAATAAGCTGAAAAGACAACTTATTCAATGACGTCTTGTAGCTTAAACATATCGATCACACTCGATTTTGATCGTATGACGTCCGTTTTTTTTGCGTTGCAACCGTGATTCAGAGGCGGATGATGTTGTAGAAGGCTCAGAGTCGAAATTTCTTGCCGAAGACGGTGTTATTTTCACTTAAGCCAAAATTCTACCTTTTGCCCTTCATTTTAGACTCCACTATATATTCAAAACTCTCTCATTTCCCATAATTTTCACTCATTCTCACAAACACCAAAAACTCTCTCAAATTTTTCTCTTAACTCTCACAAGATCAAAAAACCAAAAACTCATACACTCATTGGAGAGAACACACGTGATTTTGAGGAGAACAAAAGTTTGAACCCTAATCCTTCTCTCATTCGAATCTCACAATCCACAAAGGCTTTGGGCGAAATTCTTCCACAGTCTTCATCCTTGGAATCCATAGAGCACAAACCACCCATCATTGGAAGCTAAAAGCAAGGATATAGTTTGCATAATCTCAGGTTAGTGCAATTTTTCATGATCTTAAAACTCTCTTTTTAAACGTGCATGATGATCTGTGGTGTGTACTGATAATTCTGATGTGTTTGGTTTGAAGTTTGGACGCGTGGTTTGTTTGTTTCGTGAGTTTCAAGTTTTGAGTCCAAACCTTTTTTCATCCGTGTTACCTTATATGTTGATTATTTGCAAATTTTAATGTGATATTATTGATCCTGGTGAAATTCTGGTCAAGAACATATATTCGCTTGCGTGTTTTGGTGACTTTTTGGTTGCAGGTGAACGGAGAAGACGACCGGAACCCTAGTTCCGGCGTCCGGTACAGTCTCCGGCGAGTTTAGGGTTTGGAAGTAGGAGACGAAATCTTGACCGTCCAATTGTTTGATCCCACGGTCCATATGATGCCACATCTTTTAATTTTTGTTTTTATTTTATGATTTACATATGTGTCATTCCACACTAACTACTATACACCCTCTGTTTCTATTACTTTTTATTTTCTTTTTTTTTCGTTTTTGTTTTAATAACTAAAAATACTTCCGATTATTCAAAAATTCCAAAAAAAATCATGAACGTATTTTAATGTCTTATTTAATTATTTTTGAATTTTATTTTAATTTTTCATTTGTTTTAATAATTAATTCTGATTTTATTTTCCAAGGTGTATTCCATGTTTACCCTTGTGGTTAATGCTTGTGTTTGATGACTTTACCATGCCTTCTTGAGCCGATTTTTTTGACATGTATTTACACTTAAATTATGAATGTTTGAATGTCATGTTTCTGTCTCGATTATTGCTTCGTTAGCTTGATACGTGTGATGTTTGGATCCATTTGGTGATGCAATTTTGTGGTTCTTGGTGAGACCTTTTTCACATACATTCTTGATGGATATGACGTAATTTTCAGGATTTATTTAGATTTTTATAAGGCATGCTTCTATTTTTGGTTGATATTTACATGTGACTCAAACTTTGAATGGAATGTTTTGGGTACATGACCTAGTTTGGATCTTTTTGACCCTTTGTGTTTAAGTGAACCTTGGAATGATTATATGTTTTGATCATATACTGACTTGGTTTGTTTGTGGCTTTGGAATCACTTTCATTTAATCATTTTTCTGTTTATGGTGGATTTTCCAAGTGGACAATGTTTTGACACAACTCTTTGGATGTTTTGAACTAGTTTCTTTGAGATGCCTTCTCATAAGATCTCATAAATTTTTGGCGACTCTTATTTGATTTGAATGACATGTGTGAGGTTCTGATCCTCTTGATATGGTTTCCATTAAATGACATTTCCTCACTTCTTGCCTCCCATGATCTTTTGGTGTTTGCATGAATGACATAGGTGAATGTTTCTCCTAGTTTTGGCACATGTTTTGAGTATGACGGATGATGTTCCTTCTTTGATGATTTGAGCTTACCATGACATGAAGTGCTTGCTGCCCTACCTTGCTTCTTATCTCTTATGTCTTCTTCTTCTTCATCTCCCTCACTTCTTTTCTTCCCTTTTGGATCTCAAGACTTGTTTAAGTCTTGGATTCACTTTTGCGTGTTCCCTTAGGGTTTCCTAGTCCAACTTAATCCTTGATTAAGCTTGGAGTAGGACAGACATTAGGCTTTCAATCCTTTGCATGATAACATTAGGACAAAATTCCCTAGGATAGTCTCCCTCCAAACCTCCCCTTAGGGCCACCTTTGCATGATAACATTAGGATAGATTTTCCCCGTAGTGTTTTTATTTTCTTTTGAGTCTCTCTTCTCATCTCAAAGCTTCTTGAAAACACTTAATAAAGATAAAGTGTATTGCGCACGAGCCTTAAGTGTGGGGAATGAGAAATGAGGGGCTTCCTCTCATCTTTCTAGAGTGCTTAGCGAGCGTCCTGTCTTGGGACGATTCGTTAAGTATTCATCCCTGTGCCCTAGACTTTGGTGCAATGCAAGTTATGAACTAACTCAAGTCACTTCTGTCCTAAAAAATACAAACAAACTTCAAACCTTTTTGTCCTTCGGGACTGTCAAACTAAAGGCTATTTCCAAAAAGGGCATGTTACTTTCCGTCTGAGTCGCAAACAGGCATCGACCCTAATTGCCGGACGCGAACTTAGCGTCGCTCATAAAAAACACAAAAAGAACTTGGTCCGAACTACGTTGGCTCTGAATTCCCCATTGCACAAAGGGGGTACGTAGGCCTAGGACGTCAACGTCTTACCGAGTCTGTCTTTATTTTCCCCTTCCTCGTGTCAGTACAGCCATAGATGATAGGATAACTCACCCTTAGATTAGACAACAAGCGTGGATCCCATCGAGTACGATGGACGCGTGGGGTGCTAGCACCTTCCCCTCGCGTAACCGACTCCCGAACCCAGGCTATGGTTGCAATGACCATTCCTTTCCCTCTTGCTCAGGTTTATGCGATGTTCCCTTTCCCTCTCTTGGGATAAATTTACACGGCTGACGACTCTGTTTTTTCGCGCCACTCTCGCATTTGTACCTGAATGAAAATCCTGGGAGCGACAGCTGGCGACTCAGCTGGGGACTCTGGTTGACCTATGCTGGTCCATCCCTAAGCGAGTCAATCCTAGCGCTTGCTTGTCTTTGTTCTTTTTGGGTGTTTCATGTTTGTTTTGCTTCATTTGTCGTATTTTATTTTTACCGCATTTTCTGCATTGCATTCCATTTATATTACTGTCATACTGATGTGTTGTGTTGGCTGTGTTTGTTTTGCAGGTTGGGTGGTTTTGAGAGATAAGCCCAATACCCATGCTTGAGTACACCCTAGGACTAGAGTGGAAAGTAGTGGGACCTACGTGCCCGCTTGGTACGTTTGTGTGTTCACGAAATTCACAACTAGACGAGGCTATCTTGGGACGCATTCTAACGTGTGTGTCTTGCGCATTTTGGGGTGTTGATCTAGAGAGCTGTCGACTCTGGTGACCGATCACCGAGGACCTTAGTGGAAACATCCCTCTTTAGTGGTGACAGTGGCAGACCACATCCTGTGGCAAACCCATTCGCACCCGAGGGCCCGCTTTGGAACTCGCATAGGATGGCCCCTACTTTTTGAAGAGAATCAGTGGAGGCACTCCTCGATTGACGATAGTACTGTACCCCGAGGGATGAATGTACTATTGTTTCTCGACCTCAGTGCCAAAGCTGAGGACCTTCCGCCTTGGAGAATCAGTTGAGGCCTCCTCGATTGATGATGATGCCAAACCAGAAATGGTGAACGTATCATCATTTCTCGACCTGAGAGCCCGGGATACTGAACATCCTAGTACCCACACGTGAGAGGGGACGGGTGTTTGCAGGTTTGCAGGTAACCGAAACCTTAAACCTACCTGGTTTTTCTGGATTTCTCATCAATGTTTGATTATCTGGGTTCCTGGTTATCTCAGTGGTTCGGTATTTTGGAATTCTGGCTTTCTGGGTTGTGGTTCTCGTTCAGTTAACAGCACAGCACATCCAGCAGTGTTGCCTTGATCCCATGTGTGCATTTGCATCATCATTTTGCATCCTAACATGTTTATTCATTTGCAGGGTTGCATCCTAACCTTGATTCTGGTTTCTGAAGACTATCGAGGATGAGTACTGAGAAGTAAAAGAATATCATAGGATACAAGTTCCCGTCACTTATTCTGGATCCTGTTCACAAGGTTGTTTCTATGGCAGAACCTGGGGAATTGGCACTTGTGGACTTTGATGACATACCGTAGTTCTCTTTCTCTCTATTGTATTAGGATCACCACCAGGCTTGTTGGTTGGGATCCATGATTATTGTGTTCAGACTTATTATCTCGAGCTGTGATCGTTGACTTCTGGTTTTCCTCTGGTTTTCTTAATATATGAGCAGAAGTCCCGTTCTATCTTATTGTTAAACTGGAATCAAGGGGTGGATCGCCCTGCAAATTTTTAAACATGTTCATTTGCATTCGCATATCCATAATCATTTTCCATAACAGGTGTTCATCTCTGGCGTTCTTACTTGGTTCTCCTTCGCAGTACAGGATTGCAGATCAACACATTCACCGGTATTCTACCAGACAAGATCAAAAAAGACTCATGGATCAACTACAAGCTGAGATGACTGAGATGCGGACCCACATGAACCAATTCATGGATTTAATGCAAGGGGTTGCTCAGGGCCAAGAGCAGTTAGGAACCGTTGTCCAACCACTGATTGCAAGGATTGATGACGAAGCTGTCCTTCATGGAGGAGTCCATACTGGTGTTACTGGTACTAACGTTCAGAATGGCCCTCCGGGCGGAGGTATTCCTGTTTCTGGTATTGTGATCCCTCCGGGTGGGGTTGAAAATGTCAGGAGAGGTGGTATTGGTGTCTGTACTATTCATGGCCGTCAGTTTGATGATATTAAAGATGATGCATTCTCTGTGCCAGGTGGGGACGCTGGCTCCCAGATTGACACTGATCAGAGATTCAGGTTGATTAAGGAACAACTGAGGGGTATTGCCAATCAAGATTCTGTGGGTATGGATTTAGAGGATTTGGGGCTGGTTCCAGGCGTTGTTATCCCGTACAAGTTTCAGACTCCTACCTTCGAAAAGTACAATGGTATGACTTGCCCAAGGACTCACGTCAGGGCATACACAAGTAAAATGGCTGCTCACGCAAAGAACGAAAAGTTGATGATGCATTGCTTTCAAGATAGCCTATCTGGGGCACCCTGGAATGGTATATGCAGCTAGAGAGGGAAGACGTTCGTAGTTGGAGAGAGCTGGCAGGGGCATTTATTAGACACTATCAATATAACACTGATATGGCTCCCAATCGTACACAGCTGCAGAATATGTCTCAAAAGAGCAATGAAAGCTTTAGAGAGTACGCCCAGAGGTGGCGTGAATTGGCTTCCCGAGTTCAACCTCCGATGTTGGAAAGAGAACTCGTTGATATGTTCATGGATACGCTTCAGTGGCATTATTATGAGAAATTGGTTGGATGTTTGTCAACTGGATTTTCAGGTCTCGTATTGGCAGGAGAAAGAGTTGAAAACAGCATCAAAACGGGAAAGATTCAAGTTGCTCCCGGTTATTCTGAAAATGCGAAGAAACGTTATAGGGGAGAAGAAGGAGAGACTAATGTCGTTCAGTACCAACAACCTTATGCTCCTCAACAACAGAAGTATCAGCATCAAAATCAGCATAGGCCGCGCAATAACTTGGAAAGAAGGAATGCTCCTCTTCGTCCAGTTCCCATGTCGTACAGTTAACTCTTGCCACACCTGGTTCGAAACTCATTGGTGGAGCCTAAGACTTTGAAGCCTATTCCAGAACCATACCCTCCGGGGTACAATCCCCATGTGCAATGTGGATATCATGGAGGATCTATGGGGCACTCAACCGAAGATTGTAAAGCCTTCCAAGCCAAAGTGCAGCAATTGATTGACAAAGGGTACATATCATTTCCAGAAGGAGACTTGGTTATGCATGTCGACCTCTCATGTATTTGAAGACTTCAAGGGTCGTCTCCTAAAGCCAATAGTCCAAGCGGAGTCAAGTCTTCTCAACAACGGCAGTCATCAGTTTCTTTATTGCATTTTCATTTGTAGTTTTTTCATTTCTCGTTAAAGCATTGTATGCATGTAGAAACTTGTTTGTTTTTAATGACGATCATAATACAATGAGCATGTTTTCCTTGAAGTAATCCATTCGTGTTCACTCTTAAATGTTTATATGCACTGCAATACCAATTTTCTTGTTTAGAACTCTTGAGGGAGGATGACGAAATAAGAGCACAGATTTCTAATGGTGCGCATTTGGATGAAACCCTGTTAAGGATGTACAGGCATTGTTTCAAATTCACAAACACTGGAGATATAAGCGAGATAGACCCCCGTTAACCCCTTTGAGCCTTGAAGTGGGAGCTTCTTTCGTACGAAAAAACCCTCATACTTAACCCAGGGGCAGGGTAGGCGCCAGTTAGTTTAACCAAGCGTTCAAATTTCAAGGAGAGTGTGCATCCGAGGAACCATTACCTTCTATCCCACCGTCAAGAGGTCAAGAGATACGAAACCACGATGGTTAGCCATCATCAACTAAGGAGTGAGGCAGTCACAACCCTTTCAAGCAAGTAAGACAACCAGTGTCACACGCTTTGTTCAAAAAAAAAAAAAAAGCCCGCTAAGTCGAAACTTGAAAACAAGCGACTTAGGCAAAAGTTAGGGCAGCCCGCTGGACTTCAAAATCGAAAAACTCAAAAGAGTCAGTCCAGGCAAAAATTAGGGATAAAAAAAAAGGAACAAAAGAAAGAAGAAGCGAAAAGCATTACAAAAGAAAATCCTTGATAAGAACAAATTCGTGTGATTACAGACACAAAAGATAAAAAGGGATGACTGTCACTCCAAAACCTCCTTAGGTGTCAAACCATTAGTTGCATGGGTTCCTTGAAGATCATAAACCTTTTGAGAGATGAGCGTTTGTGTCGGATTAACTGAACATAGGGCTGGAGAACATCACGAAGAGTGGGTGGGCACCGATAAGTTTTGAGCCATAAATCTTTTTTTCTGAAACCGTGAACCAGACCACGTTACAACCCTTAAAAGTCCAAATTGAAACAGGGTTTTTTTCCTAAAGCGTACTTCGACAGGATATCGTTCCTGACTCCTATAAGTTGTGCTAATAAGATTTGTTGGTATTGCATGTGCGCATTGTTTTTCCATTCAAAAGTCAAGGTCGCATCCCAGCTAGTGATTCGTTCACAAGGCTTGGCGACGCATCTTCAATAAAAACTTCAATGTTAACATATTTGTTGCATTAGAATTATCATTCTCATAAATAACTTGTTCTGTTTGCATACATGTGCCTAAGCATCAATGCAGCCTACACATTGAACGTCAGTCAAGAAGCTTGATCCTGCCAAGTTGGGATGCTTGAAAATTCTGAAGGACAATCATATCAAGGGGCATGCTGCCAAGAGATTCAGTGTAGAGTGGGCTCTCCCCAGTAAGTCGTGTTAAGATGTAGCCAATCTGGGGCGGTCACGTCGAGAAATCTCTCTGAAATTCAGTTATTCTGGGGCATTCATTCTGAGATCAGGGGCAAAGTCACTTCAAAGCTCATATTGGGGAAGGCCACCTCTAGAGCGTGGGAGATTGTCCACTCCTGAAAATGGTTAATTGAAAGCACCTCCTCAAGGTACTAAAGCAGAGTATTTTTAAGTCATTACGATCCCTTTCGAGGTAATGTACATCATGGATTATGAAGACTGGGGCAGTTATGTCGAGATATAATAAATCTCTCCAAGAGTTTGAAGACCCTGGGGCAGTGCGAACACCCGGTCTTCTATAAAATCCTCTTGAGATGATTTCTTCCATTAGGCCTGGTGGTCTGGGGCAAGTGGAAAGTTCAAAGGGCCGTTTACAACCTTGGAGACAAGTCAGGTTAGGTGGCAACAGGATTACGCTCCCCCAGTAAGGTTGCTCTCCCCAACATTAAGATTGCACCTTTCCTCAGCAGAGCAAACCTTCCCCAGCAGGAGACTTGGGAAGTATTTTCTCCGGATCAAGACGTTATTTCCCCACAGAATCAGGGTGTTCACCTTCCCCATCCAGTCAGGAAGCATGCTTTCACCGACGGTGTCATATTCTAGCCCCCAGCAAGATCGGAGTAAAGGCATTCTCCCCATCAGCAGGCTAAGTTCAGCAGTATCCCTGAGCAGGATGATATTATGGACTGTTTTCCCCAAGCAGGATGGTGTTATGGGCTGGCATCCCCAGCAGGTTCTAAGCCCATTGATTATTAGTAATCCTTAGTAACAGACTTCCGGCCCCGTTATTGGCATTCATTCTCAATTCCCCCAGCAGAGGAGGAATCTCAGGTTTTGGATGTTACCTTCAGTAGAGGGCATGTGTAATCCCCGGTAGTGTGGATGTTCTTTTGGGATTTTATCCTCAGCAGAAGTCATTGAACCAAAGGGTCAGTTAGCGTGATCCTTCTCCGCAGAGTTCTCGGATTCAGAAGACAATTTATTTTTGTCATCCCCAGCTGAGTTGGTCTTTTCTCTCCAGCATTTATTTTGCTGGAGGGACCCCTTTTGCATATCATAAGCATTTGCATCGCATCCTCAAACGCGTAGCATTTCCACTTCGTGTGGAGCATTACGGCAAAATTCAAACATTTGCATTCGAAGCATAAGCCAGGTTTGATGCTTTCCTTGCCAGTTCTCTTTCCTAGCAGAGATGGTATAACTCAGGAGATTTTGGTTCATCCTCGGTGAGATCGCCGAGGAATGTGTTCATCATACCTGTGCTCCCCGGCAGAGTCTTTTATTTAGACTTCTCCTTTCCCCAATGGAGTCATCTTATATGTGGGTTGTAAGTCCGATGATTTTACCTCTCACCCTTTCGGTTCACGACCGTATCTTTGTTAGAAATTTTCCTTGGATGGGCCAATCTCCTTTGTAAATCCTGTTCTCGTTTGGTAGTCAGTTCTCGCCTGACTTACTTGGTGAAACCCAGTTCTCGTCTGGTAGTCAGTTCTCGTCTAACTTATTTTGTAAATCCAGTTCTCGTCTGGTAGTCAGTTCTCGACTGACTTATTTGGTGTAAACCCAGTTCTCGCCTGGTAGTCAGTTCTCGCCTGACATCTCTTTTGTAAACCCAGTTCTCGCCTGGTAGTCAGTTATCGTCTGACATCTCTTTGGTAAATCCAGTTCTCGCCTGGTAGTCAGTTATCGTCTGACCTATTGTTGTGGTAAATCTAGTTCCCGTCTGGTAGTCAGTTCTCGTCTGACTTATTTCGTGAAACCCGGTTCTCTTTATCAGCAGAGATAACAATCCTTTGAAGATTTTCTTTATCAGTTCCCTTTACCAGCAGGGATGGCATTTATTTTGCTAGTTCTCTTTATCAGCAGAGATAGCAATCTTTTAAAGATTTTCTTTGTCAGTTCCCTTTATCAGCAGGGATGGCATTTATTTTGCTAGTTCTCTTTATCAGCAGAGATAGCAATCCTTTGAATATTTCCTTCGTCAGTTCCCTTTATCAGCAGGGATGGCATATTTCGAGATTCCTTTGTCAGTTCTCTTTATTAGTAGAGATGACGTAACCTGGAAGTTTTGTTTCACGTTATCCCTGGCGAAGTCCACTTTATGTTGGTTATCCTTTGCGGGTGCAATTGAGGTTGTATTCGTTTTGTGGTTGCAATTGAGGTCGTATTCCTATTTTCTTAGTGGGTAGAGTGATTGAGGTCAGTCTTCCTTTGCGGGTGCAATTGAGGTTGTATTCATTTTGTGGGTGCGATTGGGGTCGTATTCCTATTTTCTTTGTGGGTAGAGTGATTGAGGTCAGTCTTCCTTTGCGGGCACGATTGAGGTCGTATTCGTCTTATTTTTGTGGGTATGGTTGAGGTCATACTCCTTATTTTTTTTAGCACGCTCCATTTCGTTATTCTCACCATTAGCAAATTTTCGGGTTCCTTGGTATTCAATCTCCGTGTATCCCGATTGTCTGAAAGTCGTCGCTATCATACCTTCCGGACCAAGTTGATTGAATAGGGGTAGCTGTAGCACCCCAAAAATTTCCCTCCTTACTTTAGTACTAACCGGATTATGTTTCATTTCATTTTTGCATTATCATGTGTGCATATCATTTGGCTTTGTGGTTATGGGGTCAAGGTTCTCTGTTCAAGCATCGTCAGGTTGCAACAGACGTTTATTTCGTCACTCGACATATGCGCAAAGTATTTCTCCGGGTTACGTAATCAACGGGTCAGCAAAGCTCTTATCAAACATAATTTTTCATGTCAAGAATCTCAGAGGAAGTTAAAGTTTTTAGCCGATTCAGAACAGTTTGAGCAGAAAATCAGTTTGCTGTGCAAATTTGCAAAATTCATAACTCTTGCTCTGGAACTTGTTTTGGCTGGATATTCAATAGTTAGAACCGTCTTGGTATTCTCTACAACTTTTATGTTCGGCTCGGAAGTCAATTCATCAAGGAAAGTGGTGGGAATTATTTGTTTCTGGAATTTCGGTTTCGCTGGATAATTGCGTCAGCGGTATTCAAAAGGGCTTAACTTCTGATTGGATCATCATTTCTGAGCTATTTCTATGCCAAAAAGTTCCATATTGAAATTATCTACAACTTTTGTGTTTGGACCGAGGGCTGATTCTTTGAGGAAGATCTCTGAACATGCGAGTTTTCAGAGTCGATACAGTGCAAAAAACAGTGAAAATATAGTGTTGAACCCGTGTATTTCGGACACTAAAAAATCATAACTCTCAGCTCGTTTATCGGATTGATGCTGTTCTGGTGCCTAAAATTCCGTTTAGATGTTATCTTCGTGCCGTGAATTCAGTTTGGGTCAGGTCCGAGTGGAAGGACCCCGAAAATTTGAATTACCAGTGGGGTTCTTTGATGCAGTGCACTGTTTGTCAGATTTTGTAAAATTCATAACTCGGTCAATTTTCATCGGATTGCATCCGTTCTCGAAGCGTTGGTTCACAAATTTTATCATCTTCAAGTTCCAAGACAATCTTGAGTTCGAACGATGCTCCGAAGATCATCGTTTTGGTTTATTTCGCAAAACGGAAGTGCTGAACCAAAGAAAAAGGCTGAAAATTGTTTCACGGGAAAATGCATATCTCGCTCGTTCTTTGTCCGATCGCGCTCATCTTTTGACACGAGGTCACTAACTCATAGATCAACAACTTTACTGACAAATTCGAGTCGAGATTATGCTTTGAAGAGGTTGACCTCGTCACGTTTTCGAGTAGCGGACACCAAATAAACTGAAAAAACAACTTATTCAGTGATGTCTTGCAGCTTAAACATATCGATTGCACTCGATTTTGATCGTATGACGTCCGTTTATTTTGCGTTGCAACCGTGATTCAGAGGCGGATGATGTTGTAGAAGGCTCAGAGTCGAAATTTCTTGCCGAAGACGGTGTTATTTTCACTTAAGCCAAAATTCTACCTTTTGCCCTTCATTTTATACTCCACTATATATTCAAAACTCTCTCTCATTTCCCATAATTTTCACTCATTCTCACAAACACCAAAAACTCTCTCAAATTTTTCTCTTAACTCTCACAAGATAAAAAAACCAAAAACTCATACACTCATTGGAGAGAACACACGTGATTTTGAGGAGAACAAAAGTTTGAACTCTAATCGTTCTCTCATTCGAATCTCACAATCCACAAAGGCTTTGGGCGAAATTCTTCCACAGTCTTCATCCTTGGAATCCATAGAGCACAAACCACCCATCATTGGAAGCTAAAAGCAAGGGTACAGTTTGCATAATCTCAGGTTAGTGCAATTTTTCATGATCTTAAAACTCTCTTTTAAAACGTGTATGATGATCTGTGGTGTGTACTGATAATTCTGATGTTTTTGGTTTGAAGTTTGGACGCGTGGTTTGTTTGTTTCGTGAGTTTCAAGTTTTGAGTCCAAACCTTTTTTCATCCGTGTTGCCTTATATGTTGATTATTTGAAAATTTTAATGTGATATTATTGATCCTGGTGAAATTCTGGTCAAGAACATATATTCGCTTGCGTGTTTTGGTGACTTTTTGGTTGCAGGTGAACGGAGAAGACGACCGGAACCCTAGTTCCGGCGTCCGGTTCAGTCTCCGGCGAGTTTAGGGTTTGGAGGTAGGAGACGAAATCTTGACCGTCCAATTGTTTGATCCCACGGTCCATATGATGCCACATCTTTTAATTTTTGTTTTTATTTTATGATTTACATATGTGTCATTCCACACTAACTACTATACACCCTCTGTTTCTATTACTTTTTATTTTCTTTTTTTTCGTTTTTGTTTTAATAACTAAAAATACTTTCGATTATTCAAAAATTCTAAAAAAAATCATGAACGTATTTTAATGTCTTATTTAATTATTTTTGAATTTTATTTTAATTTTTCATTTGTTTTGATAATTAATTCTTATTTTATTTTCCAAGGTGTATTCCATGTTTACCCTTGTGGTTAATGCTTGTGTTTGATGACTTTACCATGCCTTCTTGAGCCGATTTTTTTGCCATGTATTTAAACTTAAATTATGAATGTTTGAATGTCATTTTTCTGTCTTGGTGATCAATTTTGATTATTTTCCATGTGGTTCTCTTCGCTCCTCGATTATTGCTTCGTTAGCTTGATACGTGTGATGTTTGGATCCATTTGGTGATGCAATTTTGTGGTTCTTGGTGAGACCTTTTTCACATACATTCTTGATGGATATGACGTGATTTTCAGAATTTATTTAGATTTTTATAAGGCATGCTTCTTTTTTTTGTTGATATTTACATGTGACTCAAACTTTGAATGGAATGTTTTGGGTACATGACCTAGTTTGGATCTTTTTGACCCTTTGTGTTTAAGTGAAGCTTGGAATGATTATATATTGTGATCATATACTGACTTGGTTTGTTTGTGGCTTTGGAATCACTTTCATTTAATCATTTTTCTGTTTATGGTGGATTTTCCATGTGGACAATGTTTTGACACAACTCTTTGGATGTTTTGAACTAGTTTCTTTGAGATGCCTTCTCATAAGATCTCATAAATTTTTGGTGTCTCTTATTTGCTTTGAATGACATGTGTGAGGTTCTGATCCTCTTGATATGGTTTCCATTAAATGACATTTCCTCACTTCTTGCCTCCCATGATCTTTTGGTGTTTGCATGAATGACATAAGTGAATGTTTCGCCTAGTTTTGGCACATGTTTTGAGTATGACGGATGATGTTCCTTCTTTGATGATTTGAGCTTACCATGACATGAAGTGCTTGCTGCCCTAACTTGTTTCTTATCTCTTGTGTCATCTTCTTCTTCATCTCCCTCACTTCTTTTCTTCCCTTTTGGATCTCAAGACTTGTTTAAGTCTTGGATTCACTTTTGCGTGTTCCCTTAGGGTTTCCTAGTCCAACTTAATCCTTGATTAAGCTTGGAGTAGGATAGACATTAGGCTTTCAATCCTTTGCATGATAACATTAGGACAAAATTCCCTAGGATAGTCTCCCTCCAAACCTCCCCTTAGGGCCACCTTTGCATGATGCATTAGGATAGATTTTCCCCGTAGTGTTTTTATTTTCTTTTGAGTCTCTCTTCTCATCTAAAAGCTTCTTGAAAACACTTAATAAAGATAAAGTGTATTGCGCACGAGCCTTAAGTGTGGGGAATGAGAAATGAGGGGCTTCCTCTCATCTTCTAGAGTGCTTAGCGAGCGTCCTGTCTTGGGACGATTCGTTAAGTATTCGTCCCTGTGCCCTAAACTTTGGTGCAATGCAAATTATGAACTAACTCAAGTCACTTCTTACCTAAAAAATACAAACAAACTTCAAACCTTTTTGTCCTTCGGGATTGTCAAACTAAAGGGTATTTTCAAAAAAGGCATGTTACTTTCCGTCTGAGTCGCAAATAGGTATCGACCCTAACTGCCGGACGCGAACTTAGCGTCGCTCATAAAAAACACAAAAAGAACTTGGTCCGAACTACGTTGACTCTGAATTCCCCATTGCACAAACGGGGTACGTAGGCCTAGGACGTCGACGTCCTACCGAGTCTGTCTTTGTTTTCCCCTTCCTCGTGTCAATACAGCCATAGATGATAGGATAACTCACCCTTAGATTAGACAACAAGCGTGGATCCCATCGAGTACGATGGACGCGTGGGGTGCTAGCACCTTCCCCTCGCGTAACCGACTCCCGAACCCAGGCTATGGTTGCGATGACCATTCCTTTCCCTCTTCCTCAAGTTTATGCGGTGTTCCCTTTCCCTCTCTTAGGATAAATTTACACGGCTGGCGACTCTGTTTTTCCGCGCCACTCTCGCGTTTGTACCTGGATGAAAATCCTGGGAGCGACAAGGCGATTTGACTGTCTTCTGTCCAAACGCAGTCCTGATTCTTTTTTAGTAATTTGAAGATCGGCGGACATGTGGCGGTCATGAGGAATATAAATTTGGAGATGTAGTTCAAACGTCCCAAGAATCCTCTGACTTGTTTTTCAGTCTTTGGAGAAGGCATTTCTTGAATGGCCTTGACCTTGTTAGGATCAACCTCAATTCCTTTCTGGCTGACGATGAACTCTAAGAGTTTCCCTGAACGGACAACGAAGGTGCACTTGTTGGGATTCAAGCGGAGTTTATACTTTCTCAAACGCTAGAATAGTTTCGACAGGTGGGTCACATGCTCCTCTTCTGTCTTAGACTTTGCAATCATATCATCGACATATACCTCGATTTCCTTGTGTATCATGTCATGAAAAAGAGTAGTCATGGCAGTTTGATAGGTTGCCCCGACGTTCTTCAAACCGAACGACATTACCTTGTAACAAAAGGTACCCCATGGGGTAATAAATGAAGTTTTCTCCATGTTGTTCGGTGCCATTTTAATATGGTTATAGCCCGAGAATCCATCCATGAAGGAGAAAACTTTAAACTTTATTGTACTGTCTACCAGCATGTCAATGTATGGTAAAGGAAAGTCGTCCTTTGGACTAGCCTTGTTTAGATCTCTGTAATCGGCACACATTTTGACTTTTCCGTCCTTTTTCGGAACAGCTATAATGTTGGCTAACCATTGAGGATATTCTGACGTGGCGAGGAAGCCCGCGTCAATCTGTTTCTATACCTCCTCTTTGATTTTGATGGCCATGTTCGGGTGAGTCCTTCTTAACCTTTGTTTAACTAGCGAACATTCCAATCTTAATGGTAAATGTTGTTCCACGATGCTGGTATCCAACCCTGGCATGTCTTGATAAGACCAAGCAAACACATCGGGATATTCTTTGAGAAGCTTTGTCAGACTTTCTTTAGAAGTTGGACTGAGCAGTGCCCCAATCCTGATTTCTTTTCTCTCTTTTTCTGAACCCACATTGATCATTTCCAATGGCTATTTGTGAGGATCAATGGACCTTTCCTCCTGTCTGAGTAGTCGGGAGATCTCCTCTGGAATATCGTTGTCGACTTCTTCTTCATCCCCAAATACCAAGAACTCAAAGTCGGGAGAAGGCATCGGATCGTATGATTCAACGGGGTTTAAAACAAGTAATCTGCATGACATGATGATCGGTGTTTAGAAGAGATTGAGAAAATGCAAGTGTGTGCAGTGTATATTTTATTACTGCTTGTTTTTATTATTTGAATTGTTTTTCAGGATTACCATTTTCTGAAAAACGAAAAGAGAAAACAGCAATTAATGCGGAAATTACAGAACAACGTTATTTTATTAATGAACAAGTCGATTCTTGAAACTACAGCCCTATGAAACAAAACTCTGTCGCTTTGGGCAAAGCGAAGAGGGATAATTACCGAAAGCGAGCCCTATCAAAACATCTGTTTCACCTGGGCAGGGTGAAAGGTTAAAGATGGCAATTACTTTGACTTATGAACAATCTTCGGAACATCGACAGCAACCCATTGGCTGCGAACTCCTTGATTTGTCTTCAGAAATAACGATGTTTTCTGGCGAAGCAGGATCATTGGAATCTGTCTCCTAGGCAGAGTTGTCATAGGAGGATTTCTCTGTTGCATTTTGCATAGTATTTGTACTCTCAGTTGTATCTTCCCATCCAGTTGGCTGGATGTCTTCGAGCCTGATACGAGAGCTTTCAGGAGCGGTGTACTTGACCATGTAGTCGTATTTTCCACTTGGTTGTCCCAAGGTGTCCCACACTTCTTTGGAACTAGAGGAGTAATCACTTTCGATGACGTTGACCTCGGGAAAAGCATAGTTAATGAATTCTAGTCCTGCAAACGTTGCGAATTCATCGTCGTGCTGGATATTTTCAGGATAACCTGGGTGTGGATCCCATGACATGGTGGGGACACAGGTATTCTGTTCAATGATGCTTAGCTGATTTTCATTGTTCGACTGATTTTCTTGCCCCAAGTCTCCTGGGTAAGGCCGCCACATTGGCAGACCATCCATCGGGCTATAATAGCTGCGGTCAAAGTTGTCCTTCATCAGAGTGTCCTCCTCTAATGAGTTTAGAGGAGCACGACATCCTTCCGGATCACAATCCTCGTATAGCATTTCGACGTCTGACCTGGGTATAAATCTCGGACTCTATGTAGGAAAGCAAAAGGGAGTCAGTATCTCATCCTGAGATGTATACCCATCCTCGTTGAGATAGGACCTCCATTCTTCCTCCATATCTGAGGAATCTCCCTCGTTTATAGTGTGTACTTCTCGAGTCATTGGTTGAAGGAAGCCTCCACTGTGGAAGAGGTTCTGAATGGGATGAAGACTTTCATCGTTGGCAGCTGTCTGGGTATAGGTTGCAGAAAAACCAAGACCCTTCTTTGTTTAATTGTCAGTAGGAATGACAAGCTGCCCCCATCGTGTTGTATTGGCACTCCCGACTGCTTTAATAACATCTTTGTATGAGGAAAACGAAGTTCCTCCTTCTGATTGATCGCCACTGTGTAGCGAAAGCGTTTGGAACTGAGTTCCGATTATCCCTTCAGGTTCCACATAAGTGGATGACGATAAATTACTCACGAGCAAAGCCTGTTCCCCACAGACTGTGATGAGTTGACCGTTCTGGATGAACTTTAACTTTTGGTGGAGGGTCGAGGTGACCGCCCCAGCCCGATGTATCCAAAGTCTTCCTAATAAACAACTGTACGTTGCTCGGATGTCCATGACCTGGAAAGTGACTTGGAAAGTGTGAGGACCGATGGTTATGGGATGGTCGACTTCGCCGATAACCGTTTTTCTGGATCCGTCGAACGCTTTGACGACAACCTTGCTGACTCTCATCAGGGGGCCTTTGAATGATAATTGCATCAAAGTGGACTTCGGCATAACATTCAGGGCTGACCCTGTGTCTACCAGTACGCTGGCTAAAGCATCGTCCCGGCAGTTGACTGTAATATTGAGTGCCATGTTATGACGGCGACCTTCTTCAGGTAATTCCTCATCATTAAATCCCAAATTATTGCAAGAAGTGATGTTAGAAACAATGCTATCGAACAGTCTGATTGTTACATCCTGTTCCACGAAGGCTTGCTCCAAGACTTTCTGTAGAGCCTCCTTGTGCGCTTCTGAACTAAGCAACAGGGATAATACCGAGATCTTTGAAGGAGTCTGTAACAGTTGATCGACAATGTTGTATTCACTCCTTTGGATGAGTTTCAGCATCTCATCGTCATTTTTCGAAAGGTCGGGAATACTGGATTGACCGACTGGTGGATCGGGAGGTTCCGTCTGAAGTTCCTTTTCTTTGTTCGACTCTCCAACTCCTTTGTTGAAGATTCTACCAATCCGCGTTACATGACTGATGTCTGCAATATTTACGATGGAGGGTAATGGAATTTCCTTTCCATTTTCAATTATCGTTGCACCGTATTTGTAAGGGATTGCCTTAGTTGATTCATACGGTAGTGGTCCCGGCAGATAGATGACTATTGGAACCTTCTGATTTTTCTGACCATCGTAAGTAATCTCGATCCGTTCCTGGTGAGGAACTCTTGATTTGTCAAGTAGAGGGATGATGGCGAAAACATCCCCAGTCCTCTGATGATCAGAGATTACAACAACGTCCTCAATTTGATCAGCAAGGTAGTTCGGCGTCCAGTTGATGGGTCCAGAGCCCGGATATGGGCGAATCTCTCCCCGATCCACATGACCCTAAAGAGCTGCTCGCACAAGGTAGCATCCTTGGTTACTTTCCGAATAGACTCTACAACGTTCATAGTTGTGTGGCGGCACCTGGCCACGCCCTCTTTGGATACAATATAACCTCACTAGGTTAGCTTCCACTGATCGGACATCCTGACTTTGACGCCGAGTAGGGTTCCTATTATTGATACTAATTTGCTGAGTATCTTCATCCATATAGATTAGCATCCACTAGTGATTTAACAAGTGCTGAAGTGCTTCTTGGACAAGGGCACAACCCTGATTGTTTTCGCAACCCGCTTTACAGCTTTGATAGTCATGTGATATCAGGAACCCGAGTCGGACCTGCTCAGCATGTACCTCTACCAGGTTGGTATTCATTAAGTGAATATCGAAGATCTGAACCATGTTGATCTGATAGTGGTTCCTATCATGGTAGTCTTGGATCCATCTGATGCTGGAGGGCCTCTTGTATGAATGAGCATCCCTGTTTGTTTACCGAGCAAGTCAGACAAGAAATGTAATCGTGCTATGGCAGATTATGATACTGGCTTTGCCTTAAGTGCATTGCCACCAAGTTGACATTCATCGCACGGATGTCGTGGTTTTGAATGACGTTGGAATTCGTATAGACCATGTTAACTCCATGAACTCGGTGCTCTTGGATCCATCCGAGATCCATTCATTCCTCTATAGCTGATTGCACCATAGAACATCCTCGATTACTTTTAGAACAGACATCACATTGATGATAATTATGAGGTGGCACATGGCCATATCCACTTTGTCTACAATGCATCTTGACCAGATTGGTCCTTAACAAGAGTACATCGTGAATTTGATAGACATTGTTAGACTCTCCTTCTATCAGGTTGACTGCGACTTTCTCGTGTTGAGGCAGCGGGTTCGTGAGAACATTGGGATTCGTATCTTTGAAAGATAAGAGCCCGCTCCTAACAAGCTTTTGCACGTCGGATTTGAAATTAAGACAATTCTCTATGTTATGCCCTGTTCCTCCTTGATGATAAGAGCATGTCTGGTCCACCTTAAACCAATAAGGCTGATTTTCCGGTACTGTAAGAGGGGACTTATTCTGGATGTGCCCTTTGGCCAGTAGTAACAAAAATAGTTCTGCGTACGATACGAGTATAGGATCAAATCCTTGTGGCCGCGTTGTACGGTTGTTGTTGTATTGAGGACGAGCCTGCTGAAGAGACTGTTGTGTCCTTTGCTGATTAGGTTGGATTTGTGCAACTTGAGGCTGATACGTAAGAATAGGCGCAGGGTTGATAGCAGGAGTCACAGCCGCTACTGGTTGATAACGTCGCCTTTGCTTTCCAAGAGAGATATTCCCAATATCTTGCTCTTTCTTCTTAGGGGGGGCACTACCGTATCTTTTTGCACTACTTGATGATCTAGCGTCTTTTACCAATCGTCCTTCTCGGACGGCTTCCTCAAGACAAACTCCCATACCGACCATTTCGGTAAAATCACTGGGCGCACTGGCAACCATTCTGTCATAGTAAAATGAGCTTAAGGTCTTTAAGAAGATTTTTTTCATCTCTTTTTCCTCAAGAGGTGGACAAATTTGGGCAGCGATCTCACGTCGTCTCTGAGCGTACTCCTAAAAAGTTTCCTTGTCCTTTTGTAACATCGATCTGAGCTGATCTCTATCTGGTGTCATGTCCAGATTGTATTTGTATTATTGGACGAAGGCAGTGCCAAGACCTCTGAATGTGCTGATCGTAGCGCGGTTTAAACCCATGTACCATTTTAATGCGGCACCAGTTAAACGATCCTGAAAGTAGTGAATCAGTAAGTCCTGATTCTCTGTCTAAGCTGACATTCGCCGAGTGTACATCACCAGGTGGCTCTGAGGGCAAGAGTTACCCTTGTATTTTTCAAAGTCGGGCACTTGGAATTTGTGCGGGACTTTCACATTGGGGGACCAGACAAAGGTCTGCGGCATCCTTTCCAAATAAATCCTGACCGCGAATAGCTTGGAGTTCCTTCTGCATTTCCAGGAACTGTTCCTGGAACTTGTCCATTCTGTCAAACATAGTTTCCTTTCTACAAGAAGGTATCTGTGGAATCTGTCCTTCCGGGACAGTGTGCACCACAGGGGGTGGTACCGTTACTACAACGGTGAATCTTGGCATTTCCCAAAGTTTGTAACCTTTAGGAGTCCTCAGTATACCTCTGGCATTCTCGCTTTCCCGAAGTTTGTAACCATCAGGCCCAACGGCTTCTGCTATGATTCCCTGATCTTCAGTGATCGGCGGAACATATCTTTCCGGGATATAGTTAACAGGCATGCCCCGGGGACGATCTTTCAGCATTTGATACCTAGGATCAAACTTCTCCACTATGGGCGTTGAGGTGATCTCTAAGATAACAGTTCTTTGTAGCTGACCTTCTGCCATGGCCTGCATGTAGTTACGAAGCTTTCTCATATCCTCTCTCAGAGTGTCGATCTCCTCTTTCAAATCTCTATTTTCTTCCTCAAGATCATCCATCTTTTTCTGAAGATTGGCCCGAGTATTGTACGAATGAGACAGTTTGACTCTAGAACCAAGACACAAACGTGAGATTCGTATGTAAGAAGAATGCGTTACGGGAGAATGATGAATGCAATGATTATATTAATTTTTTTTGGTTTAATCAAAATAAACCTCAACAATTAGATTGCAAATATCAAACAGTGGGGAAACCCCATTTTATTGAATTAAAAGGATTGTGGAAACGAAAATACAGTAGATTACAAGGTGCAGAAACAGAAACCCAAGCTAATGGGTCTTGAGTCCTCTCTGAGGAGAAATCGGGTGCTGATTTCGGTACTTTCCTCTTCTTGGACCTGGGCTCTTGGGCCGTTGTCAGGTTGTCATTCCTTTGCCAGGTGAAAGGAGTTAGCAAATTCCTTTGGTCATCCTGATTCTCTACAGCATGTTGCTCTAAAATCTCAATCAGGGCATCCTTATCTTTCAATAATTGTTGCATTTTGATGCACTCCACATTGAGAATGTGGTACTTGTTCTTCCAAGACCTCCTCTCCTGTTGAACATTTATTGAGAGTAACCCGGAGTTTTTTCGTTTCGGTCATGAAGCACATGACAGACTACCTTGGCGGAAAAACTTCGTGACGAGGATAAGGCATATTTAGCTTGAGAGCTCTAGTTTGTACCAAGTGGAGATAAGGCTCCACCGAGACACATTCCAGTTTTCCTAGAGACTCCCGTCCTTTCTTATGAACATGTTTCCAAGCGTGCACCATTTCCATCTTTAGTGCTCTGTCTTTTTCTCCTTCCTTGAAGAAAAGACCTTCCAGATGAGCATTACGCGGGACATGCCTCATCGAGTATCCAAATTGACGACGAACAAGAACTGGATGGTAATTGATTCCTCCTTTAGTTCCTATGAGGGGTACGTTAGGGAAGTTTCCACAATAGTCAATGATCCTGATTCCCTCATAAATCCTATTGCACCAATCTATGTCAGAGTTGGTAAGAGACATGATTTTCTGCGACCAACGTAAGGCACTCTTGTGATCCCAAAAAGCAGCAGACTTAGGCAAATTGGAGATAAACCATTTGTATAGGAGAGGTATACAACATGTGATCTCCCCTCCGCTATACAAATTCCCTAAGTGTACAGAATGATACGCGTCTGCGAGTAAAGTCGACACAGGTTTTCGAAAGAGAAAAACCTTAATGGAGTTGATATCGATGAAGTTATTAATGTTGGGCAACAGAAATAACCCGTAGGTGAGTAAAACAAAGATTCTTTCAAAATCAGTCACGTTCCCTATACTAGCGAAATACAGGGCCTTCTTTGTCAAGAACTGGGCTGGCAAACCTTGTATGCCACCCTTAGTGGTCATGTGAGCCTTGACCTCTGACTCGTCCAAATAAATTGCTCTTGCAATGGTCTGATCCTTTGGAATTTCTTCCAGTCCATAAAATGGAGCTCGATCAGTGATGTGTAAATCAATCAGATGAGAATATTCCTCCAGCGTTGGTGCGAGCTAATAATCCGGGAATGTAAAACAGTGATAAACCGAATCGTAAAACTGAATGAGTGCCTCCAGGATTCCCTCAATCACATGGACCCTTAATAGAGATAGTAGACCTCCGTACCTGGCTCTGAAAGCTTCAGGGTTAGTTATCATTCTTGCTAAACCTCTCAAATCCTCTAGTTTTGGAACCTTTAAAGTGTACTTATGAGTTCTCCTTCTACCGAAATCCATTAGCGCGATCTTTTTCTCTGACATTTACAATCACAGTCTTAGTTTAATTTGAAAAAGAGAGACTAGAAGAGAAAATGTTTCTTTGTTTTAATGTTTTTTAAATGAATGCATGAATGTAGCACACAAAAACATAGAAAAAACATGGGGTCAAAGGGTCGGTGTCATGGAGTCAAGGCTCTACCCGTCCCAAAGGTTTATACTAGTAATTTTTGTACCTGTCTCTCAACATCATCAACTCTTGTCGAGAAAACATCAGCTGGCGGGGAACCGTGCTAGGTGGTGTTTTTCAAAGAATCACCAGAAGAGGGTGGTATCGCATGACAACTATTTCCGATAGCTTCCGCACCATTAAAAGGGATTTTTCCTAGGTGTATATTCAATCTCTCCACATGTGGCATCACACGCATTCCCATTAGCAGAAAAATAAACACATATATCAATTAGGAAAAGCAGTATATATATTTGTCCTAATGTCCTAGACTTTTTAAGAGCTATGAATCCTATGTTCCTGATAGAAACTGGCTCTCCGGCAGAGGCGCCACTTTGTGGTTCCTTCCCAATTTAAAGGTTTTTACCTAAGATCCTAGTGAAGGCCGATCCTAGTAATAATGACATCCCCCGATGAAACCTTCATAAAAATAACTTGTCCAAGGGCTTTTACCCTAGTTTGTAAGGAAGAAAGAAAACACGGCCCCACGGTGGGCGCCACTTTTCTGTAGCGAGCGATTTTGGACGTGGTTCTTAAGCACTGTCGCTCTTTTGGGGTTACTACAGGTCGATTCATTTTTTATCCTATTAAAGCTGATGAAGGAAGGGAAATAGATGTCTCCAATTAACCCTGCTTGCATACCGAGTTTGAACAGCAGTCTGTTAAGTTACGGATGCGAGATGGAAGTGGGGTCTCTTTCTTCTTACTTTGTTAAGGCTGAAATACTGGGACTGTTCATGGTAGGATGTTAGGACTGATGATTTTCGATTGATATATGAAGGTACGGGATTTTTGGGTTTTTTTGAGTAGTGTGCTCGCTAAGATTTTTTTTTCAATCTTATGCCTACGTATTCCCGTTTACCGAAACAGAGAAATCAGAGCAATCGTAGTTCCTCCTATTCTATGGGAGGAAATGGTGTTTTGGTGTCTTGTTTAAAGCCCAAGACGTGCAGCTAAAGGTGATCTGTATCTTGTTCAAAGCCCAAGATATGAAGCTGAAGGGTCTATTTGTATCTTGTTTAAAGCCCAAGATGTGAAGCAAAAGTTGGTTGGTATCTTGTTCAAAGCCCAAGATATGAAGCTGAAATGGGTTGACTTTAGAGAGAATTTGTCATCTCTAAAGGGAGCTGTTTGTCACAACTGTTGGGGTGACTAGTTATAAAGGGAGGATTACTTTAACTGGGATATGTGAATCCAGCAATGCCATAATTTCCTTTATAGGGGATTTTAACCTAAAGGAGAAGACTTTAACTCAGTGTAGAGTAATGCCATCTTTCCTTAGGAATTTCTCATGCTAAAAGAGGGACAGTGGCATGGATGTACATAATCCAGAGGCTTGCCGCTTACAGCAGTTTGATGAAGGAGTTGTTGATGTTTGTATACTGTGAATGTGGCACAACTTTGATGCTAAAAGGTTGATTGGCTCAACCGGGGTTTTCTTATACAAAGCCTAAGAGGAGGCTGTAAGGATGACTTTTCTGGGGAAAATGCTCTTTCTGTCTTGTACAAAGCCCAAGATTGAGGCCAAAGGGGTTTGACTCAACAAGAGAGTCTCTTTTTGTGTGTCTTGCACGAAGCCCAAGACGGAAGCTTAAAAGTTGTTTGACTCAACAAGAGAGTTTTTTTGTATCTCGTACGAAGCCCGAGATGGAGGCTAAAAATATTTGACTCAACAAGAGAGTCTTTTATATTCAACAAGAGAGTTATTTGGTATCTTGTATGAAGCCCGAGATGGAGGCTAAAAATATTTGACTCAACAAGAGAGCCTTTGTATCTCGTACGAAGCCCGAGATGGAGGCTAAAAAAGGTTACTGTTTCAGTTGAGTGACCAGTATTTCGTTTCAAAGAGAAACTCAGTTCTTATATGAGTAATGTTGTACTCATGGGTTTGATCAGAGGATTGGGAATATTTCCAGTTCTTTAAGGAAACAGGGAGTCCAAAGGAGCTTTAGACTGTCCTAGTCTACGGGTTTTATCTTTTGTACTATGCGTAAGAAACAGTAACAGTGAGATCTAGACTCTTTGAAAGACTGTTCTATTAAGATGACTAATTTCTGTTCCTATACCTCTAGGAGGTCGTCGGGACAATTTGTAGGAAGCCCAAGAGGAGGCTGGAAACTTTTAAGAAGCCGAGGGATAATTTGTACGAAGCCCATGAGGAGGCTATCATTCCCGGAGGAAGAATCATTATACGAATCCTAAGAGGAGGCTGTGAATACTTCTAAGAAGCCGACGGGTCCTTGTACAACGCCCAAGAGGAGGCGGGGATGCTTTTAGGAAGCCTGAGGGTCCTTGTACTAAGCCCAAGAGGAGGCTGATGAACAGTTCCAGAAGGGGTTTCACATGGAACAATGGCCTTCTGTATAATGAACTGTTCAAAAAAGGGGGGGGGGTGGATTTCTTAGATCTAGTTATCTAGAGTTGATGTAAGGTTCTGTCTAATTCTAGACGTATTTGTCGGGGAAACTCTAAATATCTATACTATTATTGCACAGTTGATATGAGTTTATGAAAGAAGACTTACAGTGAAACAGCCCCACAGTACAGTTATATACATATGAAAGCGGGTAAACACTTACTCGGTTGTAGAGCTTCCATACTGTTTTGTTAGTTGTTCAACAAAGAAAAATTGAAAACAACAATATATTACATAATCAAAGGAGAAAGTGCTTTGAAAGGGAAAATTGGGGCTTACAGCTCACGGAGAGGCCCAGGGTTTTATCAGTGATCGACTGTCGTTTGTACAGGGATTTATACAAGTGACTGAGGTCCAAGAAAGGTTTTTTGTACAAAGGGATGGGTCTTACACTCTCTCAGGAGGCCCAAAAGTTTTAAAGCAAAAAAGAGTGGGGCTTATAACACGAGGGTAGGCCCAGATGATTTTTCGTTTAAAATGGCGATCACGCCGACATTTTGAAAACGCAGTGGGTCTTATACAATGATTGGGGCCCAAAAATGATTTGGTTTTCAAAGGGGTTGGGTCTTACACTCTAATAGAGGCCCAAAAGTTTTGAATGGGTCTTATAGCTCAAGGAGAGGCCCAGATGGTTTTATTTTTAATCGGGCGATCATCGCGCCAAACTTTTTGAAATACAACGGGACTTATACAATAAGTGAGGCCCGAAAAGTTTGTATTTGCAAAGGATTGGGTCTTACACTCTATTAGAGGCCCATGAGTGTTTGAAAATGATTTGTGAGGGTGAAAATCAAAGAAACCCTAATTTGTTTCCCTTTAAAAGTAAATATTTAAAGAAAATCAAATAAAAATGATAAAAATACAAAATAAGTTTGAATAAACCACTTGTGATTTTTGTTTAAGGTTTGAAAAATGAGGTTTAATCACAAGAGATATTAAAATTCATTTGGTTTTGATTTTCAAAGTAAATATTCATTTTAAAAATGTTTAAAAACAATTAAAAAGGAATTTATTCACAAAAATACCTATTTATATTAAATAAATAATATAAGTCTAATTTTTTTGTGCAATAAAATATTTCAATATTTTTGTGATTTTTTTTGCAAAAAGAACCAATAAAAAATAATTAAAATTGAGGGAGTTATTAATTTTCCAATTAATTAATAAAACATAAAAATATTGGAAAAATAGCAAAAATGTGGAAAAACACAAAATGGCAAGGGTGGGGTTTGAACCCAAGACCTCAAGGTTATAGGGTGCGCGCCTTACCACTGGGGTGGTGATACATCCATTGCTTGAAGTGAAACCACAAATATACAAGGCTTGCCTTGTTTTCTAGGCTTGGTCAAGGCAAGGCAAGGCAAGTTTTGGGTTAAAAACGTGAAGGTCATAACTTTCTCATTTCTCCATGTTTTGAGACAAAATTTATATGCATCTGGCCTAGAATTTCACATGGAATCCAATGGTGGTGGTATTTTTTTCAGATCATACTCCCTCGTCAAAATTCGATAGGGGTTTTGAAAAAGGCCTATAATTGCATTTTCTATGCTACACTTTGATACAGGCATGAATTACATGATCAATTGGTTCAAACACAACATATATAACATGTATGAGATGTGCATGATCAGTGGATTTCAAAGCAATGCATATCTTGGAGGATTCAAGTCATGATGCTTACCTCTCTTTTGAGTTTTTTGGAGTTTTTGTGCAATCTGTCAAACCACTTGTTCCAGAAATGATTTAATGCTTTGGACACACTCAAATGATCCCTTAGAAGCTTTGAGGATGAGGGGAATCAGCTGGTACCTGCAAAAACACAAACTGGCCCTTTCTTGCAAAAGGGGTTAAGAATGACCAAAATAACAACTCTCTCAAATGGTGTTCCAGATGGGGGGAACCATTTGGGACAGTTCAAGTATGATATTTGGAGTGTGTTTGAGGTTTTATCTGGTTTGGAAAGTGACTGAATTAAGACATGGCTTGAAAAATGCACAAAAGACCTATTTTGAGGTTTTGAGAGGTGACTTTGTGATTTTATAATTACAGGTCACTTGTGAGAGTTTGGATCACCTACATATGATGTTTATGAGGTGTGTGTGTGATTGGTTTGATTGGAATTGCTCTCAAACTCAAAAACTCAGAGTTACCTTGCTAAGGAAGGCATTTTAGCATAAAGAGAGGGATTTTGAGGAAAGCATCTGTTTTATGGCTTTGGTGTACTCAAGCTGAGCATAAATGAGCTCTATTTATAGTAGAGCAAGTTTGTTTTGGGATCAATTGTGAATGGCAACCACAGCAGAGGTTTGGCCAATGTTGGCAAATAGAAATCCAAGTCTCCTCTAGCCATTGACTAGAGGTTAGAGCACAGAGCTTTGGTTCCCTAGTTGTTGGATCATTCTTGACTGAATTCAGTTGCAAATGTGTCAGTCCATGCCACCTTGAAGCATCTATTAAATGCTTCAATCCAAAATTAGAGTCTCGTCCCTCTTTTAGGGAATTCTAGGTTTGGCATGCTACTTCTTGTTCCAAGGACTTTTGAGGCTTGGATCAGTGTTTGTCCCCTTTAGATTTGATCCTCAGAGGTGTCCAATGTGATGACAAGGCTTGGAATTAATAGATTTTGCAAAATCGAGCAAAAATGCAAAATTCTGCCTAGCCTTGGCAGTTTTTAGCAAGGCATATTGCCCATGTCATATCTCATGGCTCAAGTTGAATTTGGTGATGTTCTTGGCTATTTTGGAAAGCCCTCATATGATACAACAACTGTTTGATCATATTTTATTTTGATACCATTTGGATCCAAGTGAAAAATCCCCCTACATTTGGAAAAAAGTGAAGGCAGATTCTGACTTAGTGAAAATCTCACTAAGTGTTGGAAAAAAGTGACATTTTCACTTTTCTTGAATTTGATCATTCCATAACTTAAAATCCATGAGGAATTTGGAAGGAGGTCAGTTTTAAGCTTTTGTAGAGGGACATGAGATCTACAAATCAAGCTTTGGATGGGAAAAATGGCTTTGTGGTTTAGGAGTTATGATCCTCCAATGTTGGTACCCTTGCCACTTTGTTCATAACTTAGAAAATTTTCTAAGTTTTTATCGTTACCCCTTTTACAAGTTATCCCACTTTCTTTGATTTTTCTTGATGAATGATGATTCAAATCATACATTAACATCATTTTAGGGTTAAAATTTCATTTTTGTGAAAAATCTCAAAAAGTCAAAGTTGACTTTTGTGCACAGTTGACTTTTTCTCCGATGAATTCCAAACTGTGCGATCCTCTATGAAATGAAGTCCTTGACCTATATCAAACTTGATGGATTAATTCCATAGGTGTTATAGGGTGTATTGAATCATGTCCTAGGGTTTGGGAGCATGTCCTGGTCAAAAGTCAAAGGTACAGTTGACTTTTTCTGCGAAACCCTAATTGTGCACTAATGAAATTGAGACTTATTGCTCAAGCTTCCTGGGATCAATCCATTGTTACAAATGGATCAATGTGGTGTATTAGAAACCCTCAACACTTCTCTTGAGGTCTTGGCTCATATTTTGTCCCAAAAGTCAACTTAGGGGTGAATTAGGTGAAGAAACCTTAATTCCTGATTTTTTATGTATGCATCCCCTGAGGTTAAATTGACTTGATGATTGGGTCCATGAGATTTCAGGGAGCATATTAGGTTATGCTTTGAGGTATTGGCTCATGCCCCGAGGAAATTTTCCATCTGGAGGACCTGGTTGACCAAAACCCTAATTTTGTGACACTAGCGATCTTGAGGCTTGATCCACCTAGTAGGGTGCAGCCTTGTGCTTAATCCTTGAGGTCGGAGTCCTCTTGATACTTTATGGATGTTTGAGAGGTTAGACAAGTTAAAGATCATGTCATTCCTTGATTGATCTTTTGTCTAAGAACTCTGAGAGGGCCTGAAACCCTAATTTTTAATTGTAGTGGATGCTCACCGATCTTTGGGGAGACTGATGGTTCACCCATATTGTGATGATGATTTGCATAATGATGGGAATCTAGGTGGTAAAAATTTGGGGTATGACAAGGATCATGTCATCTCTTGATTGATCTTTTGTCTAAGAGCTCTAAGAGGGCTTGAAGCCCTAAGGTTGATTGTAGTGGATGCTCATCAATATTTGGGGAGAGTAATGAGGTATAATGGTCCCTCCACAATGTGATGATGATTTACACAATGATGGGGAATCTTAGTAGTCAAAATTTGGGGGCATGACAGATGCCCCTATTTAATCTTCTTGGACCCGAAGGTGTGAATGGCAAAGGTATTCGGGCATTCGGGGTGCAAGAGGATTAAATATCGGAATTCCCGAAATTTTGATGGTGATCATGAATGGTAGCTTACGTATTCATCTGATTTTGCTAAGCGATGATGCTTAGAAAAGGTCAAACTTCCCCTCGATCCTGGTTTCCTACCAAGGAACTGGTCTTAGTTTCTGATATAAACTTCCCCTCGATCCTAGTTTCCTACCAAGGAACTGGTCTAAGTTTCTGATATAAACTTCCCCTCGATCCTGGTTTCCTACCAAGGATCTGGTCTTAGTTTCTAAAATAAACTTCCCATCGATCCTGGTTTCCTACCAAGGATCTGGTCTCAGTTTCTGAAATAAACTTCCCCTCGATCCTGGTTTCCTACCAAGGAACTGGTCTCAGTTTCTTTTGTTAATAAATTTTATTGACAAGGGACGCTATTCGTAGCGGTTTTCCTCAAACTTCTCGCCGAATTTTCCTGGTGAGATGCCATTTGACAGAAAAATATTTGATGTCAGACATTGCTGGGGAACCCATTCGTCTGAGTTGTAGAGGTGCAAACTTCTCCGTGGGAGATGCCATTTGTCGACCTACTGGGGAAAAACAAGTTTTTTGAGAGACTATTTTCTACTTGGAGGATATTACGTCATACTTTTCTAGAGACCTTCTCGAAGAAATACCATATGATGTGATCCAATTTTGAGGTGCCGATGACCTTCTTGTCAGCAGATCTTTCGGAGAAAAACGGTTGCATTGCCGAATCTCTGATTAAGAGGCTTTCTCTGGGGATTTTCTTTAATTCGGGAACGCGAAGACATCATCTCTGATGGCAAAGAGTGACGTTGGCTGAAGGTCCTCTGGATTTTCAGAGGTTCAAGTTATCAAAGTGGTCAAAGAACCACCTTCAATCCAGAAATAAACTGGAGGAGAGATCATTTAGATGATTCATTTCATGAAGAGGAAAGAACTGACAACTCGAGTGACAAGAGGACTTTTATCACCAGGGAACAAGACCGACTAGAGTGATAGTGATGCAATATGAATGTGAATGTAAATCAATAATGCATGATGTATGTATGTTTATGCCGACAAAACTGACGCGACATACAGACTGGTAGATTAACTTGACTGGATACTCGGCCACATTGGGAGATAAAAAGTATCACTGGTTCTAGATAGCAATTCCGCCTTGCTTAGGAGGGGTAGTTTCTGTTGAGAGCTAACTGTTGGTCGGGCTTAGGAGGTAAGAACTCTGTCGGGGGTGTCAGATGAAATATGGTCTTTGACACAGCTGATCCTTATTTTTTTTTTAGGCGAAGTATTTCTTGACTACATCAACATTCGTGGGGTAGGAAAATTCCACTCCATCCATGGTTGCAAGTCTCAAGGCACCGCCTGGGAAAGCTTTCTTGACCACATAAGGGCCGTCATAATTTGGAGTCCATTTGCCCTGAGAATCAGTAAGAAATGATTGTAACTTTTTGAGCACAAGGTCTCATTTCCTGAAGACGCGAGGTCGTACCTTTTTGTCAATGGCATTCTTCATTCTTTGTTGATACAACTGACCATGGCATATAGTCGTCATTTGTTTCTCTTTCATCAGATTGAGTTTGTTGTGTCTACTCTGACACCATTCAGCTTCTGTTAGCTTAGCTTCCATTAATACCGGTATTGATGGGATCTCTACTTCTATGGGGAGCACTGCTTCCATGCCATATACTAGAGAGAAAGGGTTTGCCCCTAGTTAAGTGCGGAAAGATATGTGATAACCGTGAAGAGAAAAGGGCAGCACTTCGTGCCAGTCTTTGTAAGTTACAACCATCTTTTGAATGATCTTCTTGATGTTCTTGTTAGCCGCTTCTACCGCTCCGTTCATCTTGGGTCGGTAGGGAGATGAGTTATGGTGTTCGATCTTGAACTCAGCACACAAATCTTTCGTCAACTTATTGTTCAAGTTGGATCCATTATCGGTAATGATCTAGCTTGGAACACCATAACGGCAGATGAGATTGTTTTTGATAAATCGGACCACCACTTGTCGGGTTACATTGGCGTATGACGCGACTTCGACCCACTTGGTGAAGTAATCAATGGCTACCAGGATGAACCGATGTCCGTTCGAAGCCTTGGGTTCAATCATGCCAATCACGTCGATTCCCCATATGGAAAAAGGTCGTGGGGAAGAAAGAACTTAGAGATGTGTTGGCGGTACATGAATTTTGTTTGAGTGTATCTGACACTTATGACAGGTCCTCATGTGCTTGTAGCAGTCAGATTCCATTGTCAACCAATAGTACCCTGCTCTTATAATTTTTCTTGCCATTGTGTGTCCATTGGCATGTGTGCTAAAGGATCCTTCATGAATTTCTTTTATCAGCATGTTTGCTTCTGGTCTGTCTACACATCAAAGCAAGACCATGTCAAAGTTCCTCTAATAGAGTGTATCACCACTCAGGGAGAAACTGCTTGCCAGTCTTCTGAGGGTCTTTCGGTCCTTTCTGGATGCCCCAGGAGGGTATTCTTGTTTCTGAAGGAAGCACTTGATATCGTGATACCAAGGTTTGTCGCCAAGGACTGCTTGTATCGTGAAGATGTAAGCGGGCCGTTCAAGGCGCATTATGTCAATCTTAGGTAAGTCGTTCCATTGACCTACACTAATCATGGAAGAGAGGGTGGCTAAGGCATCAGCCATGTGATTCTCTTCACGAGGGATATGATGAAACTCGATTCTGTTCAAGACGGGTAACAACCTTCTCGCATAATCTTTGTAAGAAATCAATCCTGATTGGTATGTGTTCCAATCTCCTTTGATCTGATTGATAACCAAGGCTGAGTCACCATATACGTCCATGTTCTTGATCCTTAAGTCGATCGCTTCTTCGAGACCCATGATACAAGCTTCGTATTTGGCCTCGTTGTTTATGCATTTGAAGGTAAGTCTGGCGGTGAAAGGAATGTGGGTACCCTGAGGTGTTATGATGATTGCCCCAATTCTGTTTCCATAATGATTGACAGCTCCGTCAAAGAAAAGTCCCCATTGGGAACCTGGTTCTGGCCCTTCACTGGGTAGCGGTTCATCGCAGTCTTTCATTTTTAGATATAGGACATCTTCGTCTGGGAAGTCAAATCCGACTGATTCTTGATCGTCAATCGGTTGATGAGCCAAATAATCGTCTAAAATACTTCCCTTAATGGCTTTCTGAGCATGGTACTCTATGTCATATTCTGATAACAACATCTGCCGACGGGTACTCCTTCCCGTGAGAGCAGGCTTTTCAAAGACATACTTGATCAGATCCATTTCTGAGATTAACCAAGTGGTGTGACGAATCATATACTGGTGAAGACGCTTGGCTGCCCAAGCCAAAGCGCAGCAAGTTTTTTCAAGCATAGTGTATCGAGATTTGCAGTCGGTGAATTTCTTGCTTAAATAGTAAATGGCAGACTCCTTCCTTTTGGTTTGGTCTTGTTGGCCAAGTACACAACCCATCGAGTCTTCCAAGACTATTAAGTAGATGATCAGCGGTCTTCCTTCCACTAGAGGTGATAGAATCGGCGGTTTCGACAGATATTCCTTGATATTGTCGAAGGCAGTTTGACAGTCTCCTGTCCAAATGCAATCCTGATTCTTTTTGAGTAATTTGAAAATCGGCGCACATGTCGCGGTCATGAGGAATATGAATCAGGAGATGTAGTTCAAACGTCCCAGGAATCCCCTGACTTGTTTTTCAGTCTTTGGAGAAGGCATTTCTTGAATGGCCTTGAACTTGTCTGGATCAACCTCAATACCTTTTTGGCTGACGATGAACCCTAGCAGTTTCCATGAACGGACACCGAATGTGCACTTATTGGGATTCAAGCAGAGCTTGTACTTTCTCAACCGTTCAAATAGTTTTGACAGGTAGGTCACATGGTCCTCTTCTGTTTTAGATTTGGCAATCATGTCATCGACATATACCTCGATTTCTTTGTGTATCATGTCATGAAACAGAGTAGTCAAGGCCCTTTGATAGGTTGTCCCGACATTCTTCAAACCGAACGACATTACCTTATAACAAAAGGTACCCCATGGGGTAATGAAGGAAGTTTTCTCCATGTATTTTGGCGCCATTTTTATCTGATTATAGCCTGAGAATCCATTCATGAAGGAGAAGACTTTGAACTTTGTCGTACTGTCAACTAGCATGTCAATGTGTGGTAAGGGAAAGTCGTCCTTTGGACTAGCCTTGTTTAGATCTCTGTAGTCTACACACATTCTGACCTTTCCATCCTTTTTCAGAACTGGTACGATGTTGGCTAACCATTGAGGATATTTTGATGTGGCGAGGAAACCTGCGTCAATCTATTTCTGTACCTCCTCTTTGATTTTAATGGCCATGTCTGGATGAGTTTGTCTCAATCTTTGCTTTACTGGTGGACATTCTGATCTTAGCGGTAGATGATGTTCCACGATGCTGGTATCCAACCCTGGCATATCCTGATAGGACCAAGAAAACACATCGGGAAACTCTTTGAGAAGCTTTATCAAACTTTCTTTGACATTTGGACTGAGGAGTGCCCCAATCTTGACTTCTTTTCTATCTTCCTCTGAGCCCAAGTTGACCGTTTCCAACGGCTCTTTGTGAGGTTCAATGGACCTTTCCTCTTGTCTGAGTAATCGGGAGATCTCCTCTGGAATTTCATTGTCATCTTCTTCTTCGGCCTCAAATATCGGGAATTCAAAGTTGGGAGAAGGCATCGGATCGTATGTTTCAACGGGGTTTAAAACAAGCAATCTGCATAACATGATGATTTGTGTTTAGAAGAGATAGAGAAAATGCATGAATGTGTGCAGTCTATTTTTTTACTGCTTGTTTTTATTATTTGTATTATTTTTTAGGATTACCATTTTCTGAAAAAACGAAAAGAGAAAACAGCAATGAATGCGGAAATTACAGAACGACGTTATTTTATTTATGATTTTGTCAATTCTTAAAACTACAGTCCTATAAAACAAAACTCTGTTGCTTTGGGAGAAGCAAAGAGGGATATTTACAGAAAGTGAGCCCTATCAAAACATCCATTTCACCTGGGCATGGTGAAGGGTTAAGATAAAGACGGCAATTACTTTGACTTATGAACAATCTTCGGAACATCGACAGCGACCCATTGGCAGAGAACTCCTCGGTGAATCACAAAGTCTAGTACCTTCCTACTTTTGACTTCATAAATAACACTGATTTCTGGTGTAGTAGGATCATTGGAATCAGTCTCCCACGTAGAGTTGTCGTAGGAGGATTCCTCAGTTGTAATTTGCATAGCATTTGTCCTCTCAGGTAAATTACCCCATCCAGTTGGCTGGATATCCTCGAGCCTGACACGAGAGCTTTCAGGACTGGTGTACTTGACCATGAAGTCGAACTTGCCACCCGGTTGTCCTAAGGTGTCCCATACTTCTTTAGAACTGGAGGAGTCATCTCTCTCGATGACGTTGATCTCGGGAAAAGCATAATTGATGAATTCTAGTCCAGGAAACTTTGCAAATTCATCGTCGTGCTGGATACTTTCTAAATGACCTGAGTGTTGATCCCATGACATGGTGCGGGCACATGTATTCTTTTCAATGATGCTCAGCTGATTTTCATTGTTCAGCTGATTTTCTTGCCCCAAGTCTCCTGGGTACGACTTCCAGATAGGTAGACCATCCATCGGGCCATAGTAGTCGTGGTCAAAGTTGTCTTTCATCAGAGTGTCTTCCTCTAATGAATTTGGTGGAGCATGGCGTCCTTCCGAATCACAAACTCCGTATATCATTTCGACGTCTGACCTCGGTATAAATCTCGGACCCTGTGCGGGATAGCAAAATGTCATAAGCACTTCTTCTTGAGACATATAACCGTCCCCGTTAAGATAGGACTTCTACTCTTCATCTGTGTCAGAGAAATCTCCCTCGTTGATGGTTTGTACTTCTTGAGACACTGGGTGAAGGAAACCTCCACCATGGAAGAAGTTCTGAATGGGATGAAAACTCTCATCTTTAGTAGTCTAGGTACAGGTTGAGGAAAAGCTAAGACCTTTCTTCGATTTGTTATCAGTAGGAATGACTAGTTGTCCCCATCCTTCTGCATTGTTACTTTTGATTGCTTCGAGAGCATCTTTGTATGAGGAAATCGATGTTCCCTTTTCTGATGGATTTTCATTGCTCACCGAAAGCGCTTGGAACTGAATTTCAACAAACTCCTCCGGCTCTGCACAAGTAGATAATGAAAGGTTACTCACGATCAAGGCTTGTTCTCCACAGACGCTAATGAGTTGGTCATTCTTGACAAACATCAGCTTCTGGTGAAGTGTCGAAGTGACTGCCCCAGCCTGGTGTATCCAAGGTCTTCCTAATAAGCAACTATATGTTGCCCGGATGTCCATGACCTGAAAAGTGACTAGGAAATTGTGAGGACCGATAGTTATGGGAAGGTCGACTTTGCCGATAACTGTTTTCCTGGATCCATCAAATGCTTTGACGATGAACTCACTGCCTCTCATCGGAGGTCCTTTGAATGATAGCTGTATCAGAGTGGACTTCGGCATGACGTCGAGATCCGATCTAGAATCTACCAGTTCGCTGGCTAAAGCATCGTCCTGGCAGTTAACTGTAATATTGAGCACCATGTTGTGGCCTTTGCCTTCTTCTGGCAATTCCTCATCACTAAACCCCAAGTTGTTGCAGGAAGTGATGTTAGAGACAATACTATCGAACTGTCGTATTGACACATCCTATTCCATAAAGACCTGCTCTAAGACTTTCTGTAGAGCCTCCCTGTGAGCTTCGGAACTGAGTAAAACCGATAACACTAAGATCTTTGAAGGAGTTTGTAACAGTTGATCAACAATGTTGTATTCACTCCTTTGGACGAGCTTCAACATCTCATCGTTGTTCTTCGAAAGGTCGGGATCACTAGATTGACCGACTGGTGGATTAGGAACTTCTGTCTGAGGTTCCTTTTCTCAGCTGGGTTCTCCAACTCCTCGTTTGAAGATTTGACCGCTCCGTGTTACTCGACTGATGTCTGCAATATTCAAGATGGAGGGTAATGGAATTTCCTTTCCATTTTCAATTGTTGTTCCACCGTATTTGTAAGGGATAGCCGTAGTTGATTCATACGGTAACGGTCCTGGTAGATAGATAACTACAGGAGCCTTTTGATTTTTCTGACTGTTGTAAGTAACTTCAATCAATTCCCAGTTAGGGACCTTTGATTCGTCAAGTAGAGGGACGATGGTACAAACATCGTTGGTTCTTTCATGATTTGAAATTACGATAACATCCTTAATCTGATGAGCGAAATAGTCTGGCGTCCAGTTGATGGACCCAGAACTTAGGTATGGCTGGATTTCTTCGCGGTTCAACTGACTCTGAAGGGCTGCTCGCTCGAGGTAACACCCTTGATTATTTTCCGAGCAGACGCTACAGCGCTCGTAATTGTGTGGCGGCACCTGGCCACGTCCGCTTTGAATGCAGTGTAACCTCACTAGGTCTATTTCCGTAGATCGGGCATCCTGACTTTGATGTCGAGTAGGGTTCCCATCAACTACACTAATTTGTTGCGTGTCTTCATCCATATAGATTGGAAGCCACCAATGGTTTAACAAGTGTTGCAAAGTCCTTTGAAAGAGAGCGCACCCTTGGTTACTCTCACAACATACTTTACAGCTTAGATAATCATGTGAAGTGAGAAAACCAAGCTGGACTTGCCTGGCGTGTAACTCCACCAAGCTGGTATTCATCAAACGAATATCGCAGATCTGAATCATGTTAATCTAATAAGGATTTCTATCATGGTAGTCCTGGATCCATCCAAGATCCATCTGACGCTGGAGGGCCTCCTGTACAAAAGAGCATCCCTGTTTGTTTATCGAGCAAGTCAGATAGGAATTGTAATTATGCCGTGGCAGATTATGATACTGGCTTTGCCTTGAGTTCATCGCAACCAAGTTGACATTCATTGCTAGAACATTGTGATTCTGACCGATGTTGGAATTCGTATAAACCATGTTAACCCCACGAATTCGGTGTTGTTGGATCCATCTGAGATCCAACTGTTCTTGTGGAGCGGATTGCACTACAGAATATTCTTGATTGTCTTTAGAGCAGATATCACACTGGTGATAGTTATGAGGTGGCACATGGTCGTATCCGCTCTGTCTACATTGCATCTTGACCAAGTTGGCCCTTAATAAAAGTACATCATGAATTTGATAGCTGTTGTTAGACTCCCCCTCTATCAAATTGACTGCAGCTTTCTCATGCTGAGGCAGTGGGTTCGTGAGAACCTTAGGATTTGTATCCTTGAAGGATAAGAATCCGCTCCTAATAAGATTTTACACATTGGATTTGAAACTGAGACAGTTTTCTATGTTATGCCCTGGTCCTCCTTGATGATAAGGGCAAGTCTGATCCGCTTTGAACCAAAAAGGCAAATTTTCCTATATGGTAAGAGGAGACCTGGTTTGGACATGCCCCTTTACCAGTAATAATGGAAATAGTTCGGCGTACAACACCGGTATAGGATCAAATCCTGGTGGTCGTGTTGTACGGTTGTTGTTGTATGGAGGACGAACCTGCTGAAGAGGCTGTTGTGTCCTTTGCTGAAGCTACTGTTGATTAGGTTGGCTCTGCGCAACCTGAGGTTGATACGTAGGAACAGACGCAGAGTTAATAGCAGGAGTTACAGCTGCCACTAGTTGATACCGTCGCCTTTGCTTTTCGAGAGAGATATTCCTAATATCCTGCTTTTTTTTCTTAGGGAGAGCACTAACGTATCGTTTTATATTACTTGATGATCCAACTTCTTTTACTAAACGTACTTCTCGGACCGCTTCCTCAAGACGAACTCCAATGTCCACCATCTCGGTGAAGTTACTGGGCACACTGGCGAGCATTCTGTCGTAGTAAAATGAGCTTAAGGTTTTTAAGCAGATCTTTTTCCTCTCTTTTTCCTCAAGAGGTGGACAAATCTGAGCAGCAATATCACGCCATCTCTGAGCGTACTCTTTAAAAGATTCCTTGACCTTTTTTCACATTGATCGGAGTTGATCTCTATCTGGTGCCATGTCAAGGTTGTACTTATATTGTTGAACGAAGGCAGCGCCAAGATCTCTAAAAGTGCTGATCTCAGTGCGGTTTAAACCCATGTACCATTTGAGTGCAGCACTGATTAAACTATCTTGGAAATAGTGGATCAGCAGCTCTTGGTTTTTTGTCTGAGCTGACATTCGCCGAGCGTACATTACCAAATGACTTTGAGGGCACGTGTTACCCTTGTACTTTTCAAACTCGGGTACTTGGAATTTGTGCGGAACCTTCACATCGGGGACCAAACAAAGGTCTGCGGCGTCCTTTCCAAATAAATCCTGATCGCGAAGGGCTTGCAGTTCTTTCTGCATTTCCAGGAACTATTCCTGGAACTTATCCATTTTGTCGAACATACTTTCTCTCCTTCTAGAAGGTATCGGTGTAATTTGTCCTTCCGAGATAATGCGCACCATAGGGGGTGGTACCGTTACTACGGCAGCAAATTTTGGTGCCTCCCGAAGTTTATAACCTTCAGGAGTTGTTGTTATGCCCCTGGCATCTTCGCTTTCCCAAAGTTTGTAACCTTCAGGCCCAGTGGCTCCTGCTGAAGTTTTCGGATCTCCCGTGATCGACAAAATATATCCTTCCGGGATATTGTTAAGTGGCATGCCCCAGGGACGATCTTTTGGCATTCTGTACCTAGGATCATACTTCTCCATTATGGGCGTTGATGTGATCTCTGAGATCACAGTCCTTTGTTGTTGCATTTGAGCTTCTACTAGAGCTTGCATGTCATTATGAAGCTTTCTCAGATCCTCTTTCAATGTGTCGATCTCTTCTCTCAACTCTCTGTTCTCTTCCTCGAGATCATCCATATTTTTCTGACGATTGGCCCAAGTATTGTTCGAATGAGACAGTTTGACTCTAGAATCGAGACGCAAATGTGAGATTCGTAGGTAAGAAGGATGTGTTAAGTGAGAATGATGAATGCAATGATTATATTAACTGTACATTTTTTTGTTTATTCAAAGTAAACTTCGACAATTAGATTGTAAATATCAAATAGTGGGGAAACCCCGTTTTATTGAATTCAAAGGATTGCGGAAATGGATATACAGTAGATTACATAGTGCTGTAAAAGGAAATTTAAGCTAATGGACCCCGAGTCCTCTCTGGGGAGAGCTCGTGTGCTAGTTCTGGTATATTCCTTTTCTTTGACCGGGGTTCTTGGGCCGTTGTCGGGTTGTCATTCATTTGCCAAGTGAAAGGAGCGACCAAATTCCTTTGGTCTTCTTGATTCTCCACAGCATGTTGCTCTAAAATCTCAATCAGTTCATCTTTTTCTTTTAATAGTTGCTGTATTTTCTTGCACTCAACATTGAGAATACGGTACTTGTTCCTCCAAGACCTCTTCTCCTGTTGAACTTTGCTGAGAGTAACCTGAAGTTTTTCCATCTCAGACATAAAATAAAGGGCAGAGTCCCTTAATGGAAGAACTTCCCGACGAGGGTAAGGCATCCTCAGCTTGAGAGCTCTAGTTTGTACCTAGTGGAGATAAGGTTCCACCGAGACACAGTCTGGTTTTCCTAAAGACTCTTATCCTTTTCTGTGAACGTGTTTCCAAGCATGCACTATTTCTGTCTTTAGTGCCCTATCACTTTCTCCTTCCCAGAAGAAAAGACCTTCCAGATGAGCATTACGCAGGACATGCCTCATCGGGTATCCGACTTGACGACGATCTAAAACTGGATGATAATTGATTCCTCCCTTAGTTCCTATAAGGGGTACATTTGGGAAATTTCCACAACGGTCAATGATTCTGATCCCGCCATAGATTCGATTGTACCAATCGATGTCAGAGTTGGTATGAGACATGATTCTCTACGACCAACGTAAAGTATTCTTTTGATCCCAAAATGCAGCAGACTTGGCCAAGTGGGAAGTGAACCATTTGTATAGTAGGGTTACACAGCACATGATCATTCCTCCGCTGTACAAATTCCTTAAGTGTACCGAGTGATAAGCATCCGCGAGCAAAGTCGGTAAAGGGTTTCCAATCAGGAAAATCTTAATGGCGTTGATATCTACATAGATTACGATGTTGTGAAACAAAATTAACCCGTAGGTAAGTGTCATACCCCAAATTTTGACCACTAAGATTTCCCATCATTGTGCAAATCATCATCACAATATGGATGAACCATCATGCCTCATCAAAAGCCTCAAGGGTTATTGAGCATTGACTACAATCAAAATTAGGGTTTCAATCCCTCTCAGAGCCTTAGACAAAGGATCAATCAAGGAATGACATGATATTCAACTTGTCTAACCTATCAAGCATTCACAATGGATCAAGAGGACTCCCACTTCAAAGATTAAGCACAAGGTTGCTCCCTTCTAGGTGGATCAAGCTTCAAGATCGACAGTGTCGCCAAATTAGGGTTTTGGTCGACCAGGGCCCCCAGATGGAAATTTTCATCTGGGCATAAGCCAATGATCCAAAACATAACCTAATATACTCCATGGAACCTCATGGACCCAATCACCAAGTCAATTTTGCCTCAGGGGATGCATACATCAAAAATCAGGAATTAGGGTTTCTTGACCTAATTCACCCCTAAGTTGACTTTTGGTGTAAATCATGAACCAAGACCTCAAGAGAGGATTTGAAGGTCTCTATTGAACTATATTGATCCATTTGGAACAATGGAATAATCCAAGAAGCTTGAGCAACAAGTCTCAATTTCATCTGCACCACAATTAGGGTTTTAAGGAAAAAGTCAACTGTAGCTTTGACTTTTGACCAGGACATGCTCCTAAGCCCTAAGACATGCCTCAATATACCCTATGACACCCATGGAACATGTCCATCAAGATTGATTTAGGTCAAGGAGATGATTTCCTGAAGAATTGCACAGTTTGGAATTCATCTGATAAAAAGTCAACTGTGTACAAAAGTCAACTTTGACTTTTTGAGATTTTTCACCAAAATAGATTTTTAACCCTAAAATGATGTTAATGTATGATTTGAATCATCATTCATCAAGGAAAATCAAGAAAAGTTGGATAACTTGTAAAAGGGGTTACCATAAAAACTTAGAAAATTTTCTAAGTTAAAAATAAAGTGACAAGGGTACCAACTTTGGAGGATCATAACTCCTAAACCACAAGGCCATTTTTTCTCATCCAAAGATGGATTTGTAGCCCTCATTACCCTCTACAAAAACTTCAACTAGACCTAAGTCCAATTCATTAAGTATTTTGAGTTATGGAGTGATCAAAATGGCTGAAAAATGAAAATGTCACTTTTTCCAACACTTAGTTAAATTTTCACTAAGTCAGAATCTGTCTTCATTTTTTTCCAAATGTAGGGGGATTTTTCACTTAGAGTCAAAAGAGATCAAAACCAAACATGTTCAAACAGTTGTTGTATCATGTAAGGGCTTTCCAAAATGATCAAGAACATTGCCAAATTCCATTTGAGTCATGAGATATGACATTGGAAAGTTGCCTTGCTGAAATCTGTCAAAGGCAAGGCAGAATTTGTAATTTTGCTCGATTTGCAAAAATCAGCCAATTTCAAATGCTCATATCCACTTGGACACCTCAGAGGATTGAATCTAAAGGGGACAATCACTGAGCCAAGCCTCCAAAGTCCATGGAACAAGAAATAGCATGTTGAACCTAGAATGGCCAAAATAGGGACAAGACTCCAAATTTGGATTGAAGCATTCAATGGAAGCATCAAGGTGGCATGGACAGAGCCATTCTCATCTGAAATTAGTCAAGACTTATCCAAGACCAAGGGAACCAAAGCTCTGTGCCCTAACCTCTAGTCAATGGCTAGAGGAGACTTGGATTTTCATTTGCCAACATTGGCCAAACCTACTTAGCAGCTGCCATTCACTATTCCTTGCAAAACAAACTTGCTCTACTATAAATAGAGCTCAATTGTGATCAGTTTGAGTACACCAAAGCCATCTAACAAATGCTTTCCTCAAAATCTCTTTCTCTTGGAAAAAATGCCTTTCTTAGCAAGGTAGCTATCGGGTTTTGAGTTTGAGAGCTTTTCCAATCAAACCAATCACTCACACACCTCACATACATCATATAGAAGTGATCCAAACACTTACATAACATCTGGAACACAGATTTCACAAAATCACCAGCCAATTGCTCAAGTTCATGACAGTTTTGCAGTTGAGGTGCCATCTTCAATTCCAAACCATTTCAATCCATTCCAAGCACTCAGACACATCACTTGGTACCTAGGGAAGCTATCCACACCATTGGAACCTAGTTGTAACACCTCCAACACAAATCACGATCACCAGCTGCAAGTGGTAAGCATGAGCTCTTCTAACTCTATGATCCACACAATTTTTGCTGCACAATAATTTGGCCATATGTTCATAATCATGCATGGAATGTTTCCCCTCAATTAATTGCATTGTTTGAATCGTTTATCAAAAATCCTAGCCTTCATGCAGAAATTAGGGTTCTTGAGGATTTTTCATGATTTCTTGTTATATGTTTAATTTAAATGAAATTAATGGACATAGACATGATCGTGAGGTTGAGACGAGCATAATGATATGTGGATTGCATGTTATAATCAAGTATTCAAGGAGATTGGATAAAAAATGCAAATCAGCCAAACCCAGAACACGCGCGTGTTCTTCAGCTGTTCTTGGCGCCTTTTTTTGAATTTTCAAATATTTGAATTTTGTGATTTTCTTTAATTGATTCAAAAATTAATTTCTCTTTGAGTTTTAATGATTTTGAGTTGATTCTTTTTTTAATAATTCACAAAAATGTTAAAATATTTTATTTTCCCAAAAATCCCAAAAATATTATTTATTTCATATAATTGATATTTTTGCAAAGAATTAATATTTTAATTGTTTTTGACATTTTGAATATTTTTTCTACATTGATTTTGCAACTTTTAATGCTTTCTAATTATTTTGTAGGTCAATACTTAATTTTTGAAGCATTAATCCAAGATCACAATTTGTTTTTCATATGATAAACAATTTTGATCATTTTAATTGAATTTTTATTCAATTAAATACATTTTTGAAAACAAATTAGGGTTTTTGGATTAATTCAACCCTCATAAATCATTTTCAAAATAAACTTATGGGCCTCTAATAGAGTGTAAGACCCAATCCTTTTTTTGACCAAATCATTTTTGGGCCTCAGTGTATTGTATAAGTCCCGATACCGTCAAAAACAAACAGCGCGATCATCGCCTTTTAAAAATAACCTTGGGCCTCTTCTTGAGCTATAAGACCCATTCAAAACTTTTGGGCCTCTATTAGAGTGTAAGACCCAACCCCCTTTTAACCAAAACAATTTGGGCCTCACTTATTGTATAAGTCCCTCTGCGTTTAAAGAAAACCTCAGCGCGATCGCCATTTTTAAACGAAAAATCATCTGGGCCTACCCTCGTGTTATAAGCCCCACTCTTTTTCTTTAAAACTTTTTGGGCCTCTTGAGAGAGTGTAAGACCCATCCCTTTGTACAGAAAACCTTTTTTGGGCCTCAGTCACTTGTATAAGTCCCTCTGTAAAAATTCAAACAGTGCGCTCACTGATAAAACCCTGGGCCTCTCCTTGAGCTGTAAGCCCCAAATCTTTCTTTTTCAAAGCACTTTCTCCTTTGATTTTGAATATATTGTTGTTTTCAATCTTTCTTTGTTGAACAACTAACTAAACAACATGGAAGCTCTACAACCGAGTAAGTGTTTATACGCTTTCATTTACCACTTTCATATACATATAACTGTATTGTGGGGCTGTTTCACTATAAGTCTTCTTTCATAAACTCATATCAACTGTGTAATAATAGTATAGATATTTCGAGTTTCCCCGGCAACTACGTCTAGAACTAGGTGATGCCGTTTCGTTTATTCGTAGAAATAGACAACTAGATCCCCAATAGGATCACCAGATACAGTCTTTTCTTCGGCTGTCCTCATTAGGAATTGTCAAGAAACTCTGCACCCCAAGATGAATGTATTCTCCGTGAATGGCATCTTTGAGTTTCTTCCAAATTCTTGAACTTTCCTGAATTTGATCTATTCTCGGTGAATAGCATTGCCTTGAATTTCTTGGGGTTTAGGGACCCACGGGCTTCTTAAAAGCATCGGCCTCCTCTTGGGCATTGTACAAGGACCCACAGGCTTCCTAAAAGCAACCCCGCCTCCTCTTGGGCTTAGTACAAGGACCCTATGGCTTCTTAGAAGTATTCACAGCCTCCTTTTAGGATTCGTATAATGATCTCTTCCTCCGGGAATGATAGCCTCCTCTTGGGCTTAGTACAAGGACCCGTCGGCTTCTTAAAAGTTTCCAGCCTCCTCTTGGGCTTCGTACAAATTGTCCCGACGACCTCCTAGAGGTATAGGCACAGAACTTAGTCATCTTCATAAAACAGTCTTGTCATAGAGTCTACTACCGTTTATCAAAACATAGTACAAAAGATGAAACTCTAGACTTGGACAGTCTAATCTCCTTGAGTCTCAAAGACATTCTTAAGCACCCTTCAAGAATAGGAAGAAAACTCGCAGACTCGGACAGTCTCAATACCCTTCGGATTTCCGACTTCCTTAAAGAACAGGAATAACCCGGGTCCTCGAACCAAATCCTTGAGTACAGTGTTACTCATATAAGAATTGATTTTCCCTTTTACAATCAGTATATTGGACCTGTCACTCAACTGAAACAGTAACCCTAGCCTCTCTCTTGGGCTTTATACAATGATTCTCCCCAGCGGAGCTAACAATTTTAGCCTCTCTCTCGGGCTTTATACGAGACACATAAGAGACTCCCTTGTTGAGTCAATCACCCATTTCGCCTCCATCTCAGGCTTTATACAAGATACAAAAAGGTTCTTATTGATCCAAACAAATTTTCGTCTCCATCTCGGGTTTCGTACGAGATACAAAAACTCTCTTGTTGAGTCAAAGAGCCTCCATCTCGGGCTTTATACGAGATACCAAAAGATTCCCTCGTTGAGTCAAAACCTTTTAGCTTCTCTCTCGGGCTTTGTACGAGACACATATTAGCCTACTCTTAGGCTTTGTATAAGAAAACCACTGGTTGATCCAATCAACCTTTTAGCATCAAAGTTGTGCCTCATTCACAGTACACAAACATCAACAACTCCTTCCCCTTCATCTAATTGCTGTAAGCGGCAAGCCTCTGGATCATCTACATCCATGCCACTGTCCCTCTTTTAGCATGAGAAATTCCTAAGGAAAGATAGCATTGCTCTACACTGAGTTAAAGTCTTCTCCTTCAGGTTAAAACCTCTATAAAGGAAATTATGGCATTGTTAGGATCCGCGTATCCCGGTTAAAGTAATCCTCCTTTACAGTCAGTCACCCAACAGTTGTGACAAACAGACCCCCCCTTTAGAGATGACAAATTCTCTCTAAAGTCAACACCTTTAGCTTCACATCTTGGGCTTTGGACAAGATACAAACCATCTTTTACTTCACGTCTTGGGCTTTGAACAAGACACCAAAACACCCATTTCCTCCCATAGAATAGGAGGAACTACGAACGCTCTAATTTCCCTGTTTCGGTAAACGGGAATACGTAGGCATAACATTTAAAGAAAAATCTTAGCGAGCACACTAAAAAAAAATCCAAAATCCCATACTCTCATGTATCTATAAAAAAGCATCAGTCATAACATCCTAATCCTTGTTCCCCGTTATAGGGTCCTAGAAAGAAAGAAATCCGTATTGGCGAAAATACAAATAACTAGTACAAAGGCCCCCACATTGATAGCATCCGTAACCTAACAGACCGCTGTTTAAACTCAGTATGCAAAGCAGGGTTAATTGGAGACATCTATTTCCCTTCCTTCATCAGCTTTAATAGGATAAAAAATGAATTGACCTGTAGTTTAAAGTTCAACCGCAGAGAGCGACCAGCGCTTAAGAACCGCGTCCAAAATCGCTCGCTACAGAAAAATGGCGCCCACCGTGGGGCCTTTCAAAGTTAGATCTAGGCACGGCCTTTTTCCTTTTCACCTCTTGTGTGAAAAACCACAGATTGGGGCTTCCGCCGGGGAACCCATTTTCTGTTAGGAACTTAAGATTCATAGCTTTAGAGGTCTAGGACGTTTATGACAAATATATATACTGCTTTTCCTAATTGCTATACGTGTTTATTTTTTTTCTAATGGGAATGCGTGTGATGCCGCATGTGGAAAGATTGAGTATACACTTAAGATAAGTGATGGCGACGGGGTCGACCATCAACCTCAGTGGAGGCTGACCAATGCAACCCATTCTCTCACCTAGACAATGGGCCGATTATTAAGTCTGAGAAGCTGAGGAGCCAAACCCTTTCGTAGTGCAGAAACTATCGGAAATAGTTGTTACGCGATACTACACTTATTTGAGGCTGGTGATCTATTCTCGGTGAATGGCACTTACTCTAAGATTGCACTACAACTCGCTGGTGATCCACTTGTTGTTTTGCTTTCCTGGGAGGAGCTGATGATAATGAGTACAGGTACAAAAATCACCCTAGTATAAACCTTTGGGGATGGGTAGAGCCTTGACTTCATGACAACGACCATTTGACCCCATGTTTTTTCTATGTTTTTGTGTGCTGCATTCATGCATTCATTTAAAAAAACATTAAAACATTAAAAAAATTCTCTTCTAGTCTCTCTGTTTTTCAAATTAAACTAACATTGTGATTGCAAATATCAGAGAAAAGGATTGCACTAATGGATTTCGGTAGAAGGAGAACTCATAAGTACACCTTCAAGGTTCCAAAACTAGAGGATTTGAGAAGGTTGGCAAGGACGATAACAAACCCTGAGGCTTTCAGAGCCAAGCACGGAGGTCTGCTACCACTATTAAGAGTCCATGTGATTGAGGGAATCATGGATGCGCTCATTCAGTTTAGCACCAACGCTGGAGGAGTATTCTCACCTGATCGATCTACATATCACTGATCGAGCTCCATTTTCTGGACTGGAAGAAATTCCAAAGAATCAGACCATTGCAAGAGCAATTCATTTGGACGAGTCTGAGGTCAAGACTCACCTAACTACTAAGTGTGGCATCCAAGGTTTGCCAGCCCAGTTCTTGACGAAGAAAGCCCTGTATTTTGCCAGTATAGGAAACGTGACTGCTTTTGAAAGCATCTTTGTCTTGCTCACCTACGGGTTATTTTTTGTTTCCCAACATCAATAACTTCGTCGATATTAACTCCATTAAGGTTTTTCTCATTGGAAACCCTGTGCCGACTTTTCTCGCAGATGCGTATCATTCTGTACACTTGGGGAATTTGTACAGCGGAGGGGAGATCACATGCTGTGTACCTCTGCTTTATAAATGGTTTATTTCCCACTTGCCCAAGTCTGCTGCTTTTTGGGATTGCTAGAGTGCCTTACGTTGGTCGCAGAAGATCATGTCTCTTACCAACTATGATATAGATTGGTGTAATAGGATTTATGAGGGAATCGGGATCATTGACCGTTGTGGAAACTTCCCCAACGTACCCCTCATAGGAACTAAGGGAGGAATCAACTACCATCCGGTATTGGTTCGCCGTCAATTTGGATACCCGATGAGATACGTCCCACTGGGTGTTCATCTGGAAGGTCTTTCCTTCAAGGAAGGAGAAAATGACAAAGCACTAAAGATGGAAATAGTGCACGCTTGGAAACATGTTCATAAGAAAGGACGAGAGTCTCTAGGAAAACCGGATTGTGTCTCGGTGGAGCCTTATCTCCACTGGGTACAAACTAGAGCTCTCAAGCTAAAGATGCCTTATCCTCGTTACGGAATTCTTCAGCCGAGGGAATCTGTCATGTACTTCATGACTGAGACTGAAAAGCTTCAGGTTACTCTCAACAAAGTTCAACGGGAAAGAAGGTCTTGGAAGAACAAGTATCGCAGCCTCGACGTAGAGTGCATCAAAATACAGCAATTACTGAAAGAAAAGGATGCTCTGATTGAGATTTTAGAGCAACATGCTGTAGAAAATCAAGATAACCAAAGGAATTTGTTCGTTCCTTTCACCAGGCAAAGGAATGACAACCCGACAATGGCCCAAGAGCCCCGGTCAAAGAAAAGAAAGATACCAGAATCAGCACCCGATTTCTCTTCAGAGAGGACTCGGGACCCATTAGCCTAGATTTCTATTTTTGCACCTTGTAATCTACTGTATTTCCATTTTTGTAATCCTTTGAATTCAATAAAAAGGGGTTTCCCCACCGTTTGATATTTACAATCTAATTGTCGAAGTTTGTTTTGATTAAACCTTAAACAATTAATATAATCATTGCATTCATCATTCTCACGTCACGTATTCTTCTTACCTATGAATCTCACATTTGTGTCTCAGTTCTAGATTCAAATTGTCTCATTCGTACAATACTCGGGCCAATCGTCAGAAAAAGATGGATGATCTTGAGGAAGAAAACAGAGAGTTGAAAGAAGAGATCGACGCTCTAAGAGAGGATATGAGAAAGCTTCGTAACGACATGCAAGCCATGGCAGAAGCTTAGCTACAAAGAACTGTGATCTCAGAGATCACCTCAACGCCCATAGTGGAGAAATATGATCATTGGTATCAGATACTGAAAGATCGTCCTTGGGGCATGCCTGTTAACTATATCCCGGAAGGATATGTTCCGCCGATCACTGAAGATCAGGGAATCACAACAGAAGCCGCTGGGCCTGAAGGTTACAAACTTCGGGAAAGCGAAGATACCAGGGGCATACTGAAGACTCCTGAAGGTTACAAACTTCGGGAGACGCCAAGACTCACTGCCGTAGTCACGGTCCCACCCCCTGTGGTGCACACTGTCCCGGAAGGACAGATTCCACCAACACCTTCTGGTAAGAAGGAAACTATGTTCGATAGAATGTATGAATTTCAGGAACAGTTCCTGGAAATACAGAAAGAACTGCAAGCCATTCGCAGTCAGGATCTATTTGGAAAGGACGCCGCAGACCTCTGCTTGGTCCCCAATGTGAAAGTCCCGCACAAATTTCAAGTGCCCGACTTTGAAAAGTACAAGGGTAACTCTTGCCCTCAAAGCCATCTGGTGATGTACGCTCGGCGGATGTCAGCTCAGACGGAGAATCAGGACCTACTGATTCACTACTTCTAGGATAGTTTAACCGGTGCCGCACTAAAATGGTACATGGGTTTAAATCGTGCCTCAATCAGTACTTTCAGAGATCTTGGTACTACCTTCGTCCAACAATACAAATACAATTTGGACATGGCACCCGACAGAGATCAACTCCGATCGATGTCTCAAAAGGACAAGGAAACCTTTAAGGAGTATGCTCAACGGTGCCGTGAAATTGCCGCTCAAATTTGTCCGCCTCTTGAGGAAAAAAAGATGACAAAGATCTTCTTAAAGACCTTAAGCTCATTTTACTATGATCGAATGGTTGCCAATGCACCCAGTGATTTCACCGAAATGGTGGGCATGGGCGTACGTCTTGAGGAAGCCGTCCGAGAAGGACGTTTGGTAAAAGACACTGGATCGACGAGCTGTACTAAAAAATACGGTAGTGCTCTCCCTAAGAAAAAAGAGCAAGATATTGGGAATATCTCTCTCGGAAAGCAAAGGCGACGTTATCAACCGGTAGAAGCTGTGACTCCTGCTATCAATCCTGCGCCTATTCCTACGTATCAACCTCAGGTTGCGCAGAGCCAACCTGATCAGCAAAGGACACAACAGCTTCTTCAGCCGGCTCGTCCTCCATATAACAACAACCGTACAACACGGCCACCAGGATTTGATCCTATACCCGTAACGTACGCAGAGCTATTTCTGTTACTACTGGCTAAGGGGCACATTCAGACTAAGTCCCCTCTTACAGTATTGGAAAATCTGCCTTTTTGGTTTAAAGTGGATCAAACATGCCCTTATCATCAAGGAGGATCAGGGCATAACATAGAGACTTGCCTCAATTTCAAATCCGACGTGCAAAAACTTGTTAGGAGTGGAGTCCTATCTTTAAAGATATGAATCCCAATGTTCTCATGAACCCGCTGCCTCAACATGAGAAAGCTACAGTCAATTTGATAGAAGGAGAATTTAACAATGTCTATCAAATTCACAATGTACTCTTGTTAAAAACCAATCTGGTTAAGATGCATTGTAGATAGAGTGGATATGGCCATGTGCCACCTCATAATTATCACCAGTGTGATATCTGCTCTAAAGACAATCAAGGATGTTCTGTGGTGCAAGCAGCTCTACAGGAACAGATGGATCTCGGATGGATCCAAGAGCACCGAGTTTGTGGAGTTAACATGGTCTACACGAATTCTAACGTCATTCAAAACCACGATATCCGTGCAATGAATGTCAACTTGGTGGCAATACACTCCAGGCAAAGCCAGTATCATAATCTGCCGCGGCACGATTACAGTTCCGGTCGGACTTGCTCGGCAAACAAATAGGGATGCTCTTTCATACAAGAGGCCCTCCAGCGTCAGATGGATCTTGGATGGATCCAAGACTACCATGATAAGAATTCCTATCAGTTCAACATGGTTCAGATCTTTGACATTCGCGTGATGAATACCAGCCTCATAGAATTACATGTTGAACAGGTCCGACTCGGATTCCTGGTATCACATAATTATCACAGCTGTAAGGCAGGTTGCGAAAATGATCGAGGTTGTACCCTTGTCCAGGAGGAAATTCAGCACTTGTTAAATCATTGGTGGATGCCAATTTATATGGATGAAGATACTCAGCAAATTAGTATCAGTAACGTGAATCCTACTCGACGTCAGAGTCAGGATGTCCGATCAATGGAAGCTAACCTAGTGAGGTTACATTGTATTCAAAGTGGGCGTGGCCAGGTGCCACCACACAATTATGACCATTGTAGCGTCTGTTCGGAAAGAAACCAAGGGTGCTACCTTGTGCGAGCAGCTCTCCAGGGGCAGGTGGACCATGGAGAAATTCGTCCATATCCGGGTTCTGGACCCACCAACTGGTCGCCGAATTACCTTGCCGATCAAGTTAAGGATGTTGTATCAATCTCTGGTCATCACAGGACCAGGGATGTTTTTGCCATCATCCCTCTACTTGATGAATCTAAGGTTCCCAACCGGGAACGAATCGAGATTACTTACGATGGTCAGAAAAATCAGAAGGCTCCTGTAGTCATTTATCTGCCGGGACCATTACGGTATGAATCAACTAAGGCTATCCCTTACAAATACGGTGCAACAACAATTGAAAATGGAAAGGAAATTCCATTACCCTCCGTCGTGAATATTGCAGACATCAGTCGAGTAACACGGAGTGGTAGAATCTTCAATCGAGGACTTGGAGAATCTAACAAGGAAAAGGAACTTCAGACAGAAGCTCCTGATCTATCAGTCAGTCAATCCAGTAATCCCGGCCTTTCGAAAAATAATGATGAGATGCTGAAGCTCATCCAAAGGAGTGAATACAACATTGTTGATCAACTGTTACAAACTCCTTCAAAGATCTCAGTATTATCACTGTTACTCAGTTCAGAAGCGCATAGGGAGGATCTACAGAAAGTCTTGGAGCAAGCCTTTGTGGAACAGGATGTAACAATCAGACAGTTCGATAGTATTGTCTCTAACATCACTTCCTGCAATAATTTGGGATTTAGTGATGAGGAATTACCCGAAGAGGGTCGCCGTCATAACATGGTGCTCAATATCACAGTTAACTGCCAGGACGATGCTTTAGCCAGTGTACTGGTAGACACAGGGTCAGCCCTGAATGTTATGCCGAAGTCTACTTTGATGCAGTTATCATTCAAAGGCTCTCCGATGAGAATCAGCGAGGTCGTCGTCAAAGCATTCGACGGATCCAGAAAAACGGTTATCGGCGAAGTTGATCTTCCCATAACTATTGGTCCTCACACTTTCCAAGTCACTTTCTAGGTCATGGACATCCGGGAAACATAGAGTTGTTTATTAGGAAGACCTTGGATACATCAGGCTGGAGCGGTTACTTCAACCCTCGACCAAAAGCTAAAGTTCATCAAGAACGATCAACTTGTCACAGTCTGTGGAGAACAAGCCTTGCTTGTAAGCAACTTATCATCATCTACTGGTATAGAACCCGAGGAGATTATTGGAACTCAGTTCCAAGCATTGTCGGTGAGCAAGGACAATCATTTCAAAGGAGGAACCTCGATTTCCTCATACAACGATCATATCAAAGGGGTCGAGAGTACCGATACGACAGGATGGGGATAGCTTGTCATTCCCACCGACAATAAAACAAAGAAGGGTCTTGGTTTTTCTGCAACCTGTACCCAGACAGCTGCCAATGATGAAAGTCTTCATCCCCTTCAAAACTTCTTCCACAGTGGAGGTTTCCTTCACCCAGTGTCTCAAGCGGTACATGCTATCAATGAGGAAGATCCCTCTAACACGGATGAAGAATGGAAGTCCTATCTTAACGAGGATGGTTATATGTCTCAAGAAGAGGTGCCTATGCCTTTTTGTTTTCCTACAGAAAGTCTGAGATTTATACCCAGGTCATACGTCGAAATGATATACAGGGATTGTGATCTGGAAGGATGCCGCGCTCCGCCAAATTCATTAGAGGAGGACACTCCGATGAAAGACAACTTTGACTACAACTACTATGGCCCAATGGATGGTCTGCCAATGTGGCAGCCTTACCCAGGAAACTTGGGGCAAGAAAGTCATCTGAACAATGAAACTCAGCTGACCGTCATTGAACAGAATACCTGTGTCCCCACCATGTCATGGGATCAACACTCAGGTCATTCATAAACTACTCAACATGAAGATGAATTTGTAACGTTCGTCGGACTAGAATTCATCAACTATGCTTTTCCCGAGGTCAATGTCATCAAGAGGGATGACTCCTCCAGTTCCAAAGAAGTTTGGGACACTCTGGGAGAACCAAGTGGAAAATATGACTTTATGGTCAAGTACACTGTGCCCGAAAGCTCTCGTATCAGATTCGAAGACATCCAGCTAACTGGATGGGGAGATACAGCTGAGAGCACAAATGCTCTGCAAAATGCAACTGAGGAATTCTCCTACGACAACTCTGCCTGGGAGACAGATTCTAATGATCCTGCTCCACCAGAAATCAGTGTTATTTCTGAAGACAAATCGAGGAAGGTGCCAGACTTTGTGATTCGCCGAGGAGTTCGCCGCCAATGGATTGTTGTTGATGTTCCGCAGGTCATTCATTAGTCAAAGTAATTGCCATCTTTTAACCTTTCACCCTGCCCAGGTGAAACGGATGTTTTGATAGGGCTCGCTTTCTATAAATATCCCTCTTCGCTTCGCCCAAAGCGACAGAGTTTTGTTTTATAGGGCTGTAGTTTCAAGAATCGACTTGTTCATTAATAAAATAACGTCGTTCTGTAATTTCCGCATTAATTGTTGTTTTCTCTTTTTGCTTTTTCAGAAAATGGTAATCCTAAAAAACAATTCAATAATAAAAACAAGCAGTAATAGAATAAATACACTGCACACACTTGCATTTTCCTCTATCTCTTCTAAACACGAATCATCACGTCATGCAGATTGCTTGTTTTAAACCTAGTTGAAACATACGATCCGATGCCTTCGCCCAACTTTGGGTTCCCGGTATTCGAGGCTGAAGTAGAAAATGACAACGAATTTCCAGAAGAGATCTCACAACTACTCAGACAAGAGGAAAGGTCTATTGAACCTCACAAAGAACCGTTGGAAACGGTAAACTTGGGTTCAGAGCAAGAGAGAAAAGAAATTAGGATCGGAGAACTGCTCATTCCAACTGCCAGAGAGGGTTTGATAAAGCTTCTCAAAGAATTCCCCGATGTGTTCGCTTGGTCCTATCAGGATATGCCAGGGTTGGATACCAGCATCGTGGAACATCACTTACCGTTGAGGTCGGAATGTCCACCAGTAAAGCAAAGGTTGAGACGAACTCACCCCGACATGGCCATCAAAATCAAAGAGGAGGTACAGAAACAGATTGACGCGGGTTTCCTCGCTACATCTGAATATCCTCAACGGTTAGCCAACATCGTACCCGTTCCCAAAAAGGACGGAAAGGTCAGAATGTGTGTTGATTACAGAGATCTGAACAAGGTAAGTCCAAAGGACGACTTTCCTTTACCACACATTGACATGCTGGTTGATAGTACAACAAAGTTCAAAGTATTCTCCTTCATGGATGGATTCTCGGGCTATAACAATATCAAAATGGCGCTGAAAGACATGGAGAAAACTTTGTTCATTACCCCATGGGGCACCTTTTGTTACAAGGTTATGCCGTTCGGTTTGAAGAACGCCGGGACAACCTATCAAAAGGCCATGACTACTCTGTTTCATGACATGATACACAAAGAAGTCGAGGTATATGTCGATGACATGATTGCAAAATCAAAAACAGAGAGTGAGCACGTTGAACATCTGTCTAAATTATTCAAACGTCTAAGAAAATTCAAGCTCTGTTTGAATCCCAACAAGTGCACCTTCGGTGTCCGTTCAGGGAAACTACTAGGGTTCATCGTCAGCCAGAAAGGAATTGAGGTTGATCCTGACAAGGTCAAGGCCATTCAAGAAATGCCTTATCCGAAAACTGAGAAACAAGTCAGAGGATTCCTGGGACGTTTGAACTACATCTCCAGATTCATATTCCTTATGACCGCCACATGTGCGCCGATTTTCAAATTACTCAAAAAGAACCAGGATTGTGTTTGGTCAGAGGACTGCCAAACCGCCTTCGACAGTATCAAGGAATATCTGTTGAATCCTCCAATTCTATCACCTCCAGTGGAAAGAAGACCACTGATAATTTACCTCACAGTCTTGGAAGACTCAATGGGATGTGTACTTGGCCAACAAGACGAAACCAAACAGAAAGAGTCTGCCATTTACTATCTAAGCAAGAAATTCACCGACGGTGAAACTCGGTACACGATGCTCGAGAAAACTTGTTGCGCTTTGGCTTGGGCAGCCAAACGTCTTCGCCATTACATGATTCATCACACTACTTGGTTAATCTCCGAAATGGATCCAATTAAGTATGTTTTCGAAAAACCTGCTATTACGGGAAGGATTGCCCATTGGCAGATGCTGTTATCAGAATATGACATAGAGTACCACGCTCAGAAAGCCGTTAAAGCAAGTATTTTAGCTGATCATTTGGCTCATCCACCGATTGACGATCAAGAATCGGTCGGGTTTGACTTCCCAGACGAAGATGTCATGTATCTAAAAATGAAAGATTGCGATGAACCGCTACCCAGTGAAGGACTGATTCCTTACAAAGACTACGCAAGAAGGTTGCTACCTTTCTTCAACAGAGTCGAGTTTCACCACATCCCTCGTGATGAGAATCGCATGGCTGATGCATTAGCCACCCTATCCTCCATGATTAGTGTATGTCAATGGAATGACATACCTAAGATTGACATCATGCGCCTTGAACAGCCCGCTTACATCGTCGTTCAGAAACAAGAGTACCCTCCTGGGGCATCCAGGAAAGATAGAAAGACCCTCAGAAGATTGGCTGGAAACTTCTTCCTGAGCGGTGACACTCTCTATAAGAGAAATTTTGACATGGTCTTGCTCCGATGCATAGACGGACCAGAAGCAGACATGCTTATGAAAGAAATTCATGAAGGATCCTTTGGCACTCATGCCAATGGACACGCAATGGCGAGACAAATTCTAAGAGCAGGGTACTACTGGTTGACCATGGAATCCGACTGCTACAAGTACATGAGGAGGTGTCACAAGTGTCAGATATACTCCGACAAAATTCATGTACCGCCATCACATCTCAAAGTTCTTTCTTCCCCGTGGCCTTTTTCCATATGGGGAATCGACATGATTGGCTTGATCGAACCTAAGGCTTCAAACGGACATCGGTTCATCCTGGTAGCCATTGACTACTTCACCAAGTGGGTCGAAGTAGCGTCATTCACTAATGTAACACGACAAGTGGTGGTCCGATTTATCAAAAAAAATATCATCTGCCGTTATGGTGTTCCAAGCGAGATCATTATTGATAATGGATCTAACTTGAACAATAAGATGATGAAAGAGTTGCGTGCAGAGTTCAAATCGAACACCATAACTCATCTCCCTACCGACCCAAGATGAACGGAGCGGTAGAAGTGGATAACAAGAACATCAAGAGGATCGTTCAAAATATGGTTGTAACCTACAACGATTGGCACGAGATGCTACCCTTTGCTCTTCATGGTTATCGTACATCTGTCCGCACTTCAACAGGGGCAACCCCTTTCTCTCTAGTATATGGCATGGAGGCAGTTCTCCCCATAGAAGTAGAGATCCCATCAATCCGGGTATTGATGGAAGCTAAGCTTTCAGAAGCCGAATGGTGTCAAAGTCGACACGACGAACTGAATCTGATCGAAGAAAACCGAATCACGGCACTATGCCACGGTCATTTGTATCAACAGAGAATAAAGAGGGCGTTTGACAAAAAGGTCCGACCTCGTGTCTTCAGAAAAGGAGACCTCGTTCTCAATAAGATACAATCATTTCTCACTGATTCTCGAGGTAAATGGACTCCAAATTATGATGGCCCCTATGTGGTCACGAAAGCTTTCTCAGGCGGCGCCTTGAGACTTGTAACCATGGACGGAGAGGAATTTGCCTACCCCACGAATGTTGACATAGTCAAGAAATACTTCGCCTAAAAAAAAAAACGTCTCGGTGGATTGAAAATCCGAAAGGGCGGTCCAGGCAAAAGTTAGAGACATATAAAAAATCATCCCAGTGGATTGGAAACATCAAAGTACAATCCAGGAAAAAATTAGGGATAATGGCAAGTAACTATGTTCAACAGAGGCAAGTCCCTCAGCAGCAGCAGTTACATCATCTGTCAGAAAACTCCAGCCAAGGTCATCTTCGACAGAAGCTCAGGATGCCCCGAATTCAAAGTTGGTAGAAGGACAATGGTTGTTATGTTTCAACGTAGCCCTTTTCCCTGTAAATTACCATTTTCAAACTTTGTATATACTCTTTGGAATCACGCGTTTGGCTGATCTCCATCTTATCAATAAAATTTGAGCCCTTGTGCTTTTGTTTGTACTTCTTATTTGTTTTAGCTTTACAGAATGACATTTTAACATGATCAACGATTCTTGAAATGAAACAAAAATGAATTTACTTGATAAAAATTTTTCTGCTTTTTTAAATAGAGATGGCAATGTATTTTGACTGTTGAACATCGAAAGAACATCAATCGCGTCTCCAAAGGTGTTCGAACCTCAAAGTGCAGAATCAAAGTACTCCTTCTAGGCCCAGTACGCCTGAATGAAGGAATCAACTGTGTTAGAGACCTTGTTTCGTCTGACACACCTCGGCCGAGTTCTCATCTCCTAAGTCTGACCAACATAGCTCCCAACAGGGACTATCTCTCCTAAGCAAGGTGGAATTGCTATCTTTAACCAGCGATATCTCTACATGGCCCGCGATGGCAGAGTATCCAGTCATGGTCATCTTTTAGTTTGTATGTCGCGTCAGGTTTGTCAGCATATACATACATACATCATGCATTATTGATTTGTATTCACATTTCATATTGCATCACCATCACTCTGGTCGGTCTTGTTCCCTAGTGATAACAGTCCTCTCAATCGAGTTGTCAGTTCTTGCCTCGTCAGGAAATGCTGCGTTTGGACAATCTCGCTTCCAGTGTATCTCTGGATTAGAGTCGGCACTCGACCACTTTGATAACTTGAATCTCTGAAAGACCAGAGAACGTTTAATAAGCATCACTCTTCGCCATTGAATATGATATCCTTGCTTTCCCGGATTAAGGAAAATCCCCAGAGAAAGCCTCATAATCAGAGATTCGGCAGTACAACAGTTTTTCTCCAAAAAACCCGCTGATGAAAAGATCATCGGCACCTCAAAATTGGATCACATCATATGGTATTTCTCCGGGAAGATCCCAAAAAAAGTATGATGTAAGACCCCAAGCGGAAACAGTCTTTCAAGAGACTTGCTTTCCCCAGTAGAAACAAATGGCGTCTCCAACAGAGAAGTTTGTGCAACTCTACAACTTAGACGACTGGGTTCCCCAGCAAGTCTGACATTAAAACATTTTCTACTCAAATGGCATCTCCCCAGGAAAATTCGGTGAGAAGTTTGAGGAAAACCGCTACGAATAGCGTCCCTTGTCAATAAAGCTTATTGACAAAAGAAACTAAGACCAGTTCCTTGGTAGGAAACCAGGATCGAGGGGAAGTTGACAAAAGAAACTAAGACCAATTCCTTGGTAGGAAACCAGGATCGAGGGGAAGTTCATCTCAAAAGAAACTGAGACTAGTTCCTTGGCAGGAAACCAGGATCGAGGGGAAGTTGACAAAAGAAACTAAGACCAGTTCCTTGGTAGGAAACTGGGATCGAGGGGAGGTTTATTTCAGGAGAAAACTGAGACCAGCTCCTTGGCTGAAGACCAGGATCGAGGGGAAGTTTACCTTTTCTAAGCATCATCGCTTAGCTAAAGAAGATGAATGCATAAGCTACCATTCATAACCACCATCAAAATTTCGGGTATTCCGATATTTAATCCTCTTGCACCCCGAATGCCCGAATACTTTTGTTATTCACACCTTCGGGTCCAAGAAGATTAAATAGGGGCATCTGTCATTCCCCAAATTTTGACCACTAATATTTCCCATCATTGTGAAAATCATCATCACAATATGGATGAACCATCATGCCTCATCAAAAGCCTCAAGGATTGTTGAGCATTCACTACAATCAAAATTAGGGTTTCAAGCCCTCTCAGAGCCTTAGACCAAGGATCAATCAAGGAATGACATGATCTTCAACTTGTCTAACCTCTCAAGCATTCACAATGGATCAAGAGGACTCCCACTTCAAGGATTAAGCACAAGGTTGCTCCCTTCTAGGTGGATCAAGCTTCAAGATCGACAGTGTCACGAAATTAGGGTTTTGGTCGACCAGGGCCCGGAGATGGAAATTTTCATCTTGGCATGAGCCAATGATAAAAAAACATAACCTAATATACTCCATGGAACCTCATGGACCCAATCACCAAGTCAATTTTGCCTCAGGGGATGCATACATCAAAAATCAGGAATTAAGGTTTCTTGACCTAATTCACCCCTAAGTTGACTTTTGGTGTAAATCATGAACCAAGACCTCAAGAGAGGGTTTGAAGATCTCTAATGAACTATATTGATCCATTTGGAACAATTGATTAATCCAAGAAGCTTGAGCAACAAGTCTCAATTTCATCTGCACCACAATTAGGGTTTTAAGGAAAAAGTCAACTGTAACTTTGACTTTTGACCTGGACATGCTCCTAAGCCCTAAGACATGCCTCAATATACCCTATGACACCCATGGAACATGTCCATCAAGTTTGATTTAGGTCAAGGACATGATTTCCTCAATAATTGCACAGTTTGGAATTCATCTGATAAAAAGTCAACTTTGACTTTTTGAGATTTTTCACCAAAATGGATTTTTAACCCTAAAATGATATTAATGTATGATTTGAATCATCATTCATCAAGGAAAATCAAGAAAAGTTCGATAACTTGTAAAAGGGGTAACCATAAAAACTTAGAAAATTTTCTAAGTTAAAAATAAAGTGACAAGGGTATCAACTTTGGAGGATCATAACTCCTAAACCACAGGCCATTTTTTCTCATCCAAAGATGGATTTGTAGCCCTCATTACCCTCTACAAAAACTTCAACTAGACCTAAGTCTAATTCATTGAGGATTTTGAGTTATGGAGTGATCAAAATGGCTAAAAAATGAAAATGTCACTTTTTCCAACACTTAGTGAAATTTTCACTAAGTCAGAATCTGTTTTCATTTTTTTCCAAATGTAGGGGGGTTTTTCACTTGGATTCAAGAGAGATCAAAACCAAACATGTTCAAACAGTTGTTGTATCATGTAAGGACTTTCCAAAATGACCAAGAACATTGCCAAATTCCATTTGAGTCATGAGATATGACATTGGAAAGTTGCCTTGCTGAAATCTGTCAAAGGCAAGGCAGAATTTGCAATTTTGCTCGATTTGCCAAAATCAGCCAAATTCAAATGCTCCTATCCACTTGGACACCTCAGAGGATTGAATCTAAAGGGGACAATCACTGAGCCAAGCCTCCAAAGTCCATGGAACAAGAAATATCATGTTGAACCTAGAATGGCCAAAATAGGGACAAGACTCTAAATTTGGATTGAAGCATTCAATGGAAGCATCAAGGTGGCATGGACTGACCCATTCTCATCTGAAATCAGTCAAGACTTATCCAAGACCAAGGGAACCAAAGCTCTGTGCCCTAACCTCTAGTCAATGGCTAGAGGAGACTTGGATTTTCATTTGCCAACATTGGCCAAACCTACTTAGCAGCTGCCATTCACTATTCCTTGCAAAAAAAAACTTGCTCTACTATAAATAGAGCTCAATTGTGATCAGTTTGAGTACACCAAAGCCATCTAACAGATGCTTTCCTCAAAATTTCTTTCTCTTGGCAAAAATGCCTTTCTTAGCAAGGTAGCTATCGGGTTTTGAGTTTGAGAGCTTTTCCAATCAAACCAATCACTCACACATCTCAAATACATCATATAGAAGTGATCCAAACACTCACATTACATCTGGAACACAGATTTCACAAAATCACCAGCCAATTGCTCAAGTTCTTGACAGTTTTGCAGTTGAGGTGCCATCTTCAATTCCAAACCATTTCAATCCATTCCAAGCACTCAGACACATCACTTGGTACCTAGGGAAGCTATCCACACCATTGGAACCTAGCTGTAACACCTCCAACACAAATCACGATCACCAGCTGCAAGTGGTAAGCATGAGCTCTTCTAACTCTATGATCCACACAATATTTGCTGCACAATAATTTGGCCATATGTTCATAATCATGCAGGGAATGTTTCCCCTCAATTAATTGCATTGTTTGAATCGTGTATCAAAAGTCCTAGCCTTCATGCAGAAATTAGGGTTCTTGAGGATTTTTCATGATTTCTTGTTATATGTTTAATTTAAATGAAATTAATGGACATAGACATGATCGTGAGGTTGAGACGGGCATAATTGTGACGCCCCCGATCTATACCCCCAAAAACACGCAATTAAAGTGGTAAAAAGAAAATTCGAAAATTGATCAGAGTATATTTGAAACGTCATGGCATAGAAAGGGAGAATCACATCAAAGTAACCAAACATACACATAACATGCAACACCTGCCCATAATGAGATGCAACTGTGGGGTAGCAATCATACAGAGGAAACTTTCTTCCTTACACCCACCTTTCAGAAATTAGAATTAAAGCGGAAAGATCTAAAATCTGAATAACACATATACATATATACATATAAACATGTCTGTCATACATCAAGTTATAACTGTACAACCAAAATATATCATCAGATATACAAAAAAATCACAAACGGCCACCCTATGCTACCCGGAGTCACATATCAGAGCCGACCGACCAAAATAATGAAGACGCAATGCTTCACAAAAGAATACCTCCAGCAACTCTAATCTGCAACGCCTCATAGAGCGTTATAAAACATCAGAAGGGTGAGAAAAACAACCATAATATAATTGCATAAAATTATATATTAACACATAAATGCACAAATAACATATTCTCACCACCAAAGCACACAGATAAATTATAACAACACACAGTACAATTCACACATATCAATTACCACTGCACATCAATCATTCACAATACAATCACACATATTCCATTTCATTAATCACATTCACAATTCCATGCACAAATGACTCATGATGAATGCAAATGCACAGAGACCGACACCACGACTCTATGCACATGCCATGTGGTACCAACTTCCTTTGTCACATCATGTCACGTCATTAGTCCACTCAGGAACTATTGGAACCATCGCTCGTTACTGAGAATCTCAAGTAACTCCCCGTCGGGCCTACGATGTTCACCCGTCGCTTTAGGTCCTCAGGCATCGCCTCATATTTTCGAGGCACACGACGTTAAGGATTGCTTTAAGTCTCCAAAGGAGCCCACAATCGTCTATACCCATCGCTTTAAGTCCTCAGGCATCGCCTCATATTTTTGAGGCACACGATGTTATAGCATATTCCCCTCGGGAATCAAACCGTCACTCAGGACGTTCAACAATGCACATCATGATGCTTGGCATACAATGACTCATGACATTCTCATTGCATACATACACACATTCACAATTATGCATATATCATCAAATACCACACTTAGCATTTTCTTGCCTTACGGCCACAAATCATCATCACAACAGCACATAAGTCATACCACATTCGAAGCAACACCATAAAGCATAACACAAGTCAAATACGCATCATTAAAACGACAAAAGTTGACCATTGACACTATTCACATTTATCGACAAAATAAAATCGGCTAACAAATTCTAAACCATCATAATAAGAAAGTGCAGCTCAATGGCTTTCCAATGCATCAAACCACACCTCAAACCGAATCACGGATCAAAAGTTATGCAGAAAACAAAATTACACGAACAGCACTGTTCGCTGGGCGAATCTCCCTCACGAGCATTCGCTAGCTTCTTCGCTAGGCGAACATCCCTCGCGAGCATTCGCTAGCTCCTTCGCTAGGCGAATGTTCCAGCGAACCAACTGTTAGCTAAAAACAGACACAAAGTTCGCTAGGCGAGCACTTGGCGAACCAAGTCAGAACCAAACAGAGCCAAAAACACCCAAAGTTCGCTAGGCGAACACTCTAGCGAACCTTCGCTCATGCCTTCACTAGGCGAATACCCGTAGCGAACCTTCGCTACCCTTCGCTAAATGGTTCGCTAGGCGAACCTGCGAAAACCTTACTCGCTGCCACCTTCGCCCCAGGTTCGCTAGGCGAACCAAGGAAAACCCAGAATTTTTCTGCGCTGTTTGAAACCCCAAAAGTGATATTTCCCAACCAAAACATTTCCCAATCAACATATATCAATCAGAACCTATTCTAATAATGCCAACAAGCAATCTACCACCTTTACACCGATTTCCAACCGCTAAACCATCGATTCTACTCATTTTATCGTTTTCGACCTAAAAGTGAAAAACATAGAAAGCAAGAGAATCATCCAAACACATACATACATAATCATATACAAGCATAGTATAATCGAGTTTCGCACCCTTACCCGATTAAATCGACTCTAGAACTTGATCTTGATGGTTTTTCCACACTATCCCAATTTTTCTCTCTTCTCCTCTTTTCTTCTCTTTTTCCTTCTTTCTTCTTTCTTTCTCTCTATTTTTCTTTCTTTCCCTTTTCTATTTTCTATTTTCTTTTCTTACTAACTTAATGAAAAACATTATAAAATGACCAAAATACCCCCACACTCAAATTTCTCGCAAACGATCCCAAAACCCGATAAAATATCATAACAATGAAAAATGACATATTTTCACATAAAAGTCGGAAATTACAATAAATTAATAATAAAATAATCAAAACGACTCCATAAAATAAAATTGGCAAAACGGGGCGTTACAATTCTCCCCCACTTAGAAATTTTCGTCCTCGAAAATCTTTCCTGATACAAACAACTCCGGATACGACTCCCACATCCTACTCTCTAATTCCCACGTCAAATTACCCTCAGCAGCGCCTCCCCACGCCACTTTCACAAGTGCAATCTCTTTTCCCCTCAACCGCTTCACCTCGCGATCCAAAATACCAGCCGGTAATGCCTCGACCGTAAGGTTATCCCTTACCTCAACCTCGTCCATCGGAATCACATGTGAAGGGTCCGGAACATACTTCCGAAGCTGTGAAACATGAAAAACGTCATGCAAATTCGACAGATTCGGCGGTAACGCCACACGATACGCTACAGCACCCACTCTCGCAGATATCTGGTAAGGACCAATAAATCGAGAAGTAAGCTTCTTAGATTTCAAAGCACGACCAACACCCGTTACCGGCGTAACTCTCAGAAATACGTGATCACCCTCTTGAAACTCAAGATCCTTCCGTCTCTGATCATGATAACTCTTTTGTCTACTCTGAGAAGCCTTCATTTTCTCACCAATAAACTTTACCTTTTCCGTCGTCTGTTGCACCAATTCCGGTCCAACCACAGAACTCTCACCAGTTTCGTGCCAACACAACGGCGTTCGACATCTTCGCCCATATAAAGCCTCAAAAGGTGCCATTCCGATACTAGAATGGAAACTATTATTATACGTGAACTCAATCAAAGCAAGATAACTGTCCCACGCACCACCTTGTTCCAAAACACACGACCTCAACAAATCCTCCAACGACTGAATAGTTCTTTCGGTCTGACCATCTGTCTGCGGATGATAAGCCGAACTCAACCTCAATTTAGAACCCAAAGCCTTCTGTAAACTTTCCCAAAATCTCGATGTAAACCTCGGATCCCGATCAGAAACAATACTTAAAGGAACCCCATGCAATTTCACCACCACACTGATATAGATCTCAGCTAACCGTTCCAAAGAAAAACTGATGTCAATCGGAATAAAATGCGCCGATTTAGTCAGCCTGTCCACAATCACCCAAATAGCATTATGCCCACGCTGAGTGTTCGGTAATCCCGTCACAAAATCCATCGAAATGCTATCCCATTTCCACTCAGGAATATCTAACGGTTGCAACAAACCACTAGGCCTCAAATGTTCCACTTTCGATTTCTGACAAGTCAAACAAGCATACACAAACTGAGCCACATCTCTTTTTAAACCAGACCACCAGAAAATCTTCTTCAAATCTTGGTACATCTTATTCGCACCCGGATGTATACTTAAATTACTCCGGTGTCCTTCCTCCAAAATCATTCTTTTCAACTCCGCATCATCAGGTATACAAATACGACCACGGAATCTCAAAACACCAAAATTATCAACCTTGAAATCCACATTCTCATTCCTCATCAAATCAACGAATTTCAAATCCAGCTTTTGTTTCTCACTAACCGACAACAAAAATTCATTAGCAACCTTCAACATTCCAAGCCTTACACTAACCGAAGTCACTTCACATACCAAACTCAAGTCTCTAAACGACTCCAAAAGTTCCAACTCTTTCACCATCAATGCGGACATATGCAACGATTTATGGCTCAATGCATCGGCTACCACATTAGCTTTACCAGGATGGTAATTTAAGCCAAAGTCGTAGTCTTTCAAGAATTCCAACCATCTACGCTGTCTCATGTTCAACTCTTTCTGATCAAATAAATATTTCAAGCTTTTATGATCACTAAAGACTTCGAACCTCGCACCATAGAGATAGTGCCTCCAAATCTTCAACACAAAAACTACAGCCGCTAAGTCAAGATCATGAGTAGGATAGTTTTTCTCATGAACCCTTAATTGCCTTGAAGCATAAGCTACAACTTTACCTTCCTGCATCAGAACACCACCCAAACCAATTAAAGAAGCATCGCAATACACAACAAATGGTTCATTAGGATGAGGTAAAATAAGAATCGGAGCTGTCGTCAATCTTCTCTTCAGCTCACAAAAACTCTCTTCACATTGAATATCCCAAATGAATGCTTTGCCCTTACAAGTCAACTGCGTCAAAGGAAGAGCTAGCTTAGAAAAACCTTCAATGAACCTCCGGTAATAACCAGCCAAACCCATAAAGCTTCGAATTTCAGTAACGGATCTAGGAGCCTCCCATTGTAGAACTGCTTCTACTTTAGATGGATCCATAGCAATACCATTACCTGAAATTACGTGCCCAAGAAAACTCACCTCCGCCAACCAAAATTCACACTTGGACAATTTGGCAAAAAGCTTCCTTTCCTTCAAAACCTGCAAAACAATACGCAAATGCTCTGCATGTTCCTCACGAGACTTAGAATAAATTAAAATATCATCAATAAACACCACCACAAAACGATCCAAATGCTCATGGAAAATCCGATTCATGTATTCCATAAACACACCAGGCGCATTAGAAACCCCGAACGGCATCACCGAATATTCATAATGACCGTAACGTGTTCTAAAGGCCGTCTCCTGAATATCCTCTTCTTTCACTCTTATCTGATGGTACCCCGATCTCAAATCGATCTTACTAAATACACAAGCACCAACCAACTGATCCATCAGATCATCAATCCTTAGAAGCGGATATTTGTTCTTAATCATCACTTTGTTCAACTGGCGATAATCAATACATAATCGCATACTCCCATCTTTCTTTTTCACCAACAAAAATGGAGCACCCCAAGGAGAAACACTTGGCCTCACGAACCTCTTTTCCAATAACTCATTCAACTGCTTTTTCAACTCCACCAATTCAGATACCGACATTCTATAAGGTGCCATAGAAACAGGTCTAGTACCAAGAACTAGATCAATAGAAAATTCAACTTCTCTCTCTGGCGGTACATCTGAAATATCCTCAGGAAACACTTCAGGAAAATCACACACAATAGGAAACACATCAAGAGAAACTTGACTATCCACAGTCAATGAAGCAAACAACCCAAACAACTGAGCTTCATCCGCTAAAAGTCTCTTCAACTCTTTGGTAGATAAGAAACTCGAGTCTTCATCTTCCACAAGAGAAGGAAACCTTACAAGCTTATGATAATAATCAATGTGCACCCGATTGAATTGCAACCAATTCATTCCCAACACCACATCTAAACCTTCCAATGGTAAACACACTAAATCCCTCACAAAGTCTTTGCCATAAATGGCTAAAGGACAACTCAAACACACCAAAGAAGTAGTTACTGACCCCATCGCTGGAGTATCAATGACCATCTCACCATCCATCGAAGACAACCCAAGATTCAAACGTTCTGCGCACTCAGACGAAATAAATGAATGAGTCGCTCCAGTATCAATAATAGCAATTAAAGGCGTATTATTAATAAAGTAAGTACCTCTTATCAGACGATCAACACTTGAAGTCTGAGTTCCCGCCAATGAAAACACTTTCCCACTAGTCGGAGCTTTCTTCGGATTAGGACACTTCGTGCTAATGTGACCAGGTTCCCCACAACTGTAACACTTCACCACATTCTTCCTTTTACAATCAGCTAAAACATGTCCGATACCACCACAATTAGAACACTTATCCACTTTCTTCCTACATTCCATCTGGCGATGACCCAATTCACCACATTTAAAACACCTTGGAGAATTAGACATACCTCCTCCACCTGACCTTCGATCAAAAGTTCCCCTTTGTTTACCTTTATCAGCCGGTGACACATACGGACCACCACGGAACTGTTGCTTCCCTTTCCTGTCACTTACACTTTTATAGTGAGCAGAACGAGCCTTACTATCTTCATCATAAATCCTACAGCATTCCACCAAATCAGCAAACATTCGAATCCTCTGATAACCAATAGCCTGCTTTATCTCAGGACGCAAACCAGTTTCATACTTCACACACTTTGAAAATTCAGCAGTCGCTTCCACATAATGAGGATAAAACTGCACAAGTTCCACAAACTTAGCAGTATAGTCAATAACCGACATATTACCTTGTTTTAGCTCTAGAAACTCAATCTCCTTCTTTCCTCGGACATCCTCGGGAAAATACTTCCTTAGAAACTCTCGGCTAAACACCTCCCAAGTGATCTCTTCTTCCTCCTCATCAGCTTCCAACACCTGACGAGTACTGACCCACCAGTCATCAGCCTCTTCGTGTAGCATATGAGTGCCCAGTTTCACCTTAACATCATCGTCATCACAATCCATTACTCTGAAAATCCTCTCAATCTCTTTCAACCACAATTGCGCACCATCCGGATCATGTTTCCCTTTAAAGACCGACGACTTATTCTTTCTAAACTCATCATTTCCTGCAGCATTCGGTGCACCCTGCACAGCTCGTGCCATAGCCTCCATCGCCATAGCCAAAGCAGCATCATTACGACCAGCCATATTCTGTTCGTCCAAAACAGAAACTATGGTTAAACAACAACTCGCTCAACATAACTCGCCCAATATGCCAGACACAACAGACACAAACTACACAACTGACACGGACTGGCTCTGATACCACTTAATGTGACGCCCCCGATCTATACCCCCAAAAACACGCAATTAAAGTGGTAAAAAGAAAATTCGAAAATTGATCAGAGTATATTTGAAACGTCATGGCATAGAAAGGGAGAATCACATCAAAGTAACCAAACATACACATAACATGCAACACCTGCCCATAATGATATGCAACTGTGGGGTAGCAATCATACAGAGGAAACTTTGTTCCTTACACCCACTTTTCAGAAATTAGAATTAAAGCGGAAAGATCTAAAATCTGAATAACACATATACATATATACATATAAACATGTCTGTCATACATCAAGTTATAACTGTACAACCAAAATATATCATCAGATATACAAAACAATCACAAACGGCCACCCTATGCTACCCGGAGTCACATATCAGAGCCGACCGACCAAAATAATGAAGACGCAATGGTTCACAAAAGAATACCTCCAGCAACTCTAATCTGCAACGCCTCATTGAGCGTTATAAAACAGCAGAAGGGTGAGAAAAACAACCATAATATAATTGCATAAAATTATATATTAACACATAAATGCACAAATAACATATTCTCACCACCAAAGCACACAGATAAATTATAACAACACACAGTACAATTCACACATATCAATTACCACTGCACATCAATCATTCACAAAACAATCACACATATTCCATTTCATTAATCACATTCACAATTCCATGCACAAATGACTCATGATGAATGCAAATGCACAGAGACCGACACCACGACTCTATGCACATGCCATGCGGTACCGACTTCCTTTGTCACATCATGTCACGTCATTAGTCCACCCAGGAACTATTGGAACCATCGCTCGTTACTGAGAATCTCAAGTAACTCCCCGTCGGGCCTACGATGTTCACCCGTCGCTTTAGGTCCTCAGGCATCGCCTCATATTTTCGAGGCACACGAAGTTAAGGATTGCTTTAAGTCTCCAATGGAGCCCACAATCGTCTATACCCATCGCTTTAAGCCCTCAGGCATCGCCTCATATTTTCGAGGCACACGATGTTATAGTATATTCCCCTCGGGAATCAAACCGTCACTCAGGACGTTCAACAATGCACATCATGATGCTTGGCATACAATGACTCATGACATTCTCATTGCATACATACACACATTCAAAATTATGCATATATCATCAAATACCACACTTATCATTTTCTTGCCTTACGGCCACAAATCATCATCACAACAGCACATAAGTCATACCACATTCGAAGCAACACCATAAAGCATAACACAAGTCAAATACGCACCATTAAAACGACAAAAGTCGACCATTGACACTATTCACATTTACCGACAAAATAAAATCGGTTAACAAATTCTAAACCATCATAATAAGAAAGTACAGCTCAATGGCTTTCCAATGCATCAAACCACGCCTCAAACCGAATCACGGATCAAAAGTTATGCAGAAAACAAAATTACACGAACAGCACTGTTCGCTGGGCGAATCTCCCTCGCGAGCATTCGCTAGCTTCTTCGCTAGGCGAACATCCCTCGCGAGCATTCGCTAGCTCCTTCGCTAGGCGAATGTTCCAGCGAACCAACTGTTAGCTAAAAACAGACACAAAGCTCGCTAGGCGAGCACTTGGCGAACCAAGTCAGAACCAAACAGAGCCAAAAACACCCAAAGTTCGCTAGGCGAACACTCTAGCGAACCTTCGCTCATGCCTTCACTAGGCGAATACCCGTAGCGAACCTTCGCTACCCTTCGCTGAATGGTTCGCTAGGCGAACCTGTGAAAACCTCACTCGCTGCCACCTTCGCCCCAGGTTCGCTAGGCGAACCAAGGAAAACCCAGAATTTTTCTGCGCTGTTTGAAACCCCAAAAGTGATATTTCCCAACCAAAACATTTCCCAATCAACATATATCAATCAGAACCTATTCTAATCATGCCAACAAGCAATCTACCACCTTTACACCGATTTCCAACCGCTAAACCATCGATTCTACTCATTTTATCATTTTCGACCTAAAAGTGAAAAACATAGAAAGCAAGAGAATCATCCAAACACATACATACATAATCATATACAAGCATAGTATAATCGAGTTTCGCACCCTTACCCGATTAAATCGACTCTAGAACTTGATCTTGATGGTTTTTCCACACTATCCCAATTTTTCTCTCTTCTCCTCTGTTCTTCTCTTTTTCCTTCTTTCTTCTTTCTTTCTCTCTATTTTTCTTTCTTTCCCTTTTCTATTTTCTATTTTCTTTTCTTACTAACTTAATGAAAAACATTATAAAATGACCAAAATACCCCCACACTCAAATTTCTCGCAAAAGGTCCCAAAACCCGATAAAATATCATAACAATGAAAAATGACATATTTTCACATAAAAGTCGGAAATTACAATAAAATAATAATAAAATAATCAAAACGACTCCATAAAATAAAATTGGCAAAACGGGGCGTTACAATAATGATATGTTGATTGCATGTTATAATCAAGTATTCAAGGAGATTGGATAGAAAATGCAAATCAGCCAAACCCAGAACACGCGCGTGTTCTTCAGCTGTTCTTGGCGCCTTTTTTTGAAATTTCAAATATTTTAATTTTGTGATTTCCTTTAATTGATTCAAAAATTAATTTCTCTCTGAGTTTTAATGATTTTGAGTTGATTCTTTTTTTAATAATTCACAAAAATGTTAAAATATTTTATTTTCCCAAAAATCCCAAAAATATTATTTATTTCATATAATTGATATTTTTACAAAGAATTAATATTTTAATTGTTTTTGACATTTTGAATATTTTTTCTATATTGATTTTGCAACTTTTAATGTTTCTAATTATTTTGTAGGTCAATACTTAATTTTTGAAGCATTAATCCAAGATCAAAATTTGTTTTTCATATGATAAACAATTTTGATCATTTTAATTGAATTTTTATTCAATTAAATACATTTTTGAAAACAAATTAGGGTTTTTGGATTAATTCAACCCTCATAAATCATTTTCGAAATAAAATTATGGGCCTCTAATAGAGTGTAAGACCCAATCCTTTTTTTGACCAAATCATTTTTGGGCCTCAGTGTATTGTATAAGTCCCGATACCGTCAAAAACAAACGGCGCGATCGTCGCCTTTTAAAAATAACCTTGGGCCTCTGCTTGAGCTATAAGACCCATTCAAAACTTTTGGGCCTCTATTAGAGTGTAAGACCCAACCCCCTTTTAACCAAAACATTTTGGGCCTCACTTATTGTATAAGTCCCTCTGCGTTAAAAGAAAACCTCGGCGCGATCGCCATTTTTAAACGAAAAATCATCTGGGCCTACCCTCGGGTTATAAGCCCCACTCTTTTTCTTTAAAACTTTTTTGGCCTCTTGAGAGAGTGTAAGACCCATCCCTTTGTACAGAAAACCTTTTTTGGGCCTCAGTCACTTGTATAAGTCCCTCTGTACAAATTCAAACAGTGTGCTCACTGATAAAACCCTGGGCCTCGCCTTGAGCTGTAAGCCCCAAATCTTTCTTTTTCAAAGCACTTTCTCCTTTGATTTTGAATATACTGTTGTTTTCAATCTTTCTTTGTTGAACAACTAACTAAACAACATGGAAGCTCTACAACCGAGTAAGTGTTTATACGCTTTCATTTACCGCTTTCGTATACATATAACTGTATTGTGGGGCTGTTTCACTATAAGTCTTCTTTCATAAACTCATATCAACTGTGTAATAATAGTATAGATATTTCGAGTTTCCCCGGCAACTACGTCTAGAACTAGGTGATGCCGTTTCGTTTATTCGTAGAAATAGACAACTAGATCCCCATTAGGATCACCAGATACAGTCTTCTCTTCGACTGTCCTCATTAGGAATTGTCAAGAAACTCTGCTCCCCAAGATGAATGTATTCCCCGTGAATGCCATCTTTGAGTTTCTTCCAAATTCTTGAACTTTCCTGACTTTGATCTATTCTTGGTGAATAGCATTGCCTTGAATTTCTCGGGGTTTGGGGACCCACGAGCTTCTTAAAAGCATCGGCCTCCTCTTGGGCATCGTACAAGGACCCACAGGCTTCCTAAAAGCAACACCGCCTCCTCTTGGGCTTAGTTCAAGGACCCTACAGGCTTCTTAGAAGTATTCACAGCCTCCTCTTAGGCTTCGTATAATGATCTCTTCCTCCGGGAATGATAGCCTCCTCTTGGGCTTCGTACAAGGACCCGTCGGCTTCTTAAAAGATTCCAGCCTCCTCTTGGGCTTCGTACAAATTGTCCCGACGACCTCCTTGAGGTATAGGAACAGAACTTAGTCATCTTCATAGAACAGTCCTGTCATAGAGTTTACTACCGTTTATCAAAACATAGTACAAAAGATGAAACTCTCGACTTAGACAGTCTAATCTCCTTGAGTCTTAAAGACATTCTCAAGCACCCTTCAAGAATAGGAAGAAAACTCGCAGACTCGTACAGTCTCAATACCCTTCGGATTTCCCACTTCCTTAAAGAACAGGAATAACCCGGGTCCTCGAACCAAATCCTTGAGTACAGTGTTACTCATATAAGAACTGATTTTCTCTTTTACAATCAGTATATTGGACCTGTCACTCAACTGAAACAGTAACCCTAGCCTCTCTCTTGGGCTTTATACAATGATTCTCCCCAGCAGAGCTAACAATTTTATCCTCTCTCTCAGGCTTTATACGAGACACATAAGAGACTCCCTTGTTGAGTCAATCACCCCTTTCGCCTCCATCTAGGGATTTATACGAGATACAAAAAGGTTCTTATTGAGCCAAACAAATTTTCGCCTCCATCTCGGGTTTCGTACGAGATACAAAAACTCTCTTGTTGAGTCAAATAGCCTCCATCTCGGGCTTTATACGAGATACCAAAAGATTCCCTCGTTGAGTCAAAACCTTTTAGCCACTCTCTCGGGCTTTGTATGAGACACATATTAGACTCCTCTTAGGCTTTGTATAAGAAAACCACTGGTTGATCCAATCAACCTTTTAGCATCAAAGCTATGCCTCGTTCACAGTACACAAACATCAACAACTCCTTCCCCTTAATCTAATTGCTGTAAGCGGCAAGCCTCTGGATCATCTACATCCATGCCACTGTCCCTCTTTTAGCATGAGAAATTCCTAAGTAAAGATAGCATTGCTCTACACTGAGTTAAATTCTTCTCCTAAAGGGTTAAAACCTCTATAAAGGAAATTATGGCATTGCTAGGATCCGCGTATCCCTGTTAAAGTAATCCTCCTTTATAGTCAGTCACCCAACAGTTGTGACAAACAGACCCCCCTTTAGAGATGACAAATTCTCTCTAAAGTCAACACCTTTAGCTTCACATCTTGGGCTTTGAACAAGATACAAACCATCTTTCGCTTCACGTCTTGGGCTTTGAACATGACACCAAAACACCTATTTCCTCCCATAGAATAGGAGGAACTACGAACGCTCTGATTTCCCTGTTTCGGTAAACGGGAATACGTAGGCATAAGATTGAAAGAAAAATCTTAGCGAGCACACTAAACAAAAACCCAAAATCCCATACTCTCATGTATCTATAAAAAAGCATCAGTCCTAACATCCTAATCCTTGTTCCCCGCTATAAGGTCCTAGAAAGAAAGAAATTCGTATTGGCGAAAATACAAATAACCAGTATAAAGGTCCCCACATTGATAGCATCCGTAACCTAACAGACCGCTGTTTAAACTCAGTATGCAAAGTAGGGTTAATTGGAGACATCTATTTCCCTTCCTTCATCAGCTTTAATAGGATAAAAAATGAATCGACCTGTAGTTTAAAGCTCAACCGCAGAGAGCGACCAGCGCTTAAGAACCGAGTCCAAAATCGTTTGCTACAGTAAGTAAAACAAAGATGCTCTCGAAAGCGGCCACGTTCCCTATACTAGCATAGTATAGAGTTTTCTTCGTCAAGAACTGGGCTGGCAAACCCTGGATTCCACCCTTAATGGTCATGTGACTCCTGACTTCCGACTCGTCCAAATAAATTGCTCTTGTAATGGTTTGATCCTTTGGAATTTCTTCCAGTCCAGAAAATGGAGCTTGATCAGTAATATGTAAATTAGTCTGGTGAGAGTACTCCTCCAGCGTTGGTGCTAGTTGGTAATTCAAGAATGTGAAACAATGATAGACCGGATAGTAGAACTGGATTAGTGTGGATAGGATTCCCTCGATAACATGGACCCTTAACAAGGACATCAATCCTCCATACTTGGCTCTGAAAGCCTCGTGGTTGGTTATCATCCTAGCCAAACCTCTTAAATCCTCTTATTTTTGGAACCTTGAAGGTGTACTTATGAGTTTTCCTTCTACTGAAATCCATTAGCGCAATCTCCTTCTCTGACATTTGCAATCATTGTCTTAGTTTAATTTGAAAAAGAGAGACTAGAAGAGAAGATTTTTTGTTTTAATGTTTTTTAATGAATGTATGAATGCAGCACACAAAAACATAGAAAAAACATGGGGTCAAAGCGTCGGTGTCATGAAGTCAAGGCTCTACCCCCCCCCCCCCAATGGTTTATACTGATGAGTTTTTGTACCTGTCCGCAAAATCATTGACCCCTCTTGGGATAACAACAGCAAGCATATTGTCGCTCCCGGGATTTTCATCCAAGTACAAACGCGAAAGTGGCACCGAACAGAGTCGCCAGCAATGTGTATTTATCCCAAGAGAGGGAAAGGAAACACCACGTAAACCTGAGGGAAAGGAAAAGCATGGTCTTACGACCAAGAGAAGTGGGTAAGGGAGTCGGTTACGCGAGAGGAAGGTATTAGCACCCCCTCGCGTCCATCGTACCCGATGGGATCCACGCTTGCTTGTCTCGATCAAAGGGTGTAAAGAAAGGAATACTGAGAAAGAACTGAAAAAAGGAAAGGAGAAAGAAAAGAAAAGGAACGGGAAACAAACGTAGGGAAAATAAAAGAAGTGCTCGCATGGGCCCTACCCCACTGCCTACGTATCTCATCGGGAGCATGAGAATCAGAGCGACGTAGTTCCCCTCACTAGGGATGGATTGTTTGTGTTTTTTAGAGAACGGCTGACGTTCTAGCTCAGGTGTTGCAGGCTCGCTGGTCCGAGTGCGTTACCATCTTGCAAGAGAACGAGTAGAAGCGCGTTCGTGCGTTGAGAGTGAATGAGGTGAGAAAAGAATTCCCGAAGGAAAGACGTTATTGTTTGTTTCTTGTCTTTTAGAAGGAAGTGTTTTGGATTTGTTTGCATACGACAGTGTATCCAAATCTTAGTCATCGGAATGTGTACATTCTCACATTCCAAGATGGAATGGGTAAGAAAGCACACTAAGAGTGAAGAAGACCTCCACACTTAGCTCCAATTGTCAAGGTTCAAACACACTAGCATACTTGTGTTTATTAAGTGTTTTTGTTGATTAAGAAATGAAGAAGTGTTTTTTATTATTTGCACCTTCAACAAGTATTGCATTTAAGTCCCTCATACAAGATCAAATGTTTAACACATTGACCCAAGATGGGCTATATGCTATACATTCTAAGATTATAAGAGAAGACCCCTTATAACCTTTTCTTTATATGAAAGGCCTAAATGCAATAAATGCCTACCTTTATTATATGTTTTGAATTTTCTTTGAGATGAGAAAAAAGACTCAAGAGAGGAGAAAAGGTAAAACCTATATGGACTAAGACTCAATCCTAATTGAAGATTAAAGGGAGTGATCCTAAAGGTTTGTGAGGTTTCAACCTAAAATCTAAAGAAAGAAAGAATTAAACAATTCACTTCCAAAGTAGAAGATGAATTGTAATTCAAAAGGGAAAGTAATGAGTTATTAAAAGAAAGCACATAAGTGCTTAACAAAACACAAAATGGAATTGTAAAAGAGAAAGGAAAGAAATTTGCATGTGGATTCCTTGTCCACACTCAATTGAAACTTACCGAAGCCCCTACATGGTTAGCACAATTACTTACAAGTAAAGTAAGAAAATATAATGAACAAATCAAACTCAAACAAGTTGACAAACAAAGTAAAATGAGAGTGAATGCTATACATGCTTCCAAGTCAGAATGTAACTCATATTTACACAACCTAATGTTATCCTAAATGAGCATACCAAATCAAACAAACAAAATCTCAATCCAACAAGAAGCAAAGAAGAAAAGGTGAAGTGATGCGAATGTGGTTCATACTTGTGAAACAAGTGACTTAAGGTGCAAGATAAACATCAAACATGCAAAGATGAAACCCAAATGTCACAATCAGAAGTCAATTAACATGCTATACATCCTCAAACAAAACCACAACTCATGGCACAAGTGCCTTCATGATCAAGCAAACCAAACATGAGGCATGCATTCACAAAATGAACAAGTTAAACTTCATGCTTCAAACAAATAGCAAACATGCTTCAAAAATTATGACTTTCACCAATCAAACACCTTAAACACATGCCATTAACATATCAAGTCCACATGCAATGAATCAGAACCAAAGTCACTCAACAATTAGGTCAAAGTCTCATGGAAGTTTCATGCATTCATGCTCAAAGCAACACATCAAAAGTCATCCAAAAAAGACTTAAAAATCATCTCATAAATCTCAAACATACCTCAACATATTGTGACCACAATGCAAAAAGAAAGGCATCAAAATCATTTTTTATGATCAAGAACAAAAATGCACAAAATCATATGTCACATTAAGTATGCATACAAATGGAAATTCAAAAGAAATAATGGAACAGGGGCAAAATGGTCATAAAATCAGAAAATAAAATCATAGAAAATTTCCTAAATGTTTTAAGAATACACATGAATTTTTGTAGAATTTTCCAATATGTTTTGGTATTTTTAAAAGTTAGAAATCAAACGTGTATGAAAATGAAAATAAAAATAAAATGCAATATGAGAGGGGGGTATGAATATAGCAAATCAGCATGTTCAAATCACATGGGCCTCAAAATTGGGGGTGTGGATAGTATTCTGATTTGGGTCCATTTCAGCGCATAACACAATAGCAAGCATGCACTTCAGTCAACAGAAATTGACTCATTCTCAGCCAATGGATCAAGTCAAGGTCAATGCGTGGTCAAAGTAATTGCATCCAACGCGCATACATGAACGACCACATAACATACCATACACCACACCACAAAATGCTTAATTGAATTCAGAAAAATGGCACATGCCTCGCACATGCGTTTTAATGCGTTGTCATGCTCTTAGCCACACGATGAGAAAAAAACAACGGACAGGATTAAAACATGGCAAAAACCCTAGCTCTAACAGTCACCGGCCGGAGATGACCTCCGGTCACCTTCTCCGGTCACACCTCCACCGTCTGCAACCTCCAATCTTCCAGAATTCCACAAATGATATACCAAAATGAAGCTGAGCTCACATACATCATGAATGTGCAATCAACTTTCATAGATCACGCATGTACAACACAAACCGAACCAAAACATTTTTCCCTAAAATCTCATCTAAACTCCTAAAGAGCCTATCAACTAGTCAGGACTCACGCATAGCCTCTAATAAGCTCTAAACATCATAAAGCAAGCTAAAACAACAAGAACTTATGCAATCAAGTTGGAGTAATTGGAACCTGAAATTTGCAGAACTTTGAAACAAAAGAAAACCAGAGATCCACTCTTGATCTTTGAGCTTGATTCGTGCAAAATAAATGCAGTTGAGCCTTGAGATATTGAGAACAGAGAGATTCAAGGCTGAGCAATACTTGAAATCTTGAGGACTGTATGGAAAACTTCTTCAATCCAATGCCATTGATGATGATGATGATGAAGTAAGATGGAGGATGATGAGGTTCGTATACAGAGAGAGAGAAAAATGGAGAGAAACTGAGAGAGAGAAAAGAGAAGTTTTTGGAGTGAATGTGAAAAAAATGAGAACTGAAAATGAATTGTGAAGTGTGATTTTGTTTTATAATTTGAGTTAACCACGGTTTGGTGAGTGAGTTAAATGAGTCCAAGTTGGGTTAATTGAGTCCACCCTAACTAACTGAGCCAAGTTAGTTAGGGGACGAGTTGGTCATGGCTGGGTTATGGTGATGAAGGTTCATGGAGTTATGGTGAGGAGCAATTGCAAGGAATGGTGATAATGAGTTGTTCTGGTGTGGCAGCTTGATAAACTTGTTTCACAAGTTTTGTTCTTCCTATTTAGTGTATGGAAACAACATGGATGGCACGTGCTGCTCAAGTTTGTAAGGGGATGTTGGCTTAAATGAGGAAAGGAATAAAGAGTGTACATGTGAATTCTGAAACAATCAACCACAACCATGTTTATTTTCTGGTTTTATGACAGCTTGAAACCAATGCAATCATGGTGATTTGATGATGGAATTCTCTCAAATCCATGGATGATTTGATGTGTTTTTGGAGTCATTGGAAACAGGAGATGTAATGCTACATGTTTGGTGTGAAAATTGAATGGAAATGATGCTTGGAACATGCCTAAAAATGACCATAAACAGATGTAAAACAAACTGATGCATGGGCGAGCAATTTGGGGCATGGCATGGCAAGTTGGCCTAGTGATTTTCAGCATAATCACACCAACTTTAGACCCATCTTTCTATTTCATAACTTGGTCAAATCAAAATTTGTCCAACATGAACATTGAAGATAAGACTACATAGAACAACTTTGATGTTGAAAATTTTCTCATTAGAGGCCTTTAACCATGAGAAAAATGAATGGACATTTGGCCCACCACACGTTTGTAAAAATGACTGCGCGCAGACCTGGCCAAGCTTGGTCAAGACATGGTTTTTGGCCTACTTTCCTCCAACTTTGATTAATCATATCTCACTCAATTTTTATCCAATGGAGATGTTCTACCCATGGATTTGAAGCTCAAAGCAAGGCCTTTCATTGAGGCAGAGTGGAATTTTCATTTGGTGCTTCAATTTTGAATGGCCTTGATTCCAATTCTGATGCAAAATGGCCAAAACTTGCTATTTTTAGTAACCCTACTTCATCCAAAAATGGCAACTTTCCAAATCTTGATTTTTTCATGATTCCTTTGGAGTTTCTTGATCAAATTTTGTACATTGGTCACATATAACATGAATTTCATGAATTTGGCTTTAAAAAGTCAAGAGTTGACTTTTTCCTCTGATTATTTGACTTGGCCCCAAATCCCCTGATTTTTGATCTTTCTTCCAATTGAATCACTTCTAAAACCAATTGAGATGCAATCTTCCACATCCCTATACCTAGGGACATATAGGGAACCATGACATCAAGTCTTGCCCAAAAATCAAGGATTCCTTGATTTAATGGGAAACCCTAGTTTTGGTGCCCACCTCCTAAGAGAAAAATGTGCAGTCTCCAATTTCAAATTCTTCAGAGTATGTTGTGTATCCTCTTAAAGGATGATGAGAAATGCCACTTTAGGATGATTTTGGATCAATGAGCTATCTCTTTTGAGGGTTTTCCTTCAATTTTTGAACCTCTTGCATAGTGAAAGATGTAGTGCTTCAATCTCCCATTGAATCTCACTTCCTTGAGGTTTTGGAAGATCAATTGAGATAGTATGAGACATGAGAGACCTCTTGGCTTGCCTAGAGCCAACTTGATTGACCTTTTTGTGCTTTGAATGATCCCTTGATTGTCCACCTTCCACCTGATCACATGCCCTGATGGTAAGAAGGATGCCATGCTTCATTTTTCTATGTTAAATGCAATGCAATGCTAATGAGATGGATATGATATGATAAATGATAATGCCATGCTATGATGCCAAAAGGGAAGAGCAAATTTTGGGGTATTACAGCTGCCCCTATTCAAGCGCTGTAGACCTGAATGCCTGAAAGCAATTGCTTTCGGACTTTCAAGGTATATAGTGATTGAATACCAAATATAACCAAAAATTTGCTCTGGATGATGAAGAAGAAAAGGGATATAAACCCAACGAGACTGCTGGATTGAATCTTCGATGAAACGTCGGAGAGATCTGTCTTTTGAACGACGCCAGACGACTACTGGCTTGCCACACTGCTGGTGGACTTTAATACTGTCTTTTATGCAATTCCAGACGACTACTGGCCTGCCACACTACTGGTGGACTTTGGAAATGTCTTTTTGAACGACGCCAGACGACTACTGGCTTGCCACACTACTGGTGGACTTTGCAGCTTCGTGCCACCCGAAGATGGACTTTTGCCAATCCACTGTTGGATTTTTGCCACCCGAAGACGGACTTTTGCCAATCCACTGTTGGACTTTTGCCACCCGAAGACGGACTTTTGCCAATCCACTGTTGGACTTTTAGCTGCTTTGCCACCCGAAGATGGACCTTTGCCAATCCACTGTTGGACTTTTGCCACCCGAAGACGGACTTTTGCCAATCCACTGTTGGACTTTTGCCACCCGAAGACGGACTTTTGCCAATCCACTGTTGGACTTTTGCCACCCGAAGACGGACTTTTGCCAATCCACTGTTGGACTTTTGCCACCCGAAGACGGACTTTTGCCAATCCACTGTTGGACTTTTGCCACCCGAAGACGGACTTTTACCAATCCACTGTTGGACTTTTAGAATATGCCACCCTTAGATGGACCTTTCGCCAATCCACTGTTGGACTTTTGCCACCCGAAGACGGACTTTTGCCAATCCACTGTTGGACTTTTGCCACCCGAAGACGGACTTTTGCCAATCCACTGTTGGACTTTTGGAATATGCAACATTGCATTACTCTCTGCATCTGTGTCAGACATCTATGCTGACTCTGCTGAGGAGCAAAGACCAATGAAATGACTTGACTTTAGAGGTTCCTGAGAGGATAATATCTCTGCTGGCGAATGGATGAACAATCCGTCTGCTTCGAATTGTCAAGCTTGCCAAAAATAAATTGGACTTTAAGATATGAGGGAATGACGACTCTGCCAGGAATTATTCCATCTGTTTGGGGGAACGAATTCTGGTCACAGCGATTCCGCTGGGGATGAGAATTTTTAAATGACGTCCTGCTGGGGAAATGAGCCATTAAAACTCTGCTTGGGGATTTATTCAACCCAAGATCCTTTATAGGGATTATCAACCTTCTGACCCGGCTAGGGAAAGGCTGTACCATCCTTGTTGAGGAATAGATTCTGTCGATCTGATAAACCTCTGCGGAGAGAACAACAACTCAGCTGGAAGTTGCTGACAAGATTCGATGCTGACCTCTGTGGGGATACCATGACCAGAGATACGATCTTGCTGGGTATCAGGGCTACTCTGCCAGGGATATGCAAATCCTGGTTAGAACATTCTACTGCAACTTGCTAGAAAGAGTCCTTAGAGATCTGTTGGGGAAACCCAAAGCAAATCCACAGTAGTCTGCTGAAGAATATGACTGTCAAGCTTAGGATGAGTACCACAATGCCCCATGTTAGGCGAGCTTTCCCTTTGGACAATTCCGTTGGGGATGACGAGTTTATAACAAACTCTGCTGGAGAAAACTGCTTTAAAGCGTCTCATGTTGGGGAATGCCTTCCGAGAGGATTTTACAGAAGACCAACTGTCCTCAAACTCTACTGGGGGTGACCAACACTTCATACTGGGGAAACAATCATGCCCCATGCTTGGACAACACAACAATTCGTCCCCGCAAAGGATGTCATAAGAGGATTTTACAGAAGATCTAGCCTCTTCAAACTCTTGTGACTTCGCTGGGGATAATGACCATCAGTTTCGGTGTCGACGAGACCACTCTTTTGGGGAACCTGTGACCGTTATCGACATAGAAAAGCTTGTAGCTGTTGGAAGTACTGAATGAGAGAATCGACTTAATAAGATGCAACGGTACCCAGTTGAACTTAATTCACTGATATCGACCCGTTATGAACAATCGTCGACCGAACGATGAACGCCGATCTCCTTACCCATAATTGCCCCAGTCTTTTGCGTGGGGTGATTTATTGCTGGTCTTGTGCTTAAAATCATCTGCACCTGCTACCTGCAACAAAAGAATATGCCCACATGCCCCGAATATTGCGTGGCTAGAATCCACCATCCGGGAGTATTCAACATTCGAAGTAATTTCAAATATTTTTTCTGCGCATGTTATTGCAAGGCTGCCATGTTTTCAAATGCAATGTTTTATCAAAAATTAGGACGTTTTTGCAAACAAAGCAATAAAACAAAAATAGGAGGCTTTTTACTGAAATTCAATTTATTGACTGAGAGCCCAGAATAGGCAATTACATCTGGAAGCAATCCCTGGAAAGAGGTGATCGCTGAAAAATTGAGAAAAGAAACTATCCTAATGGCAATGTGAAAACGGAATTCCACTGAGTTTCCATTCTGTTATGACCAGTATGTCTTCAAAACTCCCCGACCTTGCCTTCTGAGGAATGATCAGACCGATTCCTATCCTTCAGAACGTCAGTTGTTCAAACGGTGATAGGGTACAGATAACTCAAACCGTAGTCATTCGCTTAAATCCCTCTTTTGTGTGGACCGCCCTTTCAGGTTTTCGATCCACCAGGATACCCTTTTTTGCCTAAGTTGCCCTTTCGGGTTTTCAACTTACCGGGTGTACAAATTTTTTCAATTATATCCCTAATTTTTGCCCGAACCTTATTCTGTTTTTGGTTCGCCGGGATGCCCTTTTTTGCCTGGATTTTTTTATTTTTATTATCCAGCGGGTCTATTCATGCGAAGTATTTTTTGACTACGTCCGAGTTGACAGGGGATGAAAAGTCTTCGCCATCCATGGTTGTAAGCAATAAAGCTCCGCCCGAAAAGACCTTTTTAACCACGAATGGACCTTCATAATTAGGAGTCCATTTGCCCCTGTGATCTGTATTGGGAGGAAGGATCCTTTTGAGTACCACATCTCCGACTTTATAAACCCGAGGACGCACCTTCTGGTCAAATGCCTGTTTCATTCTGCGCTGATATAATTGCCCATGACATACAGCCGCCAATCGCTTTTCCTCAATAAGGCTCAGCTGATCAAATCTGGCTCGTACCCATTCAGCTTCATCTAGCTTAACATCCATCATAACTCTGAGGGACGGAATTTCTACTTCAACCGGTAGCACTGCCTCCATACCATATACAAGTGAGAATGGGGTTGCCCCAGTGGACGTGCGTACCGACGTTCGATACCCATGCAAAGCAAATGGTAACATCTCATGCCAATCTTTGTACGTGACAACCATCTTCTGCACAATCTTTTTGATATTTTTGTTGGCCGCTTCGACCGCGCCATTCATCTTTGGGCGGTACGGAGAAGAATTGTGATGTTCGATTTTGAAGTCCCGGCATAACTCAGCCATCATCTTATTGTTCAAATTAGAACCATTATCAGTAATGATTCTTTCGGGAACTCCATATCGGCAAATGATATCCCGTTTTAAGAAACGAGCGACCACTTGTTTTGTAACATTGGCATAGGATGCGGCTTCAACCCATTTGGTGAAGTAATCAATTGCCACCAAGATGAAACGATGACCATTGGAAGCTGTAGGCTCAATCTTTCCGATCATATCAATGCCCCACATGGCAAACGGCCAAGGCGACGACATGATACTTAACGGATTTGGAGGCACATGCACCCTGTCTGCATAGATCTGGCATTTATGGCATTTGCGGGCATATTTGCAACAATCTGACTCCATAGTCAACCAATAATATCCCGACCTTAACAACTTTTTAGCCATTGCCTGCCCTCCGGCATGGGTACCGAAAGAGCCTTCGTGCACTTCAATCATCAACAAGTCTGCTTCATGTCTATCCACACATCTAAGCAAGACCGTGTCAAAATTTCTTTTATACAGCACGCCATCTTTGTTCAGGAAGAAACTACTAGCTAACCTTCTCAACGTCTTCCTGTCTTTGGACGATGCCCCGGACGGGTACTCTTGACTTTTCAAGAAACACTTAATGTCATGAAACCATGGCTTGTCATTAGACGCTGCATCGACCGCAAACACAAATGCTGGTCTGTCAAGGCGGGATACCTCAATCTTAGGTACATGGTTCCATCTTTGCACTTTGATCATAGAAGACAAAGTGGCCAAGGCATCAGCGAACCTATTCTCATCTCGAGGAACGTGGTACAGTTTCACTGTTGTGAAAAATGTCAGCAATCTCCTTGTATAATCTCTATACGGCACTAGATTTGCTTGGTGCGTGTACCAACTCCCTTTCACTTGATTGATTACCAAGGCTGAATCACCAAATATATCAAGGGTCTTAATCCGTAGATTAATCGCCTCCTCGATCCCCATTATACAAGCTTCGTACTCTGCTTCATTGTTGGTGCATCCGAAAGTTATTCGGGCAGTGAACGGCATATGAACACCTTCCGGCGTGATAAGAACTGCTCCAACTCCGCACCCATTCATATTGACAGCCCCATCAAACATCAGACTCCATTTGGATTCAGGGTCTGGCCCCTCCTCCGGAAGTGGTTCCTCGCAGTCTTTAGCTTTGAGAAACATGATGTCTTCATCAGGGAAGTCAAACTTCATGGGTTGGTAATCATCAATCGGCTGTTGCGCAAGATAGTCGGACAAGATACTTCCTTTGATGGCCTTTTGTGAAGTGTACTGAATGTCATACTCTGTCAAGACCATTTGCCACCGTGCAACTCTGCCTGTCAATGCTGGTTTCTCAAAAATATACTTGATAGGATCCATTTTTGAAATCAACAAGGTCGTGTGCCTAACCATATATTGCCTCAATCGCTTAGCGGCCCATGCAAGCGCACAGCATGTCTTTTCAAGCATTGAGTATCGGGACTCACAATCATTGAACTTTTTGCTCAGGTAGTAAATAGCATGCTCCTTCCTACCTGTCTCGTCATGTTGACCGAGAACACAACCCATGGAACCTTCAAGCACTGTCAGATACATTATCAGCGGTCTCCCTTCAACTGGAGGCATTAGAATCGGAGGTTCCTGCAAGTATTCTTTTATCTTATCGAATGCCAATTGGCAATCGTCATTCCACCTGATCGTTTGATCTTTCCTTAACAATTTAAATATTGGTTCGCACGTGGCTGTTAGGTGAGATATGAACCTCGCAATGTAGTTCAATCTACCCAAGAAACCACGAACCTCTTTTTCTGTTCTCGGTTCAGGCATTTCTTGTATTGCTTTCACCTTAGCAGGATCAACCTCAATTCCTCTTTCGCTCACAATGAAACCCAACAACTTTCCAGAACGCACCCCAAACGTGCACTTGTTTGGGTTTAATCTCAGACGGAACTTTCTCAACCTTTCAAACAGCTTTTTCAGATTAACCAGATGTTCCTCTTCTGTTCTCGACTTGGCAATCATATCATCTACATAACATTCGATCTCCTTATGAATCAAGTCATGAAACAATGTCACCATCGCCCGCTGGTACGTTGCCCCTGCGTTTTTCAACCCAAAAGGCATTACTTTATAACAATATGTACCCCACGGAGTAATGAACGTGGTCTTCTCCATATCTTCAGGTGCCATCTTGATCTGGTTGTACCCGGAGAACCCGTCCATAAATGAGAACACTGAAAATTGAGCTGTATTATCGACCAGCACATCAATATGAGGTAGTGGAAAATCATCTTTCGGGCTAGCTTTATTGAGATCTCGATAATCCACACACATTCTCACTTTTCCATCTTTCTTCGGTACTGGCACGATGTTGGCTACCCATGGAGGATACTTTGTCACAGCAAGAAAACCAGCATCCCACTGCTTCTGGACTTCCTCGCGCAACATTTCCGTCAAAGTTTGCTTCACATCTGCTTGCAAGCTGGCACCAATCCTGATCTCTTTCTTGGCGTCCTTGGTACCAATATTGATGATTTCTACAGTCTCCTGATGAGGCTGGATGACCCTTTCCTCCTGTTTCAACAATCTGGCCAGTTCTTCAGGGAGTTCACAATCTTTCTCATCCCCTTCTTCGGCTTGATAAATCGGATTGTCAAAGTCATACATGGCCATATCAAAATCGTTATCAGTGGTATCCGGAGGATCAAGTCTGCATGAACGGGTTCATGCCTTATTTTAGAATTTATTTTTAAGCAAAACAAAAGAAAATGAAACATTGCCATTTTATATTTTTTGTGCAAAAATAAAAACTGAAAGACAGAGAACAAAATTTGATTGCAAAACGTCCTTTATTAATGATTAAACATTGCAAATGCAACCATGGTGGCCCTACAAATGAATCTATACGCCTTGGGCAGAGCGCAAGATTTTGTCATGCATTATGGTTAGAAAAAAAACAAAGAAAAATTACTCTGTCTGAAGAGTAACCCGGATGACTTCTTCAACGAACCAGTTTTGCACTTGTTGTCCCGGAACATGAGGGCGTACCCAGTTGTCCAGGTCACAATCACTGTCAACACTATCCTCCGTGGCTGCACAAGACTGGTCCATGTAGATAATTCCCCCACTATTGAAAGTAATGGGTCCCCTGCTCCCCGCATCTGAAGTTGTAGAGGGATGATAACCAATACCAAATTTGTCTTCCTTCATTGGGATCTCTATCAACCGGCCCCAACCTTGGGCGTTACCTGCCCTGACGACTTCGACAGCTTGTTTGTAAGATGAAATGGAGGTACCAGCCCCAACTGGTACAGAAGAAGACTCAGGTGCATCGTCAATGTTGACTGCTTCAAATGATTGGCACAGCATCTCATGAATTTCCCCATCCATTTCAATGTACTTGAATGTGGACAAGTGACTCACAAAGATGTCTTCCTCCCCACACACTGTCACAACCTGCCCTTCAAACTCATACTTCAGCTTTTGATGTAGAGTAGAAGTAACAGCCCCGGCTCCGTGAATCCAAGGGCGTCCCAATAGGCAGCTATATGCAGGTTGTATGTCCATTACGTGGAACGTGGATTTGAATACCTGTGGTCCAATTTGTACGGGCAATTCCACCTCACCAAACACAGATCGTCTGGTCCCATCGAATGCTCTGACCACCAATTCACTAGGCCTTAAGATCAAACCATCAACTTCCAGCTTCATTAATGCCTTCTTGGGCAAGACATTGAGTGACGAACCAGTGTCTACCAGTACATGAGATAACACTGCGCCCTTACACTCCATCGTGATATGCAAAGCCTTATTATGGTTTCTTCCTTCAACAGTCAAATCTCTACTTGTAAAGCCCAAGCCATGGCTGACATTAACATTGGAGATTACGCCCTCGAGCTGATTAACAGTAATTTCTTGCGGCACGTACGCACTCTTCAACACTTTCAACAACGCCTGCCGGTGCGCATCAGAGCACAACAATAGTGACAGGATTGAAATCTTTGAAGGGGTCTGATTCAGTTGGTCCACAATCTTATAATCGCTTTTCTTGATTATCTTCATAAATTCTTCCATTTCCTTATCAAAAGTAATCTTTGTCTCTGCTTCAGGTGTAGGTGCACTTTCAACCACCTGTTTACCCTTATCCTTTGCTGCAGCTTCTACCTCCTTATCACTTCTCAAGGTTTGGGGAGCGAACAACCTTCCACTCCTTGTAAAGCCCCCTACACCCCCTACGTTATCAACATTTGGGCTGACTGATGACTCAACTTCCTGTTTTTTACCTTCGTAATATACATCTGCCCCATAGTGCCATGGGATAGCTTTCGTGGATGTGAACGGAATTGGTCCTGGCACCGTGATAGTGACAGGACTGGGCCCTTCTGGCGCAACACTCGCCACGGGAACTGCATTGACCGGCATTTGAATCTCAGCGGGAGTGTAATAGATGGTCACGGTTGATATCTCATCATTGTCTTTCACGACTCTGTCGAACTGTAGACATCCTTCATCGATCAGATTCTGTAAACCCATCTTCAACTTATCACAGCCGTTCTCCTGATTCATACACTCAAAGCAATCTTGATTACAGCCCGGGAACACCTGTCCCTTCAATAAACGATCTTTTACCACCAACAAAGAAGTTTTCACTTGATGGATATCTGTCACCAGATTCAATCTCCTCCCATCTTCAATAGCGTACACATTTGCTGCGCTATGATCAGGCATGGGATGCTGAGTAATATTAGGAGCGGGAGAGAAATTGATGGCTTTAGCATCAATCAAATCTTGTACTTTATGATGGAAAGCCCAGCATTTTTCAATGGAGTGCCCCTGAGCACCTGAGTGGAACTCACAACGAGCATTAGCATCGAAGTTAGGTGGCAGGTTTCCAGCAACCGGAGCTTTCATAGTACGGAGTTCTACCAACTTTAACTCGAGTAGCCGGGGCAACAGCGCGGCATAAGTCATAGGGAGAGGATCCATCTTACGATCCCTCTGTCTAGACCTTTGCTGGAAAAAAGGTTGTTGCTGTTGAACTTGTTGTTGGGGTTGTTGTTTCTGAACAGACGGTGTGGGGATTGTTACAGCATCTACCTGATAATAAGCTCGAGAACGCCCTCTGCCTCGTCCTCTAAACACAGCATTCGTATCACCTTCTCGTCTTTTCTGGTTACTAGCAAACGGTTTCTTCGTCCCCGAAGAGCCAGCCCCACTCACATCCTGGATTTTTCCAAGCTTTAACAGACTTTCTATTCTTTCTCCCGCAATTACAATATCAGCAAATCCAGTCGACGGACAAGCAGCTAATCTATCCAGATAGGCCCCTTGCAAGGTGCCCATGAACATATCTGCCATTTCTCTGTCTGACAAGGGAGGTTGGACCTGGGCAGCCATTTCCCTCCACCTCTGTGCATATTCTTTGAAACTCTCCTTGGCATTCTGTGACAACCCCTGCAATTGAGTGCGGTTGGGCGCCATGTCAATATTATACTGGTATTGCTTCAGGAACGCTTCTGCCAGATCTTTCCAATTCTTCACAGCAGCTCTACTCAACTTCATGTACCAGGTCAAAGACGCCCCCGCCAGACTGTCCTGAAAATAGTGCATCCATAGCTTCTCGTCATCCGTATGGGCTGAAATCTTCCCAAAGTAAGCTTGAAGATGCGTTTGGGGACACGCATTGCCGTGATACTTATCGAAAGTGGGAGGTTTGAATTTAGGGGGAATTCTGACTCCTGAGACCAGCCCCAAGCTGGTAACATCAATACCCATAGAGTTCTTGCATTCTATGGCCCTGATCTTCTCTGCTAACTCATCATACCTTCGATCACCTTGATTACCCACATCAGCATCCAGCAGAGTAAATTGGTCTTCCAGAGTATCCTCAAGAGTAACACCAGCATGCCTACCATTTCCATTACCCCGATTGTTACCACCAGGAGGAGGGTTGCCACCGGGAGGAGGAATGCCATGTCCCTGTGAATTGTCATGATGATCACCTTCGGGCCCATTGTCGGGACGCTCTACCAGAAGCCTCAGTCTCTCCTGATTTTGCGCCATGCCAGTCATGAGGGTCATGAACTGATCCATACGCGCCCTCATTTCCGCCAAATCACTTTGCACTTGATCCATGATTCTTACTTGATTCCTTCGCGTCGAATATCGGTGAATATGACTCTCCGCTATACTGCCTGAAACCAAATAAAGGTTAGAGACCCCGCAACGAGTACCTGAAAAGCAAGTAACAAAAAAATGCAAAATGATATGCAATGCCATGCAATGCCATGTTTGTCATTTCCGAGGTACTTTATACCCTGATTCCAATCCAACCACAGAAATCTGAAGACCAGAAATTGTGATATAAAGAGACGTGTCATGGTCATGTGCTTGTGTGCAGCTATCTGATAAGGAATAATTCTGAATAAAACTGCTCATACTCATTCAACAAAGTATCCAAGTACATTTAAGAAAGGTTCCACCGCAAATGCAATACAAGGAAAAATGGATCCATCAACAAGCCTGATGGTAGCCATTAACAACAAAATACAGGGAAAAGAACATCAATCTGACAATTCCACACCCTTCAGCTTATCACTTGAGTATTTGATCTCCTCAAAAAGTATACGGGTACGCTGGTGATTCGGCTTTTCAATCATTTCTTTGATCAAGACATCCCTTTTCTCAAGAGCTTCAGTTAAAGAACTCATATGCAGCATCAGAGCTTCGTCATCACACACTCCTTTGTGTCTCTTTATGCCGGCTTGCTTCTTGAGTATCTCCCTTTCTATCATGACTTCTTCAAGCTCTTTCTTGGTATTCCTCAACTGGCTTCTAGCTTCTTCTAACTGTTCTTGACTTTTATCGAGACTTTCCCGATACTTTCTCCTCTGCTCATGTGCCTTTTTAAGCTCCTCGTCTTTAGTCTTCGACTGATCCTTTAACTCGGCATTTTCAATTCTGACTTCATCCCAAGCTTGACGAAGTTGAGCTAATGAATCCTTGCTTCGGGCTAAAGCCTGTTTTGTAATCTTGTGAGCCTGACTAGTGTCATCTGCTCCCAAAGTAAGTTTCCGAAAGTACCGAGCTCGGTCATCAAAATCTTCCTCTTTGTCAGCCAAGGTTTTTTCCGCTTTCAAGGCTCTCTTTTCCAACTCTTTGTTGTCAGCTAGAGCTTTCTGAAGACATCTGCTCATTCCAGAATTCTCTATCTGCAACTCTCTGACCATTTTCTTCCACTTCTCACATTCTTCAATAGCCACCATAGTGGGTTGTTCTGGCTGTGCTGAACATAAAAGAGGTCCCCTTGAAAAGGGTAAAAGCAATTTCTTTACTTTCGTCTCAATCCACCTGTCATATTCAGGATAAGATCTACAATCTCCTTTTCCAAAAACTGCTTTTCCAATTTTGTGCTTATCTTCCCAAGCATTCACTACTTCTACCACCTTTGCATCTTTAGTTCCTGTAAAGAATAAAGATTCTTCCACATCTTGCTCTGTAGGAGGATATCTGGAAGCATACCCAAACTGTCGGATGGCCAAAACTGGATTATAATTAATCCCTCCTTTTCTGCCAATCAAAGGCACATTTGGAAAATTTCCGCATCTTGTGACAAGCTCTATTCTCAACAACCGGTGATCAAACCATACAATGTTATCAGCAGTTAAACTCATCAATCGTTTAGACCATTTCGCCACATCTTTGGTTTCCACAAAGGCACCTGTCTGAGGCAAATGTTTGAAAAACCAATGACTCAGCAGTGGAGTGCAACAACTAACAGATCCTCCCCTCCTTTTCTCATTCTTGTAATGCACGGAATGATAAAAATCTCCTAACAAAGTAGGGACTGGATTTTTAAGGACAAAAACTCTCGTTGCTTGCATATCCACAAAGTCTTGCTGATTGGGAAAGAAAACTAGGCCATATATGCAGAGAGCCAGAATGGAATTGTAAACCGTCCAATTTTTAGCACTTGCAGCCTCTTGGGCCTGTCCAGCCAGAAATTCTAAATGAAATCCGCTAACTCCATTTTTACTGCTCACACCGCTCTTTATCAATGTCTGATCCATTTGTAAAGCAGCAGCAATTTCTTTTACGCTGGGAGAACTACCAGAGAAGAATGGTATTGCCGACGTGATCGGAATTCCCAAAATAAATGAGAATTCTTCCAGTGTTGGCATCAAAATGTAATCTGAAAAAAGAAAGCACCTCAACGAAGGCTCGTAGAACTGCAGCAGAGTGTGTAAAGCATCATGCTCATACTTGGTGATTGTACGGACCATCCCAACCAAATTCCCGTAGCTCTTCTGAAACCTATCAAGAATACCCGGACCAGCCATATCTATAACTTTGAGCAATGAATCCAAGACAGGATCTGGAAACTTGTAAGACACATTGTTCTTTCTCTCGGCGACGATCTCTGTTGAAACCATGGATTGGAATCAGAAATGTATTATGCACCTGAAAATGACAAACATAACTGTTATGATATGATAATGCAATGCAAAAGGGCATGTGATCAGGTAATCAAGTGTCGGTGTCTGTATTGAACTGTGTGCACTGTGTCTCTGTACTGAGTCTGGCAATATCTGAGATGAACACTTAAATCACTGTCATAGGATACAATGTCTGAAATCATCATAGAATCACAAGTAAGGTAGGTAGGAGGCTGGGTTTCCTGCAAACCTGTAAACATCCCGCCCATACTCACATGTGGTTCTTAGAAAATAAGGCTTGTCAGCTTCGGAGGTTTGAGAAGCAATAGCACATTCAGCCCGTAGGATACAATGCTATGCCAATCAAAGAGGTCGTCCACTGACTCCCCTTAGAAAATAAAAGTCATCCTATGCAAGTTCCAAAGTGGGCCCTCGGGTGCGAATGGGTTTGCCACAGAATGTGGTCTGCCATTGTCACCACTAAAAAGGGATATCTCCACTAAGGTCCTCATGATCGGTCACTAGAGTCGACAGCTCTCTAGATCTACATCCTGGAATACGCAAGATGCGCATGCCACGACGTGTCCCAAGATAGCCTCGTCTAGCTGTGAATTTCGTGAACACCCAACGCACTCCAAACGGCACGTAGGTCCCACTACTCTCCACTCTAATTCTAAGTGTATACTCAAGCCTGTGTAATGGGCTTATCTCTCAGAAATCCCATCCCGCCAAACAGAAAATAGCACAGTCCAGTATAGCATAATATATCATATGAAATGAAAATGCTAAAATACGGTAAATACAGTAATGTACAGTAAAGCAGTAAATAACCATACAATAAAACAGTAAATACAACACAACAGTAAACACCCAATGAAAGAAAAACAGACAAGCGCTAGGATTGACTCGCTTAGGGATGGACCAGCAATAGGTCAACCTCATTTCCCCAGCAGAGTCGCCAGCTGTCGCTCCCGGGATTTTCATCCAAGTACAAACGCGAAAGTGGCACCGAACAGAGTCGCCAGCAATGTGTATTTATCCCAAGAGAGGGAAAGGAAACACCGCGTAAACCTGAGGGAAAGGAAAAGCATGGTCTTACGACCAAGAGAAGTGGGTAAGGGAGTCGGTTACGCGAGAGGAAGGTATTAGCACCCCCTCGCGTCCATCGTACCCGATGGGATCCACGCTTGCTTGTCTCGATCAAAGGGTGTAAAGAAAGGAATACTGAGAAAGAACTGAAAAAAGGAAAGGAGAAAGAAAAGAAAAGGAACGGGAAACAAACGTAGGGAAAATAAAAGAAGTGCTCGCATGGGCCCTACCCCACTGCCTACGTATCTCATCCGGAGCATGAGAATCAGAGCGACGTAGTTCCCCTCACTAGGGATGGATTGTTTGTGTTTTTTAGAGAACGGCTGACGTTCTAGCTCAGGTGTTGCAGGCTCGCTGGTCCGAGTGCGTTACCATCTTGCAAGAGAACGAGTAGAAGCGCGTTCGTGCGTTGAGAGTGAATGAGGTGAGAAAAGAATTCCCGAAGGAAAGACGTTATTGTTTGTTTCTTGTCTTTTAGAAGGAAGTGTTTTGGATTTGTTTGCATACGACAGTGTATCCAAATCTTAGTCATCGGAATGTGTACATTCTCACATTCCAAGATGGAATGGGTAAGAAAGCACACTAAGAGTGAAGAAGACCTCCACACTTAGCTCCAATTGTCAAGGTTCAAACACACTAGCATACTTGTGTTTATTAAGTGTTTTTGTTGATTAAGAAATGAAGAAGTGTTTTTTATTATTTGCACCTTCAACAAGTATTGCATTTAAGTCCCTCATACAAGATCAAATGTTTAACACATTGACCCAAGATGGGCTATATGCTATACATTCTAAGATTATAAGAGAAGACCCCTTATAACCTTTTCTTTATATGAAAGGCCTAAATGCAATAAATGCCTACCTTTATTATATGTTTTGAATTTTCTTTGAGATGAGAAAAAAGACTCAAGAGAGGAGAAAAGGTAAAACCTATATGGACTAAGACTCAATCCTAATTGAAGATTAAAGGGAGTGATCCTAAAGGTTTGTGAGGTTTCAACCTAAAATCTAAAGAAAGAAATAATTAAACAATTCACTTCCAAAGTAGAAGATGAATTGTAATTCAAAAGGGAAAGTAATGAGTTATTAAAAGAAAGCACATAAGTGCTTAACAAAACACAAAATGGAATTGTAAAAGAGAAAGGAAAGAAATTTGCATGTGGATTCCTTGTCCACACTCAATTGAAACTTACCGAAGCCCCTACATGGTTAGCACAATTACTTACAAGTAAAGTAAGAAAATATAATGAACAAATCAAACTCAAACAAGTTGACAAACAAAGTAAAATGAGAGTGAATGCTATACATGCTTCCAAGTCAGAATGTAACTCATATTTACACAACCTAATGTTATCCTAAATGAGCATACCAAATCAAACAAACAAAATCTCAATCCAACAAGAAGCAAAGAAGAAAAGGTGAAGTGATGCGAATGTGGTTCATACTTGTGAAACAAGTGACTTAAGGTGCAAGATAAACATCAAACATGCAAAGATGAAACCCAAATGTCACAATCAGAAGTCAATTAACATGCTATACATCCTCAAACAAAACCACAACTCATGGCACAAGTGCCTTCATGATCAAGCAAACCAAACATGAGGCATGCATTCACAAAATGAACAAGTTAAACTTCATGCTTCAAACAAATAGCAAACATGCTTCAAAAATTATGACTTTCACCAATCAAACACCTTAAACACATGCCATTAACATATCAAGTCCACAAGCAATGAATCAGAACCAAAGTCACTCAACAATTAGGTCAAAGTCTCATGGAAGTTTCATGCATTCATGCTCAAAGCAACACATCAAAAGTCATCCAAAAAAGACTTAAAAATCATCTCATAAATCTCAAACATACCTCAACATATTGTGACCACAATGCAAAAAGAAAGGCATCAAAATCATTTTTTATGATCAAGAACAAAAATGCACAAAATCATATGTCACATTAAGTATGCATACAAATGGAAATTCAAAAGAAATAATGGAACAGGGGCAAAATGGTCATAAAATCAGAAAATAAAATCATAGAAAATTTCCTAAATGTTTTAAGAATACACATGAATTTTTGTAGAATTTTCCAATATGTTTTGGTATTTTTAAAAGTTAGAAATCAAACGTGTATGAAAATGAAAATAAAAATAAAATGCAATATGAGAGGGGGGTATGAATATAGCAAATCAGCATGTTCAAATCACATGGGCCTCAAAATTGGGGGTGTGGATAGTATTCTGATTTGGGTCCATTTCAGCGCATAACACAATAGCAAGCATGCACTTCAGTCAACAGAAATTGACTCATTCTCAGCCAATGGATCAAGTCAAGGTCAATGCGTGGTCAAAGTAATTGCATCCAACGCGCATACATGAACGACCACATAACATACCATATACCACACCACAAAATGCTTAATTGAATTCAGAAAAATGGCACATGCCTCGCACATGCGTTTTAATGCGTTGTCATGCTCTTAGCCACACGATGAGAAAAAAACAACGGACAGGATTAAAACATGGCAAAAACCCTAGCTCTAACAGTCACCGGCCGGAGATGACCTCCGGTCACCTTCTCCGGTCACACCTCCACCGTCTGCAACCTCCAATCTTCCAGAATTCCACAAATGATATACCAAAATGAAGCTGAGCTCACATACATCATGAATGTGCAATCAACTTTCATAGATCACGCATGTACAACACAAACCGAACCAAAACATTTTGCCCTAAAATCTCATCTAAACTCCTAAAGAGCCTATCAACTAGTCAGGACTCACGCATAGCCTCTAATAAGCTCTAAACATCATAAAGCAAGCTAAAACAACAAGAACTTATGCAATCAAGTTGGAGTAATTGGAACCTGAAATTTGCAGAACTTTGAAACAAAAGAAAACCAGAGATCCACTCTTGATCTTTGAGCTTGATTCGTGCAAAATAAATGCAGTTGAGCCTTGAGATATTGAGAACAGAGAGATTCAAGGCTGAGCAATACTTGAAATCTTGAGGACTGTATGGAAAACTTCTTCAATCCAATGCCATTGATGATGATGATGATGAAGTAAGATGGAGGATGATGAGGTTCGTGTACAGAGAGAGAGAAAAATGGAGAGAAACTGAGAGAGAGAAAAGAGAAGTTTTTGGAGTGAATGTGAAAAAAATGAGAACTGAAAATGAATTGTGAAGTGTGATTTTGTTTTATAATTTGAGTTAACCACGGTTTGGTGAGTGAGTTAAATGAGTCCAAGTTGGGTTAATTGAGTCCACCCTAACTAACTGAGCCAAGTTAGTTAGGGGACGAGTTGGTCATGGCTGGGTTATGGTGATGAAGGTTCATGGAGTTATGGTGAGGAGCAATTGCAAGGAATGGTGATAATGAGTTGTTCTGGTGTGGCAGCTTGATAAACTTGTTTCACAAGTTTTGTTCTTCCTCTTTAGTGTATGGAAACAACATGGATGGCACGTGCTGCTCAAGTTTGTAAGGGGATGTTGGCTTAAATGAGGAAAGGAATAAAGAGTGTACATGTGAATTCTGAAACAATCAACCACAACCATGTTTATTTTCTGGTTTTATGACAGCTTGAAACCAATGCAATCATGGTGATTTGATGATGGAATTCTCTCAAATCCATGGATGATTTGATGTGTTTTTGGAGTCATTGGAAACAGGAGATGTAATGCTACATGTTTGGTGTGAAAATTGAATGGAAATGATGCTTGGAACATGCCTAAAAATGACCATAAACAGATGTAAAACAAACTGATGAATGGGCGAGCAATTTGGGGCATGGCATGGCAAGTTGGCCTAGTGATTTTCAGCATAATCACACCAACTTTAGACCCATCTTTCTATTTCATAACTTGGTCAAATCAAAATTTGTCCAACATGAACATTGAAGATAAGACTACATAGAACAACTTTGATGTTGAAAATTTTCTCATTAGAGGCCTTTAACCATGAGAAAAATGAATGGACATTTGGCCCACCACACGTTTGTAAAAATGACTGCGCGCAGACCTGGCCAAGCTTGGTCAAGACATGGTTTTTGGCCTACTTTCCTCCAACTTTGATTAATCATATCTCACTCAATTTTTATCCAATGGAGATGTTCTACCCATGGATTTGAAGCTCAAAGCAAGGCCTTTCATTGAGGCAGAGTGGAATTTTCATTTGGTGCTTCAATTTTGAATGGCCTTGATTCCAATTCTGATGCAAAATGGCCAAAACTTGCTATTTTTAGTAACCCTACTTCATCCAAAAATGGCAACTTTCCAAATCTTGATTTTTTCATGATTCCTTTGGAGTTTCTTGATCAAATTTTGTACATTGGTCACATATAACATGAATTTCATGAATTTGGCTTTAAAAAGTCAAGAGTTGACTTTTTCCTCTGATTATTTGACTTGGCCCCAAATCCCCTGATTTTTGATCTTTCTTCCAATTGAATCACTTCTAAAACCAATTGAGATGCAATCTTCCACATCCCTATACCTAGGGACATATAGGGAACCATGACATCAAGTCTTGCCCAAAAATCAAGGATTCCCTGATTTAATGGGAAACCCTAGTTTTGGTGCCCACCTCCTAAGAGAAAAATGTGCAGTCTCCAATTTCAAATTCTTCAGAGTATGTTGTGTATCCTCTTAAAGGATGATGAGAAATGCCACTTTAGGATGATTTTGGATCAATGAGCTATCTCTTTTGAGGGTTTTCCTTCAATTTTTGAACCTCTTGCATAGTGAAAGATGTAGTGCTTCAATCTCCCATTGAATCTCACTTCCTTGAGGTTTTGGAAGATCAATTGAGATAGTATGAGACATGAGAGACCTCTTGGCTTGCCTAGAGCCAACTTGATTGACCTTTTTGTGCTTTGAATGATCCCTTGATTGTCCACCTTCCACCTGATCACATGCCCTGATGGTAAGAAGGATGCCATGCTTCATTTTTCTATGTTAAATGCAATGCAATGCTAATGAGATGGATATGATATGATAAATGATAATTCCATGCTATGATGCCAAAAGGGAAGAGCAAATTTTGGGGTATTACACATATCGCGAGCGAGCTGATGTATCCTTGAGCGGTCTCAAATGAGGGTAGCATCGTGTAACAACTATTTCCAATAGCTTCTGCGCTACAAAATGTTTTATGTCTACTAAAAACCTCAGCTTCTCAAATAACCCAGTCGACCATACTACTTTCAGCAACCGAAGTCTTATAGGCAATGTATCTGCAAAGGGAGTCTCCACTGAGTTTGATTGTCGATCGGGGACTCTTAACTGGAATTCACTCCCAGTAAGATTACCCGCATTGCCATCACCTATCTTAGGTGTATACTCAATCTTTCCACATGCGGCATCACACGCAATCCCATTAGAAGAAAAATAAACACAGATATCAATTAGGAAAAGCAGTATATATATTTTCCTTAATCATCCTAGAACTCTAGTATTATAATCCTATACAGACAATGACCCCCCAACAGAGTCGTCATTTCTGTGATATGAATTTAGGGTTTCATCCCTTGGGAAAGCAAAAATGAATGCCTCCCACTGTGGTCGCCACTCTGCTGTAGCGTTTTCTAAACTTAAGGTTTCTACCAAAGATTGTAAGAAAGAGAAGATAGCCCCACGGTGGGTGCCGTTTTCTAAACTTAGGCTTTGTATAATGATATCCCCAAAAGAGTTAGTCTCTTTTAACCTCAATCATGGGCATTGTACAAGACAGATAAACGCTCTCTTTTTCAGTCAGTCTTTTTCCAGCCTCCTCTTAAGCTTTGTATAAGGACTTCCCCAGTGGAGTCAATCAAACTCTTAGCTTCAACCTTGGGATTTGATCAAGGCACACAAAAATCAACATCCCCTCAGAGGAAATCAAAATCCCTCTGTAGGAAGTCATTTCTCTATTTATCACTTATGAAAACTGAAAATCAAACCAAATCCTAAATCCCAGATAACTATTGTAAGTGGTACATTTGTTGATTCAAATATCCAAGTTGTCGTCCATCTCTTATCCTGGTAAATCCTTTCTTTCATCTAATTGCTGTAAGCGGCAGGCCTCTGGATTATTTACATCCATGCCACTATCCCTCTCTTAGCATGTGAAATTCCCAAGGAAAAATGACATTGCTCTAAACTGAGTTAAAGTTTTCCCCTTCAGGACAAATCCCCTATAAAAGAAATTATTTCATTGCTGGATTCACATATCCTACTTAAAGTAATCCTTCTTTATAAACAGTCTCCCAACAGTTGTGATAAACAGTAAAATGTCTCCATTAAGAGATGACAAGTTTTCTCTCAGTCAAACCTTTTAGCTTCAGTCTTGGGCTTTGAACAAGACACAAATACTCAACCTTTTAGCTTCAATCTTGGGCTTTGAACAAGACACCAAATTGTAGCGCGGTTTTTGTGGTCCTGAGTCAGGATCGCTTGGGTACTATAGTTCGATTCACTTTTTATCCTATTGAGCTGATTAAGGAAGGGAAATAGATGTCTCCAATTAACCTTGCTTGCATACTGAATTTGAACAGCGGTCTGTTAGGTTATAGATGCGATTAAGATGTGGGCCTCTCTTCGGTTATTTTGTTAAGAATATAATGTTTGGACCATTTGTGAGGTATTAAGGTGTTAGGTCTGATGCTTTTGAGTTGATATACGGGGTTATGGGATTTTGGATTTTTTGATTTGTATGCTCGCTAAGATTTTTCAATCTTATGCCTACGTATTCCTGAAACAGGGAAATCAAAGTGATCGTAGTTCCTCCTATTCCACGGGAGGAAAAAGGTGTTTTGGTGTCTTGTTCAAAGCCCAAGAAATGAAGCTAAAGGTCGTTTGTATCTTGTTCAAAGCCCAAGATGTGAAGCCGAAGGGTCTATTTGTATCTTGTTCGAAGCCCAAGATGTGAAGCTAAAGGGTTTTGACTTTTAGAGAGAAATTGTCATCTCTAAAGAGGAGTTGTTGATGTTTGTATGCTGTGAGCAAGGTACAAATTTGATGCTAAAAGGTTAAATGACTCAACCGGGGTCTTTTATACTCAACAAGAGAGTGATTATGTGTGTCTTGTACGAAGCCCAAGACGGAGGCTAGATGAGTTGATGACTCAACAAGAGAGTCCTTTTATACTCAACAAGAGAGTGTCTTTGTGTCTTGTACGAAGCCCAAGACGGAGGCTAAAAAGGTTGACTCAACAAGAGAGTCTTGAATAGGTGATCGACTCAGCAAGAGAGTCTGAAGGTTGTTTGACTCAACTAGAGAGTCTTTTATACTCAACAATTGAGTGATTTGTTGTCTCGTACAAAGCCCGATATTGAGGCTAAAAGGAGATTGACTCAACAAGAGAGTCTTTTATACTCAACAAGAGAGTGTTTTGCTGTCTTGTACGAAGCCTGAGATGGAGGCTAAAGGATTGATGAATCAACAAGAGAGTCTTTTATACTCAGCAAGAGAGTGTTTTATGTGTCTTGTACGAAGCCCAAGACGAAGGCTAAAAGAGTTGACTCAACAAGAGAGTCTTTTATACTCAACAAGAGAGTGTTTTATATCTCGTTCGAAGCCCGAGATGGAGGCTAAAAGGTTGGGGGCTCAACAAGAAAGTCTGAAAAGGTTAGCTCCGCTGGGGAGAATCATTTGTACAAAGTCCAAGAGGAGGCTATTTATGCTGGTGACTGTTTCAGTTGAGTGACAGGTCCAGTTGTTGGATAAAAGAGAAAATCAGTTCTTATGAAGAGAAAGATTATGGGTAGGATTGTGATCGGAGGATCAGGGTTGTTTCCTGTTCTTTAAGGAAATGGGAAATTCCAAAGGGTATTGAGACTATCCCAGTCTACTGGTGTTTTGAGAAATAGATTCTCAGATTTTGGATGATCTTTGTATGGTGCCCAAGAGAAGGCTGGTATGTTAAGGGATGAAGGTCAACCCATTAATTGGTCTGACACTTGACTCAGAAAGACAGCTCTAGAAAATTGATGACTAGGTTCTATTCCTATACCCGTAGAGGTCTCTAGGTCCTTGTACTAAGCCCAAGAGAAGGCATGAGAACTTCTAAGAAGCCGAAGGGTCCTTGTACAATGCCCAAGAGGAGGCGGGGATGCTTTTAGGAAGTCGTGGGTCCGAAAACCCCGAGAAATTCAAGACAGGCTATTCGCAGAGAATAGATTAAGACAGGAAAGTTCGAGAATTTGAAAGAAACTCAAGAGATGCCATTCACAGAGAAAAGATCATCTTTGGGGAGTTAGAGTTTCTTTGACAATTTCTAAGGATGACAATCTGAGAAAGGGTTCACGAAGAATGCTGCCTTTCACGTCTCCATATTGTTTAACCCCAAGAGGAGGGAAGACCGTGTCTGGTAATCCTATGGGGATCTAGTTTTATTTGTATTTAAGAGTGACCAACAGGGCTCTACCTAGTGCTAGACGTAGTTTCCGGGGAAAACTCTAAATAGCTATACTAGTATTACACAATTGATATTTGACAAGTATATAAAAGTTTGTGAAAGAAGACTTACAGTGAGCAGCCCCACAATACAGTTATATATATGAAAGCGGATAAAGAAAGCGGGTAAACACTTACTCGGTTATAGAGCTTCCATGCTGTTTTGTTAGTTGTTCAACAAAGAAAACTTTGATTAACAATATTATATTCAAAATCAAAGGAGAAAGTGCTTTGAAAAGATTGTCGGGGATTACAGCTCAAAGAGAGGCCCAAGGTTTTATCAATGATTGCACTGTGGTATGAATTTATACTGTGGGACTTATACAAGTGACCGAGGCCCAAAAAGTTTTCTCTACAAGGGGATGGGTCTTACACTCTCTCAAGAGGCCCAAAGTTATTTTAAAGAAAAGGAATGGGGCTTATAACACGAGGGTAGGCCCAAATGATTTTGTTTTGAAATGGCGATCGCGCCGAGATTTTTCTTTTAATGCAGAGGGAATTATACAATGCGTGAGGCCCAAAATTCTTTAGGTTAAAAGGGGATCGGGTCTTACACTCTATTAGAGGCCTAAAGATCTTTTTATACAAAGGGTGGTGGGGCTTACAGCTCAAGGAGAGGCCCAAAGTTTTATCTACAAAGGGTATTGGGACTTAAACAATACATTGAGGCCCACAATGGGTTTATTTACAAAAAGGCTTGGGTATTACACTATATTAGAGGTCCAAATATGTTGTTATACAAAGGGTGGTGGGGCTTACAGCTCAAGGAGACGCCCAAAGTTTTTGTTAAAGAGGCGACGATCGCGCCGTTGATTTTTGAAAATACAGTGGGACTTATACAATGACTGAGGCCCAAAAAAGGTTTTGTATTTACAAAAGGGGTGGGTCTTACACTCTATTAGAGACCCAAAGTTTTGTTTGAAAATGACGATCGTGCCATTGTTTTAGAATATACAGAGGGACTTATACCGTAAGTGAGGCCCCAAAATGGTTTATGTACAAAAAGGGTTGGGACTTACACTCTATTAAAGGCCCAAAGTGTTTGAAAATGATTTGTTCAGGGTGATTAAGATCAAAACCCTAAATTAATTTCAATGTGTATTTTAAATAAAAACATAATTAAAATGATCAAATTTATCAAACATGTGTGAAAAACAAGTTATGATCTTGGATCAATGCTTGAAAAATCAAGTTTACATCCACAAAATAATTGGAAATCAATCAAGTTTGGAGAATCAAGGAGGGAAAAATATTTTAAATGTTAAAAACAATTCAAATATTAATTCTTTGCAAAAATATCAAATATAAGAAATAAATAATATTTCTGGGATTTTTTGGCAAAATAAAATATTTTAACATTTTTGTGAATTATTATAAAAAGAATCAACTCAAAATCATTAAAACTCAGAGAGATATTAATTTTTGAATCAATTAAATAAAATCACAAAATTCAAATATTTGAATTTTTGAAAAAGGGCGCCAAGAACATGGCAAGAACACGCGCCCTTCCTTTGTTTCTGCATATTTGCGTTTTCTATCCAATCTCACTGAACACTTCATGATATCATGCAATCTACATATCAATCTACTCGTTTTCACCTCACGATCATGTCTATGGTCTTTAATTTCGTTTATTTTAAGCATGGAATAAGAAATCAAAGAGAAACCTCAAGAACCCTAAATTTTGCATGAAGGTTCAGAAATTCCATACACGATTTATACAAAGCAATTGATTGAGGGTAAGCACTCTATGCATGATTATGAACATATGGCCAAATTATTGTGCAGCAAAAAATGCATGGAACATAGAGTTAGAAGAGCTCATGCTTACCTCTTCCAGCTGGTGAATGTGTTTTGTGTTAGAGGTGTTACAACAAGGTTCCAATGATGTGGATAGCTTCCCTAGGTGCCATGGAGTGTGTCTGCATGCTTGGAGTGGATTGAAATGATCTAGAACTTGAGATTGTACCCCAACTGCAAATCTGTCAAGAACTTGAGCAATTGGCTAGTGATTTTGTGATTTTGGTGTTCCAGATGTTATGTGAGTGTTTGGATCACTTCTACATGATGTTTATGAGGTGTGTGTATGGTTGGTTTGATTGGAATAGCTCTCAAACTCAAAACCCGATAGTGACTTGCCTTAGAAGGCAAAATTGGAAGTGAGAAGGAGATTTTGAGGAAAGCATTTATTTGATGGCTTTGGTGTACTCAAACTGAACACAATTGAGCTCTATTTATAGTAGAGCCAGTTTGTTTTGCAAGGAATAGTGAATGGCGACTGCAGCATAGGTTTGGCCAATGTTGAGCAATGAAAATCCAAGTCAACTCTAGCCATTGACTAGAAGTTAGGGCACAGGATGCTGGTTCCCTTGGTCTTGGATAAGTCTTGACTGAATTCAGTTGGAAATGTGTCAGTCCATGCCACCTTGGTGCATCCATTGAATGCTCCAATCCAAAATTGGAGTCTTGTCCCTCTTTTAGGGATTTCTAGGTTTGGCATGCTACTTCTTGTTCCAAAGACTTGGGAGGCTTGGGATCAGAGTTGGTTGCTCCTTGGTCACCCCTTGAGGTGTTCAAATGGATAAAGTTGCTTGTCATTTGGACAAATTTGGCAAATAGAGCAAAATGCCCAAATCTGCCTTGCTTTGGCAGTTTTCAGCAAGGCATATTGCCATTGTCATATCTCATGGCCCAAGTGGAATTTGATGGAGTTCTTGGCCATTTTGGAAAGCCCTCATATGGTACAAAAACTGTTTGATCATAGTTGGTTTTGATACTTTTTGGATCCAAGTGAAAAATGCCCCTACATTTGGAAAAAAGTGAAGGCAGATTTTGATCATTCCATAACTTAAAATCCATGAGGAATTGGAATGAGTTATGTTTGATGCTTTTGTATAGGGCCATGAGAGCTACAAATCCATCTTTGGATGGGGAAAAATGGCCTTGTGGTTTAGGAGTTATGATCCTCCAAAGTTGGTACCCTAGCCACTTTGTTCCATAACTTAGAAAATTTTCTAAGTTTTTATGGTTACCCCTTTTTCATGTTATCTCACTTTTCTTGATTTTTCTTGATGAATAATAATTCCAATCATACATTAACATCATTTTGGGGTCAAATAACCATATTTGTGAAAAATCTCAAAAAGTCAATGTTTGACTTTTGTGCGTAGTTGACTTTATGTCAGATGAATTTCAAACTGTGCGATCCTCTATGAAATCAAGTCCTTGACCTAAATCAAACTTGATGGACATGTTCCATGGGTGTTATAGGGTGTATTGAATCATGTCCCAAGGTTTGGGAGCATGCCTGGGTCAAGAGTCAAAGGTACAGTTGACTTTTTCCGCGAACCCCTAATTGTGGTTCTGATGAACTTAAAACTTGTTGATCAAGCTTCTTGGATCAATACGTTGTTGCAAATGGATCAATGTTGTGTGTTAGAGACCCTCAAATCCTCTCTTGAGGTCTTGGCTCATGTTTTATCCCAAAAGTCAACTTAGGGGTGAATTAGGTCAAGAAACCCTAATTCCTGATTTTTGATGAATGCTTCCCTAAAGGCTAAATTGACTTGATGATTGGGTTTATGATGTTCCATGGAGCATATTAGGTTATGCTTTGAAGCATTGGCTCATGCCCAGAGGAAATTTCCATCTGGAGGCCCTGGTTAACCAAAACACTAATTTGGTGACACTGGCGATCTTGAGGCTTAATCCACTTGGACTGTTGCAACATTGTGCTTGATTCTTGATGTGGGAATCCTTTTGATCCATTGTGGATATTTGAGAGGCTTAGACAAGTTAAAGATCATGTCATCTCTTGATTGATCTTTTGTCTAAGAGCTCTGAGAGGGCTTGAAACCCTAAGTTTGATTGTAGAGAATGCTCACCCATCTTTGAGGAGACTAATGAGGTATAATGGTCCCTCCATATTGTGATGATGATTTGCACAATGATGGGGAATCTTAGTGGTCAAAATTTGGGGTATGACACAAATATTATTTTCCTCCCTTAGAATAGGAGGAACAACGATTGCTCTGATTTCCCTGGTTCATTTAGGTCTAGTGCCTTCATACCAAGCAAAACTTAGGTCCAATACCATACCAAAAACATCGGAAAAACCCGAACATCAACAAAAACTCACTCACTCTCTCATATTTCCCAAGAAACTTTTCCAACCCATTAACGGATAAACACCATCAAGTATAAAGCGAAGCCTAAAGCTAACATCCTGTGGATAACCACATATAGGATGGGTAATTGACAACTACCCATTGTATAATCTGACCCCGAACTCCCCAATCTCTTTAAGCGTTTGTTCATTTAAACATTTGTGTGCAAGGTTAGCTTCTGTTAGCTTAGCTTCCATCAATACCCGGATTGATGGGATCTCTACTTCTATGGGGAGCACTGCTTCCATGCCATATACTAGAGAGAAAGGGGTTGCCCCTGTTGAAGTGCGGACAGATGTGCGATAACCGTGAAGAGCAAACGGCAGCACTTCGTGCCAGTCTCTGTAAGTTACAACCATCTTTTGAAAGATCTTCTTAATGTTATTGTTAGTTTCTTCTACCGCTCTGGTCATCTTGGGTCGGTAGGGAGATGAGTTATGGTGTTCGATCTTGAACTTAGTGCACAACTCTTTTGTCATCTTTTTGTTCAAGTTGGATCCATTATCAGTATTGATCTGGCTTGGAACACCATAACGACAGATGAGATTGTTTTTGATAAATAGGACCACCACTTGTCGGGTTACATTAGCGTATGACGCGGCTTCGACCCACTTGGTGAAGTAATCAATGGCTACCAGGATGAACCGATGTCCGTTCAAAGCCTTGGGTTCAATCATGCCAATCACGTCGATTCCCCATATGGAAAAAGGTCGTGGGGAAGAAAGAACTTTGAGATGTGTTGGCGGTACATGAATTTTGTCTGAGTATATCTGACACTTATGACACGTCCTCATGTACTTGTAGCAGTCAGATTCCATTGTCAACCAATAGTACCCTGCTCTTAGATTTTTCTCGCCATTGTGTGTCCATTTGCATGTGTGCTAAAGGATCCTTCATGAATTTCTTTTATCAGCATGTTTGCTTCTGGTCTGTCTACACATCAAAGCAATACCATGTCAAAGTTCCTCTTATAGAGTGTATCACCACTCAGGAAGAAGCTGCTTGCCAGTCTTCTGAGGGTTTTTCAGTCCTTTCTGGATGCCCCAGGAGGGTATTCTTGTTTCTGAAGGAAGCACTTGATATCGTGATACCAAGGTTTGTCGTCTAGGACTGCTTTAATCGTGAAGATGTAAGCGGGCTGTTCAAGGCGCATTATGTCAATCTTAGGTAAGTCGTTCCATTGACCTACACTAATCATGGAAGAGAGGGTGGCTAAGGCATCAGCCATGTGATTCTCTTCACGAGGGATATGATGAAACTCGATTCTGTTCAAGAAGGGTAACAACCTTCTCGTATAATCTTTGTAAGGAATCAATCCTGATTGGTATGTGTTCCAATCTCCTTTGATCTAATTGATAACCAAGGCTGAGTCACCATATACGTCCATGTTCTTGATCCTTAAGTCGATCGCTTCTTCGAGACCCATGATACAAGCTTTGTATTCGGCCTCGTTGTTTATGCATTTGAAGGTAAGTCTGGCGGTGAAAGGAATGTGGGTACCCTGAGGTGTTATGATGATTGCCCCAATTCTGTTTCCATAATGATTGACAGCTCCGTCAAAGAAAAGTCCCCATTGGGAACCTGGTTCTGGCCCTTCACTGGGTAGCGGTACATCGCAGTCTTTCATTTTTAGATACATGACATCTTCGTCTGGGAAGTCAAATCCGACTGATTCTTGATCGTCAATTGGTTGATGAGCCAAATGATCGGCTAAAATACTTCCCTTAATGGCTTTTTGAGCATGGTACTCTATGTCATATTCTGATAACAACATCTGCCGACGGGTAATCCTTCCCGTGAGAGCGGGCGTTTCAAAGACATACTTGATCGGATCCATTTTTGAGATTAACCAAGTGGTGTGATGAATCATATACTGGCGAAGACGCTTGGCTGCCCAAGCCAGAGCGCAACAAGTTTTTTCAAGTATAGTGTATCGAGATTCGCAGTCGGTGAATTTCTTGCTTAAATAGTAAATGGCAGACTCCTTCCTTTTAGTTTCGTCTTGTTGGCCAAGTACACAACCCATCGAGTCTTCCAAGATTGTTAAGTAGATGATCAGCGGTCTTCCTTCCACTAGAGGTGATAGAATCAACGGGTTTGACAGATATTTCTTGATACTGTCGAAGGCGGTTTGACAGTCTTCTGTCCAAATGCAATCCTGATTCTTTTTTAGTAATTTGAAAATCGGCGCACATGTCGCGTTCATGAGGAATATGAATCTGGAGATGTAGTTCAAACGTCCCAGGAATCCCCTGACTTGTTTTTCAGTCTTTGGAGAAGGCATTTCTTGAATGACCTTGACCTTGTCAAGATCAACCTCAATTCCTTTTTGGCTGACGATGAACCCTAGCAGTTTCCCTGAACGGACACCGAATGTGCACTTATTGGGATTCAAACGAAGTTTATACTTTCTCAACCGTTCAAATAGTTTTGACAGGTAGGTCACATGGTCCTCTTCTGTCTTAGATTTGGTAATCATGTCATCGACATATACCTCGATTTCTTTGTGTATCATGTCATGAAACAGATTAGTCATGGCCCTTTGATAGGTTGTCCCGGCGTTCTTCAAACCGAATGGCATTACCTTGTAACAAAAGGTACCCCATGGGGTAATGAACAAAGTTTTCTCCATGTCTTTTCGGTGCCATTTTTATCTGATTATAGCCCGAGAATCCATCCATGAAGGAGAAGACTTTGAACTTTGTTGTACTGTCAACCAGCATGTCAATGTGTGGTAAGGGAAAGTCGTCATTTAGACTAGTCTTGTTTAGTTCTCTGTAGTCCACACACATTCTGACCTTTCCGTCCTTTTTTGGAACTGGTACGATGTTGGCTAACCATTTAGGATATTCTGATGTGGCGAGGAAACCTGCGTCAATCTGTTTCTGTATCTCCTCTTTGATTTTGATGGCCATGTATGGATGAGTTTGTCTCAACCTTTGCTTTACTGGCGGAAATTCTGATCTTAGTGGTAGATGATGTTCCACGATGCTGGTATCCAAACCTGGCATATCCAGATAGGACCAAGCAAACACATCGAGAAACTCTTTGAGAAGCTTTATCAAACTCTCTTTGACATTTGGACTGAGCAGTGCCCCAATCTTGACTTCTTTTCTCTCTTCCTCTGAGCCCAAGTTGACCGTTTCCAATGGCTCTTTGTGAGGTTTAATGGACCTTTCCTCTTGTATGAGTAATCGGGAGATCTCCTCTGGAATTTCGTTGTCATCTTCTTCTTCGGCCTCAAATACCGGGAATTCAAAGTTGGGAGAAGGCATCGGATTGTATGTTTCAACGGGGTTTAAAACAAGCAATCTGCATGACGTGATGATTTGTGTTTAGAAGAGATAGAGAAAATGCATGAATGTGTGCAGTCTATTTTTTTACTGCTTGTTTTTATTATTTGTATTTTTTTTAGGTTTACCATTTTCTGAAAAAACGAAAAGAGAAAACAACAATGAATGCGGAAATTACAGAACGACGTTATTTTATTTATGATTTTGTCGATTCTTAAAACTACAGCCCTATAAAACAAAACTTTGTCGCTTTGGGCGAAGCGAAGAGGGATATTTACAGAAAGTGAGCCCTATCAAAACATCTGTTTCACCTGGGCAGGGTGAAAGGTTAAGATAAAGACGACAATTACTTTGACTTATGAACAATCTTCGGAACATCGACAGCGACCCATTGGCGACGAACTCCTCGGTGAATCACAAAGAATGGTACCTTCCTTCTTTTGACTTGAGAAATAACGCTGATTTCTGGTGTAACAAGATCATTGGAATCTGTCTCCCAGGTAGAGATGTCGTAGGAGGATTCCTCTGTTGTAATTTGCATATCATTTGTACTCTTAGGTAAATTCCCCCATCCAGTTGGCTGGATGTCCTCGAGCCTGATACGAGAGCTTTCAAGAGCGGTGTACTTGACCATGAAGTCGAACTTGCCACTCAGTTGTCCTAAGGTGTCCCATACTTCTTTGGAACTGGAGGAGTCATCTCTCTCGATGACGTTGACTTCGGGAAAAGCGTAATTAATGAATTCTAGTCCTGGAAACTTTGCAAATTCATCGTCGTGCTGGATACTTTCTGAATGACCTGAGTGTTGATCCCATGACATGGTGGGGGCACAAGTATTCTTTTCAATGATGCTCAGCTGATTTTCATTGTTCAGCTAATTTTCTTGCCACAAGTCTCTTGGGTACGACTGCCAGATAGGCAGACCATCCATCGGGCCATAGTAGTCGTGGTCAAAGTTGTCTTTCATCAGAGTGTCTTCCTCTAATGAATTTGGTGGAGCATGGCGTCCTTATGGATCACAATCTCTGTATATCATTTCGACGTCTGACCTCGGTATAAATCTTGGACTCTGTGCTGGATAGCAAAATGGCATAGGCACTTCTTCCTGAGACATATAAACATCCCCGTTAAGATAGGACTTTAACTCTTCATCTGTGTCGGAGGAATCTCCCTCGTTGATGGTTTGTACTTCTTGAGACACTAGGTGAAGAAAACCTCCACCATGGTGTCATACCCCAAATTTTGACCACTAAGATTTCCCATCATTGTGCAAATCATCATCTCAATATGGGGGAACCATCATATTTCATCAGTCTCCCCAAAGATGGGTGAGCATCCACTACAATCAAAATTAGGGTTTCAAGCCCTCTCAGAGCTTTAGACAAAGGGTCAATCAAGGAATGACATGATCTTCAACTTGTCTAAACCTCTCAAACATCCACAATGGATCAAAAGGACTCCCACTCCAAGGATTAAGCACAAAGCTGCTCCCTTCTAGGTGGATCAAGCCTCAAGATCGACAGTGTCACCAAATTAGGGTTTTGGTCGACCAGGGCCTCCAGATGGAAAATTTTCATCTGGGCACAAGCCAATGATCCAAAACACAACCTAATATACTCCATGGAACCTCATGGACCCAATCATCAACTCAATTTTGCCTTAGGGGTTGCATTCATCAAAAATCAGGAATTAGGGTTTCTTGACCTAATTCACCCCTAATTTGACTTTTATGGCAAATCATGAGCCAAGACCTCAAGAGAGGGTTTGAGAGTCTCTAATGAACAATATTGATCCATTTGGAACAATGGATTAATCCAAGAAGCTTGAGCAACAAGTCTCAATTTCATCTGCACCACAATTAGGGTTTTAAGGGAAAAGTCAACTGTAACTTTGACTTTTGACCAGGACATGCTCCCAAGCCCTAGTACATGAATCAACATGCCCTATGAAACCCATGGAACATGCCCATCAAGTTAGATTTAGGTCAAGGACATGATTTCCTGAAGAATTGCACAGTTTGGAATTCATCTGATAAAAAGTCAACTGTGCACAAAAGTCAACTTTGACTTTTTGATATTTTTCACCAAAATGGATTTTTAACCCTAAAATGATGTTAATGTGTGATTTGAATCATCATTCATCAAGAAAAATCAAGAAAAGTTGGATAACTTGTAAAAGGGGTAACCATAAAAACTTAGAAAATTTTCTAAGTTAAAAATAAAGTGACAAGGGTACCAACTTTGGAGGATCATAACTCCTAAACCACAAAGCCATTTTTCTTCATCCAAATATGTATTTGTAGCCCTCATTACCCTCTACAAAAACTTCAACTACAAGTCATTCCAATTCATTAAGGATTTTGAGTTATGGAGTGATCAAAATGGCTGAAAAATGAAAATGTCACTTTTTCCAAATGCAGGGGGATTTTTCACTTGGATTCAAAAGAGATCAAAACCAAACATGTTCAAACAGTTGTTGTATCTTGTAAGGGCTTTCCAAAATGGCCAAGAACATTGCCAAATTCCATTTGGGCTATGAGTTATGACATTGTCAAGTTGCCTTGTTGAAATCTGTCAAGGCAAGGCAGAATTTGCATTTTTGGTCGATTTGCCAAAATCAGCCAAATCCAAATGCTCCTATCCACTTGGACACATCTGAGGATTGAATCTAAAGGGGACAATCACTGATCCAAACCTCCAAAGTCCTTGGAACAAGAAAAAGCATGTTGAACCTAGAATTGCCAAAATAGGGACAAGACTCCAAATTTGGATTGGAGCATTCAATGGAAGCATCAAGGTGGCACGGACTAAGCCATTTTCATTTGAATTTAGTCAAGACTTATCCAAGACCAAGGGAACCAGCAGCCTGTGCCCTAACCTCTAGTCAATGGCTAGAGGAGACTTGAACTTCCATTGGCCAACATTGAACAAACCTACTCAGCAGTTGCCATTCACTATTCCTTGCAAAACAAACTTGTTCTACTATAAATAGAGCTCAATTATGATCAGTTTGAGTACACCAAAGCCATCAAATAGATGCTTTCCTCAAAATCTCTTCTTTCACTCCAATTTTGCCTTCTAAGACAAGTCACTATCGCGTTTTAAGTTTGAGAGCTTTTCCAATCAATCCAATCACTCACACACCTCACATACATCATATAGAAGTGATCCAAACACTCACATAACATCTGGAACACTGATTTCACAAAATCACCAGCCAATTGCTCAAGTTCATGACAGTTTTGCAGTTGAGGTGCCATCCTCAATTCCAAAGCATTTCAATCCATTCCAAGCATTCATACACACTCCATGGCACCTAGGGAAGCTATCCAGATCATTGGAACCTAGCTGTAATACCTCCAACCCAAATCACGATCACCAGCTGCAAATGGTAAGCATGAGCTCTTTAAACTCTATGATCCATGCAATTTTTGCTGCACAATAATTTGGCCATATGTTCATAATCATGCATGAAATGTTTCCCCTCAATTAATTGCATTGTTTGAATCGTGTATCAAAAATCCTAGCCTTCATGCATAAATTAGGGTTCTTGAGGATTTTTCATGATTTCTTGTTATATGTTTAATTTAAATGAAATTAATTGACATAGACATGATCGTGAGGTTGAGACGAGCATAATGATATGTGGATTGCATGTTATAATCAAGTATTCAGTGAGATTGGAGAGAAAATGCAAATCTGGCCAAGCCCATAACACGCCCGTGTTCATGGTGTGTTCTTGGCGCCTTTTTTCAAAATTTGAATATTCGAATTTTGTGATTTTTATTTAATTGATTCAAAAATTAACTTCTCTCTGAGTTTTAATGATTTTGAGTTGATTCTTTGTTTAATAATTCACAAAAATGTTAAAATATTTTATTTTCCCAAAAAATCCTAAAAATATTATTTATATCATATAATTGATATTTTTGTAAAGAATTAATATTTTAATTGTTTTTGACATTTTAAATATTTTTTCTACATTGATTTTGCAATTTTTAATGCTTTCTAATTATTTTGTAGGTCAATACTTAATTTTTGAAGCATTAATCCAAGGTCACAATTTGTTTTTCATATGTAAAACAATTTTGATCATTTTAATTGAATTTTTATTCAATTAAATACGTTTTTGAAAACAAATTAGGGTTTTGGATTAATTCAACCCTCACAAATCATTTTCAAAACATTTTGGGCCTCTAATAGAGTGTAAGACCCAATCCCTTTTTTGACCAAATCATTTTTGGGCCTCAGTGTATTGTATAAGTCCCGATACCGTCAAAACAAACGGCGCAATCGTCGCCCTTTCAAAAAAAACCTTGGGCCTCTCCTCGAGCTATAAGACCCATTCAAAACTTTTGGGCCTCTATTAGATTGTAAGACCCAATCCCCTTTTAACCAAAACATTTTGGGCCTCACTTATTGTATAAGTCCTTCTGTGTTAAAAGAAAACCTCGGCGCGATCGCCATTTTAAATGGAAAAATCAAATGGGCCTACCCTCGTGTTATAGGGCCCACTCTTTTTCTTTAAACATTTTGGGCCTCTATTAGAGTGTAAGACCCAACCCCTTTGTACAGAAAACATTTTGGGCCCCAGTCACTTGTATAAGTCCCTATGTACAAATTCAAACAGTGCGTTCACTGATAAAACCCTGGGCCTCTCCTTGAGCTGTAAGCCCCAAATCTTTCTTTTTCAAAGCACTTTCTCCTTTGATTTTGAATATACTATTGTTTTCAATCTTTCTATGTTGAACAACTAACAAAACAGCATGGAAGCTCTACAACCGAGTAAGTGGTTATTGCTTTCATTTACCACTTTCATATACATATAACTGTGTTGTGGGGTTGTTTTACTGTAAGTCTTCTTTCATAAACTCATATCAACTGTGTAATAATAGTATAGATATTTAGAGTTTCCCCTGCAACTACGTCTAGCATAAAGCCCGTTGATCACTCTTAGAAATAGTCTAAACTAGATCCCCATAGGATTACCAGACACAGTCTTCCCTCCTCTTAGGGTTAAACAATATGGAGACATGAAAGGCAGCATTCTCTGTGAACCCTTTCATAGACTGTCACTCATAGAAGTTGTCAAAGAAACTCTATTCCCCAGAGATGAGCTTTTCTCCGTGAATGGCATCTCTTGAGTTTCTTCCAATTTCTCGAACTTTCCTGACTTTGATCTATTCTCGGTGAATAGGATTGCCTTGAATTTCTCGGGGTTTGGGGACCCACAAGCTTCTTAAAAACACTTGTCGAAAAACTCTATTCCCCAGATATGATCTTTTCTCCGTGAATGGCATCTCTTGAGTTTCTTCCAAAATTTTGAACTTTCCTGACTTTGATCTATTCTCGGTGAATAGCATTGCCTTGAATTTCTCGGGGTTTAGGGACCCACAGGCTTCTTAAAAGCACTTGTCGAGAAACTCTATTCCCTAGAGATGATCTTTTCTTCGTGAATGGCATCTCTTGAGTTTCTTCCAAATTCTCGAACTTTCCTGACTTGATATATTCCTTGTGAATAGCTTGCCTTGAATTTCTCGGGGTTTGGGGACCCATCGGCTTCTTAAAAGCAATCGGCCTCTTCTTGGGCATCGTACAAGGACCCACAGGCTTCCTAAAAGCACCCCCGCCTCCTCTTGGGCTTAGTACAAGGACCTTACGGCTTCTTAGAAGTATTCACAGCCTCCTCTTAGGCTTCGTATAATGACCTCTTCCTCCGGGAATGATAACCTCCTCTTGGGCTTCGTACAAGGACCCGTCGGCTTCTTAAAAGTTTCCAGCCTCCTCTTGGGCTTCGTACAAATTGTCCCGACGACCTCTTAGAGGTATAGGAACAGAACTTAATCATCTGCATAGAGCAGTCCTTTCAAAGAGTCTACTACTATTTCTCAAAGCATAGTACAAAAGACGAAACTCCAGACTTGGACAGTTTAATCTCCTTGAGTCTCAAAGACATTCTCAAGTGACCCCTTCAAGAATAGGAAGGAAACCCGTAGACTCTGGCAGTCTCAATACCCTTCGGATTTCCCGCTTCCTTAAAGAACAAGAATAACCCGGATCCTTGAATCAAATCCATTAGTACAGTGTTGCTCATATAAGAACTGATTTTCTCTTTAAAATAAGTATATTGGACCTGTCACTTAACTGAAACAGTAACCATAGCCTCCTCTTGGGCTTTGTACAATGATTCTCCCCAGCAGAGTCAAACAACATTTAGCCTCTCTCTCGGGCTTTGTACGAGACACATAAGAGACTCCCTCGTTGAGTCAATCACCCCTTTGCCTCCATCTCGGGCTTTATACGAGATACAAAAAGGTTCTTATTGAACCAAACAAATTTCAGCCTCCATTTCAGGGTTCGTACGAGATACAAAAACACTCTCCTGTAGAGTCAACCTTTTTAGCCTCTCTTTCGGGCTTTGTACGAGACACATAATAGCCTCCTCTTAGGCTTTGTATAAGAAAATCACTGGTTGGTCCAATCAACCTTTTAGCATCAAAGTTGTGCCTCGTTCACAGTACACAAACATCAACAACTCCTTCCCCTTCATCTAATTGCTGTAAGCGGCAAGCCTCTGGATCATCTACATCCATGCCACTGTCCCTCTTTTAGCATGAGAAATTCCTAAGGAAAGATAGCATTGCTCTACACTGAGTTAAAGTCTTCTCCTTCAAGTTAAAATCCCCTATAAAGGAAATTTTGGCATTGTCGGATCCGCGTATCCCGGTTAAAGTAATTCTCCTTTATAAACAGTTGTGACATACAACTCCCTCTTTAGAGATGACAAATTCGATCTAAAGTCAACACCTTTAGCTTCATATCTTGGGCTTTGAACAAGATACAAATAGACTTTTCAGCTTCATATCTTGGGCTTTGAACAAGATACAAACCACCTTTCGCTTCACGTCTTGGGCTTTGAATAAGACACCAAAAACACCCATTTCCTCCCATAGAATAGGAGGAACTACGAACGCTCTGATTTCCCTGTTTCGGTAAACGGGAATACGTAGGCATAAGATTGAAAGCAAAATCTTAGCGAGCACACTAAACAAAAACCCAAAATCCCATACTCTCATGTATCTATCAAAAAGCATCAGTCCTAACATCCTAATCCTTGTTCCCCGCTAGAAAGAAAGAAAACCGTATTGGCGAAAAATACAATTAACCAGTACAAGAGCCCCCCCACATTGATAGCATCCGTAACCTAACAGACCGCTGTTTAAATTCAGTATGCAAGCAGGGTTAATTGGAGACATCTATTTCCCTTCCTTATTCAACTTCAATAGGATAAAAAATGAATCGACCTGTAGTAAACTCAACCGCAGAGAGCGACCAGCGCTTAAGAACCGCGTCCAAAATCGCTCGCTACAGAAAAATGGCGCCCACCGTGGGGCTCGTTCAAAGTTAGATCTGGGCACGGTCTCCCTTTGAATACCACAGATTGGGGCTTCCACCGAGGAACCCATTTCTGTCAGGAACTTAGGATTCATAGCTTTAAAGGTCTAGGATGTTTAGGACAAATATATATACTACTTTTCCTAATTGCTATACATGTTTATTTTTCTGCTAATGGGAATGCGTGTGATGCCGCATGTGGAAAGACTGAGTATACACTTAAGATAAGTGATGGCGACGAGTTCGACCATCAACCTCAGTGGAGGCTGACCAATGCAACCCATTCTCTCACCTAGACAATGGGCCGATTGTTAAGTCTGAGAAGCTGAGAAGCCAAACCCTTTCGTAGTGCAGAAACTATCGGAAATAGTTGTTACGCGATACTACCCTCATTTGAGGCTGGTGATCTATTCTCGGTGAATGGCACTTACTCTAAGATTGCTCTACAACTCACTGGCGATCCGCTTGTTGTTTTGCTTTCCTGGGAGGAGCTGATGATAATGAGTACAGGTACAAAAATCACCCTAGCATAAACCTTTGGGGATGGGTAGAGCCTTGACTTCATGACAACGACCCTTTGACCCCATGTTTTTTCTATGTTTTTGTGTGCTGCATTCATGCATTCATTTAAAAAACATTAAAACATTCAAAAAATTTCTCTTCTAGTCTCTCTGTTTTTTAAATTAAACTAAGACTGTGATTGCAAATATCAGAGAAAAGGATTACACTAATGGATTTCGGTAGAAGGAGAACCCATACGTATACCTTCAAGGTTCCAAAGTTAGAGGATTTGAGAAGGTTAGTGAGGATGATCACTAACCCTGAGGCTTTCAGAGCCAAACACGGAGGTTTGCTACCACTATTAAGAGTCCATGTGATTGAGGGAATCATGGATACGCTCATTCAGTTTTACGATCCGGTTTATCACTGTTTCACATTCCCGGATTACCAGCTCGCACCAACGCTGGAGGAGTATTCTCATCTGATCGATCTACATATCACTGATCGAGCTCCATTTTCCGGACTAGAAGAAATTCCAAAGAATCAGATCATTGCAAGCAGCTCTACAGGAACAAATGGATCTCGGATGGATCCAAGAGCATCGAGCTCATGGAGTTAACATGGTTTACACGAATTCTAACGTCATTCAGAACCACGACATCCGTGCAATGAATGTCAACCTAGTGGCAATGTACTCAAGGCAAAACCAGTATCATAATCTGCCGCGGCACGATTACAGTTCCTGTCTGACTTGCTAGGTAAACAAACAGGGATGCTCTTTCATATAAGAGGTCCTCCAGCGTCAGATGGATCTTGGATGGATCCAAGACTACCATGATAGGAACCCTTATCAGATCAACATGGTTCAGATCTTCGATATTCGCGTGATGAATACCAACCTGGTAGAATTACATGCTGAGCAGGTCCGACTCGGATTCTTAATATCACATGACTATCAAAGTTGTAAAGCAGGTTGCGAAAATGATCGAGGTTGTACCCTTGTCCAGGAGGCACTCCAGCACTTGTTAAATCACTGGTGGATGCCAATTTATATGGATGAAGATACTCAGCAAATTAGTATCAGTAACAGGAATCCTACTCGGCGTCAGAGTCAGGATGTCCGACAGTGGAAGATAACCTAGTGAGGTTACATTGTATTCAAAGTGGGCATGGCCAGGTGCCACTACACAATTATGACCGTTGTAGCGTCTGTTCGGAAAGTAACCAAGGGTGTTACCTTGTGCGAGCGGCTCTTCAGGGTCAGGTGGATCGTGGAGAAATTCGTCCATATCTGGGTTCTGGACCCATCAACTGGACGGCGAACTAGCTTGCCGATCAAGTTGAGGATGTTGTCACCATCTATGCTCATCACAGGACTAGGGATGTTTTTGCCATCATCCCTCTACTTGACGAATCTAAAGTTCCCAACCGGGAACGAATCGAGATTACTTACGATGGTCAGAAAAATCAGAAGGCTCCCATAGTTATCTATCTGCCGGGACCATTACCGTATGAATTAACTAAGGTTATCCCTTACAAATACGGTGCAACAACCATTGAAAATGGAAAGGAAATTCCATTACCCTCCGTCGTGAATATCGCAGACATCAGTCGAGTAACACGGAGTGGTAGAATCTTCAACCGAGGGGTTGGGGAACCTAACAAAGAAAAGGAACTTCAGACAGAAGCTCCTGATCCACCAGTTGGTCAATCCAGTAATCCCGACCTTTCTAAAAACAATGATGAGATGCTGAAGCTCATCCAAAGGAGTGAATACAACATTGTTGATCAACTATTACAGACTCCTTCAAAGATCTCTGTGTTATCACTGTTACTCAGTTCAGAAGCGCACAAGGAGGCTCTACAGAAAGTCTTGGAGCAAGCCTTTGTGGAACAGGATGTAACAACCAGACAGTTCGATAGTATTGTCTCTAACATCACTTCCTACAACAATTTGGGATTTAGTGATGAGGAATTACCTGAAGAGGGTCGTCGTCATAACATGGCGCTCAATATCACAGTTAACTGCCAGGACGATGCTTTAGCCAGCATACTGGTAGACACAGGGTCAGCCCTGAATGTTATACCGAAGTCCACTTTGATGCAATTATCATTCAAAGGACCTCCGATGAGAAGCAGCGAGGTTGTCGTCAAAGCATTCGACGGATCCATAAAAACAGTTATTGACGAAGTTGATCTTCCCATAACTATTGGTCCTCACACTTTCCAAGTCACTTTCCAGGTCATGGACATCCGGGCAACGTACAGTTGTTTGATCCCATCATAGATTCGATTGTACCAATCGATGTCAGAGTTGGTAAGAGACATAATTCTCTGCGACCAACATAAAGTATTCTTTTGATCCCAAAATGAAGCAGACTTGGGCAAGTGGGAAGTGAACCATTTGTATAGCAGGGGTACACAGCACGTGATCATTCCTCCGCTGTATAAATTCCTTAAGTGTATCGAATGATAAGCATCAGCGAACATAGTCGGTACAGGGTTTCCAATCAGGAAAATCTTAATGGCGTTGATATCTACAAAGTTATCGATGTTGGGAAATAAAATTAACCCGTAGGTAAGTAAAACAAAGATGCTCTCGAAAGCGGCCACGTTCCCTATACTAGCAAAGTATAGAGTTTTCTTTGTCAAGAACTGGGCTGGCAAACCCTGGATTCCACCCTTAGTGCTCATGTGAGTCCTAACTTCTGACACGTCCAAATAAATTGCTCTGGCAATGGTTTGATCCTTTGGAATTTCTTCCAGTCCAGAAAATGGAGCTTGATCAGTAATATGTAAATTAGTCAGGTGAGAGTACTCCTCCAGCGTTGGTGCTAGCTAGTGATCCGGGAATTTGAGACAGTGATAGACCGGATCGTAGAACTGGATTAGTGTGGATAGGATTCCCTCGATAACATGGACCCTTAACAAGGACATCAATCCTCCGTACTTGGCTCTGAAAGCCTCGTGGTTGGTTATCATCCTAGCCAAACCTCTTAAATCCTCTTATTTTTGGAACCTTGAAGGTGTACTTATGAGTTTTCCTTCTACTGAAATCCATTAGCGCAATCTCCTTCTCTGACATTTGCAATCATTGTCTTAGTTTAATTTGAAAAAGAGAGACTAGAAGAGAAGATTTTTTGTTTTAATGTTTTTTAATGAATGTATGAATGCAGCAGACAAAAACATAGAAAAAACATGGGGTCAAAGGGTCGGTGTCATGAAGTCAAGGCTCTACCCCCCCCCCCCCAAAGGTTTATACTAGTGATTTTTTGTACCTGTCCACAAAATCATTGACCCCTCTTGGGATAACAACAGCAAGCAGATTGCCAACGAGCTGATATATCCTAGAGCGGTCTCAAATGAGGGTAGCATCGCGTAACAACTATTTTCCGATAGATTTCGCGCTACAAAATGGCTTAAGTCTACTAAAAACTTCAGCTTCTCAGATAACCCAGTCGACGACACTACTTTTAACAACCGAAGTCGTATAGGCAATGTATCTGCAAAGGGAGTCTCCACTGAGTTTGATGGTCGATCGGGGACTCTTAACTGGAATTCACTCCCAGTAAGATTACCCGCATTTCCATTACCTATCTTAGGTGTATACTCAATCTTTCCACATGCGACATCACACGCAATCCCATTAGCAGAAAAATAAACACAGTTATCAATTAGCAAAAGCAGTATATATATTTGCCTTAATCATCCTAGACCTCTAGTCTTATAATCCTATACAGACAATGACCCCCCAGCAGAGTCGTCATTTCTGTGATATGAATTTAGGGTTTCATCCCTTGGGAAAGAAAGAAAGAATGCCTCCCACTGTGGTCGCCACTCTGCTGTAGCATTTTCTAAACATAAGGTTTCTACGAAAGATTGTAAGAAAGAGAAGAGAGCCCCACGGTGGGTGCCGTTTTCTAAACTTAGGCTTTGTATAATGATATCCCCAAAAGTGTCAGTCTCTTTTAGCCTCAATCTTGGACATTGTACAAGACAGATAAACACTCTCTTATTGAGTCAGTCTTTTTCCAGCCTCCTCTTAGGCTTTGTATAAGGACTTCCCCAGTGGAGTCAATCAAACTCTTAGCTTCAACCTTGGGCTTTGATCAAGGCACACAAAAATCAACATCCCCTCAGAGGAAATCAAAATCCCTTTGTAGGAAGTCATTTCTCAATTTATCACTTATCAAAATAGAAAATCAAACCAAACCCTAAATCCCAGATAACTATTGTAAGTGGCACACTTATTGATTCAAATATCCAAGTTGTCGTCCATCTCTTATCCTGGTAAATCCTTTCTTTCATCTAATTGTTGTAAGCGGCAAGCCTCTGGATTATTTACATCCATGCCACTGTCCCTCTCTTAGCACGAGAAATTCCTAAGGAAAAACGACATTGCTCTAAACTGAGTTAAAGTTTTCCCCTTGAGGACAAATCCCCTATAAAAGAAATTATTTCATTGCTGGATTCACATATCCTACTTAAAGTAATCCTTCATTATAAACAGTCTCCCAATAGTTGTGATAAACAGACAAATGTCTCCCTTAAGAGATGACAAGTTCTCTCTCAGTCAAACCTTTTAGCTTCAATCTTGGGCTTTGAACAAGACACAAATACTCAACCTTTTAGCTTCAATCTTGGGCTTTGAACAAGACACCAAATTGTATCTCGATTTTTGTGGTCCTGAGTCACGATCGCTTGGGTACTATAGTTCGATTCATTTTTTATCCTATTGAGTTGATTAAGGAAGGGAAATAGATGTCTCCAATTAACCCTGCTTGCATACTGAATTTGAACAGCGGTTTGTTAGGTTACAGATGTGATTAAGATGTGGGCCTCTCTTCAGTTATTTTGTTAAGAATATAATGTATGGACCATTTGTGAGGTATTAAGGTGTTAGGTCTGATGCTTTTGAGTTGATATATGGAGTTATGGGATTTTGGATTATTTGATTTGTATGCTCGCTAAGATTTTTGAATCTTATGCCTACGTATTCCCGAAACAGGGAAATCAGAGCGATCGTAGTTCCACCTATTCTATGAGAGGAAAAAGGTGTTTTGGTGTCTTGTTCAAAGCCCAAGACATGAAGCTAAAGGTGGTTTGTATCTTGTTTAAAAGGAGATTGACTCAACAAGAGAGTCTTTTATACTCAACAAGAGAGTGTTTTGCTGTCTCGTACGAAGCCCGAGACGGAGGCTAAAGGATTGATGACTCAACAAGAGAGTCTTTTATACTCAGCAAGAGAGTGTTTTATGTGTCTTGTACGAAGCTTAAGACGGAGGCTAAAAGAGTTGGCTTAACAAGAGAGTCTTTTATACTCAACAAGAGAGTGTTTTATATCTCATACAAAGCTCGAGATGGAGGCTAAAAGGTTGGGGACTCAACAAGAGAGTCTGAAAAGGTTAGCTCCGCAGGGGAGAATCATTTGTACAAAGCCCAAGAGGAGGCTATTTGTGCTGGTGACTGTTTCAGTTGAGTGACAGGTCCAGTGTGTTGGATAAAAAATAAAATCAGTTCTTATGAAGAGAAACATTATGAGTAGGATTGTGATCGAAGGATCAGGGTTATTTCCTGTTCTTTAAGGAAATGGGAAAATCCAAAGGGTATTAAGACTATCCCAGTCTACTGGTGTTTTGAGAAATAGATTCTCAGATGATGGATGATCTTTGTATGATTCCCAAGAGAAGGCTGGTATGTTAAGGGATGAAGGTCAACCCATTAACTGGTCTGACACTTAACTCAGAAAGACAGCTCTAGCAAATTGATGACAAGGTTCTGTTCCTATACCCGTAGAGGTCTCTAGGTCCTTGTACAAAGCCCAAGAGAAGGCATAAGAACTTCTAAGAAGCCGAAGGGTCCTTGTACAATGCCCAAGAGGAGGCGGGGATGCTTTTAGGAAGCCGTGGGTCCCAAAACCCCGAGAAATTCAAGACAGGCTATTCGCAGAGAATAGATCACGCCAGGAAAGTTCGAGAATTTGGAAGAAAATCAAGAGATGCCATTCACGGAGAAAAGATCATCTCTGGGGAGTTAGAGTTTCTTTGACAATTTCTAAGGGTGACAATCTGAGAAAGGGTTCACGAAGAATGCTGCCTTTCACGTCTCCATATTGTTTAACCCCAAGAGGAGGGAAGACTGTGTCTGGTAATCCTATGGGGATCTAGTTTTGTTTGTATTTAAGAGTGACCAACAGGGCTCTACCTAGTGCTAGACGTAGTTGCCGGGGAAAACTCTAAATAGCTATACTAGTATTACACAGTTGATATTTGAGGAGTATATAAAAGTTTGTGAAAGAAGACTTACAGTGAGCAGCCCCACAATACAGTTATATATAGGAAAGCGGATAAAGAAAGCGGGTAAACACTTACTCGGTTATAGAGCTTCCATGTTGTTTTGTTAGTTGTTCAACAAAGAAAACTTTGATAAATAATATTATATTCAAAATCAAAGGAGAAAGTGCTTTGAAAATATTGTCGGGGATTACAGCTCAAGGAGAGGCCCAAGGTTTTGTCAGTGATTGCACTGTGGTATGAATTTGTACTGTGGGACTTATACAAGTGACTGAGGCCTAAAAAGTTTTCTCTACAAGGGGATGGGTCTTACACACTCTCAAGAGGCCCAAAGTTATTTTAAAGAAAATGAATGGGGCTTATAACACGAGAGTAGGCCCAGATGATTTTATTTTGAAATGGCGATCGCGCCGAGATTTTTCTTTTAATGTAGAGGGACTTATACAATGTGTGAGGCCCAAAATTCTTTAGGTTAAAAGGGGATTGGGTCTTACACTCTATTAGAGGCCCAAAGATCTTTTTATACAAAGGGTGGTGGGGCTTACAGCTCAAGGAGGGGCCCAAAGTTTTATCTTAAAAAGGCGACGATAGCGCCGAACTTTTTGACGGTATTGGGACTTAAACAATATATTGAGGCCCACAATGGGTTTTTTTACAAATAGTCTTGGGTCTTACACTCTATTAGAGGCTCAAATATATTTTTATACAAAGGGTGGTGGGGCTTACAACTCAAGGAGAGGCCCAAAGTTTTTGTTAAAGAGGCGACGATCGCGCCGTTGTTTTTTGAAAATACAATGGGACTTAAACAATGACTGAGGCCCAAAAAAGGTTTTGTATTTACAAAGGGGATGGGTCTTACACTCTATTAGAGGCCAAAAGTTTTGTTTGAAAATGACGATCGTGCCATTGTTTTAGAATGTACAGAGGGACTTATACCATAAGTGAGGCCCCAGAATGGTTTATGTACAAAAAGGGTTGGGACTTACACTCTATTAAAGGCCCAAAGTGTTTGAAAATGATTTGTTTAGGGTCATTAAGATCAAAACCATAAATTAATTTCAATGTGTATTTTAAATAAAAACTTAATTAAAATGATCAAATTTATCAAACATGTGTGAAAAACAAGTTGTGATCTTGGATCAATGCTTGAAAAATCAAGTTTATATCCACAAAATAATTGGAAATCAATCAAGTTTGGAGAATCAAGGCGGGAAAAATATTTTAAATGTCAAAAACAATTAAAATATTAATTCTTTGCAAAAATATCAAATATAAGAAATAAATAATATTTCTGGCATTTTTTGGCAAAATAAAATATTTTAAAATTTTTGTGAATTATTAAAAAAAGAATCAACTCAAAATCATTAAAACTCAGAGAGAAATAAATTTTTGAATCAATTAAATAAAATCACAAAATTCAAATATTTTAATTTTTGAAAAAGGGCGCCAAGAACATGGCAAGAACACGCGCCCTTCCTCTGTTTCTGCATATTTGCGTTTTCTATCCAATCTCACTGAATACTTGATGATATCATGCAATCTACATATCAATCTACTCGTTTTCACCTCACGATCATGTTTATGGTCTTTAATTTCATTTATTTTAAGCATGGAATAAGAAATCAAAGAGAAACCTCAAGAACCCTAAATTCTGCATGAAGGTTCAGAAATTCCATACACGATTTATACAAAGCAATTGATTAAGGGTAAACACTCTATGGCCAAATTATTGTGCAGCAAAAAATGCATGAAACATAGAGTTAGAAGAGCTCATGCTTACCTCTTCCAGCTGGTGATCGTGTTTTGTGTTAGAGGTGTTACAGCTAGGTTCCAATGATGTGGATAGCTTCCCTAGGTGTCATGGAGTGTGTCTGGATGCTTGGAGTGGATTGAAATGATCTGGAACTTGAGATGGTACCCCAACTGCAAATCTGTCAAGAACTTGAGCAATTGGCTAGTGATTTTGTGATTTTGGTTTTCCAGATGTTATGTGAGTGTTTGGATCACTTCTACATGATGTTTATGAGGTGTGTGTGTGGTTGGTTTGATTGGAATAGCTCTCTAACTCAAAACCCGATAGTGACTTGCCTTAGAAGGAAAAATTGGAAGTGAGAAGGAGATTTTGAGGAAAGAATCTATTTGATGGCTTTGGTGTACTCAAACTGAACACAATTGAGCTCTATTTATAGTAGAGCAAGTTTGTTTTGCAAGGAATAGTGAATGGCAACTGCAGCATAGGTTTGGCCAATGTTGAGCAATGAGAATCCAAGTTAACTCTAGTCATTCACTAGAGGTTAGCGCACAGGCTGCTGGTTCCCTTGGTTTTGGATAAGTCTTGACTGAATTCAGTTGGAAATGTGTCAGTCCATGCCACCTTGGGGCATCCATTGAATGCTCCAATCCAAAATTGGAGTCTTGTCCCTCTTTTAGGGATTTCTAGGTTTGGCATGCTACTTCTTGTTCCAAAGGCTTGGGAGGCTTGGGATCAAAGTTGTTTGCTCCTTGGTCCCCCCTTAAGGTGTTCAGATGGATAGAGTTGCTTGTCATTTGGACAAATTTGGAAAATCGAGCAAAATGTACAAATCTGCCTTGCTTTGGCAGTTTTCAGCAACGCATATTCCATTGTCATATCTCATGCCCCAAGTGGAATTTGATGGAGTTCTTGGCCATTTTGGAAAGCCCTCATATGATACAACAACTGTTTGATCATAGTTGGTTTTGATACTTTTTGGATCCAAGTGTCATACCCCAAATTTTGACCACTAAGATTCCCATCATTGTACAAATCATCATCACAATATGGGTGTGTCATTATGCCTCATCAGTCTCCCCAAAGATGGGTGAGCATTCACTACTATCAAAATTAGGGTTTCAAACCCTCTCAGAGTTCTTAGACAAATGATCACTCAAGAAATGACATGATATTTAACTTGTCTAACCTCTCAAACATCCACAATGAATCAAGAGGACTCCCACATCAAGGATTAAGCACAAGGTTGCTCCCTTCTAGGTGGATCAAGCTTCAAGATCGCCAGTATCACCAAATTAGGGTTTTGGTCGACCAGGGCCTCCAAATGGAAATTTTCCTCTGGGCATGAGCCAATGCTTCAAAGCATATCCTAATATACTCTATGGAACCTAATGAACCCAATCATCAAGTCAATTAGACCTCTGGGGATGCATTCATCAAAAATCAAGAATTAGGGTTTCTTGACCTAATTCACCCCTAAGTTGACTTTTGGGACCAATTATGAACCAAGACCTCAAGAGAGGATTTGAGGATCTCCATTTGGAACAATGGATTGATCCAAGAAGCTTGAGCAACAAGTTTCAATTTCATCTGAACCACAATTAGGGTTTCGCGGGAAAAGTTAACTGTAACTTTGACTTTTGACCAGGACATGCTCCCAAGCCCTAAGACATGATTCAGTACACTCTATACCGCCCATGGAACATGTCCATCAAGTTTGATTTAGGTCAAAGACATGATTTCCTGAAGAATTGCACAGTTTGGAATTCATCGGATAAAAAGTCAACTATGCACAAAAGTCAACTTTGACTTTTTGAGATTTTTCACAAAAATGGATTTTTAACCCTAAAATCATGTTAATGTATGATTTGAATCATCATTCATCAAGAAAAATCAAAGAAAATGAGATAACTTATAAAAGGGGTAACCGTAAAAACTTAGAAAAATTTTCTAAGTAATGGAAAAAAGTGACAAAGGCACCAACTTTGGAGGATCATAACTCCTAAACCATAAAGCCATTTTTTCCATCCAAAGCTTGATTTGTAGATCTCATTGCCCTCTACAAAAGCTTCATACTGACCTATGTCCAAATTCCTCATGGATTTTGAGTTATGGAGTGATCAAAATCAAGAAAAGTCACTTTGTTCCAACACTCAGTGAAAATTTCACTAAGTCAGATTTTGCCTTACTTTTTTCAAAATGTAGGGACATTTTTCACTTGGATCTAAAAAGTATCAAAACCAAATATGATCAAACAGTTGTTGTATCATATAAGAGCTTTCCAAAATGGCCAAGAACATCACCAAATTAAACTTGAGCCATGAGATATGACATTGGCAAGTTGCCTTGCTGAAATCTGCCAAGGCAAGGAAGAATTTTGCACTTTTGCTCGATTTGCCAAAATCAGCCAATTCCAAGCCTTGTCATCACTTTGGACACATCTGAGGATTGAATCTAAAGGGAACAATCACTGAGCCAAGCCTCCAAAGTCCTTGGAATAAGAAATAGCATGCTAAACCTAGAATTGCCCAAAATAGGGACAAGACTCCAATTTTGGATTGGAGCATTCAATGGAAGCACCAAGGTGGCATGGACTGAGCTATTAGCAACTGAATTCGGTCAAGACTTATCCAAGACCAACGGGACCAGCAGCCTGTGCCCTAACCTCTAGTCAATGGCTAGAGGAGACTTGGATTTTCATTTGCCAACATTGGCCAACCCTACTCAGCAGTTGCCATTCACTATTCCTTACAAAACAAACTTGCTCTACTATAAATAGAGCTCAATTGTAATCAGTTTAAGTACACCAAAGGCCTACAACACTTGCCTTTCTCAAAATCCACTTCTCACTCTCAAAAATGCCTTTCTTAGCAAGTCACTATCGGGTTTTTCATTAGAGAGCAATTCCACTCAAACCAATCACACACACACCTCATATACATCATATGTGAGCTGATCAAACACTTAAACAACATCTGGAACACTGATTTCTCAGAATCACCAGTCAATTTCTCAAGGTTTTAACCAAGTTGCAGTTGAGATGCCATGAAGTGATCCAACCAATTTCAGTCAAGTCCAAGCATTCAGACATACTCCATAGGGTGTAGGGAAGCTGTTCAGATCATCACAATTCATCTGTAACACCTCCAACTCAGAAATCAATTTGCTCTTGCTGTCACGACCTAGAGGTAAGCTTAAACTTGGTCATCTCTCAATCTATGCATATTTCCTCGCACAATACTTTTGCCAAATGTTCATAATCATGCATGGAATGTTTCCCCTCAAGTAATTGCTTTCTTTGAATCATGTATCAAAAATCCCAGCCTTCATGCAAAATTTAGGGTTCTTGAAGATTTATCGTGATTTCTTGTTTTATGCTTAATTTAAATGAAATTAATTGTCATAAACATGATCGTGAGGTGAAAACGAGCAGATTGATATGTGGATTGCATGATATAATCAAGTATTCAGTGAGATTGGATAAAAAAGGCAAATATGGGCAAAGCTGAAAAACGCGCGTGTTCTTCAGTTGTTCTTGGCGCCATTTCTCTCAAATTCAAATATTTGAATTTTGTGATTTTATTTAATTGATTCAAAAATTAATTTCTCTCTGAGTTTTAATGATTTTGAGTTGATTCTTTTTTTAATAATTCACAAAAATGTTAAAATATTTTATTTTATGAAAAAATCCCAAAAATATTATTTATTTCAAATAATTTATATTTTTGCAAAGAATTAATATTTTAATTGTTTTTGACATTTAAAATATTTTTTCCTTCTTAATTTTTCATATTTTATTGACTTCTAATCATTTTGTAGGGCAAAAATTGATTTATGAAGCATTAATCCAAGATCACAATTTGTTTTCCACATGTTAAACAATTTTGTTCATTTTAATTGAATATTTTATTCAATCAAAACACATTTTGAAAACAAATTAGGGTTTTTGATTAATTCAACCCTCATAAATCATTCTCAAAACACTTTTGGGCCTCTAATAGAGTGTAAGACCCAACCCTTTGTACATTCAACCTATTTTGGGCCTCACTTATGGTATAAGTCCCGTTGTATTTCAAAAAGTTCGACGCGATCATCATCCGTTGAAAAACAAATCTTGGGCCTACCCTTGAGTAGTAAGACCCATTTCTTTTTCTTTAAACCTTTTGGGCCTCTAATAGAGTGTAAGACCCAACCCCTTTGTACATTTAACTTTTTGGGCCTCACTTATAGTATAAGTCCCTCTGTACAAGTGAACGGCGCGATCTTCGCCTTTTAAAAATAAACTGGGCATCTCCTCGAGCTATAAGACCCATTCAAAACTTTTGGGCCTCTAATAGAGTGTAAGACCCAATCCCCTTTTAACCAAAACAACTTTGGGCCTCAGATATTGTATAAGCCCCTCTGCGTTAAAAGAAAACCTCGGCGCGATCGCCATTTCAAAACGAAAAATCATCTGGGCCTACCCTCGTGTTATAAGCCCCACTCTTTTTCTTTTGGGCGCCTTGAGAGAGTGTAAGACCCATCCCTTTGTACAACAAATAAAAATTTTTGGGCCTCAGTCACTTGTATAAGTCCCTCTATACAAAACAACAGTGCAATCACTGGTAAAACCCTGGGCCTCTCCTTGAGCTGTAAGCCCCAAATCTTTCTTTTTCAAAGCACTTTCTCCTTTGATTTTGAAATATACGGTTGTTTTCAATCTTTCTTTGTTGAATAACTAACCAAACAGCATGGAAGCTCTACAACCGAGTAAGTGTTTATATGCTTTCATTTACCGCTTTCATATACATATAACTGTATTGTGGGGCTGGTTCGCTGTAAGTCTTCTTTCATATCCTCGTTCACAATACGCAAACATCAACAACTCCTTCCTGTAGCACCCCAAAATTTACCCTAGTGTTTCTAACACTTTTGGCTTATGCTTCATTTCATTTGCATCGTCATTTCTGCATTTGCATAGTTTCTTTTGAGCATGGGATCGAGATATCTTTCTGCAGCTCATGGCGTCATCATTTCCAGTATCATTTCCAACAATGTTTAGAGCCAAGCAAATAGCTTTCAAAGTCTTTTTGAGCAATTATTTTGCTCATTAGACATTTTGACGATCAGAAACTATGGCAGTTATTTTTTTGATCAGCGATTCTGCACCAGACGGTTATTTTCAGCAGTATTCCGAGCACAAAACGGAATTCACAGCGTATTTCAAGTGTGTTTCGGTGTTACTCAGTGGAAATATCAAATTTTGAGTTTCAGAGGCTTAATGGTTTCAAAACAGCTATCAGAGGTCACTTTTCCAAGTTCCCCTCCAAAAGGTGCCAAAATTCAAAATTTGCACTGAGTAACAGGTACAGCGTATCTGATAACCGGTTACCCTTTGGTTTTTCTGCGCAATTCTCCAGTTTTTGAACTGAGTAACCGGTTAGCAGATATGCTGTAACCGGTTACTCCGGGCAAAATTTGAAAATTTCAGATTGCATCATTAGTGATTATGCGATTGACATGTGCACATGTGGGAAGGATCTAGAGTTGATCCAATTTCATTATTTTCCACCCAAATTCACTCCATCACTTTCCACTCTAATTCCACACTTTTTTCTCCCAAATTTCTCTCTTAATCTCCATTCCACTCATTAACCCACACTCCAAAACACATTTGAATTCCTAACCTAACATCTATTTAAGTGAATTCATTCCAAACCTCACATAACTTTGATCCATTTTCTGAATTTTCTACACATTTCACTCCAATTTTCTCTCAACCTCTTTCATTCCAAAACCCTCAATCAAAGTTCCACCATCAAAGTTCAACAAATTTTGCATTGAAATTTGTTGATCTTGGAACTAAACCTTCATCCATTCACTAGTTCTTGAAGGAATTCTGATTTTGCTACTATTTTGCTTTTGGATCTAAGTTCTTGGAAGTGATTTTGGAGAAGCTTGAAGCAAGTTCATCACATTGCATTTATTTTGCATTTTCTCTTGAAGACTGCATTGGATCTTTGAATTTCTTTCTTAGATTCATCAATTGCAGCCTATCAACCCTGCACCAAAGCAATTCTCAGCTTTGTAGGTTGATAAATTTTAGATCTACTTTTCATTTTAGCTTATTTTGCTTGTTCACAATGTAGATCTTGAATTTGTTGTGTTTGATCCTTTGGATTGTGGATTTGATTGTTGTTGCTGGTTGATTGATGTGTGTTTGCTGGTTTTGAGATGTAATTTTCGTGCATATTGAGATGCCCTAACATGCAGGTGATTGGAGAAGTGATAAGCTGCTAAAAAGTGATTCTGAACACTTATTTTTGAATTCTGCTGCTGTGTAACCGGTTACAGCATATCTGCTAACCGGTTACACTGTGTATTTTTCAGCGTGTTTGTGCATTTTTGAACTGTGTAACCGGTTAGGAGTGATGCTGTAACCGGTTACCACTGAAGCAGAACTTGATTTTCTTGCATTCTCTTGGTTGTTTGAGATCCTTTTCATGTTTAAACTTTAAGGATTGATATGATGATGATTTTTGGATCATTCTTGAGCTGTTGCACCTCGCACCATTGTATGAACACAATTTTTCGACACGCGACTTTTGGTTTTCATTCGATAAATGTGGATGCTTGTGTCGTTGATTTCTTGATGCAATGAACACATACACACACTCACTTGTTGATCATGTTCATTGTGCATACTTGTATCCAATTTCATGATGTGCACATACGCGCACTCATTTGATCATATCCTATATGTTGATCATGCTGTGAACACATACGCGCACTCATTTGATCATATGCTATATGTTGCATTCTTCCACGATGCTTGCAAGGTTATTCAACATGGTGTGTGGTTTGTTTATGATCATGATTAATTGAACAATGTATATGGTTTGATGCACGTTTGCTCTGCCTTGATTGAATCGTATTCAAATGCGGTGCATGCTATCCTGATTTCACATCTGAGTTTTGCATAAAGTGTTGTCATATGTGCTGTCCATGTGTACATGTATGCTGTTTGACCTTTTTACACCTGTTTTCATGCTGAGTTTCATGCTGTTGAATGCTGTTTGGTGTATGTGCATGATTTCATTGCTGTTCTGAAGCAAATGTGCTGTTGAAGGTGCGGTACCTTCTCTTTTCACTCTTTTATTCCCTTGGATCTCAAGACTTGTTTAAGTCTTGTATTCCTTTCCCCTTAGAGCTACCTAGTCCAACTTAATTTCCGATTAAGCTTGGAGTAGGACTAGCATTAGGTTTTAGGTAGTCGTCTCTCCTAAGCCTCACTAACCATAGGATCTCTTTTGCATGATAACATTAGGACTCTTAGTTTCCCTTTAGAGTTTCCTTTGGGTCTTCTCTCTTCTCATTTAAAAACTTCTTGAAAACACTTAATAAAGATAAAGTGTATTGCGCACGAGCCTTAAGCGTGGGGAATGAGAAATGAGGGGCTTCCTCTCATCTTTCTAGAGTGCTTAGCGGGCGTCCTGTCTTGGGACGATTCGTTAAGTATTCGTCCCTGTGCCCTAGACTTTGGTGCAATGCAAGTTATGAACTAACTTAAAAAGAAAACACTTCTGTCTAAAAAACACAAAAACAAATTCAAATCTTTTTATCCTTTGGGATTGTTGGGTTTCAAATTTCATTTTCAGAAAAGAGCTCGTCGCTCACGTAAAAAACACTTACCCATTCGTGGTCGTACCCACGAACAACATCAGCTCTGATTCCTCTCTGTCGTCCGATTGAGGATATGTAGGCACAAGACAGCGATTGTCTTGGCAAGCAACCTTCCCCCACAGTTCCCGTTCGAACTACGTTGAGTCTGACTTTCCCATTGCACTGAGGGAGTACGTAGGCCTAGGGCATCGAATATGTCCTACCGAGTCCGTCTTAGTCACCCCCCATCCCCGTTTTCTTGTGTTCAGCCATAGATAGTAGGACAGCTCACCCTCCGTTTAGACAACAAGCGTGGATCGCATCGAGTACGATGGATGCGTGGGGTGCTAACACCTTTCCCTCATATAACCGACTCCTGAACCCAGACTATGGTTGCGATGACCATGTCTTTACCCCTTTCTCTTCAGGTTTATGCAGTGTTTCCTTTCCCACTTTCGGGATAAATACACATTGCTGGCGACTCTGTGTTTTCTGCGCCACTCTCGTGTTTGTACCATTGGATGCGAATCTTTCAGGAGTGACATTTCCCCTTCATTTAATCGCTAAGCGGCAAGCCTCTGGATCATCTACATCCATGCCACTGTCCCTCTTTTAGCATGAGAAATTCCTAAGGAAAGATGGCATTGCTCTACACTGAGTTAAAGTCTTCTCCTTCAGGTCAAAAACCCTTATAAAGGAGATTATGGTATTGTTGGATTCACATATCCTAGTTAAAGTAATCCTCCTTTATAAATCAGTCACCCGACAGTTGTGACAAACAAACCCCTTTTTAGAGATGACAAATTCTCTCTAAAGACAACACCTTTTAGCTTCACATCTTGGGCTTCGAAGAAGATACAAATAGACCCTTAAGCTTCACATATTGGGCTTTGAACAAGATACAAACCACCTTTAACTTCACATCTTGGGCTTTGAACAAGACACCAAAACACCATTTCCTCCCATAGAATAGGAGGAACTATGACCGCTCTTATTTCCTTGTTTCAGAAAAAACGGGAATACGTAGGCATAAGATTGAAAGAAAAATCTTAGCGAGCACACTAAACAAAAACATAAAATCCCATACTTTTATACATCCGTCCTAACATCTTAACCTCCCACCAATCGACCGAACACTATTTTTAACAAAATTAACCTAAAAGAGACCCCGAATCTTTGTAGCATTTGTAAACCAACAGTTTTGACTGTTTAACCTCAGTTTGCAAGCAGGGTTAATTTGAGACATCTATTTCCCTTCCTTCATCAGATTCAATAGGATACAAAATGAATCGAGCTGTAGATACCAAAGAGCGGTAGTGCTTCACAACCACATCAAAAATTGCTCGCTACAGAAAAATGGCGACTCCACTGGGGACAACGAGATCTTGTTCTCTTCCCATCTATTAGGTGGAAACTTTAAAAGTGGCGCCCCGTGGGGCCGGTCTTTCTTTCTTTCTGGGATAGGACTCTTTGTTGACTTCACTAGGATCTTAGGTCAAAAAACCCTTTAAGTGGGGAAGGAACCACAGAATAGCGTCTCCGCCGGGGAGCCATTTTCTGTCAGGAACATAAGATTCATAGCTTTTAAAAGGCTAGGACATTAGGAAAAATATATATATTGCTTTTCCTAATTGATATCCGTGTTTATTTTTCTGCTAATGGGAATGCGTGTGATGCCACATGTGGAAAGATTGAGTATACACTTAAGATAAGTGATGTCAACGAGGTCGACCATCAACCTCAGTGGAGGCTTCCCAATGCAACCCATTCCCTCTCATAGGCAATGGGCCGATTATGACGTCTGGGAAGCTGAGGAGTCAACCCTTTTGTAGTGCGGAAGCTATCGGAAATAGTTGTCACACGATACTACCCTCATTTGAGGCTGATGATCTATTCTCGGTGAATAGCATTTACTCTAAGATTTCATACAGCTCACTGGCAATCCGCTTGCTGTTTGTTATCCTGGGAGGAGCTGATGATTTTGAGTACAGGTACAAAAATCACCCTAGTATAAACCTTTGGGGATGGGTAGAGCCTTGACTTCATGACAACGACCCTTTGACCCCATGTTTTTTCTATGCTTTTGTGTGCTACATTCATGCATTCATTTAAAAAACATTAAACCATTCAAAAAAAATTTATCTTCTAGTCTCCCCATTTTTTCAAAATAAACTAAGACTGTGATTGCAAATATCAGAGAAAAGGATTACGCTAATGGATTTCGGTAGAAGGAGAACTCATAAGTACACCTTCAGGATTCCAAAACTAGAGGATTTAAGAGGTTTGGCGAGGATGATCACAAACCAAGAGGCTTTCAGAGCCAAGTAAGGAGGTTTGTTATCTCTGCTAAGAGTCCATGTGATTGAGGGAATCATGGATGCGCTCATTCAGTTCTACGATCCGGTCTATCATTGTTTCATGTTCCCGGATTACCAGCTAGCACCAACGCTAGAGGAATATTCTCATCTGATTGATCTACACATTACAGATCAAGCTCCATTTTCTGGACAGGAAGAAATTCCCAAGAATCAGACCATTGCAAGAGCAATTCATTTGGACGAGTCTGAGGTCAGGACTCACATGACCACTGAGGGTGGCATACAAGGTTTGCCAGCCCAGTTCTTGACAAACAAAGCCCTGTACTTCGCCAGTATCGGGAACGTGACTACTTTCGAAAGAATCTTTGTTTTACTCACCTACGGGTTATTCTTGTTGTCCAACATTAATAACTTCGTCGATATCAACTCCATTAAGGTTTTTCTCATTGGAAACCCTGTGCCGACTTTGCTCGCAGATGCGTATCATTCTGTACACTTGGGAAATTTCTACAGCGGAGGGGAGATCACATGCTACATACCTCTGCTTTATAAATGGTTTATCTCTCACTTGCCTAAGTCTGCTGCTTTTTGGGATCACAAAAGTGCCTTACGTTGGTCGCAGAAAATCATGTCCCTCACCAACTTTGACATAGATTGGTGTAATAGGATTTATGACGGAATCAGGATCATTGAACATTGTGGAAACTTCCCCAACATACCCCTTATAGGAACTAAGGGAGGAATCAATTACCATCCAGTTCTTGTTCGTCGTCAATTTGGATACCCGATGAGGAACGTCCCACGGAGTGCTCATCTGGAAGGTCTTTTCTTCAAGGAAGGAGAAAGTGACAGAGCACTAAAGACGGAAATAGTGCATGCTTGGAAACATGTTCATAAGAAAGGACGAGAGTCTCTAGGAAAACCCGACTGTGTCTCGGTGGAGCCTTATCCCCACTGGGTGCAAACTAGAGCTCTCAAGCTAAAGATGCCTTATCCTTGTCATGGAGTTCTTCCACCGAGGGAGTCTGTCATGTACTTCATGAATGAGACTGAAAAGCTTCAGGTTACTCTCAACAAAGTTCAACGGGAGAGGAGGTCTTGGAAGAACAAGTACCGCACCCTCAACGTGGAGTGCATCAAAATACAGCAATTACTGAGAGAGAAAGATGCTCTGATTGAAATTCTGGAGCAACATGTGGTAGAGAATCAAGATGACCAAAGGAATTTGCTCACTCCTTTCACCTGGCAAAGGAATGACAACCAGACAACGGCCCAAGAGCCCCTGTCAAAGAAAAGGAAAGTACCAGAGTCAGCACCCGATTTCTCTTCAGAGAGGACTCGGGACCCATTAGCTTAGGTTTTTGTTTCTTCACCTTGTAATCTAATGTATTTCCATTTCTGTACACCTTTGAATTCAATAAAAAGGGGTTTCCCCACTGTTTGATATTTGCAATCTAATTGTCGAAGTTTATTTTGATTAAACCAAAAAACAATTAATATAATCATTGCATTCATCATTCTCACACCGCGTATTCTTCTTACTTACGAATCTCACGTTTGTGTCTCGGTTCTAGAGTCAAACTGTCTCATTCGTACAATACTCGGGCCAATCATCAGAAAAAGATGGATGATCTTGAGGAAGAAAACAGAGAGTTGAAAGAAGAGATTGACGCTCTGAGAGTACAAAGGACTGTGATCTCAGAGATCACCTCAACGCCCATAGTGGAGAAGTATGATCCTAGGTATCAAATGCCAAAAGATCGTCCTTGGGGCATGTTTGTTAACTATATCCCTGAAGGTTACAAACTTCGCGAAACGCCAAGATTCACTATCGTAGTCACGGTCCCACCCCATGTGGTGCACACTATCCCGGAAGGACAGATTCCGCCGATACCTTCTGGTAAGAAGGAAACTTTGTTCGATAGAATGGATGAATTCCAGGAACAATTCCTGGAATTGCAGAAAGAACTGCAAGCCATCCGCGGTCAGGATATATTTGGAAAGGACGCCGCAGACCTCTGCTTGGTCCCCAATGTGAAAGTTCCGCACAAATTTCAAGTGCCCGACTTTGAAAAATACAAGGGTAACTCTTACCTTCAGATCCATCTGGTGATGTACGCTCGGCGAATGTCAGCTCAGACGGAGAATTAGGACCTACTGATACACTACTTTCAGGATAGTTTAACCGGTGCCTCATTAAAATGGTACATGGGTTTAAACCGTACTACGATTAGTACATTCAGAGATCTTGGTACTGCCTTCGTCCAACAATACAAATACAATTTGGACATGGCACCGGACAGAGATCAACTCAGATCAATGTTACAAAAGGACAAGGAAACCATTAAGGAGTACGCTTAGAGATGGCGCGAAATTACCGCTCAAATTTGTCCACCTCTTGAGGAAAAAGATATGACAAAGATCTTCTTAAAGACGTTAAGCTCATTTTACTATGACAGAATGGTTGCCAGTGAGGCCAGTGATTTCACCGAGATGGTGGGCATAGGAGTTCGTCTTGAGGAAGTCGTCCGAGAAGGACGTTTGGTAAAAGACGCTGGATCATCAAGTAGTACAAGACGATATGGTAGTGCTCTCCCTAAGAAAAAATAGAAAGATATTGGGAATATCTCTCTCAGAAAGCAAAGGCGACGTTATCAACCGGTAGCAGCTGTGACTCCTACTATCAGCTCTGCGCCTATTCCTACGTATCAACCTCAGGTTGCACAGAGCCAACCTAATTAGCAAAGGACACAATAACCTCTTCAGCAGGCTCATCCTCCATACAATAACAACCGTACAACATGGCCACCAGGGTTTGATCCTATACCCATGTTGTACGCAGAACTATTTCCGCTACTACTGGCTAAGGGGCACATCCAGACTAAGTCTCCTCTTACAGTACCGAAAAATCCTCCTTTTTGGTTTAAGGTGGACCAGGCAATGCCTTATCATCAAGGAGGACCACGGCATAACATAGAGAATCGTCTCAATTTCAAATCCGACGTGCAAAAGCTTGTTAGGAGCGGGCTCTTATCTTTCAAAGATACGAATCCCAATGTTCTCACAAACCTGCTGCCTCAACATGAGAAAGCTGCAGTAAACCTAATTGAGAAAGAATTTAACAATATCTATCAAATTCACAATGTACTCTTGTTGAGGACCAATCTGGTCAAGATGCATTGTAGACAGAGTGGGTACGGCCATGTGCCACCTCATAATTATCACCAGTGTGATGTCTGCTCTAAACACAATCAAGGATGTTCTGTGGTGCAAGCAGCTCTACAGGAACAGATGGATCTCTGATGGATCCAAGAGCACAGAGTTCGTGGGGTTAACATGCTTTACACGAATTCCAACGTCATTCAGAACCATGACATCCGTGCGATGAATGTCAACCTGGTGGTAATGCATTTAAGTCAAAGCCAGTATCATAATCTTTCGCGGCACGATTACAGTTCTTGTCTGACTAGCTCGGTAAACAAACAGGGATACTCTTTCATACAGGAGGCCCTCCAGCGTCAGATCGATCTTGGATGGATCTAGGACTACCATGATAAGAATCCCTATCAGATCAATATGGTTCAAATATTCGACATTCGCTTGATGAATACCAACTTAGTAGAGCTGCATGCTGAGCAGGCCCGACTCAGATTCCCGATATCACATAATTATCACAGCTATAAAGCGGGTTGCGAAAACGATCAGGGATGTGCCCTTGTCCAGGAAGCACTCCAGCACTTGTTAAATCATTGGTGGATGCCAATCTACATGGATGAAGATACTCAGCAAATTAGTATCAATAACAGAAACCCCACTCGGCGTCAAAGTCAGGATGTCCGACTTGTGGAAGCTAACCTATTGAGGTTACATTGTATTCAAAGTGGGTGTGGCCAGGTGCCACCACACAATTATGAATGTTGTGGAGTCTGTTAGGAAAGTAACCAAGGGTGCAACCTTGTGCGAGCAGCTCTCCAAGGGCAGGTGGATCGTGGAGAGATCCGCCCATATCCAGGTTTCGGACCCATCAATTGGTCGCTGAACTACCTTGCCAGTCAAATTGAGGATGTTGTCGTCATCTCTGATCATCAGAGGACCAGGAATGTTTTTTCCATTACCCCTCTGCTTGACGAATCAAGAATTCCCAACCAGGAACGGATCGAGATTACGTACGATGGTCAGAAAAACCAGAAGGTTCCCATAGTCTTATATATGCCGGGACCACTACCGTATGAATCAGCTAAGGCAATCCCTGACAAATACGGTGCAATGATAATTGAAAATGGAATGGAAATTCCATTACCCTCCGTCGTGAATATTGCAGACATCTGTCGTGCAACACGGAGTAGTAGAATCTTCATCAGAGGAGTTGGAGAATCCAACAAAGAAAAGGAACTTCAGACGGAACTTCCTGATCCACCAGTTGATCAATCCTGTAATCCCGACCTTTCAAAAAATAATGATGAGATGCTGAAGCTCATCCAAAGGAGTGAATACAACATTGTCGATTAGCTATTACATACTCCTTCAAAGATCTTGGTATTATCACTGTTACTCAGTTCAGAAGCGCACAAGGAGGCTCTACAAAAAGTTTTGGAGCAACCCTTCGTAGAACAGGATGTAACCATCAGACAGTTCGATAGTATTGTCTCTAACATCACTTCCTACAACAATTTGGGGTTTAGTGATGAGGAATTACCTGAAGAGGGTCGCCGTCATAACATGGCGCTCAATATCACAGTCAACTGCCAGGACGATGCTTTAGCCAGCGTACTGGTAGACACAGGGGCAGCCCTGAATGTTATGCCGAAGTCCACTTTGATGCAATTATCATTCAAAGGCCCTTCGATCAGAACCAGCGAGGTCGTCGTCAAAGCGTTCGATGGATCCATAAAAACGGTTATCGGCAAAGTTGAACTTCCAATAACTATTGGTTCTCACACTTTCCAAGTTACTTTCCATGTCATAGACATCCGGGCAACTTACAGTTGTTTATTAGGAAGACCTTGGATACATCAGGCTGGTGCGGTTACCTCGACCGTCCACCAAAACCTAAATTTCGTCTAGAATGGTCAACTCATCACAGTCTGTGGGGAACAGGCCTTGCTCGTCAGCAATTTATCGTCATCCACTTATGTGGAACAAGAAGGGATAATCGGAACCCAGTTCCAAGCACTTTCGCTACACAAGGACGAACAATCCGGAGGAGGAACTTTGATTTTGTCATACAAAGATGCTATTAAAGCAGTCGAGAGTACCGATACAACAGGATAGGGACAACTTGTCATTCCTACTAGCAATGAAACAAAGAAGGGTCTTGGTTTTTCTACAACCTGTACCCGGACAGCTGCTAACAATGAAAGTCTTCATCCCATTCAGGATTTCTTCCACAGTGGAGGTTTCCTTCACCCAGTGTCTCAAATAGTCCATGCTATCAATGAGGAGGGTCCCTCCGACACAGATGAACAATGGAAGTCCTATATTAACGAGGACAGTTATATGTCTCAGGAAGAGGTGCCTACGCCATTTTTCTATCCCGCACAGAGTCCGAGATTTATACCACGGTCAGATGTCGAAATGATATACGAAGGTTATGATTCGGAAGGATGTCGTGCTCCGTCAGATTCATTAGAGGAGGACACTCTGATGAAAGACAACTTTGACCACAATTACTATGGCCCGATGGATGGCCTGCCAATGTGGCAGCCTTACCCAGGAGACTTAGGGCCAGAAAGTCAGCCATGTAATGAAACTCAGCTGAGCATCATTGAACAGAATACCTGTGTCCCCACCATGTCATGGGATCAACACTCAGGTCATTCAGAAATTACTCAACATGACGATGAATTTGCAACGTTTGCAGGACTTGAATTCATCAACTATGCTTTTCCAGAGGTCAACGTCATCGAGAGGGATGACTCCTCCAGTTCGAAAGAAGTGTGGGACACCCTGGGACAACCGAGTGGAAAATACCACTATATGGTCAAGTACACCGCTCCCCGAAAGCTCTCGTATCAGGCTCGAAGATATCCAACCAACTGGATAGGGAGATACAGCTGAGAGCACCAATGCTATGCAAAATGCGACAGAGGAATTTTCCTACGACAACTCTGCCTGGGAGACAGATTCCAATGATCCTACTCCACCAGAAATCAGCATCATTTCTGAAGACAAATCAAGGAAGGTGCCAGACTTTGTGATTCACCGAGGAGTTCGCCGCCAATGGGTTGCTGTCGATGTTCCAAGGATTGTTCATAAGTCAAAGTAATTGCCATCTTTAACCTTTCACCTTGCCCAGGTGAAACGGATGTTTTAATAGGGCTCGCTTTCTGTAAATTTTCCCTCTTCGCTTAGCCCAAAGCGACAAAGTTTTGTTTTATAGGGCTTTAGTTTCAAGAATTGACTTGTTCATTAATAAAATAACGATCTGTAATTTCCGCATTAATTGCTGTTTTCTCTTTTTGCTTTTCTCAGAAAATGGTAATCCTAAAAAAAAAATACACTGCACACACTTTTGCATTTTCTCTATCTCTTCTAAACACAAATCATAACGTCATGCAGATTGCTTGTTTTAAACCCCGTTGAAACATATGATCCGATGCCTTCTCCCAACTTTGAGTTCCCGGTATTTGGGGCTGAAGAAGAAGTTGACAATGAAATTCCAGAAGAGATCTCCTGATTACTCAGACAAGAGGAAGGGTCCATTGAACCTCACAAAGAGTCGTTGGAAATGGTAAACTTGGATTCATAAAAGGAGAGAAAAGAAATCAGGATTGGGGCACTACTCAGTCCAACTGCCAAAGAGAGTTTGACAAAGCTTCTCAAAGAATTCCCCGATGTATTCGCTTGGTCCTATCAGGACATGCCAGGGTTTGATACCAGCATCGTGAAACATCACTTACCGTTAAGATCGGAATGTCCGCCATTAAAGAAGAGATTGAGACACACTCACCCGGACATGGCCATCAAAATCAAATAGGAGGTACAAAAATAGATTGAATCCCAACAAATGCACCTTCAGTGTCCGTTCAGGGAAACTCTTAGGGTTCATCGTCAGCTAGAAAGGAATTGAGGTCGATCCCGACAAGGTCAAGGCTTTTCGAGAAATGCCTTCTCCGAAAACTGAAAAACAAGTCAGAGGATTCCTGGGACGTTTGAACTACATCTCCAGATTCATATTCCTCATGACCGCGACATGTGCGCCGATTTTAAAACTACTAAAAAAGAATCAGGACTGCGTTTGGACAGAAGACTACCAAACTGCCTTTGACAGTATTAAGGAATATCTGTTGAATCCTCCGATTCTATCACCTCCAGTGGAAGGAAGGCCACTAATCATCTACCTCACAGTCTTGGAAGACTCAATGGGGTGTGTACTTGGCCAACAAGACGAAACCAAACGGAAAGAGTCTGCCATTTACTATTTGAGCAAGAAATTCACCGACTACGAGACTCGGTACACTATGCTCGAGAAAACTTGCTGCGCTTTGGGTTGGACAGCCAAACGTCTACGCCAGTACATGATTCGTCACACTACTTGGTTGGTCTCCGAGATGGATCCAATCAAGTACGTCTTTGAAAAGCCTGCTCTCACGGGAAGGATTGCCCGTTGGAAGATGTTGTTATCAGAATATGACATTGAGTACCATGCTCAGAAAGCCGTCAAAGGAAGTATTATGGCTGATCATTTAGCTCATCAACCGATTGACGATCAGGAATCAATCGGGTTCGACTTCCCAAACGAAGATGTCATGTACCTAAAAATGAAAGACTGCGACGAACCGCTACCCAGTGAAGGGCCAAAACCAGGTTCCCAGTGGGGACTTATCTTTAACGGAGCTGTCAATCATTACGGAAATGGAATTGGGGCAATAATTGTTACCCCTCAGGGTACCCACATTCCTTTCACCACTCGACTTGCGTTTAAATGTACAAACAATGAGGCCGAATACGAAGCTTGTATTATGGGTCTCGAAGAAGCGATTGATATAAGGATCAAAAACTTGGACGTATATGGCGACTCAGCCCTGGTTATCAATCAGATAAAGGGAGATTGGAACACATACCAATCAGGATTGATTCCTTACAAAGACTATGCAAGAAGGTTGTTACCCTTCTTCAACAGATCGAGTTTCATCACATCCCTCGTGATGAGAATCACATGGCTGATGCATTAGCCACTCTCTCTTATATGATTAGTGTAGGTCAATGGAACGACCTACCTTAGATCGACATAATGTGCCTTGAAAGGCCCGCTTACATCTTCAAGATTGAAGCAGTCATAGATGACAAATCTTGGTATCACGATATCAAATGCTTCCTTTAGAAACAAGAGTACCCTCCGGGGGCATTCAGAAAGGATAGAAAGACCCTCAGAAGACTGGTTGGAAACTTCTTCCTGAGCGGTGATACTCTCTATAAGAGAAATTTTGACATGGTCTTGCTCTGATGCGTAGACAGACCAGAGGCAGACATGCTGATGAAAGAAATTCACAAAGGATCATTTGGCACTCATGCCAACGGACACACAATGGAGAGAAAAATTCTGAGAGTAGGGTACTATTGGTTGGCAATGGAATCCGACTGCTACAAGTACATGAGGAGGTGTCACAAGTGTCAGATATACTCCAGTAAAATTCATGTACCGCCTACACATCTCAAGGTTCTTTCTTCCCCATGGCGTTTTTCCATATGGGGAATCGACATGATTGGCATGATTGAACCCAAAGCTTCGAATGGACATTGATTCATCCTGGTAGCCATTAACTACTTCACCAAGTGGGTCGAAGCAGCGTCGTACGCTAATGTAACCCGACAAGTGGTGGTCCGATTTATCAAAAATAATATCATCTGCCGTTATGGTGTTCCAAACCAGATCATTACTGATAATGGATCTAACTTGAACAATAAGATGATGGAAGAGTTGTGTGCAGAGTTCAAGATCGAACATAATAACTCATCTCCCTATTGACCCAAGATGAACGGAGCGGTAGAAGCGGCTAACAAGAACATCAAGAAGATTGTTCAAAAGATGGTTGTAACCTACAAAGATTGGCACGAGATGTTACCCTTTGCTCTTCACGGTTATCAAACATCTGTCCGCACTTCAACAGGGACTACCCCTTTCTCTCTAGTGTATGGCATGGAAGCAGTGCTCCCCGTAGAAGTAGAGATTCCATCAATCCGGGTATTGATGGAAGCTAAGCTTACAAAAGCCGAATGGTGTCAAAGTCAACACGATGAACTGAATCTGATTGAAGAGAAACGAATCGCGGCACTATGCCACGGTCAGTTGTATCAACAAAGAATGAAGAGGGCGTTCGACAAAAAGGTCTGACCTCGCGTCTTCAGAAGAGGAGACCTTGTGCTCAAAAATATACAATCATTTCTCACTGATTCTCGGGCCAAATGGACTCCGAACTATGACGGCCCCTATGTGGTCACGAAAGCTTTCTCAGGCGGCGCCTTGAGACTTGCAACCATGGACGGAGAGGAATTTTCCTACCCCACGAATGTTGATGTAGTCAAGAAATACTTCGCCTAAAAAAAAACGTCTCGGTGGATTGAAAACCCGAAAGGGCGGTGCAGGCAAAAGTTATAGACAAAAATAAATAAAAAATCATCCTGGTGGATTGGAAACATCACAGTACAATCCAGGCAAAAGTTAGGGATAATGGCAAGTAACTATGTTCAACAGAGGCAAGTCCCTCAGCAGCAGCAGTTACACCATCCATCGAAGGAAACTCCTGTCAAGGTTATCTTCGACAGAAGCTCAGGATGTTCCGAATTCAAAGTTGGTAGAAGGATAGTGGTCGTTATGTTTCAACGTAGCCCTTTTCCCTGTAAATTACCATTTTCCAACTTTGTAAATACTATATGGAATCACGCGTTTGGCTGATTTCCAGCCTATCAATAAAATTTGAGCCCTTGTGCTTTTGTTTACAATTCTTATTTGTTTTAGCTTTACAGAACAACATTTTAATATGATTAACGATTCTTGAAATAAAACAAAAATGAATTTACTTGAAAAACTTTTTCTGCTTTAAAATAAAGATGACAATTTCTTTTGACTGTTAAACATCAGAAGAACATCAACCGCTTCTCCAGAAGTAAGCGAACTTCAAATTGCAGAATCAAAGTACTCCTTCTAACCCAGTACACCTGAATGAAGGGATCAACTGTGTCAGAGACCTTGTTTCGTCTGACATGCCTCGACCGAGTTCTCATCTCCTAAGCCCGACCAACATAGTTCCCCGCGAGGACTACTTCTCCTAAGCAAGGTAGAATTGCTACTTTTGGACCAACGGTACTTCTTCGCCCCGCGATGGCTGAGTATCCAGTTGTGTTCATCCATTAGTTTGTATGTCGCGTCAGTTTTGTCAGCATATACATACATACATCATGCATTATTGATTTGCATACACATTTCATATTGCATCCCTATCACTCCAGTCGGTCTTATCCCTAGTGATAGTTGTCTTCTCGGTCGAGTTATCAGTTCTTTCCTCGATTAGGAAATGTTGCATTTAAATAATCTCTCCTCCAGTTTATTTCTGGATTGAAGTTGGGTCCCTGACCACTTTGATAACTTGAACCTCTAAAAGACCAGAGAATCTTTAACAAATGTCACTCTTCGCCATTGAAGATGATATCCTTGCTTTCCCGGATTAAGGAAAATCCCAAGAGAAAGCCGCCTAATCAGAGATTCAGTGGTACAGCAGTTTCTCCAAAAAAACCACTGATGAAAAGGTCATCGGCCATTTCTCCGGGAAGAACCCGAGCAAAGTATGATGTAAGACCCCAAGCGGAAACAGTCTCTCAAGAGACTCGTTTTCCCCAGTAGATTCGACAAATGGCGTCTCCAACAGAGAAGTTTGTGCACCTCTATAACTCAGACGACTAGATTCCCCAGCCAGTCAGACGTCAACTTTTTCCGTCAAACGGAATCTCCCCAGGAAGATTCGACGAGAAGTTTGAGGAAAATCGCTATGCATAGCATCCCTTGTCAAGAAAGATTATTGACAAAAGAAACTTAGACCAGTTCCTTGGTAGGAAACCAAGATCGAGGGGAAGTTTAAATCAGAAACTTAGACCAGTTCCTTGGTAGGAAACCAGGATCGAGGGGAAGTTTAGATCAGAAACTCAGACCAGTTCCTTGGTAGGAAACCAGGATCGAGGGGAAGTTTAAATCAGAAACTTAGACCAGTTCCTTGGTAGGAAACCAGGATCGAGGGGAAGTTTAGATCAGAAACTCAGACCAGTTCCTTGGTAGGAAACCAGGATCGAGGGGAAGTTTAAATCAGAAACTAAGACCAGTTCCTTGGTAGGAAACCAGGATCGAGGGGAAGTTTAAATCAGAAACTGAGACCAGTTCCTTGGCAGGAAACCAGGATCGGGGGGAAGTTTATTTCCGCAACTAAGACCAGTTCCTTGGTGGGAAACCAGGATCGAGGGGAAGTTTAACTTTTCTAAGCATCATTGCTTAGCAAAAGAAGATGAATGCGATTTACCATTCATAACCACCATCAAAATTTCTGGTACTCCGATATTTAATCCTCTTGCACCCCGAATGCCCGAATACCTTCGCCATTCACACCTTCGGGTCCAAGAAGATTAAATAGGGGCATCTGTCATATCCCAAATTTTGACCACTAAGATTCCCATCATTGTGCAGATCATCATCACAATATGGGTGTGTCATTATGCCTCATCAGTCTCCCCAAAGATGGGTGAGCATTGACTACCATCAAAATTAGGGTTTCAAGCCCTCTTAGAGTTCTTAGACAAATGATCAATCAAGAAATGACATGATCTTCAACTTGTATAACCTTTCAAACATCCACAATGGATCAAGAGGACTCCCACATCAAGGATTAAGCACAAGGTTGCTCCCTTCTAGGTGGATCAAGCTTAAAGATCGCCAGTGTCACCAAATTAGGGTTTTGGTCGACCAGGGCCACCAGATGGAAATTTTCCTCTGGGCATGATCCAATGCTTCAAAGCATATCCTAATATACTCTATGGAACCTCATAAACCCAATCATCAAGTCAATTTAACCTCAGGGGATGCATTCATCAAAAATCAGGAATTAGGGTTTCTTGACCTAATTCACCCCTAAGTTGACTTTTGGGACCAATCATGAACCAAGACCTCAAGAGAGGATTTGAGGATCTCCAACATGCCATATTGATCCATTTGTAACAATGGATTGATCCAAGAAGCTTGAGCAACAAGTTTCAATTTCATCTGAACCACATTTAGGGTTTCGCGGGAAAAGTCAACTGTAACTTTGACTTTTAACCAGGACATGTTCCCAAGCCCTAAGACATGATTCAATACACTATATACCACTCATGGAACATGTCCATCAAGTTTGATTTAGGTCAAGGACATGATTTCCTGAAGAATTGCACAGTTTGGAATTCATCAAATAAAAAGTCAACTGTGCACAAAAGTCAACTTTGACTTTTTGAGATTTTTCACATAAATGGATTTTTAACCCTAAAATGATGTTAATGTATGATTTGAATCATCATTCATCAAGAAAAATCAAAGAAAATGGGATAAGTTGTAAAAGGGGTAACCATAAACAGTTGTAGGGACATTTTTCACATGGATCCAAAAAGTATCAAAACCAAATATGATCAAACAGTTGTTGTATCATATAAGTATTTTCCAAAATGGCCAAGAACATCACCAAATTCAACTTGATCCATGAGATATGACATTGGCAAGTTGCCTTGCTGAAATCTGCCAAGGCAAGGCAGAATTTTGCACTTTTGCTCGATTTGCTAAAATCAGCCAATTCCAAGCCTTGTCATCATTTTGGACACATCTGAGGATTGAATCTAAAGGGGACAATCATTGAGCCAAGCCTCCAAAGTCCTTGGAACAAGAAATAGCATGCTAAACCTAGAATTGCCCAAAATAGGGACAAGACTCCAATTTTGGATTGGAGCATTCAATGGAAGCACCAAGGTGGCATGGACTGAGCTATTAGCAACTCAATTCAGTCAAGACTTATCCAAGACCAAGGGGACCAGCAGCCTGTGCCCTAACCTCTAGTCAATGGCTAGAGGAGACTTGGATTTTCATTTGCCAACATTGGCCAACCCTACTCAGCAGTTGCCATTCACTATTCCTTACAAAACAAACTTGCTCTACTATAAATAGAGCTCAATTGTGATCAGTTTAAGTACACCAAAGGCCTACAACACTTGACTTTTTCAAAATCCACTTCTCACTCTCAAAAATGCCTTTCTTAGCAAGTCACTATCGGTTTTTTCATTAGAGAGCAATTCCACTCAAACCAATCACACACACACACCTCATATACATCATATGTGAGCTGATCTAACACTTAAACAACATCTGGAACACTGATTTCTCAGAATCACCAGTCAATTTCTCAAGGTTTTAACCAAATTGTAGTTGAGATGCCATGAAGTGATTCAGCCAATTTCAGTCATGTCCAAGCATTCAAATGTTCAGATCATCACAATTCGTCTGTAACACCTCCAACTCATAAATCAATTTGCTCTTGCTGTCACGACCTAGAGGTAAGCCTAAACTTGGTCATCTCTCAATCTATTCATTTTTCCTCGTACAATACTTTTGCCAAATGTTCATAATCATGCATGGAATGTTTCCCCTTAAGTAATTGCTTTATTTGAATCGTGTATCAAAAATCCCAGCCTTCATGCAAAATTTAGGGTTCTTGAGGATTTATCGTGATTTCTTGTTTTATGCTTAATTTAAATGAAATTAATTGTCATAAACATGATCGTGAGGTGAAAACGAGCAGATTGATATATGGATTGCATGATATAATCAAGTACTCAGTGAGATTGGATAGAAAATGCAAATCTGGGTAAAGCTGAAAAACACACGTGTTCTTCAGCTGTTCTTCGCGCCATTTCTCTCAAATTCAAATATTTGAATTTTGTGATTTTATTTAATCGATTCAAAAATTAATTTCTCTCTAAGTTTTAATGATTTTGAGTTGATTCATTTTTTAATAATTCACAAAAATGTTAAAATATTTTATTTTATGAAAAAATCCCAAAAATATTATTTATTTCATATAATTGATATTTTTGCAAAGAATTAATGTTTTAATTATTTTTGACATTTAAAATATTTTTTCCTTCTTGATTTTTCAGATTTTATTGACTTCTAATCATTTTTTAGGGCAAAACTTGATTTATGAAGCATTAATCCAAGATCACAATTTGTTTTCCACATGCTAAACAATTTTGATCATTTTAATTGAAGATTTTATTCAATTAAAACACATTTTGAAAACAAATTAGGGTTTTTGATTAATTCAACCCTCACAAATCATTTTCAAACACTTTTGGGCCTCTAATAGAGTGTAAGACCAAACCCTTTGTAAATACAACCTATTTTGGGCCTCACTTATGGTATATGTCCCGTTGTATTTCAAAAAGTTCGACGCGATCATCATGCGTTGAAAAACAAATCTTGGGCCTACCCTCGAGTAGTAAGACCCATTTCTTTTTCTTTAAACCTTTTGGGCCTCTAATAGAGTGTAAGACCCAACCCCCTTGTACATTAAACTTTTTGGGCCTCACTTATTGTATAAGTCCCTCTGTATAAGTGAACGGCGCGATCGTCGCCTTTTAAAAATAAACTGGGCCTCTCCTCGAGCTATAAGACCCATTCAAAACTTTTGGGCCTCTAATAGAGTGTGAGACCCAATCCCCTTTTAACCAAAACAAATTTGGGCCTCAGATATTGTATAAGCCCCTTTGCGTTAAAAGAAAAACCTCGGCGCGATCGCCATTTTAAAATGAAAAATCATCTGGGCCTACCCTCGTGTTATAAGCCCCACTCTTTTTCTTTTGGGCCTCTTGAGAGAGTGTAAGACCCATCTCTTTGTACACCAAATAAGTTTTGGGCCTCAGTCACTTGTATAAGTCCCTCTGTACAAAATAACAGTGCAATCACTGGTAAAACCCTGGGCCTCTCCTTGAGCTGTAAGCCCCAAATCTTTCTTTTTCAAAGCACTTTCTCCTTTGATTTTGAAATATACGGTTGTTTTCAATCTTTCTTTGTTGAACAACTAACCAAACAGCATGGAAGCTCTACAACCGAGTAAGTGTTTATATGCTTTCATTTACCGCTTTCATATACACATAACTGTATTGTGGGGTGGTTTCGCTGTAAGTCTTCTTTCAAAAACTCATATCAACTGTGTAATAATAGTATAGATATTTAGAGTTTCCCCGGCAACTACGTCTAGCACTAGGTAAAGCCGTTTTGATCACTCTTAAATAGTCAAAACTAGATCCCCATAGGATTACTAGACACAGTCTTCCCTCCTCTTGGGGTTAAACAATATGGAGACATGAAAGGCAGCATTCTCGGTGAACCCTTTCATAGACTGTCACTCGTAGAAGCTGTCAAAGAAACTCTATTCCCCAGAGATGATCTTTTCTCCGTGAATGGCATCTCTTGATTTTCTTCCAAATTCTCGAACTTTCCTGGCTTGATCTATTCTTTGGGAATAGCCTGTCTTGAACTTCTCGGGGTTTGGGGACCCACAGGCTTCTTAAAAGCACTTGTCAAGAAACTCTACTCCCTAGAGATGATCTTTTCTCCGTGAATGGCATCTCTTGAGTTTCTTCCAAATTCTCGAACTTTCTTGGCTTGATCTATTCTTTGTGAATAGCCTGTCTTGAACTTCTCGGGGTTTGGGGATTCACAGGCTTCCTAAAAGCATCCCCGCCTCCTCTTGGGTGTTGTACAAGGACCCGTCAGCTTCTTAGAAGTATTCACAACCTCCTCTTAGGCTTCGTATAAATGATTTCTTCCTCCGGGAATGATAGCCTTCTCTTAGGCTTCATGCAAGGACCACTCGGCTTCTTAAAAGTTTCCAGCCTCCTCTTGGGCTTCGTACAAATTGTCCCGACGACCTCCTAGAGGTATAGGAACAGAAATCAGTCTTTTTAATAGAACAATCTTTCCATGAGTCTACTACTGTTTCTCAAAGCATAGTACGAAAGATGAAACTCTAGACTTGGACAGTCTAATTTCCTTGAGTCTCCAAGACATTCTCAAGCACCCTTCAAGAATAGGAAGGAACCCCGTGGACTCGAACAGTCTCAATACCCGTTGGATTTCCCATTTCCTTAAAGAAACATGAAATAACCCCGATCCTTGAAACAAATCTATGAGTACATTACTCATATAAGAACTGATTTTCTCTTTGAACCAACATACTGGACCTGTCACTCAACTGAAACAGCACCATAGCCTCTCTCCTGGGCTTTATACAATGATTCTTCCCAGCATAGTCAAACACCCTTTAGCCTCCATCTCGGGCTTCGTACGAGATACAAAAACACTCTCTTGTTGAGTATAAAACACTCTCTTGTTGAGTCAAACCTTTTAGCCTCCGTCTTGGGCTTTGTACAAGACATAAATCACTCTCTTGTTGAGTATAAAACCCTTAGCCTCAATCTCAGGCTTCGTACGAGATACCATAGAGGACTCTCTTGTCGAGTCACTTCCCTTTTAGCCTCTATCTCGGGCTTTGTACGAGACAGATTAAAAATACCCTCTTGTTGGGACATTAGCCTCCTCTTAGGCTTTGTATAAGGAAAACCTTTTAGCCCCCTCTTAGGCTTTGTATAAGAAAACCACTGGTTGATCCAATCAACCTTTTAGCAACTTTTAGCATCAAAGATGTGCCTCGTTCACAGTACACAAACATCAACAACTCCTTCCCCTTCATCTAATCGCTGTAAGCGGCAAGCCTCTGGATAATCTACATCCATGCCACTGTCCCTCTTTTAGCATGAGAAATTCCTAAGAAAAGATGGCATTCCTCTACACTGAGTTAAAGTCTTCTCCTTCAGGTCAAAAACCCTTATAAAGGAGATTATGGCATTGCTGGATTCACATATCCCAGTTAAAGTAATCCTCCTTTATAAATCAGTCACCCGACAGTTGTGATAAACAAACCCCTCTTTAGAGATGACAAATTCTCTCTAAAGACAACACCTTTTAGCTTCACATCTTGGGCTTCGAACAAGATACAAATAGACCCTTCAGCTTCACATCTTGGACTTTGAACAAGATACAAACCACCTTTAGCTTCACGTCTTGGGCTTTGAACAAGACACCAAAACACCATTTCCTCCCATAGAATAGGAGGAACTACGATCGCTCTGATTTCCCTATTTCGGAAAAAACGGGAATACGTAGGCATAAGATTGAAAGAAAAATCTTAGCGAGCACACTAAACAAAAACCCAAAATCCCATACTTTCATACATCCGTCCTAACATCTTAACCTCCCACCAATCGACCGAACACTATTTTTAACAAAATAAACCTAAAAGAGACCCCGAATCTTTGTAGCATCTGTAAACCAACAGTTTTGACTGTTTAACCTCAGTTTGCAAGCAGGGTTAATTTGAGACATCTATTTCCCTTCCTTCATCAGCTTCAATAGGATAAAAAATGAATCGAGCTGTAGATACCAAAGAGCGGTAGTGCTTCACAACCACATCCAAAATCACTCGCTACACTAAGTGAAAAATGCCCCTACATTTGGAAAAAATTGAAGGCATCAGCTTCAATAAGATAAAAAATGAATCGAGCTGTAGATACCAAAGAGCGGTAGTGCTTCGCAACCACATCCAAAATTGCTCGCTACACCAAGTGAAAAATGCCCCTACATTTGGAAAAAAGTGAAGGCAGATTCTGACATAGTGAAAATTTCACTAAGTGTTCGAAAAAAGTGACATTTTCACTTTTTGTGATTTTGATCATTCCATAACTTAAAATCCTTGAGGAATTGGAATGAGTTATGTTTGATGCTTTTGTATAAGGCCTTGAGAGCTACAAATCCAGCTTTGGATGGGGAAAAATGGCCTTGTGGTTTAGGAGTTATGATCCTCCAAAGTTGGTACCCTATCCACTTTGTTCCATAACTTAGAAAATTTTCTAAGTTTTTATGGTTACCCCTTTTACAAGTTATCTCACTTTTCTTGATTTTTCTTGATGAATGATGATTCCAATCATACATTAACATCATTTTGGGGTCAAAGAACCATATTTGTGAAAAATATCAAAAAGTCAAAGTTTGACTTTTGTGCGCAGTTGACTTTTTGTCAGATGAATTCCAAACTGTGCGATCCTCTATGAAATCAAGTCCTTGACCTAAATCAAATTTGGTGGACATGTTCCATGTGTGTTATAGGGTGTATTGATTCATGTCCCAAGGTTTGGGAGCATGCCTGGGTCAAGAGTCAAAGGTACAGTTAACTTTTCCTGCGAAACCCTAATTGTGGTTCTGATGAACTTAAACCTTGTTGATCAAGCTTCTTGGATCAATACATTATTGCAAATGGATCAATGTAGTGTGTTAGAGACCCTCAAATCCTCTCTTAAGGTCTTGGCTCATGTTTTATCCCAAAAGTCAACTTAGGGGTGAATTAGGTCAAGAAACCCTAATTCCTGATTTTTGATGAATGCTTCCCTAAAGGCTAAATTGACTTGATGATTGGGTTTATGATGGTCCATGGAGCATTTTAGAAAATTCTTTGAAGCATTGGCTCATGCCCAAAGGAAAATTTCCATCTGGAGGCCCTGGTCAACCAAAACACTAATTTGGTGACACTGGCGATCTTGAGGCTTAATCCACTTGGACTGTTGCAACATTGCGCTTGATTCTTGATGTGGGAGTCCTTTTGATCCATTGTGGATATTTGAGAGGCTTAGACAAGTTGAAGATCATGTCATCTCTTGATTGATCTTTTGTCTAAGAGCTCTGAGAGGGCTTGAAACCCTAAGTTTGATTGTAGAGGATGCTCACCCATCTTTGGGGAGATTAATGAGGTATAATGGTCCCTCCATATTGTGATGATGATTTTCACAATGATGGGGAATCTTAGTGGTCAAAATTTGGGGTATGACAAAAATATTATTTTCCTCCCTTAGAATAGGAGGAACTACGATTGCTCTGATTTCCCTGTTTTATTTAAACGGGAATACGTAGGCATAAGATTGCGAAATCTTAGCGAGCATACTAATCAAAAACTCTTGGTCCAGTGCCTTCATACCAAGCAAAACTTAGGTCCAATACCTTACCAAAAACATCGAAAAAACCCGAACATCAACAAAAACTCACTCACACTCTCATATTTCCCAAGAAACTTTCCCAACCCATTAACGGATAAACACCATCAAGTATAAAGCGAAGCCTAAAGCTAACATCATGTGGATAACCACATATAGGATGGGTAATTGACAACTCCCCATTGTATAATCTGACCCCGAACTCCCCAATCTCTTTAAGCGTTTGTTCAGTTAAACATTCGCGTGCATGGTTAGTTTTAGAAAGCTTCCATTTCCCTTCCAGCTTCGTGGGATAAATATGAAATCAGAAAGTAGCAACCCCCCTCTTCTTCATTGAGGAGAAAACCCAAATTATGCAATAAGGTGGTCGCGTCATGGACAAAAATCGCGCGCTACACTAGGGAACCCTAAGGGATCATACAAAAGTGAATCCTGTGAGCAAGCCTTTAAGTTTTTGTATGATTGCAAATTGTGTGATATGCATGATATAAGATTTGTATGCATGATTAGTTTGTACATACATATGATTTCATACCTACTATGATTTAAAAGACAATGCAAATTGATTCATATCATCATTGTAATCATAAAAACGTTTTTCCCCATGTATGCATCGATTCATACGTGGCTTGTATCGACACATACCTTTGATAAACTCACAAAAAAAACCGTTTTGCTTCAGTATGTATCGATTCATACGACACTTGTATCGATACATGATCCTTTGCAACTAGGGTATGTATCGACGCATACGCATCATGTATCGATGCATGATTTACTTCACATTCTGAAATAATTTTGCTTCAGTATGTATCGATTCATACGATACTTGTATCGACACATGTTCCTTTGTAATTGAGCTATGTATCGACGCATGTGCATCATGTATCGACGCATGTGCATCATGTATCGATGCATGATTTATTTTACATTCTGAAATTAACAGGTACAGTATGCATCGATGCATACAACCATGTGTCGACTCATGCATGTGTTATACTCACTATGTATCGACGCATACGACTCTTGTATCGATACATAGAGTTGTTTGTTGCTTTTAACCGTTTCTGTTTTCATATATAAGTGTCATGACAGTTCAGTTTCATGTGGGAGAATTCTGGTTAGAGTGAAAAAGTGCAATCAAAGCAAAAGACAAGTTTGGTGTGCATGATTTTTCAAGAGCAGTGTTAGAAACCTGAAAGAGACTTTGTCTTCATCATCTTCTCAATCTTGTTAATTCAAGAACATCAACACATAATCATTTTTGTTCTTCGGATTAAGGGATCTTTGAGATAACGTTCAGTGGTACGATCATTGATCTAGCTGAGTTGAAGATACAAAGGGGGTTTCGAGGAAAAACCATTTGGTTTGTCCTTCAAGAACGGGTGTGTTCTTGAGGGTTTGTTAGTCACGATTGCAGAACAGATTCAGCCACAGCGTAGGGTTTGGAAATCTGGAGATTTCACAAACAGGTCGTGGAACCGGTGAATTGTCTGTATTTCTTGCAGGAAAATTCTTGATCAAGCTCAGATCAAGTGAAGGTTCATACAATAGGAAGATCTTGGGGTTTAGATTTCTGGATTTGTATTGTAACCTTGTAAAGAACGAATTCAGCATTATTGATATAACAGGTCTCAATTTCATTTTGAAATTGAGAGGGAGACGTACCCACACGCGAGGACGGAAGTGGGGAACTTCCTTACCAAATCTCTGCGTATCGTATTCTATCTTTATCTCTTTACGCTTTCAACAATTTTGTGATTCGTTTGGTGTGTTGCGTATTAAAGTTTCAAGATACAATAGTGGTACGAAAATCTTTGTCAAAATCACCATTATTGTTAATCGTTGAATGCATACACGCCAAGTGTTTGACAAAATTGTTTGCTGTGTTTTTGTTCATCGGAAACAGTCTTTGTATGATAAGTGCATTTGAGTCGATTCATATCTGGTGTTAATATATCTTTGTCATCCTAATAAATCCAGCATAAACTCGTGTGTCCGGTTTTCTAGTAGCTGGTTCAGAATAGACGGAAGTCGATTCGGGATCATAATTTTTCCGCTAACTTGAAAGACTCTGATAAACTTTTTTTTTAAATCCTTGAGTTTCAAGGAGGTGATCTATTCACCCCCCTCTCGATCACTAGCCACACCGTCTAACAACTGGTATCAGAGCGCCGGTTCGCTGGTGCTTTGTGGCTGCTTGTAACGATATGGATTCTGAACCAAAGGGGGCGTATAATAGAGCGCCTGTTTTCAACGGTGAAAATTATGGCTACTGGAAAGACTGCATGCGAGTTCATATAAATTCTGTGGATAGGAATGTGTGGGCTGCCATTCAAAATGGTCCTTTTCAAATTACAATGAGAAATGAGGCTGGCGCCATAGTTCCTAAACCAGAAGATGATTACGATGAGAAAGATGAGAAAAAGTGGTCGAGTGATTGGAGAGCTCGAAATATGCTAATTTCAGCACTTAGTGCTGATGAGTATTATCGGGTATCCCATTGCTCGACAGCTAAAGAAATGTGGGATGCTTTAGAAATTGCCCATGAGGGTACTACTGAAGTAAAACAGTCCCGTATTAACACACTTAATCAAGAGTTCGAGCTCTTTCGCATGAAACAAGGAGAATCTATCTCTGACATGCAAAAGAGATTCGTTCATCTCATAAATCGGTTGAATGCACTTGGAAAACCTGTTTCCAATGAAATTGCCACTAATAAAATTTTGAGGTGTCTTAGCAGGGAATGGCAACCTAAAGTAACAGCTATTAAGGAAGCCAACGACCTCACGACGCTTACTATTACAACTTTATTCGGCAAGCTGGAAGAACATCAGCAAGAACTGGAAAGTCTCGAAATATTTGAGAAAAAGAGTAAAAAGGAAAAGAATAAAGACAAAGAGAGTGAGAAGAAGCCAATAGCTCTTGTGGCCTCTAACTCAAAGTCCTCACAAAAAGAGCAAAGCGACAATGATTCAAGTAGTGACGAAGATTCGGGTGATGAAGAAATGGGACTTTTTGTTAAGAGATATAATAGATTCATTCGAAAGAATGGAATCCAGCATTCCGACAAAAATCTCATTAAGTTTCGAAGACAATCTGTAGAGTCAAAACAGGAAGAGAATAAGAAGCATAGAGTAAAAGGATCGTGTTTTAATTGTGGTAAATCTGGACATTATAAAACAGAATGCCCTATGAAGAAAAAGGACAAAGGAAAAGCTCAACCAAGAAGGTCAAATAAACAAAGAAGAGCTTACATAGCATGGGAAAGCGATAGTGACTCATCAAGCTCACAAAGTTCAAATGATAGTGATGAGACAACAAATCTGTGTCTTATGGCTCACACCAAAAATCAGTCCTACCACAAGAAGAAAATCAACGATAAGAAAGTAAGACAAGCCTACTATAGTAATGTCTCCTCTATGTCTTTTTCTGAACTGAAAATCGCTTTTGAAAACTGCATAACGAAGCTGTAGATGCTTTCAAAAGATTATCTTCCGATAAACAAATTTTTTCATTCTTGGAAGGTAAAGTATACCAAGCTGAAAAAGACTTAGAAAGCTTGAAAGCTAGTATTGCAGAAAATTCAAAATATATTAATGTTAACGGATGTAGTAAAGTTAGGTATTGTGAAGCTTGTCATATTTGGCAACAAGAGGTTAAAACTCTTAAAGTCAAATTGGAAAAAGCTTTACAACCCAAGGTGACTTACGCCGTTGATTCTAGGTTGTTTAAGAAGTCATTAAATCCACCATATGCAAAATACTCCTTTATTCCAAAGGGTTTAATGATCAAAAATAAACAAATACATCATAGTGGCTTATGTCACTATTGTTGTCATACTGGTCATACCATTGAAAAATGCAAGTTTAGGAGATTTCTTGTTCCTAAAGGCATTTATCAATGGAGGCCTAAAGGCAACCATGTTACAACTTACCCACATGGACCCAATGAAAATTGGGTACCTGTTTCTCTCTTTTGATATTGTAGGATGAGTGTCTTGCATCCGTAGATAGAAGATGGTTTCTAGACAGCGGGTGCTCAAGGCACATGACGGGTGACATATCGCTTTTTATAGACTTCAAAGCAAAGAAGAAGGGATATGTTACTTATGGAGACAATAACAAAGGAGCCATACTTGGCAAAGGTAGTGTAGGTAATCCCTCTACCACTACTATTTCTGATGTCCATCTAGTTGAGGGGCTTAAACACAATTTGTTAAGTATTAGTCAATTGTGCGACAAGGGTTACAAGGTTTCTTTCACAAAAACTTGCTGCACAATTGAACATACTGAACAGAATATTGTGTTTAAGGGTGTAAGAGTAAACAATATCTATATGCTTGATCTTTTTGATGTACCTTTAACAAGCTCTAAGTGTCTAGTTGCCTTGAATGATGATTCTTGGCTTTGGCACAGACGCTTAGCGCATGTTAATTTCGATTTGCTTAATAAGGTTGTATCTAAGGATCTAGTAGTCGGTCTTCCAAAGATAAAATTTTCAAAAGACCATCTATGTGACGCGTGCCAAATGGGAAAGCAAACAAGGGTATCTTTTAAATCCAAAAATGTAATTTCAACTTCACGATCCCTTGAGCTTCTCCATATGGATCTCTTTGGACCTTCTAGGACAAAGAGTCTAGGCGGAAACTATTATGGTTTAGTAATCGTTGATGACTATTCTAGATTTACTTGGACTATATTCCTTCATAGCAAAGATGAAACGTTTTCCGCTTTTAAGAGTTTTGCAAAACTGTCCCAAAATAAAATGAATTCTAAAATAGTTACAATTCGAAGCGATCATGGAGGAGAATTTCAAAACTATCTCTTTGATAAGTACTGTGATAAGTATGGTATTGAGCATAACTTTTCAGCTCCTCGAACTCCACAACAGAATGGCGTTGTGGAGCGCAAAAATCGCGTTTTAGAAGAGCTGGCAAGAACAATGCTAAATGAGGGTGGATTGCCAAAATATTTTTGGGCTGATGCAGTTAGCACAGCCTGTTATGTTCTAAACAGGATTCTAATTCGCCCTATTTTAAATAAAACCCCTTATGAGCTTTTAAAAGGAAGAAAGCCAAACTTATCACATCTTCACGTATTCGGTTGTAAGTGTTTTGTTTTGAATAATGGTAAGGAAAAACTTGGGAAGTTTGATGCAAAAGCGGATGAAGGTATTTTTCTTGGTTATTCACAATCAAGTAAAGCATATAGAGTGTATAATAAGCGTTAACTTTCTGTTGAAGAATCTGTTCATGTCTCTTTTGATGAGTCTTATCCGAAAAATTTCAGAAAAGGTATTTCTTTTGATGACACAGGTATATCTACAGAAGACATACTCAAAGAAGTTGTTTCGGAAACTGATCAGTCCAAAACAGAAGACAATGAGGAGGAGGAAGATACCAGTCATGTAAAAGATAAGGAAGAAGGACAAACTGAAGTGAATGTCCTTCCACCAACTTGGAGATCTTCAAAAGATCATCCTATTGACAACATCTTGGGAGACATTTCAAAGGGAGTCATGACTCGTTCTAGGATAAGTAATTTCTGCTCTCACTTCGCTTTTGTTTCACAAGTAGAACCTAAAAACGCCAAAGAGGCCTTGATTGATGAATTTTGGCTAATGGCCATGCAAGAAGAACTTAATCAATTTAAAAGAAATGACGTTTGGGAACTTGTTCCTCGTCCGCGAGATCATCATATCATAGGTACTAAATGGGTTTTTAGAAATAAGCTTGATGAAAACGGAGTGATAACTAGGAATAAGGCACGTTTAGTGGCACAAGGGTATAACCAAGAGGAGGGCATAGACTATGAGGAAACTTATGCTCCAGTTGCTCGCCTCGAAGCTATACGTCTCTTGCTTGCTTATGCGTGTTCTAGAGATTTTAAGCTTTACCAAATGGACGTAAAGAGTGTGTTTCTAAATGGTGTCCTAAATGAAGAGGTATACGTCTCACAACCTCCTGGTTTTGAGAATGCTGAATATCCAGATTATGTTTACAAATTAAAACGAGCTTTGTACGGTCTTAAGCAAGCCCCTCGGGTTTGGTATGAAAGACTTAGCAAATTTCTACTTGATCATGGATATTCAAGAGGTAAAGTGGATACCACCCTCTTCATTAAACACAAGGGAAAACACATTCTTTTAGTTCAAGTTTATGTAGACGATATAATTTTTGGTTCAACTAACATACACTTGGTCGAAGAGTTTTCAAAAGTTATGCAGGGTGAATTTGAAATGAGTCTTATGGGGGAGCTTAATTTCTTCCTCTGTCTCCAAATAAAGCAGCTTGATGAGGGTACAGTTGTGAGTCAAACAAAATACTGCAGAGAGCTGCTCAAGCGCTTTGGAATGAACGACTCAAAATCAATAGACACACCTATGCCTACCAACGGAAATCTAGATAAAGATGAACACGATAAGAGTGTAGATGTCAAACAGTATAGAGGTATGATTGGGTCTCTCTTGTATCTTACTGCGTCTAGACCTGACATCATGTTTAGTGTCTGCATGTGTGCACGATATCAATCGAATCCTAAAGAGTCACACTTGAAAGCTGTCAAGCGCATATTTAGATATCTTCATGGAACATCTAAGTATGGGCTCTGGTATTCAAAAGGAAGCGATTGTAGCTTAGTAGGTTACTCCGATTCTGATTTTGCTGGCTGCAAATCAGATAGGAAAAGTACTAGTGGTACATGTCACTTATTTTCAAAGTCTTTGGTCAGTTGGCATAGCAAGAAACAGGTGTCTGTCGCATTGTCAACTGCTGAGGCTGAGTACATTGCAGCCGGTAGCTGTTGCGCTCAGATCTTGTGGCTAAAGCAACAACTACAAGATTTCGATATTCAACTCAAACGCATTCCAATAAAGTGTGACAACACCAGTGCTATAAATCTTACTAAGAATCCTGTTTTACACTCACGCACTAAACACATAGAGATTAGGCATCACTTTCTTCGCGATCATGTTGAAAAAGAGGACGTTGTATTTGAGCATGTTGATACTAAAAACCAACTTGCTGACATTTTTACTAAACCATTAGCAACGGAACCGTTCTTCAACATTCGTCGTGAATTAGGGATTTTAGATCTCTCCTCATCGATGTCTTAAGCATGTTGGTCCTTATTTATATATATCTCACTTTGGCTGTTAAGCTTTGTTTTTAGACATCACTCAGACTCCATAAGGTTTCATCAACAGAGGTAATATCATTCCTTTCTAAAATCTCTTTGGAACTTTGTGATTAGTGTATGGTAGAACAAATTCGTTAAGATCGTTTATATGTATTTCATTGCATATGTTGTTTGAACATTAACGTTTGATTCATGAATTGTACTTGAGCATCATTATCATGGCATCATCTATACTGCATTGACTCAAGAGCCGTTCACAGGTTTCTAACTCAACAGGTAGTCACAAATCAGTTAAAACATGTTTTAGCATCAAGTATGTATCGATACAACAAGAACATGTGTCGACACATTAGAGTTTCCGATCGATACATTCGTGATATGTGTCGATTCATGTCTTTTCACTTTAAATTTTTTTAAAACTTGTTTCAGTATGTGTCGATGCATCCGTGCTTTGTGTCGACACATAGGACACTTTCAAAAACAAAAATTTCGCGATATGAATCGATCCATACCCTTTGTATCTATACATACTGTTTCTTTTACAATAAATGCATGTTCAAATCAGTTGTGGATCGACACATCAGCTAATTTTAAAGGGATAATTCACTCTAACCTCTCTTCTCCTCTCATACCCACACGGCTAACCCTAACCTTCTCAAACATCTTCATCTCCAAAACCCTAATTCACATCTTAACCCCTCTACAATTCATCACCATGCCTCCCAGAATTATACCGGCTAGACAAAGAGGAAAAGGAAAGGAACCCATTGGGACGTCTGGTCAGTCTCCACAACCTCCAGAAATCCCTCCCAGTGCTCTCACTCTTCTTCATCCTGCCATCGCTGAGGAGTTTGAGACCTCTTTCAAGACAAGGTTAGTTATGAAACCTCATGTCTTTGATAAAACTGATGCATCTGCCCTCCATCTCAACGATGTCGTTGATTTATTGAAGGCACAAACCCTTGGTACATTTTTGGCCATAAATGATGCCTATCATGAGGATTTTATTCGTATATTTTATGCTGGTCTGCAAACTGGTAGAGGCTATATGTTCAGATGCTCAATTGGCACCAAAACTTACACTTTTGAAGCCACTGATTGGGAGAAAGTGTTTCAAATTCCGCTTGGGGTGCCTGGACTGAAAAAATGGCATGACCAAAGTTATGATACAGAGTTTAAAATAAGGGACTATGTTGCATCTATTTCCAAATTGGATAGACCTCTCGGAGAGGATGAACCCATCACTTCTGGTATGATTACAAGCATACCTAGAATACTTCACTGGATTGTCTCGCACATCTTGCGTCCAAAGTCTGGTGGTCATTCTAGGTTGGATCGATCAGACATTCATCTTGTGTACCTTCTTCACAAAAAGGTCCCACTTAATTGGCCAAACTACTTTGTGAAACGCATGTTTCTTATGCGTAACAGTATGAAGAATATCACACTTGGATATGCTGCCCAAATTATGCGAATCATCAAATACTGGAATGTAACCATCCCTTTAGTACCCCTTACATCTTCCTCTTCCGCCCAAGAGTTCAACACTGCTACTTTATCTCATATGGGATACCGGTGGGACAAGGAGCGTCAATGTTTTTATTTTCTGGACAGAGGATCCAAAACAAGGGTGTATAATTTTGATGTGCCATCTGAACAAGTGTTTGTGCCTGAAGACCAACTGGATGAAGAAATGCATGAGGCCAATGACGAGAATCAGCCTGAAGCAGATGCTAATGCTGGCTGGGGTGATTGGGTGCCACAAAGGTGGTCTCCAACAAATTATGAACCAGGTCTACGTGTACCTCCGTTCTCTGGCGCTGCCTCCTCTTCAACTGCCCCTGAGTACTTGACTCAAATGTTTCAGCAAATGGAGCTTGCAAATCAAGCTCGTCATGAACAGGCACTTGCTTGGCATGTGCAGCAAAATGAGTGGCATAAGGAGCATCGTGAGTGGCATGATGAACACACAAGGATGTATCATAATCAGCATGCTTGGCACACGGAATTGGTTAAATGGCATCAAGTCTTTTACAATGAAATGTCTGGTTTTATGGACGACTGTCGTGCACATCCTGGTATCATGGACAGATTCAGAAGTGTTGAAGTTCAGAACCGGTTCCGGCGATACAATTTCATGGGCCATAATCCTGATGAGATGCCTCCTCCGCCGCCTCCACCAAGCTTCAGAGATCCTGATAGAGAGGATGAGGAGTCCTGTGGAGGCCATAACCCTTTTTAGGCTAGCATCATGTCATTTCATTACATTTCATTTCATCATCATGTTGTTTCAGTTTCCTTGCTACATTGTTCAAACTTCATTTGTTTTGGTTCTGCTTATGTAAACTCCAAGTACTTTCTTAAAATTTTAATGCTTATTTCTTTTAGTTCTATTTACTTGTGTTAGTCTTTCCCTGTCTTATCATTCTCTGTGAATGATTCTGTTATGTTAAGCTTCATTCTTGGTGATTGTGAGCTTCTATATCAATATTGCTGTCTATTGTTACATCAATTTTGCTGTCTAAGCTTTGGGACTATTTCACCAGACTGTCTATCTCTTCTTTTTGATGTTGACAAAGGGGGAGAAGAAAGACAACAAGCTGTTGACAGCCATGCACAAACTCAGGGGGAGTGCTCTATCACATCTTGCAAATTTGCCATCATCAAAAAGGGGGAGTTTGTGAGCAAGCCTTTAAGTTTTTGTATGATTGCAAATTGTGTGATATGCATGATATAAGATTTGTATGCATGATTAGTTTGTACATACATATGATTTCATACCTACTATGATTTAAAAGACAATGCAAATTGATTCATATCATCATTGTAATCATAAAAACGTTTTTCCCTATGTATGCATCGATTCATACGTGGCTTGTATCGACACATACCTTTGATAAACTCACAAAAAAAACCGTTTTGCTTCAGTATGTATCGATTCATACGACACTTGTATCGATACATGATCCTTTGCAACTAGGGTATGTATCGACGCATACGCATCATGTATCGATGCATGATTTACTTCACATTCTGAAATAATTTTGCTTCAGTATGTATCGATTCATACGATACTTGTATCGACACATGTTCCTTTGTAATTGAGCTATGTATCGACGCATGTGCATCATGTATCGATGCATGATTTATTTTACATTCTGAAAATTAACAGGTACAGTATGCATCGATGCATACAACCATGTGTCGACTCATGCATGTGTTATACTCACTATGTATCGACGCATACGACTCTTGTATCGATACATAGAGCTGTTTGTTGCTTTTAACCGTTTCTGTTTTCATATATAAGTGTCATGACAGTTCAGTTTCATGTGGGAGAATTCTGGTTAGAGTGAAAAAGTGCAATCAAAGCAAAAGACAAGTTTGGTGTGCATGATTTTTCAAGAGCAGTGTTAGAAACCTGAAAGAGACTTTGTCTTCATCATCTTCTCAATCTCGTTAATTCAAGAACATCAACACATAATCATTTTTGTTCTTCGGATTAAGGGATCTTTGAGATAACGTTCAGTGGTACGATCATTGATCTAGCTGAGTTGAAGATACAAAGGGGGTTTCGAGGAAAAACCATTTGGTTTGTCCTTCAAGAACGGGTGTGTTCTTGAGGGTTTGTTAGTCACGATTGCAGAACAGATTCAGCCGCAGCGTAGGGTTTGGAAATCTGGAGATTTCGCAAATAGGTCGTGGAACCGGTGAATTGTCTGTATTTCTTGCAGGAAAATTCTTGATCAAGCTCAGATCAAGTGAAGGTTCATACAATAGGAAGATCTTGGGGTTTAGATTTCTAGATTTGTATTGTAACCTTGTAAAGAACGAATTCAGCATTATTGATATAACAGGTCTCAATTTCATTTTGAAATTGAGAGGGAGACGTACCCACACGCGAGGACGGAAGTGGGGAACTTCCTTACCAAATCTCTGCGTATCGTATTCTATCTTTATCTCTTTACGCTTTCAACAATTTTGTGATTCGTTTGGTGTATTGCGTATTAAAGTTTCAAGATACAATAGTGGTACGAAAATCTTTGTCAAAATCACCATTATTGTTAATCGTTGAATGCATACACGCCAAGTGTTTGACAAAATTGTTTGCTGTGTTTTTGTTCATTGGAAACAGTCTTTGTATGATAAGTGCATTTGAGTCGATTCATATCTGGTGTTAATATATCTTTGTCATCCTAATAAATCCAGCATAAACTCGTGTGTCCGGTTTTCTAGTAGCTGGTTCAGAATAGACGGAAGTCGATTCGGGATCATAATTTTTCCGCTAACTTGAAAGACTCTGATAAACTTTTTTTTTAAATCCTTGAGTTTCAAGGAGGTGATCTATTCACCCCCCCTCTCGATCACTAGCCACACCGTCTAACAAGTGGTATCAGAGCGCCGGTTCGCTGGTGCTTTGTGGCTGCTTGTAACGATATGGATTCTGAACCAAAGGGGGCGTATAATAGAGCGCCTGTTTTCAACGGTGAAAATTATGGCTACTGGAAAGGCTGCATGCGAGTTCATATAAATTCTGTGGATAGGAATGTGTGGGCTGCCATTCAAAATGGTCCTTTTCAAATTACTATGAGAAATGAGGCTGGCGCCATAGTTCCTAAACCAGAAGATGATTACGATGAGAAAGATGAGAAAAAGTGGTCGAGTGATTGGAGAGCTCGAAATATGCTAATTTCAGCACTTAGTGCTGATGAGTATTATCGGGTATCCCATTGCTCGACAGCTAAAGAAATGTGGGATGCTTTAGAAATTGCCCATGAGGGTACTACTGAAGTAAAACAGTCCCGTATTAACACACTTAATCAAGAGTTCGAGCTCTTTCGCATGAAACAAGGAGAATCTATCTCTGACATGCAAAAGAGATTCGTTCATCTCATAAATCGGTTGAATGCACTTGGAAAACCTGTTTCCAATGAAATAGCCACTAATAAAATTCTGAGGTGTCTTAGCAGGGAATGGCAACCTAAAGTAACAGCTATTAAGGAAGCCAACGACCTCACGACGCTTACTATTACAACTTTATTCGGCAAGCTGGAAGAACATCAGCAAGAACTGGAAAGTCTCGAAATATTTGAGAAAAAGAGTAAAAAGGAAAAGAATAAAGACAAAGAGAGTGAGAAGAAGCCAATAGCTCTTGTGGCCTCTAACTCAAAGTCCTCACAAAAAGAGCAAAGCGACAATGATTCAAGTAGTGACGAAGATTCGGGTGATGAAGAAATGGGACTTTTTGTTAAGAGATATAATAGATTCATTCGAAAGAATGGAATCCAGCATTCCGACAAAAATCTCATTAAGTTTCGAAGACAATCTGTAGAGTCAAAACAGGAAGAGAATAAGAAGCATAGAGTAAAAGGATCGTGTTTTAATTGTGGTAAATCTGGACATTATAAAACAGAATGCCCTTTGAAGAAAAAGGACAAAGGAAAAGCTCAACCAAGAAGGTCAAATAAACAAAGAAGAGCTTACATAGCATGGGAAAGCGATAGTGACTCATCAAGCTCACAAAGTTCAAATGATAGTGATGAGACAGCAAATCTGTGTCTTATGGCTCACACCAAAAATCAGTCCTACCACAAGAAGAAAATCAACGATAAGAAAGTAAGACAAGCCTACTATAGTAATGTCTCCTCTATGTCTTTTTCTTAACTGAAAATCGCTTTTGAAAAACTGCATAACGAAGCTGTAGATGCTTTCAAAAGATTATCTTCCGATAAACAAATTTTTTCATTCTTGGAAGGTAAAGTATACCAAGCTGAAAAAGATTTAGAAAGCTTGAAAGCTAGTATTGCAGAAAATTCAAAAGATATTAATGTTAACGGATGTAGTAAAGTTAGGTATTGTGAAGCTTGTCATATTTGGCAACAAGAGGTTAAAACTCTTAAAGTCAAATTGGAAAAAGCTTTACAACCCAAGGTGACTTACGCCGTTGATTCTAGTTTGTTTAAGAAGTCATTAAATCCACCATATGCAAAATACTCCTTTATTCCAAAGGGTTTATTGATAAAAAATAAACAAATACATCATCGTGGCTTATGTCACTATTGTTGTCATACTGGTCATACCATTGAAAAATGCAAGTTTAGGAAATTTCTTGTTCCTAAAGGCATTTATCAATGGAGGCCTAAAGGCAACCATGTTACAACTTACCCACATGGACCCAATGAAAATTGGGTACCTGTTTCTCTCTTTTGATATTGTAGGATGAGTGTCTTGCATCCGTAGATAGAAGATGGTTTCTAGACAGCGGGTGCTCAAGGCACATGACGGGTGACATATCGCTTTTTATAGACTTCAAAGCAAAGAAGAAGGGATATGTTACTTATGGAGACAATAACAAAGGAGCCATACTTGGCAAAGGTAGTGTAGGTAATCCCTCTACCACTACTATTTCTGATGTCCATCTAGTTGAGGGGCTTAAACACAATTTGTTAAGTATTAGTCAATTGTGCGACAAGGGTTACAAGGTTTCTTTCACAAAAACTTGCTGCACAATTGAACATACTGAACAGAATATTGTGTTTAAGGGTGTAAGAGTAAACAATATCTATATGCTTGATCTTTTTGATGTACCTTTAACAAGCTCTAAGTGTCTAGTTGCCTTGAATGATGATTCTTGGCTTTGCCACAGACGCTTAGCGCATGTTAATTTCGATTTGCTTAATAAGGTTGTATCTAAGGATCTAGTAGTCGGTCTTCCAAAGATAAAATTTTCAAAAGACCATCTATGTGACGCGTGCCAAATGGGAAAGCAAACAAGGGTATCTTTTAAATCCAAAAATGTAATTTCAACTTCACGATCCCTTGAGCTTCTCCATATGGATCTCTTTGGACCTTCTAGGACAAAGAGTCTAGGCGGAAACTATTATGGTTTAGTAATCGTTGATGACTATTCTAGATTTACTTGGACTATATTCCTTCATAGCAAAGATGAAACGTTTTCCGCTTTTAAGAGTTTTGCAAAACTGTCCCAAAATAAAATGAATTCTAAAATAGTTACAATTCGAAGCGATCATGGAGGAGAATTTCAAAACTATCTCTTTGATAAGTACTGTGATAAGTATGGTATTGAGCATAACTTTTCAGCTCCTCGAACTCCACAACAGAATGGCGTTGTGGAGCGCAAAAATCGCGTTTTAGAAGAGCTGGCAAGAACAATGCTAAATGAGGGTGGATTGCCAAAATATTTTTGGGCTGATGCAGTTAGCACAGCCTGTTATGTTCTAAACAGGATTCTAATTCGCCCTATTTTAAATAAAACCCCTTATGAGCTTTTAAAAGGAAGAAAGCCAAACTTATCACATCTTCACGTATTCGGTTGTAAGTGTTTTGTTTTGAATAATGGTAAGGAAAAACTTGGGAAGTTTGATGCAAAAGCGGATGAAGGTATTTTTCTTGGTTATTCACAATCAAGTAAAGCATATAGAGTGTATAATAAGCGTTAACTTTCCGTTGAAGAATCTGTTCATGTCTCTTTTGATGAGTCTTATCCGAAAAATTTCAGAAAAGGTATTTCTTTTGATGACACAGGTATATCTACAGAAGACATACTCAAAGAAGTTGTTTCGGAAACTGATCAGTCCAAAACAGAAGACAATGAGGAGGAGGAAGATACCAGTCATGTAAAAGATAAGGAAGAAGGACAAACTGAAGTGAATGTCCTTCCACCAACTTGGAGATCTTCAAAAGATCATCCTATTGACAACATCTTGGGAGACATTTCAAAGGGAGTCATGACTCGTTCTAGGATAAGTAATTTCTGCTCTCACTTCGCTTTTGTTTCACAAGTAGAACCTAAAAACGCCAAAGAGGCCTTGATTGATGAATTTTGGCTAATGGCCATGCAAGAAGAGCTTAATCGATTTAAAAGAAATGACGTTTGGGAACTTGTTCCTCGTCCGCGAGATCATCATATCATAGGTACTAAATGGGTTTTTAGAAATAAGCTTGATGAAAACGGAGTGATAACTAGGAATAAGGCACGTTTAGTGGCACAAGGGTATAACCAAGAGGAGGGCATAGACTATGAGGAAACTTATGCTCCAGTTGCTCGCCTCGAAGCTATACGTCTCTTGCTTGCTTATGCGTGTTCTAGAGATTTTAAGCTTTTCCAAATGGACGTAAAGAGTGCGTTTCTAAATGGTGTCCTAAATGAAGAGGTATAACATTCATGGCTGACCCTATGTCTACCAGTACGCTGGCTAAAGCATCGTCCTGGTAGTTGACTGTAATATTGAGCGCCATGTTATGACGACGGCCTTCTTTAGGTAAATCCTCATCATTAAATCCCAAATTATTGCAATAAGTGATGTTAGAAACAATGCTATCGAACTGTCTGATTGTTACATCCTGTTCCACGAAGGCTTGCTCCAAGACTTTCTGTAGAGCCTCCTTGTGCGCTTCTGATCTAAGCAATAGGGATAATACCGAGATCTTTGAAGGAGTCTGTAACAGTTGATCAACAATGTTGTATTCACTCCTTTGGATGAGTTTCAGCATCTCATCATAATTTTTCAAAAGGTTGGGAATATTGGATTGACCGACTGGTGGATCGGGAAGTTCCGTCTGAAGTTCCTTTTCTTTGTTGGACTCTCCCACTCCTCTATTGAAGATTCTACCACTCCGTGTTACACGACTGGCGTCTGCAATATTTACCACGGATGGTAATGGAATTTCCTTTACATTTCCAATTATCGTTGCACCGTATTTGTATGGGATTGCCTTAGTTGATTCATTCGGTAGTGGTCCCGGCAGATAGATGACTATGGGGACCTTCTGATTTTTCTGACCATCGTAAGTAATCTCGATCCGTTCCCGGTTGGGAACTCTTGATTCGTCAAGTAGAGGGATGATGGAAAAAACATCTCTGGTCCTCTGATGATCAGAGATTACGACAACATTCTCAATTTCTTCGGCAAGGTAATTCGGTGTCCAGTTGATGGGTCTAGAGCCCGGATATGGGCGAATCTCTCCACAATCCACCTGACCCTGAAGAGATGCTCTCACAAAGTAGCACCCTTGGTTACTTTCCGAACTGACTCTACAACGTTCATAGTTGTGCGGTGGCACCTGGCCACGCCCGCTTTGAATACAATGTAACCTCACTAGGTTAGCTTCCACAGATCGGACGTCCTGATTTGGAGGCCGAGCAGGGTTTTTGTTATTGATACTAATTTGCTGAGTATCTTCATCCATATAGATTGGCATCCACCAGTGATTTAACAAGTGCTGAAGTGCTTCCTGGACAAGGGCACAACCTTGATCGTTTTTGCAACTCGCTTTACAGTTTTGATAGTAATGTGATATCAGGAACCAGAGTCGGACCTTCTCAGCATGTAACTCTACCAGGTTGGTATTCATTAAGCGAATATCGAAGATCTGAACCATGTTGATCTGATAGTAGTTCCTATCATGGTAGTCTTGGATCCATCCAAGATCCATCTGATGCTGGAGGGGCTCCTGTATGAAAGAGCATCCCTGTTTGTTTACTGAGAAATTTATACAAGAACTGTAATTGTGCCATGGAAGATTATGATACTGGTTTTTCCTTGAGTGCATCGCCACCAAGTTGACATTCATTGCACAGATGTCGTGGTTTTGAATGACGTTGGAATTCGTATAGACCATGTTAACTCCACGAACTCGGTGCTCTTGGATCCACCCGAGATCCATTTGTTCCTGTAGAGCTGATTGCACCACAGAACATCCCTGATTACTTTTAGAGCATACATCACACTGGTGATAGTTATGAGGTGGCACATGGCCGTATCTGCTCTGTCTATAATGCATCTAGACCAGATTGGTCCTTAACAAGAGTACATCGTGAATTTGATATACATTGTTGGATTCTCCTTCTATCAGGTTGCTGCAGCTTTCTCATGTTGAGGCAGCAGGTTCGTGAGAACATTGGGATTCGTATCTTTGAAAGATAAGAGTCGCTCCTAACAAGCTTATGCACGTCGGATTTGAAATTGAGACAATTCTCTATGTTATGCCCTGGTCCTCCTTGATGATAAGGGCATGTCTGGTCCACCTTAAGCCAAAAAGGCGGATTTTCCAGTACTGTAAGAGGGGACTTAGTCTGGATGTACCCCTTGGCTAGTAGTAATGGAAATTGTTCTACGTACGATAGGGGTATAAGATCAAATCCTTGTCGCCACGTTGTACGGTTGTTATTGTATTGAGGACGAGCCTGCTGAAGAGGCTGTTGTGTCCTTTGTTGATTAGGTTGGCTTTGCGTAACCTGAGGCTGATACGTAGGAATAGCCACAGGGTTGATAGCAGGAGTCACAGCTGCTACTGGTTGATAACGTCGCCTTTGCTTTCTGAGAGATATTCTCAATATCTGGATCTTTTTTCTTAGGGAGAGCACTACCGTATCGTTTTGTATTACTTGATGATCCAGCGTCTTTTACCAAACGTCCTTCTCGGACGGCTTCCTCAAGACGAACTCCCATACCCACCATCTTGGTGAAGTCAATGGGCGCACTAGCAACCATCATGTCGTAGTAAAATGAGCTTAAGGTCTTTAGGAAGATCTTTGTCATCTCTTTTTCCTCAAGAGGTGGACAAATTTGGGCGGAAATCTCACGCCATCTCTGAGCGTACTCCTTAAAGGTCTCCTTGTCCTTTTGTGACATCGATCTGAGCTGATCTCTGTCTGGTGCCATGTCCAGAATGTATTTGTAAGTTGGACGAAGGCAGTTCCAAGATCTCTGAATGTGCTGATCGTATCGCGGTTTAAACCCATGTACCATTTTAACGCGGAACCGGTTAAACTATCTTGAAAGTAGTGAATCAGTAAGTCCTGATTCTCTGTCTGAGCTGACATTCGCCGAGGGTACATCACCAAATGGCTCTGAGGGCAAGAGTTACCCTTGTATTTTTCAAAGTCGGGGACTTGGAACTTGTGCGGGACTTTCACATTGGGGACCAGACAAATGTCTGCGGCGTCCTTTCCAAACCAATCCTGACCGCGAATGGCTTGCAGCTCCTTCTGCATTTCCAGGAACTGCTCCTGGAATTCATCCATTCTGTCAAACATAGTTTCCTTTTTACCAGAAGGTATCTGTGGAATCTATCCTTCTGGGACAGTGTGCACCACAGGGGGTGGTACCATGACTACAGCAGTGAATCTTGGCGTTTCCCAAAGTTTGTAACCTTCTGGAGTCCTCAGTATGCCTCTGGCATCCTCGCTTTCCCGAAGTTTGTAACCTTCAGGCCCAACGGCTTCTGCTATGATTCCCTGATCTTCAGTGATCGGCGGAACATATCCTTCCGGGATATAGTTAACAGGCATGCCCCAGGGACGATCTTTCGGCATTTGATACCTAGGATCATACTTCTCCACTATGGGCGTTGAGGTGATCTCTGAGATCACAATTCTTTGTAGCTGAGCTTCTGCCATGGCTTGCATGTCATTACAAAGCTTTCTCATATCCTCTCTCAGAGCGTCGATCTCTTCTTTCAACTCTCTGTTCTCTTCCTCAAGATCATCCATCTTTTTCTGACGATTGGCCCGAGTATTGTACGAATGAGACAGTTTGACTCTAGAACAGAGACACAAACGTGAGATTCGTAGGTAAGAAGAATACGTGACGTGAGAATGATGAATGCGATGATTATATTAATTGTTTTTTGGTTTAATAAAAATAAACTTCAACAATTAGATTATAAATATCAAACAGTGGGGAAACCCAACTTTATTGAATTCAAAGGATTACGGAAACAAAAATACAGTAGATTACAAGGTGCGGAAATAGAAACCTAAGCTAATGGGTCCCGAGTCATCTCCGAAGAGAAATCGGCTGCTAATTCTGGTACTTTCCTTTTCTTGGACCGGGGCTCTTGGGCCGTTGTCGGGTTGTCATTCCTTTCCTCAATCAGAGCATCCTTATCTTTCAGTAATTACTGTATTTTGATACACTCTACATTGAGAATGCGGTATTTGTTATTCCAAGACCTCCTCTCCCGTTGAACTTTGTTGAGAGTAACTTGGAATTTTTCCGTTTCAGTCATGAAGTACATGACAGATTCCCTTGGCGGAAGAACTCCGTGATGAGGATAAGGCATCTTTAGCTTGAGAGCCCTAGTTTGTACCCAATGGAGATAAGGCTCCATCGAGACACAGTCAGGTTTTCCTAGAGACTCCCGTCCTTTCGTATGAACATGTTTCCAGGCGTGAACTATTTCCGTATTTAGTGCTCTGTTATTTTCTCCTTCCTTGAAGAAAAGACCTTCCAGATGAGCATTCCATGGGACATGCCTCATCAGGTATCCAAATTGACAACGAACGAGAACTGGATGGTAGTTGATTCCTCCCTTAGTTCCTATAAGGGGTACGTTGGGGAAGTTTCCACAACGGTCAATGATCCTGATCCCGTCATAAATCCTATTGCACCAATCTATATCAGAGTTGGTGAGAGACATGATTTTTTGCGAATAACGTAAGGCACTCTTATGATCCCAAAAAGCAGAAGACTTAGGTAAATGGGAGATAAACCATTTATAAAGCAGAGGTACACAACATGTGATCTCCCCCTCCGCTGTGCAAATTCCCTAAGTGTACAGAATGATACGCGTCTGCGAGTAAAGTCGGCACAGGGTTTCCAATGAGAAAAACCTTAATAGAGTTGATATCGACGAAGTTATTAATGTTGGGCAACAGAAATAACCCGTAGGTGAGTAAAACAATAATGTTTTCAAAAGCAGTCACGCTCCCGATACTAGCGAAGTACATGGCCTTCTTTGTCAAGAACTGGGCTGGCAAACCTTGTATGCCACCCTTAGTGGTCATGTGAGCCCTGACCTCTGACTCGTCCAAATAAATTGCTCTTGAAATGGTCTGATCCTTTGGAATTTCTTCCAGTCCAGAAAATGGAGCTCGATCAGTGATGTGTAAATCAATTAGATGAGAATATTCCTTTAGCGTCGGTGCGAGCTGATAATCCGAGAATGTAAAACAGTGATAAATCGGATCGTAAAACTGAATGAGTGCCTCCAGGATTCCCTCAATCACGTGGACCCTTAATAGAGATAGTAGACCTTCGTACTTGGCTCTGAAAGCCTCAGGGTTAGTGACCATTCTCGCCAAACCTCTCAAATCCTCTAGTTTCGGAACCTTGAAAGTGTACTTGTGAGTTCTCCTTCTCCTGAAATCCATTAGCGCAATCTTTTCCTCTGATATTTGCAATCACAATCTTAGTTTAATTTGAAAAAGAGAGACTAGAAGAGAAAATTTTTCTTTGTTTTAATGTTTTTTAAATGAATGCATGAATGCAGCACACAAAAACATAGAAAAAACATGGGGTCAAAGGGTCGGTGTCATGGATTCAAGGCTCTTCCCGTCCCAAAGGGTTACTAGTGATTTTTGTACCTGTCTCTCATCATCATCAACTCTTGTCGAGAAAACACCAGCGGGCCGGGAACCGTGCTAGGTGGTGTTTTTCGAAGAGTCCTCAGAAGGAGGTGGTATCGCGTGACAACTATTTCCGATAGCTTCCGCACCACTAGAAGGGGTTTTCCTAGGTGTATACTCAATCTCTCCACATGAGGCATCACACGCATTCCCATTAGCGGAAAAATAAATACATATATCAATTAGGAAAAGCAGTATATATATTTGTCCTAATGTCCTAGACTTTTAAAATCTATGCTCCTATGTTCCTGACAGAAAATGGCTCCCCGGCGGAGACGCCATTCTGTGGTTCCTTCCCAACTTAAAGGTTTTTGACCTAAGATCCTGGTGAAGGCCACATAAAGTCCTATCCCAGTGAAATTCCCAAAGAAAGAAAGAAAGAATAGTCATTTATTGCCCCACGGTGGGCGCCACTTTTCTGTAGCAAGCGATTTTGGACGTGGTTCTTAAGCACTGTCGCTCTTTCGGGGGGACTACAGGTCGATTCATTTTTTATCCTATTGTGAGCTGACTAAGGAAGGGAAATAGAAGTCTCTAATTAACCCTGCTTGCATACTAAGTTTAAACAGCGGTCTGTTAAGTTACGGATGCGATATGGAAGTGGGGCCTCTTTCTACTTACTTTACTTAGAGTGAAAATTCTGGGACTGTACTATTGGTAGGATGTTAGGACTGATGCTTTTCGATTGATGTATGAAGGTACAAGATTGTGGGTTTTGGATTAGTGTGCTCGCTAAGATTTTTCTTTCAATCTTATGCCTACGTATTCCCGTTTACCGAAACCGGGAAATCAGAGCGATCGTAGTTCCTCCTATTCTATGGGAGGAAAGAGGTGCTTTGGTGTCTTGTTCAAAGCCCAAGACGTGAAGCTAAATTTGGTTGGTATCTGTAACACCCCAAAATTTGCCCTCTTGTTATTGCCTAGCTTATGTTTTATTGCATTGCATTTAGATCTCATGGCATCTCATTTCATCTCACGTTGCAAAGGGCATGTGATGAGCTGATTTCAGAGTGTTGATCATCCAAAGCAAGAGAACAAGAACCAAGGGTCTTCAAGGAAGCCTCAAGGGTCTCTTACATCTCATATGATCTCAATTGATCCCACAAGTCATTGGGAGAGGGGAATTCATCAAGAAAGTTGGACAACTCATAACCTCCTATAAAAAAGCAGTCCAAATTAGGGTTTGTAATTCAAGCATTCTCCTGATGAAATTTTGGTTCAAACTTGATCTCAATGTTTTCTACATGATGTCAAGTGTCTAAGGATAGAAGATTGCCCATTGGTTCATTTCAGAAGAGGTTCAATTGGTCAGTTGCTTGAGAATCAAGAAATTGGGGGAAAAGTCATTTGTGCAGTGAAAAAGTCAACTCCTGACTTTTTAAGGTCAAATTCATGAAATTCAAGTCACATATGTTCATTGGACAGGATTTGATCAAGAAATGATGGAGGAATCACCAAAAATCAAGAAATGTATAAAGTTTCCATTTTTAGAAACTTAGGGTTTCCAAAAATGGCAAGTTTGGACCATTTTACACTACACTTTAAGGCTTCCTATCTTCATGATAAAAGCTCTAAACTTCAGGCCCAAGTTGATCCAATCAAAGATCACATCTTAAGCTTTGAATCCATATGAAGAACTCGTCCATTGGATCAAAATTGAGAGAGTTATGATCAATCAAAGTTTGACAAAATCAAGGCAAATCTCAAGTTATGGCAAGGCAAGTTCAGGCCTCCAGGCCATAATTTCATCAAACACTTGCTGTGCCAAATGTCAAGCCATTTTTCTCATTGAAGACAGCTTCAAATGAAAAAATGTTGAACATCAAAGTTGTTCATCTCAATGTCCTCTTCAACTTTGATGTTGGATATTTTCTCATTTGAACAAGTTATGAAGGAGTTATAGTGGTCCAAACATGGAAGCTTCACACTGAATTTATCATAGGTCCATGACCAGGTCTGCCAACAAGTTGCCTCGCCCATGATGCAGTCTTGATTCCTTGACTTTCAAGCCATTTTCAAGTGTGTTAGAGGTCTTCTTTCATGTTGATTCAAACACCAAACTTGTTCTATGATGTCTCCTCTTTCTAATGACACTAAAAACTCCTCATTCCATCCACCATACATAAAGAAATATTCCCTCAAACTTCCCCATTTCCATTGTATGTGTTGCTGCCAAAAATAGGATGATGTTTGGCATTGTTTCTTGTTGTTCCAATCAGTTCACACGCATACAAACACTTTCCCATTACCTCATTTGGACAAACCACATATCTTACTCAAGCACATACATACATCTCCATACACCAAAGAGGAAAAGAGGAAAACTTGTTCTATTAGTCTTGCTGCAGCAACACATCATCACAACCTCTAATTTCACTAAACCTCACTATAACTCCAAGGATCACTCCACACTCTAACCAAAACTCACCAACTCGTGGCAATAACTAACCTCACTCATTCTGTTAACTCAAAACTCAGTTAACCCAACTTATTTAACTCAATTTCCAACTGTTAACTACAATGGTTAACATCTTAACCAGCCATATATAAGCTTCACTTCTAACAGAATTGAACACTCTTCATTTTTCACACTTCATTTCACATAAAGCTCTCAAGTTTCTCTCTGAAATCTCTCCCTCTTTTCACACGGATTCATCCATATTTTCACTCCAAGTTTATCTTCATCATCAATTGTTCATTATTGATCAAGAACAAGCAGAATCAATATCAATTCCTCAAGTGTAGCTTCATTGAATTTTTGAATTTCCATTTGTTTCCTTCAAGATTTCAAGCTTTAGTGAATTTATTTTACTCTTTGGAAGATCAAGAGCAAAGGATTCTCCTCTCTGGCTTTCTTGTGTTCTAAGTAGCTTCACATTTTAAGTTTGAAATTCAAAATCTCTTACATGATTTCTACTGTTTAAGCTGTTGTTTATGTTGATTATGGCTTAATAGAAGCAATGCATGATCTGGCTAGTTGATAGACCTTTTAGAGGTGTAGATTCAAAAACTAGGGCAACTTTCTCCCCTTCGTATCTCTCGGTATGTGCATGTTTTGTGATTTCTATTGGTGGATCTATGACCTACTAAGCATGCTGAACATTTTGATATAATTTTTGTCAATTTCTGGAAACGCGTGAGAGTTACAGGTCGCCAGAGATGGCCGGAGAAGATGACCAGAGGTCCTTCTCCGGCCGGTGAGGGTTTTAGGACTTTAAAACACAGTCGTACGATCTGTTTGATCAAATGCTTGAGAACGTGCCAGCGAATTAACTACACACCCTCTCCCTCATATGTTTTATTCTCTCTCAGATTTGACTTTGACCTTTCTATGTGTGTGCGTGCATGATTGTTGTGATGTGCTTTGCATGTGGACCATTAGATTAGATTACTTTTCTTGATTGATTGTTGCTAATTGATCATGTGGCTGTGATTGAAGTCAATATTTGACTAGGTTCCACCATACTTCTCACGCACACAAGCGCCTTTGGGCCTGGATCATTATTATTTCCTGCACCCCTCATTTAAGCCCAAGGGCATTTTTAAACTACACAATTGCTATGTCTGCACCCCCTGCATATCTTCATTTGTTTTTTTAATTTATTTTTTATACATGTTTGATTTCCTATTATTATAAAATACTAAAACCTCTCTAAAAATCCCATAGAAATTCACATGACATCTTGAAGCATTTAAATAATTTTTCAATATTTCTATTTCTGATTTGATTTCATTTTGCATATTAGTTTGCAATTTTCTTTTATTTCTTGTTTCAACTTGATTCCTTCTTGATACTTGATCTTTCTCCAATGATTTTGCATAGCTCTAAAACCATTTTGCATCCAATCTCTTTTCCATGTTTGAACCATATCTAGAAGCATTAGAAAGCATTTTTCTCATATTTTGAAATTCATTTTAACATGCCTTTTGATACTCATCTTTGTGCATTCTTGTGACTTGTTTCAATGTGACACTGTGCCTCCATTTAGCCTACCATTTTCTTGAATTTTTGTGTGATCTTTTGACATGTCTTTAGCTTCTGACTTAGGTACTTTTTGATTTAATTTCATAATTTTCCTAAGATTCTTTCTATTTTTTCCTTGTTGATTATTATAAGTCACATTTGTGTGCTTTTGTTTGATTTCTAAACTTTGTTTGATTAGGAGGCACTTGTGCCATTGTATTAGGACTTATGTGATCATTTAATAGGTCATTTCATAAACTTTACAGGTCATTCATGTTAGATTATAGGTCACTTGTCTGTTTTATTTTGGTTCCTAAATGTTTGATGCTTATGTGAACTACTTTGACCTAATTGTGTGCATCTTTGTGACACCATTATTGCATTCTAATATGATCAAGCATATCATACAGTACTGACTTGCATTCATTCTTATTCATGTTCATGTTTCATCCGTCATTCATAACTTGCATTACAAGTATGTCAAATCTTTTGAACTTGAACATTGTTTGAACTTCTTTTCATCTTGTCTTTTCTTCTTGAATCATTGCGCTCATGTCTTGTATGATACTTCCATGACCTTCATCTGCATCCTTTAATGACTCTTAATTCTGACTTTGAGCTATGTTCTTGAATTTGTACATGTTTACATTTCTTATGCACCTAGTTTATATTAGTAGCACATTACTTACATTTATGCAATTGTTTGGCACATAGTTAGCTTTTATTTGATTTCATAAGACATGTATCCATTGGTATGATTCCTTATGGTGTACATACTGACCTTGAGTACATCTCAACCTTTAGAACCTTTCTTCTTTAGTTCTTGACTTGTTTGATCTTTACTTGTTTTTCTTTCCTTACTTCTCTACTTGTAAGTAGTTTTGCTAACATTTTTAGGGGCTCATGGTAAGTCAAGTGTGTGGGTGTGTACCCACATACAACCTCTTCTCTTATCTCTTTTAAGCTTTCAATGTGTGAGTGTGATAAGCATCTTATGCTTCTTTGCCATTTCATCTCCTTCATCCCTTTGAGTTTTTAACTTAACTTCAATCTTTGATGTAAGTTAGAACTCACTCTTCTTTCCCTTTCTTTTAGACTTAGGTTTCTAAACCACACTTAACCATTAGGAAAATCCAAGTATGATAACATTAGAGTGAGTCTTAGTCTCCCTTTAGACTTTTATCTTTCTTAACCTTTGAGTCTCTTATCTTCTCATCTCAAAACAAAAAGAAAAAAAACATTTAATAATGGATTAATGCATATTGCATGTAAGCCTAGAACATGGGAAATGGAAGGAGGGGAGTTTATCTCAACCTTTCTAGAGGGTTTAGCATACGTCCTATTAGGACGACCATGCGATGCATTCGATCTTATGCAATAGACTTGGATGCAATACGGGTTACTAACACAAAGATAATCAAAACACTTCTTATTAAAAGACAAAAACAAACAAACAATTCTTTTCTCATCTGCTTCACTCCATTCTTAAGGACTCGTCATTTCCATTCTACCGTAAACAGGTAACGCCTAAGTATGCATACAGCGAGCTGCAACACCTAACTGCTGGGGCGCGCACTCTGACGTTTCCATTAAAAAACACAAACAAAGCAAACCCTTGTTGAGCCAAACTACGTTTGCTCTGATTATTCTTTCTCGTCTGGTTGAAGATACGTAGGCACGAGATGTGGTATCTCGACGAGCAACCTTTCCCCATAGTCCTTCGAACTATGTTGACTCTGACTTTCCCATTGCACTGAGGGAATACGTAGGCCTAGGACAACGATAATGTCCTATCGAGTCACTTCTTTCACCCCTCATTTCTCCTTTCTATCTTTCATTTCTTGTTCTCTAGTTAGCAGTTCATTTCCAGTTCTTTAAACCCTTTGATCGAGACAGCAAGCGTGGATCCCATCGAGTACGATGTATGCGTGGGGGTGCTAATATCTTCCTCTCGCGTAACCGACTCCCGAACCCAGTTCTCTTGGTCGTGAGACCATGCTTTTCCTTTCCCTCGGGTTTATGCAGTGTTTCCTTTCCCTCTCTAGGGATAAATACACATTGCTGGCGACTCTGTTTCCGTGCCACTTTCGCGTTTGTACTCGGATGAAAATCCCGGGAGCGACAGCTGGCGACTCTGCTGGGGATCGATCCCAGAATCTCTGGTTCCCTAAGCGAGTCAATCCTAGCACTTGTCTGTTTTTCTTTCATTGGGTGTTTACTGTTGTGTTGTATTTGTTGTTTTTACTGTATTGTTGTTTACCATATTATTTCTTTACTGCTTTACTGTACATTACTGTATTTATCGCATTTACTACATCACATATCATTATTATATTGTGATGTGCTGGATTTTTCTGTTTGGTGGGCAGGGTGTTCTGAGAGATAAGCCCACTACCCAGGCTTGAGTATACATATAGGTATTAGAGTGGATAGTCATGACGCTTGCGTGGTGGTGACCACGTATTGTTGTTCATGAGACCCACAACAAGACGAGGTTCTATCAGGAGCTATCTTCTATTGTATGTTATACAGGCCAGTAGTTATTCTCTTGAGGAACTGTCGACTCTAGTGACCATTCCCGAGGACTCAGTTGCGGCACTCCTCCCGAGATGTGATAATGGCAGACCAGAAATGGCAAACCCATTACACATTCTCGATCCGAGGACCCAATGATGGGAACTTGCTATAGGATATCCTTTTTGAAAGAGAATCAGTGGAGGCACTCCTCGTTTGGCGATAGTACTATACCCCGAGGGATGAATGTACTATTGCTTCTCGACCTCAGTGCCAGAAGCTGAGGACCTTTCGTTTTGGAGAATCAGTTGAGGCCTCCTCGATTGATGATGATGCCAAACCAGAAATGGTGAACGTATCATCATTTCTCGACCTGAGAGCCCGGGATATTGAGGATCCTAGTACCCACATGTGAGAGGGGCGGGTTGTTTACAGGTTTGCAGGTAACCATAACCTCCTACATACCCGGTTTTCTGTTGTCATTACAAAAAAGGAGAATTCATCCTATTATATTCAGATGGTTCCTATCTATGGTTCTATATTGTTCTCAGAGCTACACTGACACCGTCCACAGTCTAGCACAGACACTTGGCACCATGATACTATGCCCTTTGCATTGCATTTACATATCATAACATACATGTTTACTCATTTCCAGGTGCATATTTTACCCTCGATTCCAGTCACCAGGATGAATACTAAAGAGAAGAAGAATATCATCAGTTACAAGTTCCTCACGCCTACTCTAGGTCCTATTATTGTCCTGAAAGGAATGACAAGCCCTGAAGTGTTGGAAGCTTTCAAAGAAAAATATGGGTGGATTCTATCTTTCGTTTGCAATGTCAGTGATTACGAATACAGGGGTCTCCATACTTTGATGCAGTTCTAGGATCCTCCGCTGAGGTGTTTTGTATTTCTAGATTATTTGTTGGTACCTACTTTAGAGGAGTATTCCAACATGCTAGGGATTGCTATCAAGCAGGAGCCTCCTTTCTTTGGGTCTATGGGTGATTTGGACTTTGGAAAAGTGGCTGGTGCTCTTTATTTGAGCCAGTCAAAGTTAGAAGCCAATATCTCTAACAAAGGAAAGCTTCATGGTTATAAGCTGGGGTATCTGGTAAAGAAGGCTCAGGAAGCAGCGAAAGGCGAGAAATGGGTTATTTTTAATGCATTGCTAGCCCTTTGTGTATATGGTATTGTATTATTCCCCAACGAGCCTGACTTTGTTGATACGGATGCCATTAGGATATTCATGATGAAAAATCTGGTGCCAACACTGTTGGGAGATCTGCATTACGCCTTATACAACAGAAACGAAAAGAAAAGATGAGGGGTAGTTCGTTGCTCTGTACCTTTGTTGTATTAGTGGTTTTCCAGTCGTTTACCGCAATCAGGGGCTTTTATGGATTCTAAAGGTTCTCTGGAATGGAGTCAGCGCTTAATGGGATGAGTTGCCAAGGACATCGTATGGATAGATCATGGGCTAATCGGCAAGAACATTATCCATAGCTGTGGTGAGTTCCCTAATGTTCCACTAATAGGAAGAAAGGGGGGAATCAACTACAATCCTTCTTTGGCCATCAAGCAATTTGGGTACGCTCTGACGGATCCGCCCATTAAGAGAGATGTAGAGGAGTCCCTGTATTTCCACGCATCAGATGGTTTGGAAACAGTATAAAAATCCTCTGAAATTTGGACCAGTGTGCTAAAGAAAGGGATAGTCGCTCTAGGGAAACCCAACAATCGGGCTTATCCAGCATATGAAGAGTAGGTGAAGAAGAGAGTTGAAGATTTTCACTTGCCTTTTGATAGGGCACCCCTTCTGTATCCTGAGAATGAAGGAAGTACTGCCACTATGGAAGAATTCGACAAGTTGCAAGCCTTGGTGAAAGAGCTTCAGGTGGAGAATTCCGATTTGAGTAGTCTTCTTCAAAACGCTCTGCATGCCAACAAAGAGTTGGAGAGGAAAGCCCAAGATGCCGAAAAAATCTTAGCAACAAGAGAAAAGGATTATGCCGAAAGAGCTCAACATTTCCAGAAAATTAGTAAGGGTGCCAATGCTGCCACTCAAGCTCATAAGAAGACCAAACAGGCCCTAGCTCAGACTAAAGACACTTTAGCCAAGTTTCAGCAAGCCTGGGATGAGGTTAGAATCGAAAACTCAAAGTTGCAAGAACAGCTAAAGATCAAGGATGACGAGCTCAAAAAGGCACACGAACAACGAAGGAAGTATCGGGAGAACCTTGGCAAAAGTCAAGAGCAATTGGAAAGCGCCAGAGAGGAGCTAAAGATTTCCAAGAAGGAGCTTGAAGAGGCTATGGTAGATATGGGGAATCTCAAAATGCAAGCTGGCGTGAAAAGGCATAAAGGGGTCTGTGATGATGAAGCTCTCCTGATGTATATGGGTTCGCTGACTGAAACTCTGGCAAAAAGAGATGTTCTGATTAAGGAGTTAATCGAAAGACCAAATCACTGGCGCACTCGCATACTCTTTGAGGAAGTCAAGTATTCAAGTGAAAAGTTGAAGGATATGGAGTTGTCAGATTGACAGTTTTTCTCTTTCTCTTGATGTAGTTTTGTTGATGGATATCATCAGGCTTGTTGATGAATCCATTATTTTGATGTATGATGATGAACTCATTGTTGAACGTTGTGCGTATGTCAGTTTTCTTGAAACATGCAGTTTATTCAAAAATATTCCTTTGGCAGTTAGTTGTACACAAGCACATAATCACGGCACGTCACGATCTCTGATCTTCGGCTTTCTATGGTTAAGATTGGAATCTGGGTATAAGGCACCTCGGAAATGATAAACATGGCATTTGCATTGCATTGCATATCGTTTTTGAATATCATTTTTGCATGACAGGTACTCGTTGCAGGTCCTCTAACCTTTATTTGGTTTCAGACACTATAGCTGATAACCACGTCCACGGTACGTAACTCGCAGAAACCAAGTTAAGATCATGGAGCAGATGCAAACTGAGTTGACCAAGCTAAGGAACAGGATGGACCAATTCATGACATTAATGACTGGTATGGCCCAAAATCAGGAAAGACTCAGGACAATGGTTGAGCGGCCACAAGTAGAGGTGCAAAATGGCAACGGTAATAACAGAGATACTGGTAATCAGACTGGTGTTAATGCAGGCAGTGACCCTCCTAGAAATACTGGGGTTCGTCATGTTGTGGAAGACAACCAAGATGAGCAGTTCACTCTGTTGGATGCTGAAGACGAGAATACTCGCTGATTTGACGAGCTCGCTGAAAAAATCAGGTTTCTAAAGATGGAGGTTTCATGTTCTAAAGTTTGTCCCATTTGTATCATTTTTTAGAGAGTTATGGTGTTCTAAAGATGGAGGTTTCATGTTCTAAAATTTAGGAACTTAGAATTTTTCTAAGTTATCTTTGGACAGCTTGGTGCACCAATGTTCATGCTCATTTTTAAGTAACTTACAAGCACCATTTCAACTTGCCTTGGACATCAAAATTACTCCTTGATATGCAAGCTTTCTAAAGAGCATTTGATGGCACAATTTGAGTTGAAATCCACTGGCTTATGATGGCTCAAAGTTGCTAACTTGGAAATAATTCTCATGCATGAAATGATGCATTATGTGCCATGATCTTGCAGTAAACAAAACCTGCCCCAAACCACACGAGTTATGTGCTCAAATTCCATCACCAAACTTTTCTTAAAATAGCCAAACAAGAGTATGTACCAATTTTGTACCATTTGAAAATTTTGCCATGAAAGGAAAATGCCAAAACATCAACAAACTTGCTCAGCAAGAATGCCATGCCACTCTCTCCATTCTGATCATCACAAGGATAGTCAGGATCACCATCAAACACCTCATCACATGCCAAGCTCGTGACAACATCACCACCCTCCATTTTCCAAGTTTTCCATCAAAATCTGTTACCACAAGTTTACCACAGGGAAAACTTACTTTTTAACCTCAAACCATCCATAAATAACCCCATAAACCCTAGCAAAGAGGGTGGCTGCTCATTGTGCTCAGAATCAAACCCTAAATTTAACTCTCTCTCTCTCTCTCAAAAATCCCCAATATTCGAATCTCACTCTCCAAAGGCCTTTTCAATCCACTCTCGCTTCCATCATCATCTTAGGAGTCTCAAAAGGCTAGAAGGAAGGTGGTTTTGAATCTTTGGAGCAAAAGGTAGAAAGCATCAAGAGTTCCACTTTTGGTAACTTTTTTTCAACTCCTTTCTCTCATATCTTACGTATTTTGAGTGTGTTATTTACATATTTGGAGTCCTGAGTTGATGCATAAGATGTTTGTGTTGTTGTTGTTTGATTTGTGAAGGTCGCACACCATGACCTTTTTCTTTGTGACTATTTTTGAGGGTGTTAGAGGCTTTAAACTTGAAAACTAAGTTTGTTTTCAGAATCTACGCGAGATAATAGGGGGTGCCTCTGTTTTGGTGTTTCTGGCAGAGCCAGCCGCCGTCGGCGGTGGTTGGCCGGACCGGACTGCACTTCCGGCGAGCTGTTGTATGTGTTTGGTCGTGACACTATTCACGCATGAAAATTCTTGTTGCATGACATTTGGGAAGAAGGGTGACATGGCGGTTTGATGTTGGTTGATGTGTGGTTTTATCTTGTAGTGACTTATTCATAACATGACCAATTGATTTATTGTTCCCACATGATTATTTTGTTACAACTATTTCTTTTTTTTAGTTTAAAATTCTGGCCATATGATTACAAATTGGATCCATGGGCCTTGCGCCCTTCTTTTTGCACCCCTACGAAACAGGCCCAACCGTGTGGCTTTATCTATTTCACTACAAATGCACCCCCTGCCTTGCTTCTTCATATTTCTTTTTTTATTTTTTTATTTTTTTTTTCATTTTGGTTTTATTTTAATTTTAAATTCTTCTAAAAAATGACAAAATTATTTTCCTGATTAATTTATGTCTTGACTATATTTTCATAAGTTATATTTTTATTTTATTTTTAATTTATTATTTCTATTTTATTTTGATTTAATTTGCAAGTGTATTTCAAAGGATACCCTTCATCTAGGGTTTGGAATTTATGTGACTTTGGTTTATCTTTTGAAGGTAATTTTTTGGCCACATTTAGGCCTTGATGTAATGTTGATTTGATGCTGGTTAGGGCTTGGTTTGAGTTACTTTTTAGTGACTTGCCATTCAAGTTTTTTTGGCCCTCGATTCATGCTAGATTACTTGCCTACATTTCCTCGTGGATCACTTTTGGACATGTTCTTGAACTTGTTTTGCTCCAATATTTTGTACATGTCTAATTGGATGTTTAAACTTGTCTATGGATATTTTTTGGGATTTTATTGGATCACTTTACTATATTTGGTTGATGCTTTCATTTGATGATGTTTTAAGGATGATAATGCACACCTCTTGACCTAATTTTGTGCCTTTGAATGACATTAATCTCTTTGATGTTTGGTGATATTTCTTGGATTGATATGACATGTTTAAGGTTCTAATTTTCCTTGGCCCTTGATGCATTGATCATCTTTTGTGTTGTCTTAATTGTATGTAAACATGTGAATCATTTTGGACTTGATCTTGTTGAATACATGCCTAGTTTTGACATATGCGTTGAGTATGATACTTGGTGATTCCTCTTGTTTGGTTTGAGTTTCATTATTGTCACTCCCGAGATTTTCATCCAAGTACAAACACAAAAGTGGCACGGAAACAGAGTCGCTAGCAATGTGTATTTATCCTAAGAGAGGGAAAGGAAACACTGCATAAACCTGAGAGGAAGGATAGAGCATGGTCTTGCGACCAAGAGAACTGGGTTCGGGAGTCAGTTATGCGAAGGGAAGGTATTAGCACCCCCACGCATCCATCGTATCCGATGGGATCCACGCTTCCTTGTCTCGATCAAAGGGTGTCGTCTACTGGAGCTTCGCTGCTGAGAACTGGAAAAGAAAGGTAGAAAGGAAGGGAGGAAAAAAAGAAAGGAGGAGAACAAGAAGCAAATGTAGGGAAGGTAAAAGAAGTGCTCGAATGGGCCCCACCCCACTGCATACGTATCTCATCGAGAACATGAAAATTAGAGCGACGTAGTTCCCCTCAACGAGGGTCGCTTTGTTTGTGTTTTATAGTGGAAACGTCAGAACATGCGTTCCAGCAGTTTAGGTGTTGCAGCTCGGTGTAGGGATACTTAGGCGTTACCTGTTTGCGGTAGAACGGACTTGACGAGTCCTTAAGGAAGGAGTGAAGAGATGAGAGAAGAATTATTTGTTTGTTTTTGTCTTTTAAGAAAGAAGTGTTTTGATTGTTTTTGTATTTTGTAACACACATTGTATTTAGGTCCTTCACGTAGGATCGAATGCCTCGCATATCGACCCAAGACGGGACGTACGCTAAACATTCTAAGAAAGTGAGAGAAGATCCCTCACTATCTTATTCCTACATGAAAGGCTCAAATACAATATTTGTTATGCCTTTATTAAGTGTTTTTTACTTTTGTTTTGAGATGAGAAGAAGAAAGACTCAAAGGGAGGAGTAAAGGTAAAAACTAAAGAGGGAGACTAAGACTCAAATCCTAGAGTTATCATGCATGGTGATCCTATGGTTAATGAGGTTCAAGGAACCTAATCCTAAAAGAAAGGAAGAAGAAGAAAGAAAGAAAGCAACTTACTTCCAAGATGGAAGTTAAGTTGTTTCTAAGAGGGAGAAAGAAGATTATGAAAGCAAAGCATCATTAAATGCTTAAACAACACAAATTTAATGATCAAAAGATGAGGGAAGAAATTAGAATCTGGATGCATATCCACACTCAAGTGACTTACCATTAGCCCCTGAAATGGTTAGTACAATTATTTGCAAGTAAAGAAACAAGTGAAGATGAACAAGTAAGGCTTAGACAAGCCAAGAACCAAAGTAAGAGCATCTTAAAGGTTAAGGAAAGCATAAGGTCAGAATGCACACCATAAGAATGTTCTCTAATTCTATGAGATCAAACACAAATCAAATGTTCACAAACAATGCCTAAAACCACAAAGAAATGCATTATGAAAGAAGTAGATGAAGAATGAGTGGATATGCAAAGTGATCATGCATTAATGCTTCATGAAAGGTTAAAGTCAGAACCAAAGTCATTTACCAATGTCTCAACATGTATATGAATCATCCTATAGTTCATGGATCAAAGAGTGCAAGTGGAAGAGATAGGAGGAAGTGGAAGTGAGCATAAGAGAAACATATTTCAATATACGCACAAATTGACATATTAGAGACACATAACATGTAAAAATGATTAATGCATACATGTGGGTAGTGGCATTACATTGATAAGATGCTAATGGAATGAAAGAAAAATCATACAAAATGCAATCATTGAACATGTAAAGCATAAGAAGAGAGAAAGAGAAGATAACATGTCAAACTTTCAAGTTATAACATATAAGCTCACACCACATGCCAACACTAGTCAAGGTGACCTATAATGAAACAAAGGTAACCAATAACATCATGCAAATGACCTATAAAATGTGCACAAACATATCACAAAATGGCACAAATGCCTCAACCAAAATCACACAAGAAGGAAGTAAGTGAATGTACACAAAGATAGCTTCAAATGTAAAGCTCTAAACAAATATCAAAAGTACATATTAAAATCATGACTATTGGCTCTAAACAACCTAAATCAGAAGCAAATCAAGTATCAAAAGTTCATGACTAGTGGCATAACCATAAAAAGGGATGATATAATGACTTTAAAAATCAAGAAAATTTTTTTTGATACACTTAAAGATGTTATTTAATCAATACAAAAAGAATGGATCCAAAATATAATGTGAGATGAGAGAAAGAAATCATGCAAGTTTAAGTGTCATGAAGAAATTCAATTACAAAGAAATTAAAAGAAAATATGGAATAATGTGTAAAAAAACACAAAGTCAGAATTAAAAAATAGAGAAAAATATTTAAACGTGTCAAAGTGTCACATGAATTTTTTTTTTTTTTTAGAATTGATTTAGTATTTTTAAAAATAGGAAATTAAAACAATATGAAAAAGAAAATAAAAAATAGGAGAAATAGAGTGGGGGTGCAACGTAAGTAATTGAGCAGTTCAAAATGGCTGGGCTTCAGCAAGGGGGGGGGTACAAATATCAATTAGGGTCCAGTCCAATTAAACATGTGTTGTGTGTGATAGTGCGCATGATAAATCAAACACGTGGATACAATCTGAGCCACACAATCTAGTCAATGAAATCAATCAAGTGAAGTATGCGTATCCAACCATCCATGACACAAGCACATGATAATAATGATGCACACACGCACATGTAATCAAGTCAAAATCAGAAAAAGAGAAAAAAGAAAGCACATGAGAGGCATGTGTGATTTTAATGCGTTGGCAATATAATGAACGTTGGATCAATCTCAAGCTCAGATCATCACACAAATAAAACAATCAAGTGGATGAGATGCAAGGATCATGGTAACAATGATGCACACACGTACACGTATCACTCAGAGAGAAAAAGAGAACACGTGAGAGGCATGCGTGATTTTAATGCGTTGGCAAGTTCATGACCACACGATGCAGATAATCAGACGGTTGTGATTAAAACTGAGGAGTGAACCCTAGACGCATGCTCATCGGCTGGAGAACGACCTCCGGTCGTCTTCTCCGGCCATCTCCGTCACCTGCAACCCTCACATATTACAGAAACAAGCAAATCGCACACCAAAATGTAGAGGAACTCAAGCAGATCAAGAATATATGTTCAGTTTTCACACATCACAAGCATACAATGAGAATCAAATACCACAACTTTGCCCTAATTTTTCAACTATGCTCCTAATGAGCCTATCAACTAGCCAGGACTCACACAACTTCTAGTAAGCTTCAAATCAACACAAAAATAGCAAAACAAATAAGAAATCACGCAAGAAAGGTTTGGAAATTGTGGCACCTGAAACTTGCAGAACTTGGAGTTGTTGAGAAAACCAGAGAACTTGATCTTTTGAACTTGTTGAACTTCAACTTTCAAGCAAAATAAATGCTACTGATTCTTGAGTATAAGAAGAGAATTGATGATTGCAGATGTGTTGAGCTTGAATAGATGAAGTTATTCTTGAGTGTTCTTGCTCAGAAATGAAACAATGATGATGATGCAGATGAAATGTGGTTGAAACTTGTTGAGGTCGTGTGAAATCAGAGAGAGAGAGTAGAGAGAAAAGTGAGAAGAATTTTTGGAGAGAGAATGGAAAATGAAAGATGGAAAAAATTTGAGAGTGAAATTTCAATATATAAGTTGAGTTAAGAATGAATCAGTGGTGGTTAACTGAGTGAGTTTAGTGAGTTAAAGGTGGTTAACTGAGTTGTCCCTAACTAACTGAGTCAAGTTAGTTAGGGCGAGTGGAAGGAGGTTGTGCTATGATGTAGTGTGTTCATGGTGTTATGGTGGAGTGGAGGTGAATCAGTGGTGATGATGAAGTTATCCTGGTGTAGCAGCTGCAAAAGAAACTTGTTGCGCAAGTTTTATGTTCTTCCTCTTTAGTGTATGGAAAAGCATGTATAGCATGTGATGTAAGGGGATGTTTGTACAAATGAGGAAACAAAGTACATGAGTTATTTGTTGGATGACTAAACCAAATTGTGCACAATGAAATGTCAATGCATCAGTGAAGAATAAGGTTGTTTGCAGATGAAATTCTCCATACTCAGTGGATGATTTGATGAGTTTTTGAGGTCATTGGATTGAGGAGGTGTAATACTACAAGTTTGGTATAAAACATGGTTAGAAATAAAGCTTCCAACATGCTCAAAAAGGACTTGAAACATTGGGAATCAACACTGGTGTATGGCGTGGAAAATTGACCTGTGCATGGCCATGTGACTTGGGAAGTTTTCAGTGTGAAGCAACCAACTTTGGACCCTCATAACTATCTCATAACTTGCTCAAATTAAAAAATGTCCAACATGAACATTGAAGAGGGCATGGAAAAGAACAACTTTGATGTTGGAAAGTTTTCCATTTGAAGTTTCCTTGATGGAGAAAAATGCTTTGGCTTTTGGCACACCAGGTGTTTGTCAAAATTATGGCGCATGGGCCTAGTCTTGCCTTGCCATGACTTGGTTTGTGACCTAGTTTTGTCAAGCTTTGATTGACCATAACTCCCTTAATTTTGATCCAATGGAAGAGTTCTTTATATGGATTTGAAGCTTAAAACATGAACTTTAATTGACTCAACTTGGACCTGAAGTTTGGAGCTTTTATCTTGGAGAAAGAGAGCCTCAAAGTAGGGTGCAAAATGGTCCAAACTTGCCATTTTTGGAAACCCTAAAGTTTCTATTTTTGGCAGTTTTGTGATTTCTTGATTTTTCATGATTCCTTCATCATTTCTTGATCAAATCTTGTCCAATGAACATATATAACATGAATTTCATGAATTTGACCTTAAAAGTCAGGAGTTGACTTTTTTTCACTGCACTGTTAACTTTTTCCCCAATTTCTTGATTATCAAGCAACTGATCAATTGAACATCTTCTGAAATGAATTAATGTCCAATCCTCCATCCTTAGACACTTAATATCACGTAGAAAACATTGAGATCAAGTTTGAATCGAAATTTCATCAGGAGACCGCTTGAATCCAAAACCCTAATTTTGACTGTTTTTGATAGGAGGTGATGCACTGTCCAACCTTTCTTGATGACTTCCCATCTTCCAATGACTTGTGAGATCAAATGGGGATGATATATGATGTAAGAGACCACATGCCCTTATGCAAGATGCAATGCTAAACGCTTAATGTTTTATTTTTCTATGCTTGAATGTAATGCAATGAAATGAAAGCTCATGCTAAATGATATGAAGAAGAGATAGGGCAAATTTTGGGGTATTACAGCTGCCCCTATTCAATCACTGTAGACCTGAATGGATGATAGAGATTGCTGTCAGAATTTCAAGGTATGGAGGGATTGAATACCAAAAATAACCAAAAAATTTGCACTCTGTGGAGAAGAAGAAAAGGGATATAAACCCCACAAAGTGACCTCTGCTTGAATAAAACTCTGACGATGAAGAATAACACTGGAGAGATGTCTTTTAGAACAACGCCAGACGACTACTGTCCTGCCATGCTACGGGTGGACTTTAGCAATGTCTTTTGTACAACTCCAGACGACTACTGGCCTTCCACACTACGGGTGGACTTTAAAAATGTCTTTTGTACAACGCCAGACGACTACTGGCATGCCACACTGCGGGTGGACTTTAACAATGTCTTTTGAATGGAGTCAGGCGACTACTAACTTACCACACTACGGGTGGACTTGCGCCAATCTATGGTTGGACTTTAAACTGTCTTTTTGAATGGAGTCAGACGACTACTGACTTGCCACACTGCGGGTGGACTTTTGCCAATCTACGGTTGGACTTGCAGCTGATTTGCCACCCTTGGATGGACTTTTGCCAATCTACGGTTGGACTTTGATGCTTTGCCACCCTTGGATGGACTTTTTCCAATCTACGGTTGGACTTAGCTGCTGTCTTTTTGAATGGAGTCAGACGACTACTGGCTTGCCACACTGCGGGTGGACTTTTGCCAATCTACGGTTGGACTTACAGCTGATTTGCCACCCTTGGATGGACTTTTGCCAATCTACGGTTGGACTTTGATGCTTTGCCACCCTTGGATGGACTTTTTGCCAATCTACGGTTGAACTTAGCTGCTTTGCCACCCTTGGATAGACTTTTGCCAATCTACGGTTGGACTTAGCTGCTTTGCCACCCTTGGATGGACTTTTGCCAATCTACGGTTGGACTTTGCTGAAATTCCAACACTGGATTATGCCCTGCATACAGGTCAGACATCCTTGCTGACTCTGCTGAGGAACAATGATCAATAATTTGACCTTAGAGACTCCTGAAAGGATGGCATCTCTGTTGGAGAATGAATGAACAATCTGTTTGCTTTGAATTGTCACACTTTCCAAAAATAAATTGGACTTTGAGACGTGGAGAATGATGACTCTGTCAGGAACTATTTCATCTGACTGGGGACGAATTCTGGTCATAGCAACTCCGTTGGGGATGAGAATTTTCTGACTTGGCTGAGGAAAGAATGTACTAACACTCTGCCGAAGAAGACAAATCATTAAAACTCTGTTTGGGGATCTATCAAACCCGAGGAGAATCTGCTGACACTCTGCTGAGGAAGAGATTCGGAGAAGAAAAACAACTTAGCTGGGGAGTATTGTTGACAAGATTCAATGCTGAACTCTGTGGGGATATAACTGCCTGAGATATGATCTTGCTGGGGACCAGGGATACACAAATCCTGGTTAGAAGACATTCTATTATGACTTGCTGGGAAAGAGTCCTTAGAGATTTGCTGGGAGAACACGCAGGAAATCAATTGTAATCTGTTGAGGAACAAAACTGTTGAGCATAGAATAAGAGCCACAATGTCCCATGCTAGGCAAACCTTCTGCTTGACGACCCCACTAGGGATAATGAGTTGACAATACTCTGTTGGGGAGAACCGCTTCAAAGCGTATTTCGCTGGGGAATGTCCCTTAAGAGGATTTTATAGAAGACCACACATCTTCAAACTCTTAGACAAATGCTGAGTATTGAGCTAGACGTATTAACATGGAGGTTACTCTACTGGAAATAATAGATCTGGAACACATCTCGCTGGGGAAATTTATGATGCCCCATGTTTGGGAGGTTCAACAACTTGCTTTTGCTCCAGATCTGAAGAAATCGTCCCAAGAGAATTTTACAGAAGACTTGGCACCTTCAAACTCCTGGACACTCGTTGAGGCTTGAACATTAATTGCAAGGTCTGTAAATCAACTCTACTAGGAATTCACAACCGTTATCAACACAGAAAAGCTTATAGCTGTTGGAAGTACTAAATAGGAGAATCGACTTAATAAGATACAACACTACCCAGTTGATGTTAACTTGTCGATATCGAATCGCCGCGAGCGACCGTCAGCCGAACGATGGACTCAATCAGAAAACGTTGTGACAAAAGGTGATGCGGGGACCCTTCTTGAACTTGGTTGCCCCGGTATTCTGTATGGGAATAAGTGATTTCTCGTCTAGAAGACATGATCCATGCTCCTGGAATACTTGTACCTGTTACCTGCAACAAAAGAATATGCACACACGCCCCAGGATATTGCGTGGTTTGAATCCACCATCCAGGATTACTCAACATTCAAAGTGATTTTAAATGTTTTTCTGCACTTGTTATTTGTAAGGTTACAGTGTTTTCAAATGCAATGTTTTATAAAAAATTAGGACGTTTTTGCAAAAAAAGCAGTAAAAACAAAATAAGAAGCTTTTGACTGAAATTCAATTTATTGATTGAAAAGCCCAGAATAGGCAAGTACAATTAGGAAGCAAACCCTGGAAATAGGAGATTGCTGTAAATTGAGAAAAGAAACTATCCTAATGGCAATGTGAAAACGGCATTCCACTGAGTTTCAATTCTGCTATGGCCAGTATGTCTTCAAGACTCCCCGACCTTGCCTTCTGAGGAATGATCAGACCGATTCCTACCCTTTGGAAAGTCAGTTGCTGAAACGGTGATGGAGTACAGATAACCCAGCCCGTAGTCATTTGCTTAAATCCCTCTTTTGCCTGGACCGCCCTTTCGGGTTTTCAATCCATCAGGATACCTTTTTTTGCCTGAGTTATCCTTGCGGATTTTCAACTCACCGGGTGTACAATTTTTTTATTTTATCCCTAATTTTTGCCCGAACCTTTTTATTATATTTTTTTGGTTCGCCGGGATGCCCTTTTTTGCCTAGACCTTTCTTTTTTTTATCCAGCGGGTCTCTTTATGGGAAGTATTTTTTGACTACGTCTGAGTTGACAGGGGATGAAAAGTCTTCGCCGTCCATGGTTGTAAGTAATAAGGCTCCGCCCGAAAAGACCTTCTTGACAATGAATGGACATTCATAGTTGGGAGTCCATTTGCCCCCGTGATCTGTACTAGGAGGAAGGATCCTTTTGAGTACCACATCTCCCACTTTGTAAACCCGAGGACGCACCTTTTGGTCAAATGCTTGTTTCATCCTTCGTTGGTATAACTGCCCATGACACAAAGTTGCCAGTCGTTTCTCTTCAATAAGGCTCAACTGATTAAATTTGGAACGAACCCATTCAGCTTTGTCTAACTTGACATCCATCATGACTCTGAGGGATGGAATCTCAACTTTAACTGGTAGTACTGCCTCCATAACGTATACAAGTGAGAATGGTGTTGCCCCAGTGGACGTGTGTACTGACGTTCGGTACCCATGCAAAGCAAATGGTAACATCTCATGCCAATCTTTATATGTGACAACCATTTTCTGCACAATCTTCTTAAAATTCTTGTTGGCCGCCTCCACAGCGCCATTCATCTTTGGGCGATACGGAGAAGAATTGTGGTGTTTAATTTTGAAGTCCCGGCACGGCTCAGCCATCATTTTGTTGTTCAGATTAGAACCATTATCAGTAATGATTCTCTCGGGCACTCCATAGTGACAAATGATATCCCGTTTCAGGAAACGAGCTACCACCTGCTTAGTGACGTTGGCATAAGATGCTGCTTCAACCCATTTAGTGAAATAATCAATGGCGACCAAGATGAAACGATGGCCGTTTGAAGCAATAGGCTCAATCTTTCTGATCATGTCAATGCCCCACATGGCAAAGGGCCAAGGAGAGGACATGACAATCAACGAATTTGGAGGAACGTGCACTTTGTCTGCATAAATCTGGCATTTGTGACACTTGCGGGCGTACGTGTAACAATCTGCCTCCATCGTCAACCAATAATACCCCGATCTCAATAATTTCTTTGCCATTGCATTTCCTCCAGCATGAGTACCGAAAGAGCTTTCATGTACTTCCTGCGTTAATAAGTATGCTTCGTGTTTATCCACGCATCTGAGCAAAACCATGTCAAAATTCCGTTTATACAGCACGTCATCCTGATTCAATAAGAAGCTACCAGACAACCTTCTCAATGTCTTCTTATCTCTAGTAGATGCCCCAGGCGGGTACTCTTGACTTTTCAAGAAACACTTAATGTCATGAAACCATGGCTTGTCATCAGACGTTGCATCAACAACAGACACAAATGCAGGTCTCTCAAGACGAGATACTTCAATCTTAGACGAGATACTTCAATCTTAGGTACATGGTTCCACCTTTGCACTTTGATCATGGAAGACAATGTGGCCAAGGCATCAGCAAACTTATTCTCATCTCGAGGAATATGGTACAGCTTCACTGTTGTGAAAAATGTCATCAATCTCCTCGTATAATCTCTATACGGAACCAGATTCGCTTGGTGCGTGTACCAACTCCCTTTCACCTGATTGATTACCAAAGCTGAATCACCAAAAATATCAAGGGTCTTAATTTGCAAATTAATCGCCTCCTCTATCCCCATTATACAAGCTTCATACTCTGCTTCATTGTTGGTGCATCCGAAAGTTATTCGGGCAGTGAAAGGCATATGAACACCTTCGGGGCGTGATAAGAACTGCTCCAACTCCGCATCCATTCATGTTGACAGCCCCATCAAACATCAAACTCCATTTGGATTCAGGGTCTGGCCCCTCCTCCGGGAGTGGTTCCTCGCAATCTTTAGCTTTGAGAAACATGATGTCCTCATCAGGGAAATCAAATTTCATGGGTTGGTAATCATCAATCGGCTATTGCGCAAGATAGTCTGACAAGATACTTCCTTTGATGGCCTTTTGAGAAGTATACTGGATATCATATTCTGTCAAAACCATTTGCCACCGTGCAACTCTGCCTGTTAGCGCTGGTTTCTCAAAAATGTATTTGATAGAATCCATTTTTGAAATCAACAAAGTTGTTTGCCTAATCATATACTGCCTCAATTGCTTAGCAGCCCATGCAAGTGCACAACATGTCTTCTCAAGCATTGAGTACCGAGACTCACAGTTATTGAACTTTTTGCTCAGGTAGTAGATAGCATGCTCCTTCCTACCTGTCTCGTCATGTTGACCGAGAACACAACCCATAGAACCTTCAAGCACTGTTAAATACATTATCAAAGGTCTTCCCGAAACTGGAGGCATGAGGATTGGAGGTTCCTGTAAGTATTCTTTTATTTTATCGAACGCCAATTGGCAATCGTCATTCCACCTGACCGTTTGATCTTTTATTAGCAGTTTGAATATTGGTTCGCACGTGGCTGTTAAGTAAGATATGAACCTTGTAATGTATTTCAATCTACCCAGAAAACCACGAACCTCTTTTTCTGTTCTCGGTTCAGGCATGTCTTGTATTGCTTTCACTTTGGCAGGATCAACCTCAATCCCTTTTTCACTCACAATGAAACCCAGCAGCTTTCCAGAACGCACCCCAAAAGTGCACTTGTTTGGATTCAACCTTAAACGGAACTTTCTCAACGTTTCAAACAACCTTTTCAAGTTAATCAGATGTTCTTCTTTCGTTCGCGACTTGGCAATCATGTCATCCACATAACATTCAATCTCTTTGTGAATCAAGTCGTGGAATAATGTTACCATTGCCCGCTGGTACGTTGCCCCTGCGTTTTTCAACCCAAAAGGCATCACTTTATAATAATATGTACCCCATGGAGTAATGAATGTGGTCTTCTCCATATCCTCAGGCGCCTTCTTAATCTGGTTGTACCCGGAGAAACCGTCCATAAACGAGAACACTGAAAACTGAGTTATATTATCAACCAGCACATCGATGTGGGGTATTGGAAAATCATATTTCGGACTAGCTTTGTTAAGATCTCGATAATCCACACACATTCTCACCTTTTTGTCTTTCTTCGGTACCGGCACGATGTTGGCTACCCAGGGAGGATAATTAGTCACATCAAGAAACCCTGCATCCCACAGCTTCTGAACTTCTTCTTTGATCTTTATGGCCATATCGGGATGAGTCCGACGAAGTTTCTGCTTGACTGGCGGGCATTCTTCTCTCAATGGAAGCCTGTGCACAACAATATCAGTATCCAACCCTGTCATGTCTTGATACGACCAGGCGAAGATATCAACATATTCACACAACATTTCAGTCAAGGCCTTCTTCATTTCTGCTTGCAGGCTGGCGCCAATCTTGATCTCTTTCTTAGCATCCTCGATACCAATATTGATGATCTCTATGGTCTCTTGATGAGGCTGGATGACCCTTTCCTCTTGTTTTAATAATCTGGCCGGTTCCTCAGGGAGTTCACAGCCTTTCTCATCCCCTTCTTCGGCTTGATAAATTGGTTTGTCAAAGTCATACATATCCATAGCAGAATCGTTATCAATGGAATCCGGAGGATCAAGTCTGCACGAACGGGTTCATGCTTTATTTTAGTGATTTATTTTTAAAACAAAAAGAAACAAAACATTGCCATTTTATTATTTTTATGCAAAATTAAAAATGAAAGACAGAGAACGAAATTTGAGTGCAAAACGTCCTTTATTAATGATTAAAATTACAAATGCAAACAGGGTGGCCCTAGAAATGAATCTATACGCCTTGGGCAGAGCGCAAGATTTTAACATGCATTATGGTTACAATAACAAAGAAAATTACTCTATTTGAAGAGTAACTCGGATGACTTCTTCAACGGACCAATTCTGCAATTGTTGTCCCGAAGCACGTGGGTGTACCCAGTTGTCCAAGTCACAGTCACCGTCAATGCCATCTTCTGTAGCTGCACAAGACTGATCTGGGTAAATGATTCCCCCACTGATGAAAGTGATGGGTCCACTGTTCTCCGCAACTGAAGTCATAGAGGGTTGATAGCCAATACCAAACGTGTCCTCCTTCATTGGTGTCTCTATCAGCTTGTCCGAACCCTGGGCATTCCCTGCTCTAACAACCTCGACAGCTTGTTTATAGGACAAAATGGATGTACTGGCTCTATCTGGTGCAAGGGAAGATTCAGGCACTTTATCAATATTCACCGCTTCAAACGACTGACAAAGCATTTAGTGGATTTCCCCATCCATCTCAACATACTTGAACGTGGACAAATGACTGACAAAAATGTCTTCTTCACCACACACTGTCACTACTTGTCCCTCGAACTCGTATTTCAGCTTTTGGTGTAAGGTGGATGTAACAGCCCCGACCGCATGAATCCAAGGGCGACCTAATAAACAGTTATAAGCAGGCTGTATATCCATCACGTGGAATGTAGATTTGAAAACTTGCGGTCCAATTTGCACAGGTAATTCCACTTCCCCAAACACAGATCTTTTCGTCCCATCGAACGCTCTGACAACTAAATCACTTGGCCTTAAAATCAAACCATCAACTTCTAGCTTCATCAGCGCCTTCTTAGGCAAGACATTGAGCGAGGAACCAGTGTCTACCAACACGTGCGACAATACTGCACCCCTACACTCCATTGTAATGTGCAAAGCTTTATTGTGGTTTCTTCCCTCAGACGTCAAATCTCTGCTTGTGAAACCCAATCCATGGCTGACGTTGACATTAGAAATCACACCCTCAAGCTGATCGACGGTAATTTCCTGTGGAACGTAGGCTCGCTTCAACACCTTCAACAAAGCCTCTCGGTGCGCATCAGAACACATCAACAATGACAAAATTGAGATTTTCGAGGGCGTCTGGTTTAATTGATCGAAAATCTTGTAATCACTTTTCTTTATTATCCTCATGAACTCTTCTACCTCGTTGTCAAAGGTAATCTTTGTCTCTGTTTCAGGCATAGGCACACTCTCCACCACCTATTTCCCTTTAGCTTTTGTCGCTGCCTCAACTTCTTTATCACTTCGTAAAGTTTGGGGAGCAAACAACCTTCCACTCCTAGTAAAGCCACCTACACCACCCACATTATCAATATTTGAACTGGCTGATGTCCCAACTTCCTGCTTTTTCCCTTCATAATACACGTCTGCCCCATAGTGCCATGGGATTGCTTTCGTAGATGTAAACGGAATTGGTTCTGGCACCGTGATGGTAACAGGATTGGATCTTTCTGGCACAACACTTGCTACAGGAGTTGTACTTGCAGCCACCTGAATTTAAGCAGGAGTATAATAGATGGTCACAGTTGACACCTCATCAGTATCTTTCACAACCCGGTCAAACTGTAGATGGCCCTCGTCAATCAGACTCTGCAAACCGACTCTTAACTTATCACAGCCATTCTCTTGGGCCATACACTCAGAACAATCTTAATCACAACCCGGGAACACCTGTCCCTTCAACAAACAATCCTTCACCACTAGCAGTGAAGTCTTCACCTGACTGGTATCTGCCACCAAGTTCAGTCTCTTTCCTTCTTCAACAGCGTACACATCTGCCACACCATGATTAGGCATGGGGTTCTGGATAACATTAGGAGGCACAGGGAAATTGACTGCTTTAGCATCAATCAAGTCTTGCACCTTATTCTGAAATGCCCAACACTTTTCAGTGGTATGCCCCTGAGCACATGAGTGGAAATCACAGCGAGCGTTAACATCAAAATTAGGCGGCAAGTTGGCAGCGGTAGGAGGTCTCATAGTACGAAGCTCAACCAACTTCAGTTGTAGTAACTGAGGTAACAACGTTGAATAGGTCATAGCGAGAGGGTCAATCTTACGGTCCCTCTGCCTAGACCTCTGCTGGAAAGGAGGTTGCTGCTGTTGCTGCTGAGCCTGCTGTTGTGGTTGTTGTTATTGAACAGATGGTGCTGGGATTGTCACTGCCCCTACTTGGTGATAAGCCTGAGAACGTCCTCTTCCTCGTCCTCTATACACAGCGTTTGTATCACCTTCTCTTCTTTTCTGACCACTAGCAAATGGTTTCTTCGTTCCAGAAGAGCCAGCCCCACTTATATCTTGGATCTTCCCAAGCTTCAACAGACTCTCGATCCTTTCTCCAGCAATCACTATATCAGAAAATCCGGTCGAAGGATAAGCAGCCAATCTTTCAAGAAATGCCCCTTGCAGGGTGCCCATAACCATATCTGCCATTTCTCTATCCAGCAAAGGAGGTTGAACTTGGGCAGCCATTTCCCTCCACCTTTGAGCATATTCCTTGAAACTTTCCTTAGCATTCTGTGACAACCCTTGCAGTTGAGTGCGGTTGGGCGCCATGTCGATATTATACTGGTATTGCTTCAGAAATGCTTCTGCCAGATGCTTCCAACTTCTCACAACAGCTCTGTTCAATTTCATATACCAGGTCAAAGAAGCTCCAGCCAGACTGTCTTGAAAGTAATGCATCCATAACTTCTCATCATCTGCATGGGCTGAGATCCTCCCAAAATAAGCTTGAATATGTGTCTGGGGACATGTATTGCCATGATATTTGTCAAAGGTGGGTGGCTTGAACTTTGGAGGGATTCTGACTCCTGGTACCAGCCCCAAACTAGTAACATCAATACCCATAGAATTCTTGCACTCTATAGCCCTGATCTTCTCAGCCAACTCATCATACCTCCTGTCTCCAGGATTACCCATATCAGCATCCAATATGGTAAATTGGTCTTCCTGAACATCTTCCTGAACACCACCAACATTTCTGCCATTTCCATTACCCAGATTACCAACAGGAGGAGGATTGCCACCAGGAGGAGGAGTGACCCTTGTCTATAAATTGTCATTCTGATTACCTACAGGCGTGGCCTCCGGACGGTCGACCAAAAGTCTCAATCTTTCTTGAGTCTGTGCCACATCATGTCACAACAGCTCTGTGCCACATCATGTTTTCACTTCTCTTGGTCCTTGTCGATTGATTTCCATGATGCATTTCATTAGCATTTGATTGTTGCTACTTTGGTTCATGATGCATGTTAATGTGAAGCTTTCTTATATGTTTGAATTGGATGATCATGACATGACTTGAGTTCTGACCTTGCTTCATTCTCACTTCACTTTGTTCAAATTACCTTTGTATAATGATCAATGGTGTTTAATGGTGGTTCTAATGCAAATTGTTTGCACCCCTTTCTTGTTTGCTTCTAATTTCTTGTGTCAACTTCAATGTGTGATCTTTTGAAACATGTTTGGTGGTGTGAATGGGATGTGATATGCATGATGTGCTTGCTTCCCTACCTAGTTTCTTATCTCATGTTGCCTCTTTCTTCATCATCTCTTACTTCTTTCTTCCCCATTGGATCTCAAGACTTGTTTAAGTCTTGAATTCCCTTTGCATGCTCCCTTAGGATTCCCTAGTCCAACCTAATCTTTGATTAAGCTTGGAGTAGGATAGACATTAGAATTCTATCTATACATGCTAACATTAGGTAGAATCTTCCCTTCTTATCTCAACCTTAGGGCCACTTTTGCGTGACAACATTAGGAAAAATTTCCCTTAGTGTTTTTATTCTCCCTTTGAGTCTTCTCTTCTCATCTCCTAACAAGTCTAAAACACTTAATAAAGGCAACGCGTATTGTGCATGAGCCTTAAGTACATGGGAAATGAGGAATGAGGGGTCTCCCTTCATTCTTCTAGGGCGTTTAGCGTACGTCCTATTGGGGATGATATGCGACGCATTCGTTCCTATGTCATAGACTTTAGTAAAATGCAAGTTACGAACTAAGTTAATCCATTTCTGTCTAAAAAACACAAAAACAAATTCAAATCTTTTTCATCCTTCGGGATTGTTAGGTTTCAAATCATTTTCAGAAAAAAGCATGTTATTTCCGTTTTGTCGCAAACAGACATCGACCCTAACTGCTGGACGCGAACTTAACGTCGCTCATAAAAAACATTTACCAACCCGATGGTCGAACTAAGACTGCTCTGATTTCCTCTCTCTAGTCCGATTGAGGATACGTAGACACAAGACGGCGATGTCTTGGCGAGCAACCTTTCCTCTATCCACCCGTAGTCCTTCGAACTACGTTGACTCTGACTTTCCCATTGCAGAAGGGAATACATAGGCCTAGGACGGCGATGTCCTACCGAGTCACTTTTTCTTTTCTTCCCCCGTTTCGTTTCCGTTTAGCAGTAGGCTTTAGATAACTCACCCTTTGATTAGACAACAAGCGTGGATCCCATCGAGTACGATGGACGCGTGGGGGTGCAAATACCTTCCCCTCACGTAACCAATCCCGAACCCGGACTATGGTTGCGATGTGTCATACCCCAAATTTTGACCACTAAGATTTCCCATCATTGTGTAAATCATCATCACCATATGGATGTACCTTTATGCCTCATCAATCCCCCCAAAGATGGGTGAGCATTCACTACTATCAAAATTAGGGTTTCAAGCCCTCTCAGAGTTCTTAGACAAATGATGAATTAAGAAATGACATGATCTTCAACTTTTCTACCCTCTCAAACATCCACAATGGATCAATAGGACTCTCACATCAAGGATTAAGCACAAGGTTGCTCCCTTCTAGGTGGATCGAGCTTCAAGATCGCTAGTGTCACCAAATTAGGGTTTTGGTCGACCAAGGCCTCCAGATGGAAATTTTCCTCTGGGCATGAGCCAATGCTTCAAATCATATCCTAATATACTCTATAAAACCTCATGAACCCAATCATCAAGTCAATTTGACCTCAGGGGATGCATTCATCAAAAATCAGGAATTAGGGTTTCTTGACCTAATTCACCCCTAAGTTGACTTTTGGGACCAATTATGAACCAAGACCTCAAGAGAGGATTTGAGGATCTCCAATATGCCATATTTATCCATTTGGAACAATGGATTGATCCAAGAAGCTTAAGCAACAAGTTTCAATTTCATCTAAACCACAGTTAGGGTTTCGCGGGAAAAGTCAACTGTAACCTTGACTTTTGACCAAGACATGCTCCAGAGCCCTAAGACATGATTCAATACACTCTATACCACCCATAGAACATGTCCATCAAGTTTGATTTAGGTCAAGGACATGATTTCCTGAAGAATTGCACAGTTTGGAATTCATTTGACAAAAAGTCAACTGTGCACAAAAGTCAACTTTGACTTTTTGATATTTTTCACAAAAATGGATTTTTAACCCTAAAATGATGTTAATGTATGATTTGAATCATCATTCATCAAGAAAAATCAAAGAAAATGGGATAACTTGTAAAAGGGGTAACCATAAAAACTTAGAAAAATTTTCTAAGTTATGAAAAAAAGTGACAAAGGTACCAACTTTGGAGAATCATAACTCCTAAACCATAAAGCCATTTCTTTCCATCCAAAGCTTGATTTGTAGATCTCATTTCCCTCTACAAAAGCTTCATACTGAACTATGCCCAAATTCCTCATGGATTTTGAGTTATAGAGTGATCAAAATCAAGAAAAGTCACTTTGTTCCAACACTTAGTGAAAATTTCACTAAGTCAGATTTTGCCTTACTTTTTTCCAAATGTTGGGACATTTTTCACTTGGATCCAAAAAGTATCAAAACCAAATATGGTCAAACAGTTGTTGTATCATATAAGAGCTTTCCAAAATGGCAAAGAACATCACCAAATTCAACTTGAGCCATAAGATATGACATTGGCAGGTTGCCTTGTTGAAATCTACCAAGGCAAGGCAGAATTTTGCACTTTTGCTCGATTTGCCAAAATCAGCCAATTCCAAGCCTTGTCATCACTTTGGACACATCTGAGGATTGAATCTAAAGGGGACAATCACTGAGCCAAGCCTCCAAAGTCCTTGGAACAACAAATAGCATGCTAAACCTAGAATTGCCCAAAATAGGGACAAGACTCCAATTTTGGATTGGAGCATTCAATGGAAGCACCAAGGTGGCATGGACTGAGCTATTAGCAACTGAATTCAGTCAAGACTTATCCAAGACCAAGGGGACCAGCAGCCTGTGCCCTAACCTCTAGTCAATGGCTAGAGGAGACTTAAATTTTCATTTGCCAACATTGGCCAACCATACTCAGCAGTTTCCATTCACTATTCCTTGCAAAACAAACTTGCTCTACTATAAATAGAGCTCAATTGTGATCATTTTAAGTACACCCAAGACCTACAACACTTGCGTTTCTCAAAATCCACTTCTCACTCTCAAAAATACCTTTCTTAGCAAGTCACTATCAGGTTTTTCATTAGAGAGAAATTCCACTCAAACCAATCACACACACACCCCATATACATCATATGTTAGCTGATCAAACACTTAAACAACATCTGGAACACTGATTTCTCATAATCACCAGTCAACTGCTCAAGGTTTTAACCAAGTTGCAGTTGAGATGCCATGAAGTGATCCAGCCAATTTCAGTCAAGTCCAAGCATTCAAACACACTCCATAGGGTGTAGGGAAGCTGGTCAGATCATCACAATTCATTTGTAACACCTCCAACTCAGAAATCAATTTGCTCTTGCTGTCACGACCTAGAGGTAAGCCTAAACTTGGTCATCTCTCAATCTATTCATATTTCCTCGCACAATACTTTTTCCAAATGTTCATAATCATGCATGGAATGTTTCCCCTCAAGTAATTGCTTTGTTTGAATCGTGTATCAAAAATCCCAGCCTTCTTGCAAAATTTAGGGTTCTTGAGGATTTATCATGATTTCTTGTTTTATGCTTAATTTAAATGAAATTAATTGTCATAAACATGATCGTGAGGTGAAAACGAGCAGATTGATATGTGGATTGCATGATATAATCAAGTATTCAGTGAGATTGGATAGAAAGTGCAAATCTGGGCAAAGCTGAAAAACACGCGTGTTCTTCTGCTGTTCTTGGCGCCATTTCTCTCAAATTCAAATATTTGAATTTTGTGATTTTATTTAATTGATTCAAAAATTAATTTCTCTCTGAGTTTTAATGATTTTGAGTTGATTCTTTTTTTAATAATTCACAAAAATGTTAAAATATTTTATTTTATGAAAAAATCCCAAAAATATTATATATTTCATATTATTGATATTTTTTCAAAGAATTGATGTTTTAATTGTTTTGGACATTTAAAATATTTTTTCCTTCTTGATTTTTCAGATTTTATTGACTTCTAATCATTTTGTAGGGCAAAACTTGATTTATGAAGCATTAATCCAAGATCACAATTTGTTTTCCACATGTTAAACAATTTTGATCATTTTAATTGAATATATTATTCAATCAGAACACATTTTGAAAACAAATTAGGGTTTTTGATTAATTCAACCCTCATAAATCATTTTCAAAACACTTTTGGGCCTCTAATAGAGTGTAAGACCCAACCCTTTGTAAATACAACCTATTTTGGGCCTCACTTATGGTATAAGTCCCGTTGTATTTCAAAAAGTTCGACGCGATCATCATCTGTTGAAAAAGAAAATCTTGGGCCTACCCTCGAGTAGTAAGACCCATTTCTTTTTCTTTAAACTTTTTGGGCCTCTAATAGAGTGTAAGACCCAAAACCCCTTGTACAAACCATTTTGGGCCTCACTTATTGTATAAGTCCTTCTGTACAAGTGAACGGCGCGATCGTCGCCTTTTAAAAATCAATTGGGCCTCTCCTCGAACTATAAGACCCATTCAAAACTTTTGGGCCTCTAATAGAGTGTAAGACCCAATTCCCTTTTAACCAAAACAACTTTGGGCCTCCGATATTGTATAAGCCCCTTTGCGTTAAAAGAAAATCTCGGCGCGATCGCCATTTCAAACGGAAAATCATCTGGGCCTATCCTCATGTTATAAGCCCCACTCTTTTTCTTTTGGGCCTCTTGAGAGAGTGTAAGACCCATCCCTTTGTACATCAAACAATTTTTGGGCCTTAGTCACTTGTATAAGTCCCTCTGTATAAATTCGATAGTGCGATCACTGATAAAACCCTGGGCCTCTCCTTGAGCTGTAAGCCCCAAATCTTTCTTTTTCAAAGCACTTTCTTCTTTGATTTTGAAATATACTGTTGTTTTCAATCTTTCTTTATTGAACAACTAACCAAACAACATGGAAGCTCTACAACCGAGTAAGTGTTTATATGCTTTCATTTACCGCTTTCATATACATATAACTGTATTGTGGGTCTGTTCCGCTGTAAGTCTTCTTTCATAAACTGATATCAACTGTGTAATAATAGTATAGATATTTAGAGTTTCCCCGGCAACTACGTCTAGCACTAGGTAAAGCCGTTTTGATAACTCTTAAGTATTCAAAACTAGATCCCCATAGGATTACCAGACACAGTCTTCCCTCCTCTTGGGGTTAAACAATATGGAGACATGAAAGGCAGCATTCTCGGTGAACCCTTTCATAGACTATCACTCGTAGAAGTTGTCAAAGAAACTCTATTCCCCAGAGATGATCTTTTCTCCGTGAATGGCATCTCTTGAGTTTCTTCCAAATTCTCGAACTTTCCTGGCTTGATCTATTCTTTTTGAATAGCCTGTCTTGAACTTCTCGGGGTTTAGGGACCCACAGGCTTCTTAAAATCACTTGTCAAGAAACTCTACTCCCCAGAGATGATCTTTTCTCCGTGAATGGCATCTCTTGAGTTTCTTCCAAATTCTCGAACTTTCCTGGCTTGATCTATTCTTTGTGAATAGCCTGTCTTCAACTTCTCGGGGTTTGGGGACCCACAGGCTTCCTAGAAGCATCCCCGCCTCCTCTTGGGCCTTGTACAAGGACCCGTCGATTTCTTAGAAGTATTCACAACCTCCTCTTAGGCTTCGTATAAATGATTTCTTCCTCCGGGAATGATAGCCTTCTCTTAGGCTTCGTACAAGGACCACTCGGCTTCTTAAAAGTTTCCAGCCTCCTCTTGGGCTTTGTATAAATTGTCCCGACGACCTCCTAGAGGTATAGGAACAGAAATCAGTCATCTTAATAGAACAGTCTTTCCAAGAGTCTACTAATGTTTCTAAAAGCATAGTATGAAAGATGAAACTCAAGACTTGGCCAGTCTAATTTCCTTGAGTCTCCAAGACATTCTCAAGCACCCTTGAAAAATAGGAAGGAACCCCGTGGACTCGGACATTCTCAATACCCATCGGATTTCTCATTTCCTTAAAGAAACAGGAAATAACCCCGATCCTTGGAACAAATCCATGAGTACATTACTCATATAAGAACTGATTTTCTCTTTGAACCAACATACTGGACCTGTAACTCAACTGAAATAGCACAATAGCCTCCTCTTAGGCTTTGTATAATGATCCTTCTTCAGTGAAGTTAGCCTCTCTCTTGGGCTTTATACAATGATTCTCCCCAGTGGAGTCAAACACCCTTTATCCTCCATCTCGGGCTTCGTACGAGATACAAAAACACTCTCTTGTTGAGTCAAACCTTTTAGCCTCCGTCTTGGGCTTTGTACAAGACACAAATCACTCTCTTGTTGAGTATAAAACCCTTGGCCTCCATCTCGGGCTTCGTACGAGATACCATGGAGGACTCTCTTGTCGAGTCACTTCCCTTTTAGCCTCTATCTCGGGCTTTGTACGAGACAGATCAAAAATACCCTCTTGTTGGGCCATTCGCCTCCTCTTAGGCTTTGTATAAGGAAAACATTTTAGCCTCCTCTTAGGCTTTGTATAAGAAAACCACATGTTGATCCAATCAACCTTTTAGCATCAAAGTTGTGCCTCGTTCAGAGTACACAAACATCAACAACTCCTTCCCCTTCATTTAATCGCTGTAAGCGGCAAGCCTCTGGATCATCTACATCCATGCTACTGCCCCTCTTTTAGCATGAGAAATTCCTAAGGAAAGATGGCATTGCTCTACACTGAGTTAACGTCTTCTCCTTCAGGTCAAAAACCCTTATAAAGGAGATTATGGAATTGCTGGATTCACATATCCCAGTTAAAGTAATCCTCCTTTATAAATCAGTCACCCGATAGTTGTGACAAACAAACCCCCTCTTTAGAGATGACAAATTATTTCTAAAGACAACACCTTTTAGCTTCACATCTTGGGCTTCGAACAAGATACAAATAGACCCTTCACCTTCACATCTTGGGATTTGAACAAGATATAAACCATCTTTAGCTTCACGTCTTGGGCTTTGTACAAGACACCAAAACACCATTTCCTCCCATATAATAGGAGGAACTACGATCGCTCTGATTTCCCTGTTTCGGAAAAAACGGGAATACGTAGGCATAAGATTGAAAGAAAAATCTTAGCGAGCACACTAAACAAAACCCAAAATCCCATACTTCCATACATCCGTCCTAACATCTTAACCTCCCACCAATCGACCGAACACTATTTTTAACAAAATAAACCTAAAAGAGACCCCAAATCTTTGTAGCATTTGTAAACTAACAGTTTCGACTATTTAACCCCGTTTGCAAAAAATGAATCGAGCTGTAGTTACCAAAGAGCTGTAGTGCTTCGCAACCACATCCAAAATCGCCCGCTACAGAAAAATGGCGACTTCACTGGGGACAACGAGATCTTGTTCTCTTCCCAGCTATTAGTTGGAAACTTTAAAAGTGGCACCCCATGGAGCCGGTCTTTCTTTCTGGGATAGGACTCTTTGTTGACTTCACTAGATTCTTAGGTCAAAAAACCCTTTAAGTTGAGAAGGAATCACAGAATGGCGTCTCCGCCGGGGAGCCATTTTCTGTCACGAACATAAGATTCATAGCTTTTAAAAAGTCTTGGACATTAGGACAAATATATATACTGCTTTTCCTAAATGATATATGTGTTTATTTTTCTACTAATGGGAATGTGTGTGATGCCGCATGTGGAAAGATTGAGTATACACTTAAGATAAACCCATTCCCTCTCATAGGCAATGGGACGATTGTGACATCTGAGAAGCTGAGGAGCCAACCCTTTTGTAGTGTGGAAGCTATCGGAAATAGTTGTCACGCGATACTACCCTCATTTGAGGCTGATAATCTATTATCGGTGAATAGCATTTACTCTAAGATTTCATACAGCTCACTGGCGATCCACTTGCTGTTTGTTATCCAGGGAGGAGCTGATGATTTTGAGTACAGGTACAAAAATCACCCTAGTATAAACCTTTGGGGATGGGTAAAGCCTTGACTTCATGACAACGACCCTTTGACCCCATGTTTTTTCTATGTTTTTGTGTGCTGCATTCATGCATTCATTTAAAAAACATTAAAACATTAAAATAATTCTCTTGTAGTCTCTCTATTTTTTCAAATTAAACTAAGACTGTGATTGCAAATATCAGAGAAAAGGATTACGCTAATGGATTTCGGTAGAAGAAGAACTCATAAGTACACCTTCAGGATTCCAAAACTAGAGGATTTAAGAGGTTTGGCGAGGATGATCACAAACCAAGAGGCTTTCAGAGCCAAGTACGGAGGTTTTCTATCTCTGCTAAGAGTTCATGTGATTGAGGGAATCATGGATGCGCTCATTCAGTTCTACGATCCGGTCTATCATTATTTCACGTTCCCGGATTACCAGCTAGCATCAACGCTGGAGGAATATTCTCATCTGATTGATCTACACATTACAGATCAAGCTCCATTTTCTAGACTGGAAGAAATTCCAAAGAATCAGACCATTGCAAGAGCAATTCATTTGGACGAATCCGAGGTCAGGACTCACATGACCACTAAGGGTGACATACAAGGTTTGCCAGCTCAGTTCTTGACAAAGAAAGCCCTGTACTTCGCTAGTATCGGGAACGTGACTGCTTTTGAAAGCATCTTTGTTTTACTCACTTACGGGTTATTTCTGTTGCCCAACATTAATAACTTCGTCAATATCAACTCCATTAAGGTTTTTCTCATTGTAAGCCCTGTGCCGACTTTGCTCGCAGATGTGTATCATTCTGTACACTTAGGGAATTTGTACAGTGGAGGGGAGATCACATGCTGCGTACCTCTACTTTATAAATGGTTTATCTCTCATTTGCCTAAGTCTGCTGCTTTTTGGGATCACAAGAGTGCCTTACGTTGGTCGCCGAAAATCATGTCCCTCACCAACTCTGACATAGATTGGTGTAATAGGATTTATGACGGAATAAGGATCATTGACCATTGTGGAAACTTCCCCAACTTACCCCTTATAGGAACTAAGGGAGGAATCAATTACCATCCAGTTCTTGTTCGTCGTCAATTTGGATACCCCATGAGGCACGTCCCACTGAGTGCTCATCTGGAAGGTATTGTCTTCAAGGAAGGAGAAAGTGGTAGAGCACTAAAGACAGAAATAGTGCACGCTTAGAAACATGTTCATACGAAAGGACAGGAGTCTCTAGGAAAACCAGATTGTGTCTCGGTGGAGCCTTATCTCCAATGGGTGCAAACTAGAGCTCTCAAGCTAAAGATGCCTTATCCTCGTCATAGAGTTCTTCCACCGAGGGAGTCTGTCATGTACTTCATCACTGAGACTAAAAAGCTTCAGGTTACTCTCAACAAATTTCAACGGGAGAGGAGGTCTTGGAAGAACAAGTATCGCACCCTCAACGTGGAGTGCATCAAAATATAACAATTACTGAGAGAGAAAGATGTTCTGATTGAAAATTTGGAGCAACATGCTGTAGAGAATCAAGATGACCAAAGGAATTTGCTCATTCCTTTCACCTGGCAATGGAATGACAACCCGACAACGACCCAAGAGCCCGGTCAAAGAAAAGTAAAGTACCAGAGTCAGCACCCGATTTCTCTTCAGAGAGGACTCGGGACCCATTAGCTTAGGTTTCTGTTTCTGCACCTTGTAATCTACTGTATTTCCATTTCTGTAATCCTTTGAATTCAATAAAAAGGGGTTTCCCCACTGTTTGATATTTGCAATCTAATTGTCGAAGTTTATTTTGACTAACCAAAAAACAATTAATATAATCATTACATTCATCATTCTCACACCGAGTATTCTTCTTACTTACGAATCTCACGTTTGCGTCTCGGTTCTAGAGTCAAACTGTCTCATTCGTACAATACTCGGGCCAATCATCAGAAAAAGATGGATGATCTTTGTCACACCCCAAATTTTGACCACTAAGATTTCCCATCATTGTGCAAATCATCATCACAATATGGAGGAACCATTATATTTCATCAGTCTCCCCAAAGATGGGTGAGCATCCACTACAATTAAAATTAGGGTTTCAAGCCCTCTCAGAGCTCTTAGACAAAGGATCAATCAAGAAATGACATGATCTTTAACTTGTCTAAACCTCCCCAACATCTAAAATGGATCAAGAGGACACCCACATCAAGGATTAAGTACAAGGTTGCTCCCTTCTAGGTGGATCAAGCCTCAAGATCGCCAGTGTCACCAAATTAGGGTTTTGGTCGACCAGGGCCTCCAGATGGAAATTCTCCTCTGGGCATGAGCCAATGCTTAAAGGCATAATCTATGATGCTCCAAGGTACATCATAAACCCAATCATCAAGTCAATTTTGCCTCAGGGGATGCATTCATCAAAAATCAGGAATTAGGGTTTCTTGACCTAATTCACCCCTAAGTTGACTTTTAGGGAAAATCATGAGCCAAGACCTCAAGAGAGGATTTGAGGGTCTCCAATATACTATATTGATCCATTTGGAACAATGGATTGATCCAAGAAGTTTGAGCAACAAGTTTCAATTTCATCTGCACCACAATTAGGGTTTCGCGAGGAAAGTCAACTGTAACTTTGACTTTTGACCTGGACATGCTCCCAAACCCTAAGACATGATTCATTATACCCTATGACACCCATGGAACATGTCCATCAAGTTTGATTTAGGTCAAGGACATGATTTCATAAAGGATTGCACAGTTTGGAATTCATCTGATAAAAAGTCAACTGTGCACAAAAGTCAACTTTGACTTTTTGAGATTTTTCACCAAAATGGATTTTTAACCCTAAAATGATGTTAATGTATGATTTGAATCATCATTCATCAAGAAAAATCAAAGAAAGTGGGATAACTTGTGGAAAAAGTGACACTAATGTGCCAACTTTAGAGGACCATAACTCCTAAACCACAAGGCCATTGTGCCCCATTCAAAGCTTGATTTGTATATCTCATTGCCCTCTACAAAAGCTTCATACTGACCTATGTCCAAATTCCTAATGGATTTTGAGTTATGGAGTGATCAAAATCAAGAAAAGTCACTTTGTTCCAACACTTAGTGAAAATTTCACTAAGTCAGATTTTACCCTACTTTTTGCCAAATCTAGGGGGATTTTTCACTTGGATCCAAAAGAGTTCAAAACCAAACATGTTCAAACAGTTGTTGTAGCATGTAAGGGCTTTCCAAAATGGCCAAGAACATTACCAAATTAAATTTGAGTCATGAGATATGACATTGGCAAGTTGCCTTGTTGAAATCTGTCAAGGCAAGGCAGATTTTACATTTTTGCTCGATTTGCCAAAATCAGCCAAATCCAAATGCTCCTATCTACTTGGAAACCTCTGAGGATTGAATCTAAAGGGGACAATCACTGAGCCAAGCCTCCAAAGTCTTTGGAAAAAGAAATAGCATGTTGAACCTAGAATTGCCAAAATAGGGACAAGACTTCAATTTGGATAGGAGCATTCAATGGAAGCATCAAGGTGGCATGGACTGAGTCATTCTCAACTGAATTCAGTCAAGACTTATCCAAGAACAAGGGAACCATAGCCCTGTGCCCTAACATCTAGTCAATGGCTAGAGGAGACTTGAATTTCCATTGGACAACATTGGCCAAACCTCTGCTGCAGTTGCCATTCACTATTCCTTGCAAAACAAACTTGCTCTACTATAAATTGAGCTCAACTGTGATCAGTTTGAGTACACCAAAGCCATCAAACAGATGCTTTCCTCAAAATCTCTTCTTTCACTCTAATTTTGCCTTCTAAGGCAAGTCACTATCGGGTTTTGAGTTTGAGAGCTTTTCCAATCAAACCAATCACTCACACACCTCACATACATCATATAGAAGTGATCCAAACACTCACATAACATCTGGAACACTGATTTCACAAAATCACCAGCCAATTGCTCAAGTTCTTGACAGTTTTGCAGTTGAGGTGCCATCTTCAACTCCAAACCATTTCAATCCATTCCAAGCATCCATACACACTCCATGGTACCTAGGGAAGCTATCCAGATCATTGGAACCTAGCTGTAACACCTCCAACACAAATCATGATCACCACCTGCAAGTGGTAAGCATGAGCTCTTCTAACTCTATGATCCATGCAATTTTTGCTGCACAATAATTTGGCCATATGTTCATAATCGTGCATGGAATGTTTCCCCTCAATTAATTGCATTGTATGAATCTTGTATCAAAAATCCTAGCCTTCATGCAGAAATTAGGGTTCTTGAGGATTTTTCATGATTTCTTGTTATATGTTTAATTTAAATGAAATTAAATACCATAGACATGATCGTGAGGTTGAAACGAGTTGATTGGTATGTGGATTACATGATATGATCAAGTATTCAGTGAGATTTGATAGAAAATGCAAATCTGGGCCAAGCTGAAACACGCGCGTGTTCTTCAGCTGTTCTTGGCGCCATTTCTTTCAAATTCAAATATTTGCATTTTGTGATTTTGTTTAATTGATTCAAAAATTAATTTCTCTCTGAGTTTTAATGATTTTGAGTTCATTCTTTTTTTAATAATTCACAAAAATGTTAAAATATTTTATTTTTCCAAAAAATCCCAAAAATATTGTTTATTTTGTATAATTGATATTTTTGCAAAGAATTAATGTTTTAATTGTTTTTACCATTTAAAATATTTTTTCCACCTTGATTTTGCAACTTTTAATGCTTTCTAATTATTTTTTAGGTCAATACTTAATTTTTGAAGCATTAATCCAAGATCACAATTTGTTTTTCCTATGTTAAACAATTTTGATCATTTTAATTGAATTTTTATTCAATTAAATACATTTTTTTAAACAAATTAGGGTTTTGGATTAATTCAACCCTCATAAATCATTTTCAAAACACTTTGGGCCTCTAATAGAGTGTAAGACCCAATCTTTTTTTTGACCAAATCATTTTGGGCCACAGTGTATTGTATAAGTCCCGATACCATAAAAAACAAACGGCGCGATCGTCGCCAGTTGAAAAAATAATCTTTTGGGCCTCTCCTCGAGCTATAAGACCCATTCAAAACTTTTGGGCCTCTAATAGAGTGTAAGACCCAATCCCCTTTTAACCAAAACCTTTTGGGCCTCACTTATTGTATAAGTCCCTCTGCGTTAAAAGGAAACCTCGGCGCGATCGCCATTTTTTAACGAAAAGTCATCTGGGCCTACCCTCGTGTTATAAGCCCCACTCTTTTACTTTAAAACTTTTGGGCCTCTTGAGAGAGTGTAAGACCCATCCCTTTGTACAGAAAACCATTTTTGGGCCACAGTCACTTGTATAAGTCCCTCTGTAAAAATTCAAAAAGTGCGCTCACTGATAAAACCCTGGGCCTCTCCTTGAGCTGTAAGCCCCAAAATCTTTCTTTTTCAAAGCACTTTCTCCTTTGATTTTGAAATATACTGTTGTTTTCAAGCTTTCTTTGTTGAACAACTAACCAAACAGTATGGAAGCTCTACAACCGAGTAAGTGTTTATCCGCTTTCATTTACCGCTTTCATATACATATAACTGTATTGTGGGGCTGTTTCACTGTAAGTCTTCTTTCATAAACTCATATCAACTGTGTAATAATAGTATAGATATTTCGAGTTTCCCCGGCAACTACATCTAGAACTAGGTGACGGCGTTTCGTTTATTCGTAGAAATAGACAACTAGATCCCCAATAGGATCACCAGATACAGTCCTCATTAGGAATTATCAAGAAACTCTACTCCCAGAGATGAATGTATTCTCCGTGAATGGCATCTTTGAGTTTCTTCCAGATTCTCAAACTTTCCTGGCTTGATCTATTCCTTGTGAATAGCCTGTCTTGAATTTCTCGGGGTTTGGGGACCCACGGGCTTCTTAAAAGCATCGGCCTCCTCTTGGGCATCGTACAAGGACCCACAAGCTTCCTAAAAGCAACCTCGCCTCCTCTTGGGCATAGTACAAGGACCCACCGGCTTCTTAGAAGTCTTCACAGCCTCCTCTTAGGCTTTGTATAATGATCTCTTCCTCCGGGAATGATAGCCTCATCTTGGGCTTCGTACAAGGACCGATCGGCTTCTTAAAAGTTTCCAGCCTCCTCTTGGGCTTCGTACAAATTATCCCGACGACCTCCTAAAGATATAGGAACAAAACTTAATCATCTCCATAGAACAGTCTTTTCAAGAGTCTACTACTGTTTCTCAAAACATAGTATAAAAGATGAAACTCTAGACTTGGACAGTCTAATCTCCTTGAGTCTCGAAGATATTCTCAAGTGACCCCTTCGTTAAATAGGAAGGAAACCCGTAGACTCGGACAGTCTCAATACCCTTCGGATTTCCCACTTCCTTAAAGAACAGGAATAACCCGGATCCTTGAATCAAATCCTTGAGTACAGTGTTGCTCATATTAGAACTGATTTTCTCTTTCTAAATCAGTATACTGGACCTGTCACTCAACTGAAACAGTCACCATAGCCTCCTCTTGGGCTTTGTACAATGATTCTCCCCAGCGGAGTCAAACAACGTTTAGCCTCTCTCTCGAGCTTTGTACGAGACACATAAGAGACTCCCTCGTTGAGTCAATCACCCCTTTCGCCTCCATCTCGGGCTTTATACGAGATATAAAAAGGTTCTTATTGAGCCAAACAAATTTTAGCCTTCATCTCGGGCTTTGTACGAGATACCAAAAGACTCCATCGTCGAGTCAAAACCTTTTAGCCTCTCTCTCGGGCTTTGAACGAGTCACATATTAGCCTCCTCTTAGGCTTTGTATAAGAAAACCACTGGTTGATCCAATCAACCTTTTAGCATCAAAGTTGTGCCTAGTTCACAATACACAAACATCAATAACTCTTTCCCTTTCATCTAATCGCTGTAAGCGGCAAGCCTCTGGATCATCTACATCCATGCCACTGTCCCTCTTTTAGCATGAGAAATTCTAAGGAAAGATAGCAGTGCTCTACACTGAGTTAAAGTCTTCTCCTTCAGGTTAAAACCCCCTATAAAGGAAATTATGGCATTCCTAGGATCCGCGTATCTCGGTTAAAGTAATCCTCCTATACAGTCAGTCACCCAACAGTCGTGACAAACAGACCCCCCTTTAGAGATGACAAATTCTCTCTAAAGACAACACATTTCAGCTTCACATCTTGGGCTTTGATCAAGATACAAACCACCTTTCGCTTCACGTCTTGGGCTTTGAACATGACACCAAAAACACCCATTTCCTCTCATAGAATAGGAGGAACTACGAACGCTCTAATTTCCCTGTTTCGGTAAACGGGAATACGTAGGCATAAGATTGAAAGAAAAAATCTTAGCGAGCGCAATCAACAAAAAACCCAAAATCCCATATATCATAACCTGAAGCAATATCCTAACAAAATCCCAGAGAGAAATCAGTATTGGCGAAAATACAAATAACCAATACAAAGGCCCCCCCACATTGATCGCATCCGTAACCTAACAGACCGCTGTTTAAACTCACCATGCAAGCAGGGTTAATTGGAGATATCTATTTCCCTTCCTTATTTAGCTTTAATAGGATAAAAAATGAATCGACCTGTAGTAAACTCAACCGCAGAGAGCAACCGCGCTTAAGAACCGCGTCCAAAATCGCTCGCTACAGAAAAAATGGCGCCCACCGTGGGGCCTGATTTCTTTTTTCTCTTCACTTGTGTGGAAACCACAGATTGGGGCTTCCGCCGGGGAACCCATTTTCTGTCAGGAACTTAGGATTCATAGCTTTAAAGGTCTAGGATGTTTAGGACAAATATATTTACTGCTTTTCCTAATTGCTATACATGTTTATTTTTCTGCAAATGGGAATGCGTGTGATGCCGCATGTGGAAAGATTAAGTATACACTTAAGATAAGTGATGGCGACGAGGTCGACCATCAACCTTAGTGGAGGCTGACCAATGCAACCCATTCTCTCACCTAGACAATGGGCCGATTGTGATGTCTGAGAAGCTGAGGAGCCAAACCCTTTTGTAGTGCGGAAACTATCGGGAATAGTTGTTACGCGATACTACCCTCATTTGAGGCTGGTGATTTATTCTCGGTGAATAGCACTTACTCTAAGATTGCTCTACAACTCGCTGGCGATCCGCTTGTTATTTTTCTTTCCTGGGAGGAGCTGATGATAATGAGTACAGGTACAAAAATCACCTTAGTATAAACCTTTGGGGATGGGTAGAGCCTTGACTTCATGACAACGACCCTTTGACCCCATGTTTTTTCAATGTTTTTGTGTGCTGCATTCATGCATTCATTTAAAAAAAGGTTAAAAAACATCAAAAAAAAAAATTTCTCTTCTAGTCTCTTTGTTTTTCAAATTAAACTAAGACTGTGATTGCAAATATAAGAGAAAAGGATTGCACTAATGGATTTCGGTAGAAGGAGAACCCATAGGTATACCTTCAAGGTTGCAAAGCAGGAGGATTTAAGAGGTTTGGCGAGGATGATCATAAACCAAGAGGCTTTCAGAGCCAAGCACGGAGGTTTGCTACCACTATTAAGAGTTCATGTGATTGAGGGAATCATGGATGCGCTCATTCAGTTTTACGATCCGGTTTATCACTGTTTCACATTCTCGGATTACCAGCTAGCACCAACACTGGAGGAATATTCTCATCTGATCGATTTACATATCACTGATCGAGCTCCATTTTCTGGACTGGAAGAAATTCCAAAGGATCAGACTATTGCAAGAGCAATTCATTTGGATGAGTCAGAAGTCAGGACGCACATGACTACTAAGGGTGGCATACAAGGTTTTCCAGCCCAGTTCTTGACAAAGAAAGCCCTGTACTTTGCTAGTATATGGAACGGGACTGCTTTTGAAGGCATCTTTGTTTTACTCACCTATGGATTATTTTTGTTGCCCAACATTAATAATTTCATCGATATTAACTCCATTAAGGTTTTTCTCATTGGAAATCCTGTGGCAACTTTGCTCGCAGATGCGTATCATTCTGTACACTTGGGAAATTTGTACAACGGAGGGGAGATCACATGATGTGTACCTTTGCTTTACAAATGGTTTATCTCCCACTTGCCCAAGTCCGCTGCTTTTTGGTATTGCAAGAGTGCCTTACGTTGGTCGCAGAAAATCATGTCTCTCACCAACTCTGACATTGATTGGTGTAATAGGATTTATGATGGGATTAGGATCATTGACCCTTGTGGAAACTTGCCCAACGTACCCCTTATAGGAACTAAGGGAAGAATCAATTACCATCCAGTTCTCGTTCGTCGTCAATTTGGATACCCAATGAGACACGTCCCACGGGGTGTTCATTTGGAAGGTCTTTTCTTCAAGGAAGGAGAAAACGACAGAGCACTAAAGATGGAAATAGTGCACGCTTGGAAACACGTTCATAAGAAAGGACGAGAGTCTCTAGGAAAACCGGACTGTGTCTCGATGGAGCCTTATCTCCATTGGGTACAAACTAGAGCTCTCAAGCTAAAAATGCCTTATCCTCGTTACGAAATTCTTCCGCCGAGGGTATCTGTCATGTATTACATGACGGAAACTGAAAAGCTTCAGGTTACTCTCAAAAATGTTCAAAAGGAGAGAAGGTCTTGGAAGAACAAGTACCGCACCCTCGACGTAGAGTGCATCAAAATACAGCAATTACTAAAAGAAAAAGATGCTCTGATTAAAATTTTGGAGCAACATGCTGTAGAGAATCAAGATGACCAAAGGAATTTGCTCGCTCCTTTCACTTGGCAAAGGAATGACAACCCGACAACGGCCCAAGAGCCCCGGTCAAAGAAGAGGAAAGTACCAGAATCAACACTCGATTTCTCTTCAGAGAGGACTCAGGACCCATTAGCTTAGGTTTCTGTTTCTGCACCTTGTAATCTACTGTATTTCCATTTTTGTAATCCTTTGAATTCAATAAAAAGGGGTTTCCCCACTGTTTGATATTTGCAATCTAATTGTCGAAGTTTATTTTGATTAAACCAAAAGAACAATTAATATAATCATTGCATTCATCATTCTCACATCACGTATTCTTCTTCCCTACGAATCTCATATTTGTGTCTCGATTCTAGAGTCAAACTGTCTCATTTGTACAATACTCGGGCCAATCGTCAGAAAAAGATGGATGATCTTGAGGAAGAAAACAGTGAGTTGAAAGAAGAGATCGACGCTCTGAGAGAGGGTATGAGAAAGCTTCGTAACGACATGTAAGCCATGGCAGAAGCTCAGCTACAAAGGACTGTGATCTCAGAGATCACCTCAACGCCCATAGTGGAGAAGTATGATCCTAGGTATCAAATGCCAAAAGGTCGTCCTTGGGGCATGCCTATTAACTATATCCCAGAAAGATATGTTCCGCCAATCACTGAAGATCAGGGAATCACAACAGAAGCCGTTGGGCCTGAAGGGTACAAAGTTTGGGAAAGCGAAGATGCCAGGGGCATACTGAAGACTCCTGAAGGTTACAAACTTCGAGAAACGCCAAGATTCGCTGCCATAGTCACGGTCCCACCCCCTGTGGTGCACACTGTCCCGGAAGGACAAATTCCACCAATACCTTCTAGTAAGAAGGAAACTATGTTCGATAGAATGGATGAATTCCATGAACAGTTCTTGGAAATGCAGAAGGAGCTGCAAGCCATTCGCGGTCAGGATTTATTTGGAAAGGACGCCACAGACCTCTGCTTGGTCCCCAATGTGAAAGTCCCGCACAAGTTCCAAGTGCCCGACTTTGAAAAGTACAAGGGTACTCTTGCCCTCAGAGCCATCTGGTGATGTACGCTCGGCGGATGTCAGCTCAGACAGAGAATCAGGACCTAGTGATTCACTACTTTCAGGATAGTTTAACCGGTGCTTCCTTAAAATGGTACATGGGTTTAAACCGTGCCACGATCAGCACTTTCAGAGATCTTGGCACTGCCTTCGTCCAACAATACAAATACAATTTGGACATGGCACCCAATAGAGATCAACTCAGATCAATGTCGCAAAAGGACAAGGAAACCTTTAAGGAGTATGCTCAAAGGTGGCGTGAAATTGCCGCTCAAATTTGTCCGCCGCTTGAGGAAAAAGAGATGACAAAGATCTTCTTAAAGACCTTAAGCTCATTTTACTATGATCGAATGGTTGCCAGTGCACCCAGTGATTTCACCGAAATGGTGGGCATGGGCGTACGTCTTGAGGAAGCCGTCCGAGAAGGACGTTTGGTAAAAGACACTGGATCGAAGAGCGGTACTAAAAAATCCGGTAGTGCTCTCCCTAAGAAAAAAGAGCAAGATATTGGGAATATCTCTCTCGGAAAGCAAAGACGACGTTATCAGCCGGTAGCAGCTGTGACTCCTGCTATCAACACTATGCCTATTCCTACGTATCAACCTCAAGTTGCGCAAAGCCAACTTGATCAGCAAAGGACATAACAGCCTCTTCAGCAGGCTCGTCCCCAATATAACAACAACCGTACAACACGACCACCAGGATTTGATCCTATACCCGTATCGTACGCAGAGTTGTTTCCATTACTGCTAGCAAAGGAGCACATTTAGACTAAGTCCCCTCTTATAGTACTGGAAAATCCTCCTTTCTGGTTTAAGGTGGATCAAACATGCCCTTATCATCAAGGAGGTCCAGGGCATAACATAGAGACTTGTCTCAATTTCAAGTCCGACGTGCAAAAACTTGTTAGGAGCGGGGTCTTATCCTTCAAGGATACAAATCCTAATGTTCTTACGAAACCCGCTGCCTCAACACGAGAAGGCTACAGTCAATTTGATAGAAGGAGAGACTAACGACGTCTATGAAATTCACGATGTACTGTTATTTCCTCGGTTTTATGGTTGGCATTATTTTGCTAAAACCCATGTAGCAGCAGATGTTGAATGAAGATTACTCTCTGTTCAACATGTCAAATGAAGATGTTCCATGACTGCTCATAGGACATCGCGCTATGAAGTCAGGTTTTATTGCAGATTCTGTTACAATGATTTGTAACTGAATATTCTATGAATAATTGGTTATCCTATGTGGCATCCAAAGCATTTTTGGATTAGGGTTACTTGTTGGTTTTCGGATTTGCTGCTGTTTCTAATTATGGAGACATAATAGGAAACTTTGGATTGAAGACCTATTTTATTGGAGTTAATTTTGCAGATTTGTGAGCAGCCTAATTACTGCATTTTTTAAGCCCAATTCAGTCCAGATTACAAGCTATAAATAGACTGATGTAAACCTAGTTTTAGGTGTCGAACTTACATGTATTTTTAGGGTTGTGTGCTTGTGTTTTGTGAGCCTAACTGGTATCTTATGATAACAGTATAAGGACTGTAGTGTAATTTATGTAAGGTTGCTCATAAGCTTTTAAGCATTGAGTAGCTGTGTGTTAATTCTCATAAGCTGTGAAGTATTGAGAATTTGTGTTTCGACCATTGTTATTTATCTTGTAAGGAACCAGTCACGGGTTGTGATTGAAGAGGGATTTGAGGAGGGCCTCATACCTAGGGGAGTCTTAGGTAGAAGTCATAGGAAGGGTAGTGATTAAGTGAGCTGATTGAACCGGGTGTGGTTATCATTGAATTGATACTATCTAATATTGATTTCATCCCTGGCTTGGTAGCCCCCAGATGTAGGATAGTTAGATCCGAACTGGGTTAACAATTTCTGGTGTTCTTTACATTTTATGCACACTTTTGTATTGAGCTTGTTCATTGTTGTTGTATATCAGTGTCTCGACATCTCGATAGGATATCTGATATACAGGCTAGAATTTCAATTGGCATCAAGAGCAGGCACCCTTTGTTGTTTCTGGGTGAGATTCAGGGAAGGTACTTTCTGGTACAATGGACAAGGATGGAGGAGCTCTGAACAAACCACCTCTGCTGGATGGTTTAAACTATGAGTATTGGAAACCTAGGATGATAGCTTTCATCAAGTCCATGGATGATCAAGCATGGAAAGCTGTTCTCAAAGGTTGGGAGCCTCCAAAGGTGAGAGATGGAGAAGGAAATCTTACTGATGTTCTGAAGGAAGAAGAGGACTGGGATGATGCTGACTATAAAGGATCTGTTGGAAATTCTAAAGCCATGAATGCATTGTTCAATGGTGTCAACAGAAATATCTTCAGGCTGATTGAGCGTTGTACTATTGCCAAAGAGGCTTGGCAGGTCTTGAAAGTTGCTCATGAAGGGACCTCAAAGGTGAAAATGTCAAAGCTTCAGCTTCACACTAGCAAGTTTGAGAGTTTCAAGATGAAATAGGATGAGAGCATTCATTATTTTCATATGAATATTATTGAGATAGCTAATGCCTGTAGTGCCTTAGGAGAAAAGATGTCTGACAGCAAGCTGGTCAGGAGGATTCTCAGGTTTCTTCCTAGGAGATTTGATATGAAGGTTACTGCTATAGAGGAAGCTCAGGACATTGACAAAATGAAGGTGGATGAGCTTATGGGATCACTCCAAACTTTTGAGTTAGGATTCAGTGAAAAAGTTGAAAAGAAGAAGAGTATAACATTTGTGTCGAATGCTGATGACTCAGATGATGAAGGAGAACTGGTCAAAGATGAAGATGTGTCCAAAGAGCTAGTGTTGCTTGGAAGACAATTTAATAAAGTGTTGAAAAGGATGGACTGGAAGTCAAGAGAAAATGTTCAGAACAAGTCTCTCGACATCAACAAAGACCAAGATGGAGGCAGAAGATCCAGAACTGAAGAGGACTCTAATAAAGGGAAGAGAGTTCAATGCTATGAATGTGAAGGATTTGGGCACGTAAAAACTGAGTGTCCCACTTATCTCAAAAGACAGAAGAAGGGATTATCTGTGACATGGTTAGAAGATGATTCTGAAACTGATGAGAAATCTGCAAAGTTGGTGACAACATTAACAGGAGTATGTGAATCAGATGAAGAATCTGAAGAGCTTACTTTTGAAGAGCTAGCTATCTCTTATAAGAAGTTGTGCATTGAACATGAAGAAGTATGTCAGCAGAAAGAAGAACAAGCATGTGCCATTGTTCATTTAGAAGCTGAGAATACTGAGTATATGTCTACTATAGCTGATCTACAAAGTGAAGTAAATGTTTTGAATTCAAAACTGGACAACATGATCAAAAATGTCAGAATGTTAAATAGGAGTTCGGATGTACTTGATGAAATTCTGAAGTCAGGAAGAGATACTGGAAATGTCAGTGGTGTTGGATTTAAAGGTACAAATGAGTCTGAGGAGGTACCCGTTCAAGATAAGAGAAGTTTGAAGATGTTGAATAACATGCTGCATCATCCTCCCAGGCATCAGAAGAAGTTCATAAAGAAAAAGAATCAAAGATGGACATGCTACCATTGTGGGAAGTTTGGTCATATAAAAGCTTTTTGCTACAAGCTACATGGTTATCCCAAACCCATGCAACAGTATAGTAAGAAGAAGAGCAGGGTTGAAACAAAAAGGATATGGACTTCAAAGGATTTTGTAAAGGAACATAGGGACTACAAGTCCTTCAGAGTCTCTACAGATGAAAAATGGTTCTTTGATAGTGGGTGTTCTCGATATATGACTGGTGTTAGTAGATATATGTCACATGTTAAGTATCATGCTCCTAATGAGGTGATTTTTGGTAATGGATCAAAAGGAAAAGTGCTTGGTGTTGGAAGAGTGGATTGTCCAGGACAGCCCATTCTGGAAGAAGTATTGCTTGTTGAAGGGTTAGATACTAACCTAATAAGCATAAGCCAGTTGTGTGATCAAGGTCTTAGGGTCATCTTTACAAACTACGAATGTTTAATAATGGATGAAAAGAATTTTGTTGTTATGAGAGGTGAAAGAACCTCAGAGGATTGCTATTTGTGGAAAGCTGAAAGCACTATTGTGGAAGTGTTAAATCAAAGAGCTTGTGAATGGCACGTGTATAAGGACCCATTTCCAAAACTTATAAATAGCCCAGCTAACACATTCCAACTTCAATCCTACAGTGCAAAAACTTCATCTGACCTATTCTTTCAAAACTCTTCTCCGCTAGGGTTTGCTCTTACTCTCCTCAATACTGCTTTTTGTGATCAACTAAACATGTCTCAACATCCTAACTCCGATTCCATGCACGGCTCCCTTGATAACACTGGTTCTCCACGAATCAATACTGGAGATGAAGAATCACTGCAGATGATAAACCTCTCTGACCTAGTGCTCGACATTGCTCCGTTGAAAGTTATGTCGGCTGAACCAAAAGGCAACCAGCAAGCTTCTCACACAACGAATGTTAACATTCCAGGTAAGAAATCTAAACCCTTCTCACCTAAGAAGAAAGTCCACTCCATGACCAATTTGTATGCTAACCAAGTAAGCCCTAAGAAAGACGTGGCTGAAAAGGGATCTAAATCAGGCATAGTTGAGAAGCGGAAGGGTACTAAATCTTGTGATGTGAACAAGAATTCCACTGATGATGATGCTGTCAGAAAGGATAAGGAAATTAGAAGGGTTGTTGCCTCGATTCTGAGTGGAATTAAGGCAAACGTCGAGTCTAATGCTCCAACATCAGTGACAGAAAATATCAATAGCAGCCCTACTGATAGGACGGATGGTGATGTTTCCATGCTTGTGGACTGTGAGAGAAGCAGTAAAAGGAAAGCTGATGTAAGGACTGACGATGTTATTAATGTTGATGACCTCACTTCTGATGAGGAACCTATTGCTAAAATGCTGAGAAGAATTCAGAGAAGAAGAGGAAAAAATGTAATAAGTGAAGGCTCAAAGTCTTCGAAATTGCGTGGTAAATCTGGAGGTGGGGAAAGAAAAGTTCAAGCAGGGCCACCTAAGCAATGGAGCAAGGTTGTAGTTCCCACTAAGAAAAGAAAAATTACTGATCAAAGTGATTCTAACTATGAAGTTGAAACAGATGTCCAGGACATCATTGGTATAAAAAACTCCACCTGCAAGAAGGCTTCTACTAAAAGCTCTATGAGAAATACAAATAGATGGAAAATTGTTGATCAAAGAAGGATTGCTCTGGAGAGAGAGTTGGGGAAGGACTTCGAAAAGTACAAAGAAATAGTGGAGCTCATTGTTGTGGCTGGATTTATGAGAACAGTGTCCAAGTTAGGACCCTGTTATGGAAATCTAGTCAAAGAATTTGTGGTAAATATGTCTGAAGAGGGTGACGAGAACAGGGGCAACAATCCCAGACAAGTATGTGTGAGAGGAGAAGCTGTCACCTTTTCACCTGAAATTATCAACAACTATCTGGGCAGGAGTAATGAACCTCAACCTGAGTTAGAGGTTACTGATAATACTGTTTGCAAGGAGATAACAGGTGGTTGTATGAGACATTGGCCAAATGCAAAGAAGCTGTCGTCTGGTAAACTAAGTGTCAAATATGCCATCCTCCACAGGATTACCGTGGTAAATTGGGTTCCTACAAATCACACATCTACTATCTCGTCTACACTTGGCAGATTCATATATGCTATAGGGAAGAAGATTTCTTTTGATTTTGGATCATACATCTTTGAGCAGATCTTGAAACAAGCTAGCTCACCTGTTGTCAAGATGCCTATTGGTTTCCCTTCCTTGATCTGTGGTATTATTCTAGAACAGTGTCCTAATCTTGTGTTGAGGGGTGACACTGCACTCAAAAGGAAACCTCCTCTGTCCCTTCACTACAAGCTACTGGGTGGAGCACATGTCCCAGACATTGTTGGGACATCTACACAGACACCTGGTCCTGCTAATCTTGATGATGAAGCCATTGCTCAGCTGCAAGAAACCTGCAAGGTGCTGGAAGAATCTATCAAAAGAGATACAACAAGGAAGACAAAGCTAGAGCAGCTGATTAAAGCCTTGGTTGAAAAGAGAAATGCTGCTAAAGATCAAGAGCTGGCTAAAGATGATGGACAAGGTGAATCTACTAAGTCTGATAGAAGAAGTGTCCAACAGTCTGATGATTCTGGTTCTGAGAAGGGTGCTTCTGAATCTGAAGGTGAAAGTGATGAGGTGGCTGACGAGGACAGTGCTGAATAGCTATAGTCTATCTGCATGTTTACTTTCTGTTTTTTTTATTTTTTTTCTTTCTTCTTTTAGGACAACTTAATTCTGTTTTAGACATTATACTGCTATGTGATTTGGTGACATTTGTTTATGACCTCTCTTTGTCATATTTGTGGCTAAAAAGGGGGAGTAGTAAGTGTGAGGGGGAGCAGCATTGTTATGTGCTTGTGCTGTTACAGGTAGAATGTGTGTGCTGCAGATGCAACTGAGGTGTGTGTGCTACAGGTGCAACTGAAGTTGCTGCTGTTGAGGGGGAGTTGGTATGATGAGATGTTTGCTGGACTGTGTGTGTGCAGCTGAGGGGGAGTGTTTTTTTTGCTGCTATTAATGGTGTTTTCTTCCGCTGCTGATACTGATGGTATTTAAGTGTGTGTGGAGTTTTAGCCAAAAATAAGCCAAAGGGGGAGATTGTTATTTCCTCGGTTTTATGGTTGGCATTATTTTGCTAAAACTCATGTAGCAGCAGATGTTGAATGAAGATTACTCTCTGTTCAACATGTCGAATGAAGATGTTCCATGACTGCTCATAGGACATCGCGCTATGAAGTCAGGTTTTATTGCAGATTCTGTTACAATGATTTGTAACTGAATATTCTGTGAATAATTGGTTATCCTATGTGGCATCCAAAGCATTTTTGGATTAGGGTTACTTGTTGGTTTTCGGATTTGCTGCTGTTTCTAATTATGGAGACATAATAGGAAACTTTGGATTGAAGACCTATTTTATTGGAGTTAATTTTGCAGATTTGTGAGCAGCCTAATTACTGCATTTTTGAAGCCCAATTCAGTCCAGATTACAAGCTATAAATAGACTGATGTAAACCTAGGTTTAGGTGTCGAACTTACATGTATTTTTAGGGTTGTGTGCTTGTGTTTTGTGAGCCTAACTGGTATCTTATGATAACAGTATAAGGACTGTAGTGTAATTTATGTAAGGTTGCTCATAAGCTTTTAAGCATTGAGTAGCTGTGTGTTAATTCTCATAAGCTGTGAAGTATTGAGAATTTGTGTTTCGACCATTATTATTTATCTTGTAAGGAACCAGTCACGGGTTGTGATTGAAGAGGGATTTGAGGAGGGCCTCATACCTAGGGGAGTCTTAGGTAGAAGTCATAGGAAGGGTAGTGATTAAGTGAGCTGATTGAACCGGGTGTGGTTATCAGTGAATTGATACTATCGAATATTAATTTCATCCCTGGCTTGGTAGCCCCCAGATGTAGGATAGTTAGATCCAAACTGGGTTAACAATTTCTAGTGTTCTTTACATTTTATGCACACTTTTGTATTGAGCTTGTTCATTGTTGTTGTATATCAGTGTCTCGACATCTCGATAAGACATCTGATATACAGGCCAGAATTTCATGTACTCTTGTTGAAAACCAATCTGGTCAAGATGCATTGTAGACAGAGTGGATATGGCCATGTGACACCTCATAACTATCATCAGTGTGATGTCTGCTCTAAAAACAATCAAGGATGTTATATGGTGCAAGCAGCTCTGCAGGAACATATGGATCTCGGATGGATCCAAGAGCACCGAGATCGTGGAGTTAATATGGTTTACATGAATTCTAACATCATTCAGAACCATGATATCCGTGCAATGAATGTCAATCTGGTGGCGATGCACTCAAGGCAAAGCCGGTATCATAATCTGCCACGACACGATTACAGTTCCTGTCTGACTTGCTCGATAAACAAACAGGGATGCTCTTTCATACAAGAGGCTCTCCAGCGTCAGATGGATCTTGGATGGATCCAAGACTACCATGATAGGAACCCTTATCAGATCAACATGGTTCAAATCTTTGATATTCGCGTGATGAATACCAACCTGGTAGAGTTACATGCTGAGCAGGTCCGACTTGGATTCCTGGTGTCACATAATTATCATAGCTGTAAAGCGGGTTGCAAAAATGATCGAGGTTGTACCCTTGTCCAGGAGGCACTTCAGCACTTGTTAAATCACTGGTGGATGCCAATTTATATGGATGAAGATACTCACCAAATTAGTATCAATAACAGGAATCCTACTCGGCGTCAGAGTCAGGATGTCCGATCAGTGGAAGCTAACCTAGTGAGGTTACATTGTATTCAAAGTGGGCGTGGCCAGGTGCCACCACACAATTATGACCGTTGTAGCGTCTGTTCGGAAAGTAACCAAGGGTGTTACCTTGTGAGAGCAGCTCTTGAGGGACAGGTGGATCGTGGAGAGATTCGTCCATATCCGGGTTCTGGACCCATCAACTGGACGCCGAACTACCTTGCCGATCAAGTTGAGGATGTTGTCACAATCTCTAGTCATCACAGGACCAGGGATGTTTTTGCCATCATCCCTCTGCTTGACGAATCTAAAGTTCCCAACCGGGAACGGATCGAGATTACTTATGATGGTCAGAAAAATCAGAAGGCTCCCGTAGTCATTTATCTGCCGGGACCATTACCGTATGAATTAACTAAGGCTATCCCTTACAAATATGGTGCAACAACAATTGAAAATGGAAAGGAAATTCCATTACCCTCCGTTGTGAATATTGCAGACATCAGTCGTGTAACACGGAGTGGTAGAATCTTCAACCGAGGGGTTAGGGAACTTAAAAAAGAAAGGGAACTTCAGACGGAAGCTCCTGACCTACCAGTCGGTCAATCCAATAATCCCGACCTTTCAAAAAATGATGATGAGATGCTGAAGCTCATCCAATGGAGTGAATATAACATTGTTGATCAGCTATTAAAAACTCCTTCAAAGATCTCTGTGTTATCACTGTTACTCAGTTCAGAAGCGCACAGGGAGGCTCTACCGAAAGTCTTGGAGCAAGCCTTTGTGGAACAGGATGTAACAATCAGACAGTTCGATAGCGTTGTCTCTAACATCACTTCCTGCAACAATTTGGGATTTAGTGATGAGGAATTACCTAAAGAGGGTCGTCGTCATAACATGGCACTCAATATCACAGTCAATTGCCAGGACGATGCTTTAGCCAGCGTACTGGTAGACACAAGGTCAGCCCTGAATGTTATGCCGAAGTCCACTTTGATGCAAGTGTCATTCAAAGGCCCTCCGATGAGAATCAGCGAGGTTGTCGTCAAAGCATTCGACGGATCCAAAAAAATGGTTATCGACGAAGTTGATCTTCCCATTACTATCGGTCCTCACACTTTCCAAGTCACTTTCTAGGTCATGGACATCCGGGTAATGTACAGTTGTTTATTAGGAAGACCTTGGATACACCAGGCTGGAGCGGTTACTTCAACCCTCCACCAAAAGCTAAAGTTCGTCAAAAACGATCAACTTGTCACGGTTTGTGGGGAACAAGCCTTGCTTGTAAGCAACTTGTCATCGTCTACTGGTATAGAACTCGAGGAGGTTATTGGAACGCAGTTCCAAGCACTGTCGGTGAGCAAGAACAATCAGTTCAAAGAAGGAACTTCCATTTCTTTATACAATGATGCTATCAAAGCGGTCAAGAGTACCAATACAAAAGGATGGGGACAGCTTGTCATTCCTATTGATAATAAAATAAAGAAGGGTCTTGGTTTTTCTGCAACCTATACCCAGATAGCTGCCAACGATGAAAGTATTCATCCCCTTCAAAACTTATTCCACAGTGGAGGTTTTCTCCACCCATTATCTCAAGCAGTACATGCTATCTAAGAGGAAGATCCCTCTGACACAGATGAAGAATGGAAGTCCTACCTTAACGAGGACGATTATATGTCTTAGGACGAAATGCTAACTCCTTTTTTCTTTCCTACAGAGAGTCCGAGAGTTATACCAAGGTCAGTTGTCGAAATGATATATGGAGATTGTGATCCGGAATGATGCTGTGCTCCGCCAAATTCATTAGAGGAGGACACTCTGATGAAAGACAACTTTGACCACAACTACTATGGCCCAATAGATGGTCTGCCAATGTGGCAGCCTTACCCGGGAAACTTGGGACAAGAGAGTCAGTCGAACAATGAAAATCAGCTGACCGTCATTGAACAGAATACCTGTGTCCCCACCATGTCATGGGATCAACACTCGGGTCATCCTGAAGCTACTCAACATGAAGATGAATTCGCAACGTTTGCAGGACTCGAATTCATCAACTATGCTTTTCCTGAGGTTAACGTCATTGAGAGGGATGACTCCTCCAGTTCCAAAGAAGTTTGGGACACTCTGGGACAACCGAGTGGAAGGTACGACTATATGGTCAAGTACACCGCTCTCGAAAGCTCTCGTATCAGGCTCGAAGATATCCAACCAACTTTATGGGGAGATACAGCTGAGAACACAAATGTTATGCAAAATGCAACAGAGGAATCCTCCTACGACAACTCTTCTTGGGAGACAGATTCCAATGATCCTGTTCCACCAGAAATCAGCGTCATTTCTGAAGACAAATCAAGGAAAGTGCCAGACTTTGTGATTCACCGAGGTGTTCGCCGCCAATGGGTTGCCGTCGAGGTTCCGAAGGTCGTTCATCAGTCAAAGTAATTGCCATCTTTTAACCTTTCACCCTGCCCAGGTGAAACGGATGTTTTGATAGGGCTCGCTTTCTGTAAATTTCCCTCTTCGCGACGCCCGAAGCGACAGAGTTTTGTTTTATAGGGTTGTAATTTCAAGGATCGACTTGTTCATTAATAAAATAACGTCGTTCTGTAATTTTCGCATTAATTGCTATTTTCTCTTTTTTCTTTTTTCAAAAAATGGTAATCCTAAAAAAAAATTAAAAATAAAAACAAGCAGTAAAATAAAACACTGCACACACTTGCATTTTTCTTTATCTCTTCTAAACACGAATCATCACGTCATGCAGATTGCTTGTTTTAAACCCCGTTGAAACATACGATCCGATGCCTTCTCCCAACTTTGAGTTCCTGGTATTCGAGGTTGAAGAAGAAAATGACGAACAAATTCCAGAAGAGATCTACCGATTACTCAGACAAGAGGAAAGGTCCATTGAACCTCACAAAGAACCGTTGGAAACGGTAAACTTGGGTTAAGAAAAAGAGAGAAAAGAAATCAGGATTGGGGCACTTCTCAGTCCAACTGCTAAAGAGAGTTTGATAAAGCTTCTCAAAGAATTCCCCGATGTATTCGCTTGGTCCTATCAGGATATGCCAGGGTTAGATACCAGCATCGTGGAACATCATTTACTGTTAAGATCGGAATGGCCGCCAGTAAAACAGAGGTTGAGACGCACTCACCCGAACATAGCCATCAAAATCAAAGAGGAGGTACAGAAACAGATTGACGCGGGTTTCCTCGCTACATCTGAATATCCTCAATGGTTAGCCAACATCGTACCCGTTCCCAAAAAGGACGGAAAGGTCAGAATGTGTGTCGATTACAGAGATCTGAATAAGGCAAGTCCAAAGACGACTTTCCTTTACCACACATTGACATGCTGGTTGACAGTACAGCAAAGTTCAAATTTTTCTCCTTCATGGATGGGTTCTCGGGCTATAATCAGATCAAAATGGCGCCGAAAGACATGGAGAAAACTTCGTTCATTACCCCATGGGGCACCTTTTGTTACAAGGTAATGCCGTTCGGTTTGAAGAACGCCGGGGCAACCTATCAAAGGGCCATGACTACTCTATTTCATGACATGATACACAAGGAAATCGAGGTATATGTCGATGATATGATTGCAAAATCAAAAACAGACAGTGAGCACGTTGAACATCTGTCAAAATTGTTCGAACGTTTAAGAAAATTCAAGCTCCGCTTGAATCCTAATAAGTGCACCTTCGGTGTCCGTTTAGGGAAACTACTAGGGTTCATCGTCAGCCAAAAAGGAATTGTGGTTGATCCTGACAAGGTCAAGGACATTCAAGAAATGCCTTCTCCGAAAACTGAAAAACAAGTCAGAGGATTCCTGGGACGTTTGAACTACATCTCCAGATTCATATTCCTCATGACCGCAACCTGTGCGCCGATCTTCAAGTTACTTAAAAATAACCAGGATTGCGTTTGGTCAGAAGATTGCCAAACCGCCTTCGACAGTATTAAGGAATATCTGTTGAATCCTCCGATTCTATCACCTCTAGTGGAAGGAAACCACTGATCATTTACCTCACAGTCCTAGAGGACTCATTAGTATGTGTACTTGGCCAATAAGACGAAACCAAACGGAAAGAGTCTGCCATTTACTATCTAAGCAAGAAATTTACCGACTGCAAAACTCGGTACACGATGCTTGAGAAAACTTGTTGCACTTTGGCTTGGGCAGCCAAACGTCTACGTTAATACATGATACGTCATACTACTTGGTTGGTCTCCAAAATGGATCCAATCAAATATGTTTTCAAAAAACCTGCTCTTACGGGAAGGATTGCCCGTTGGCAGATGATGTTATCAGAATATGACATAGAGTAGCACGCTCAAAAATTCGTTAATGGAAGTATTTTAGCCGATCATTTGGCTCATCAACTGATTGACGATCAAGAATCAATCGGGTTTGACTTCCCAGACGAAGATGTCATGTATCTAAAGATGAAAGACTGCGATGAACTGCTACCCAGTGAAGGGCCAGAACCAGGTTCCCAATGGGGACTTATCTTTGACGGAGCAGTCAATCATTACGGAAATGGAATTGGGGCAATCATTGTTACCCCTCAGGGTACCCACATTCCTTTCACCGCCAGACTTACGTTCAAATGTACGAACAACGAGGCCGAATACGAAGCTTGTATTATGGGTCTCGAGGAAGCAATTGATTTAAGGATAAAAAATTTGGACGTATATGGCGACTCAGCCTTGGTTATCAATCAGATAAAAGTAGATTGGAACACATACCAATCAGGATTGATTCCTTACAAAGACTATGCAAGAAGGTTGTTACATTTCTTCGACAGAGTCGAGTTTCATCACATCCCTCGTGAGGAAAATCACATGGCTGATGCATTAGCCACCATCTCTTCCATGATTAGTGTAGGTCAACGGAATGACATACCTAAGAATGACATAACGCGCCTTGAAAGGCCCGCTTACATCTTCACGATCGAAGCAGTCATAGACGACAAACCTTGGTATCACGATATCAAATACTTCCTTCAAAAACAAGAGTACCCACCTGGGGCATCCAGGAAAGATAGAAAAACCCTCAGAAGACTGGCTGGAAACTTCGTCCTGAGCGGTGACACTCTCTATAAGATAAATTTGGACACGGTCTTGCTTCGATGCGTAGACAGACCAGAAACAGACATGCTTAAGAAAGAAATTCATGAAGGATCCTTTGGCACTCATGCCAACGGACACACAATGGCGAGAAAAATTCTCAGAGCAGGGTACTATTGGTTGACCATGGAATCCGACTACTACAAGTACGTGAGGAGGTTCATCCTGGTAGCCATTGACTACTTCACCAAGTGGGTCGAAGCAGCGTCTCAAAGTTCTCTCTTCCCCATGGCCGTTCTCGATATGGGGAATCGACATGATTGGCATGATTGAGCCCAAGGCTTCAAACGGACATCGGTTCATCCTGGTAGCCATTGACTACTTCACCAAGTGGGTCGAAGCAGCGTCATTCGCCAATGTAACCCGATAAGTGGTGGTCTGATTTATCAAAAATAATATCATCTGTCGTTATGGTGTTCCAAGCAAGATCATTACTGATAATGGATCTAACTTGAACAATAAGATGATGAAAGAGTTGTGCGCAGAGTTCAAGATTGAACACCATAACTCATCTCCCTACCGACCAAAGATGAATAGAGCGGTAGAAGCGGCTAACAAGAACATCAAGAGGATTGTTCAAAAGATGGTTGTAACCTACAAACACTGGCACGAGATGCTACCCTTTGCTCTTCACGGTTATCGCACATCTGTCTGCACTTCAACAAGGGAAACCCCTTTCTCTCTAGTATATGGCATGGAAGCAGTGCTCCCCATAGAAGTAGAGATTCCATCAATCCGAGTATTGATGGAAGCTAAGCTCACCGAAGCTGAGTGGTGTCAAAGCCGACACGACGAACTGAATCTGATTGAGGAGAAGCGAATCACGACACTATGCCATGGTCAGCTGTATCAACAGAGAATGAAGAAGGCGTTCGACAAAAAGGTCCGACCTCGCGTCTTCAGGAAAGGAGACCTCGTGCTCAAGAAGATACAATCATTTCTCACTGATTCCCGGGGCAAGTGGACTCCAAATTATGATGGCCCCTATGTGGTCACAAAAGCTTTCTCAGGCGGCGCCTTGAGACTTGCAACCATGGACGGAGAGGAATTTGCCTACCCCACGAATGTTGATGTAGTCAAGAAATACTTCGCTTAAAATAAAAAAAAAAACGTCTCGATGGATTGAAAACCCGAAAGGGCTCTCCAGGAAAAAATTAGAGACATGAAAAAAAATCATCCCGTTGGATTGGAAACATCAAAGTACAATCCAGGCAAAAATTAGGGATAATGGCAAGTAACTATGTTCAACAAAGGCAAGTCCCTCAGCAGCAGCAGTTACATCATCTGTCAGAAAACCCCAGTCAAGGTCATCTTCGACAGAAGCTCAGGATGCCCCGAATTCAGAATTGGTAGAAGGATAGTGGTCGTTATGTTTCAACGTAGCCCTTTTCCTTGTAAATTACCATTTTCTAACTTTGTAAATACTCAACGGAATCACGCTTTTGGCTGATCTCCATCTTATGAATAAAATTTGAGCCCTTGTGCTTTTGTAGGTAATTCTTATTTGTTTTAGCTTTACAGAACGACGTTGTTAACATGATTAACGATTCTTGAAATAAAACAAAAAATGAATTTACTTGTTAAGACTTTTTCTGCTTTTAAAATAAAGTCGGCAATTTCTTTTGACTGTTGAACATCAAAGGAACATCGACCGCTTCTCCAGAAATAAGCGAACTTCGAAGTGCAGAATCAAAGTACTCCTTCTACACCAGTACGCCTAAATGAAGGGATCAACTGTGTCAGAGACCTTGTTTCATCCGACACCCCTGGGCCGAGTTCTTATCTCCTAAGCCTGACCAACATAGCTCCCAACAGGGACTATCTCTCCTAAGCAAGGTGGAATTGCTATTCTGAACCAACGGTACTTCTTCGCCCCGCGATGGCCGAGTATCCAGTCATGTTCATCTTTTAGTTTGTATGTCGTGTCAGTCTTGTCAGCATAAACATACATACATCATGGATTATTGATTTGCATTCACATTTCATATTGCATCACTATCACTCTAGTCGGTCTTGTCCCCTAGTGATAGAAGTTCTCTCAATCAAGTTGTCAGTTCTTGCCTCGTCAGGAAACGCTGCGTTTGAACAACCTCGCCTCTAGTTTATTTCTGGAAGGAAGTTGGCCCTTGACCACTTTGATAACTTGAACCTCTGAAAAACCAGAGGAACTTTCAGTCAACATCACTCTTCGCCATTGAAGATGATATCCTTGCTTTCCCGGATTAAGGAAAATCCACAGAGAAAGCCTCGTAATCAGAGATTCGGCAGCACGCCAGTTTCGCTCCGAAAAGATTGCTGATGAAAAGGTCATCGGCACCTCAAAATTGGACCCCGTCATATGGCATTTCTCCGGGAAGATCGCGAGAAAAGTATGGTGTAAGATCCCAAGCGAAAGCAGTCTCCCAAGAGACCTGCTTTCCCCCCAGTAGAAACAAATGGCGTCTCCAATAGAGAAGTTTGTGCAACTCTACAACTCAGACGACTGGGTTCCCCAGCAAGTCTGACATCAAAAGTTTTTACGTCAAATGGCATCTCTCCAGGAAAATTCGGCGAGAAGTTCGAGGAAAGCCGCTATAAATAGCGTCCCTTGTCAATAAAGTTTATTGACAAAAGAAACTGAGACCATTTCCTTGGTAGGAAACCAGGATCGAGGGGAAATTTATTTCAGAAACTAAGACCAGTTCCTTTGTAGGAAACCAGGATCGAGGGGAAGTTTATTTCAGAAACTGAGACCAGTTCCTTGGTAGGAAACCAGGATCGAGGGGAAGTTCATCTCAAAAGAAAACTGAGACCAGTTCCTTGGCTGAAGACCAGGATCAAGGGGAAGTTTACCTTTTCTAAGCATCATTGCTTAGCAAAAGAAGATGAATGTGCAAGCTGCCATTCATAGCCGTCAAAATTTCGGATATTCCGATATTTAATCCTCTTGCACCTCGAATGCCCGAATACCTTCGTTATTCACACCTTCGTGTCCAAGAAGATTAAATAGGGGCATCTGTCATACCCCAAATTTTGACCACAAAGATTTCCCATCATTGTGCAAATCATCATCACAATATGGAGGAACCATTATATATCATCAGGCTCCCCAAAGATGGATGAGCATCCACTACAATTAAAATTAGGGTTTCAAGCCCTCTCAGAGCTCTTAGACAAAGGATCAATCAAGAAATGACATGATCTTCAACTTGTCTAAACCTCTCTAACATCTACAATGGATCAAGAGAACTCCCACATCAAGGATTAAGCACAAGGTTGCTCCTTTCTAGGCGGATCAAGCCTCAAGTTCGCCAGTGTCACCAAATTAGGGTTTTGGTCAACCAGGGCCTCCAGATGGAAATTCTCCTCTGGGCATGAGCCAATGCTTCAAGGCATAACCTATGATGCTCCAATGGACATCATAAACCCAATCATCAAGTCAATTTTGCCTCAGGGGATGCATTCATCAAAAATCAGGAATTAGGGTTTCTTGACCTAATTCACCCCTAAGTTGACTTTTAGGGCAAATCATGAGACAAGACCTCAATAGAGGATTTTAGGGTCTCCAATATACTATATTGATCCATTTGGAAAAATGGATTGATCCAAGAAGTTTGAGCAACAAGTTTCAATTTCATCTGCACCACAATTAGGGTTTCGCGAGGAAAGTCAACTGTAACTTTGACTTTTGACCTGGACATGCTCCCAAACCCTAAGACATGATTCAATATACCCTATGACACCCATGGAACATGTCCATCAAGTTTGATTTAGGTCAAGGACATGATTTCATAAAGGATTGCACAGTTTGGAATTCATCTGATAAAAAGTCAACTGTGCACAAAAGTCAACTTTGACTTTTTGAGATTTTTCACCAAAATGGATTTTTAACCCTAAAATGATGTTAATGTATGATTTGAATCATCATTCATCAAGAAAAATCAAAGAAAGTGGGATAACTTGTAAAAGGGATAACTAATATGCCAACTTTGGAGGACCATAACTCCTAAACCACAAGGCCATTGTGCCCCATTCAAAGCTTGATTTGTAGATCTCATTGCCCTCTACAAAAGCTTCATACTGACCTATGTCCAAATTCCTCATGGATTTTAAGTTATGGAGTGATCAAAATCAAGAAAAGTCACTTTGTTCCAACACTTAGTGAAAATTTCACTAAGTCAGATTTTACCCTACTTTTTGCCAAATGTAGGGGGATTTTTCACTTGGATCCAAAAGAGATCAAAACCAAACATGTTCAAACAGTTGTTGTATCATGTAAGGGCTTTCCAAAATGGCCAAGAACATTACCAAATTCAATTTGAGTCATGAGATATGACATTGGCAAGTTGCCTTGTTGAAATTTGTCAAGGCAAGGCAGATTTTGCATTTTTGCTCGATTTGCCAAAATCAGCCAAATCCAAATGCTCCTATCCACTTGGAAACCTTTGAGGATGGAATCTAAAAGGGACAATCACTGAGCCAAGCCTCCAAAGTCTTTGGAACAAGAAATAGCATCTTGAACCTAGAATTGCCAAAATAGGGACAAGACTTCAATTTTGGATTGGAGCATTCAATGGAAGCATCAAGGTGGCATGGGCTGAGCCATTCTCAACTGAATTCAGTCAAGACTTATCCAAGACCAAGGGAACCATAACCCTGTGCCCTAAGCTCTAGTCAATGGCTAGAGGAGACTTGGATTTCCATTGGACAACATTGGCCAAACCTATGCTACAGTTGCCATTCACTATTCCTTGCAAAACAAACTTGCTCTACTATAAATAGAGCTCAATTGTGATCAGTTTGAGTACACCAAAGCCATAAAACAGATTCTTTCCTCAAAATCTCTTCTTTCACTCCAATTTTTCCTTCTAAGGTAAGTCACCATCGGGTTTTGAGTTTGAGAGCTTTTCCAATCAAACCAATCACTCACACACCTCACATACATCATATAGAAGTGATCCAAACACTCACATAACATCTGGAACACTGATTTCATAAAATCACCAGCCAATTGCTCAAGTTCTCGACAGTTTTACAGTTGAGCAGCCATCTTCAACTCCAAACCATTTCAATCCATTCCAAGCATCCATACACATTCAATGGCACCTAGGGAAGCTATCCAGATCATTGGAACCTATCTGTAACACCTCCAACACAAATCACGATCACCAGCTGCAAGTGGTAAGCATGAGCTCTTCTAACTCTATGATCCATGCAATTTTTGCTGCACAATAATTTGGCCATATGTTCATAATCGTGCATGGAATGTTTCCCCTCAATTAATTGCATTGTTTGAATCGTGTATCAAAAATCCTAGCCTTCATGCAGAATTTAGGGTTCTTGAGGATTTTTCATTATTTCTTGTTATATGTATAATTTAAATGAAATTAAATACCATAGACATGATCGTGAGGTTGAAACGAGTTGATTGGTATGTGGATTACATGATATGATCAAGTATTCAGTGAGATTGGATAGAAAATGCAAATCTGGGCCAAGCTGAAACACGCGCGTGTTCTACAGCTGTTCTTGGCGCCATTTCTTTCAAATTCAAATATTTGAATTTTGTGATTTTGTTTAATTGATTCAAAAATTAATTTCTCTCTGAGTTTTAATGATTTTGAGTTGATTCTTTTTTTAGTAATTCACAAAAATGTTAAAATATTTTATTTTCCCAAAAAATCCCAAAAATATTATTTATTTTCTATAATTGATTTTTTGCAAAGAATTTATGTTTTAATTGTTTTTAACATTTAAAATATTTTTTCCACCTTGATTTTGCAACTTTTAATGCTTTCTAATTATTTTGTAGGTCAATACTTAATTTTTGAAGCATTAATCCAAGATCACAATTTGTTTTTCATATGTTAAACAATTTTGATCATTTTAATTGAATTTTTATTCAATTAAATACATTTTTGAAAACAAATTAGGGTTTTGGATTAATTCAACCCTCATAAATCATTTTCAAAACACTTTGGGCCTCTAATAGAGTGTAAGACCCAAACTTTTTTTGACCAAATCATTTTGGGCCTCAGTGTATTGTATAAGTCTCGATACCGTCAAAAACAAACGGCGCGATCGTCGCCAGTTGAAAAAATAATCTTTTGGGCCTCTCCTCGAGCTATAAGACCCATTCAAAACTTTTGGGCCTCTAATAGAGTGTAAGACCCAATTCCCTTTTAACCAAAACCTTTTGGGCCTCACTTATTGTATAAGTCCCTCTGCGTTAAAAGGAAACCTCGGCGCGATCGCCATTTTTTAACGAAAAGTCATCTGGGCCTACCCTCGTGTTATAAGCCCCACTCTTTTTCTTTAAAACTTTTGGGCCTCTTGAGAGAGTGTAAGACCCATCCCTTTATACAGAAAACCATTTTTGGGCCACAGTCACTTGTATAAGTCCCTCTGTACAAATTCAAACAGTGCGCTCACTGATAAAACCCTGGGCCTCTCCTTGAGCTGTAAGCCCCAAAATCTTTCTTTTTCAAAGCACTTTCTCCTTTGATTTTGAAATATACTGTTGTTTTCAATCTTTCTTTGTTGAACAACTAACCAAACAGCATGGAAGCTCTATAACCGAGTAAGTGTTTATCCGCTTTCATTTACCGCTTTCATATACATATATCTGTATTGTGGGGCTGTTTCACTGTAAGTCTTCTTTCATAAACTCATATCAACTGTTTAATAATAGTATAGATATTTCGAGTTTCCCCGGCAACTACTTCTAGAACTAGGTGACGCCATTTCGTTTATTCGTAGAAATAGACAACTAGATCCCCAATAGGATCACCAGATACAGTCTTCTCTTCGGCTGTCCTCATTAGGAATTGTCAAGAAACTCTACTCCCAGAGATGAATGTATTCTCCGTGAATGGTATCTTTGAGTTTCTTCCAGATTCTCGAACTTTCCTGGCTTGATCTATTCCTTGTGAATAGTCTGTCTTGAATTTCTTGGGGTTTGGGGACCCACAGGCTTCTTAAAAGCATCGGCCTCCTCTTGGGCATCGTACAAGGACCCACAGGCTTCCTAAAAGCAACATCGCCTCCTCTTGGGCTTAGTACATGGACCCTCCAGCTTCTTAGAAGCCTTCACAGCCTCCTCTTAGGCTTTGTATAATGATCTCTTCCTCCGGGAATGATAGCCTCCTCTTGGGCTTCGTACAAATTGTCCCGACGACCTCCTAAAGGTATAGGAACAGAACTTAATCATCTCCATAGAACAGTATTTTCAAGAGTGTACTACTGTTTCTCAAAGCATAGTACAAAAGATGAAACTCTAGACTTAAACAATCTAATCTCCTTGAGTCTCGAAGATATTCTCAAGTGACCCCTTCGTTAAGTAGGAAGGAAACCCGTAGACTCAGACAGTCTCAATACCCTTCGGATTTCCCACTTCCTTAAAGAACAGGAATATCCCGGATCCTTGAATCAAATCCTTCAGTACAGTGTTGCTCATATAAGAACTGATTTTCTCTTTCAAAATCAGTATACTGGACCTGTCACTCAACTGAAACAGTCACCATAGCCTCCTCTTTGGCTTTGTACAATGATTCTCCCCAGTGGAGTCAAACAAAGTTTAGCCTCTCTCTCGGGCTTTGTACGAGACACATAAGAGACTCCCTCATTGAGTCAATCACCCCTTTCGCCTCCATCTCGGGCTTTATACGAGATATAAAAAGGTTCTCATTGAGCCAAACAAATTTTAGCCTTCATCTCGGGCTTTGTACGAGATACCAAAAGACTCCATCGTCGAGTCAAAACATTTTTGCCTCTCTCTCGGGCTTTGAACGAGACACATATTAGCCTCCTCTTAGGCTTTGTATAAGAAAACCACTGGTTGATCCAATCAACCTTTTAGCATCAAAGTTGTGCCTCGTTCATAGTACACAAGCATCAACAACTCTTTCCCCTTCATCTAATTGCTGTAAGCGGCAAGCCTCTGGATCATCTACATCCATTCCACTGTCCCTCTTTTAGCATGAGAAATTCCTAAGGAAAGATAGCATAGCTCTACACTGAGTTAAAGTATTCTCCTTCAGGTTAAAACCCCCTATAAAGGAAATTATGGCATTGCTAGGATCCGCATATCCCGGTTAAAGTAATCCTCCTATACAGTTAGTCACCCAACAGTCGTGACAAACAGACCCCCCTTTAGAGATGACAAATTCTCTCTAAAGATAACACCTTTCAGCTTCACATCTTGGGTTTTGATCAAGATACAAACCACCTTTCGCTTCACGTCTTGGGCTTTGAACAAGACACCAAAAACACCCATTTCCTCCCATAGAATAGGAGGAACTACGAACGCTCTGATTTCCCTGTTTCGGTAAACGGGAATACGTAGGCATAAGATTGAAAGAAAAAATCTTAACGAGCGCAATCAACAAAAAACCCAAAATCCCATATATCATAACCTGAAGCAATATCCTAACAAAATCCCAGAGAGAAATTCGTATTGGCAAAAATACAAATAACCAATACAAAGGCCCCCCCACATTGATCGCATCCGTAACCTAACAGACCGCTGTTTAAACTCAGTATGCAAGCAGGGTTAATTGGAGACATCTATTTCCCTTCCTTATTTAGCTTTAATAGGATAAAAAATGAATCGACCTTTAGTAAACTCAACCGCAGAGAGCGACCGCGCTTAAGAACCGCATCCAAAATCGCTCGCTACAATCTTGAGGAAGAAAACATAGAGTTGAAAGAAGAGATTGACGCTCTGAGAGAGGATATGAGAAAGCATCGTAACGACATGCAAGCCATGGCAGAAGCTCAGCTACAAAGAACTGTGATCTCAGAAATCACCTCAACGCCCATAGTGGAGAAGTATGATCCTAGGTATCAAATGCCGAAAGATCGTCCTTGGGGCATGCCTGTTAACTATATCCCGAAGGATATGTTCCGCCGATCACTAAAGATCAGGGAATCATAACAGAAGCCGCTGGGCCTGAAGGTTACAAACTTCGGGAAAGCGAAGATGCCAGGGGCATACTGAAGACTCATGAAGGTTACAAACTTCGGGAAACGCCAAGATTCACTGTCGTAGTCACGATCCCACCTCCTGTGGTGCACACTGTCCCAGAAGGACAGATTCAACAGATACCTTCTGGTAAAAAGGATGAATTCCAGGAACAGTTCTTAGAAATGCAGAAGGAACTGCAAGCCATTCGCGGTCAGGATTTATTTGAAAAGGACGCCGCAGACCTTTGTCTGGTCCCTAATGTGAAAGTTCCGCACAAATTTCAAGTGCCCGACTTTGAAAAATACAAGGGTAACTCTTGCCCTCGGAGCCATCTGGTGATGTACGCTCGGCGAATGTCAGCTCAGACGGAGAATCAAGACCTACTAATTCACTACTTTCAGGATAGTTTAACCGGTGCCACACTCAAATGGTACATGGGTTTAAACCGTACTACGATTAGTACATTCAGAGATCTTGGTACTGCCTTCGTCAAACAATACAAATACAATTTGGACATGGCACTGGACAGAGATCAACTCAGATCAATGTCACAAAAGGACAAGGAAACCTTTAAGGAGTACGCTCAGAGATGGCGCAAAATTGCCGCTCAGATTTGTCCACCTCTTGAGGAAAAAGAGATGACAAAGATCTTTTTAAAGACTTAAGCTCATTTTACTATGACAGAATGGTTGCCAGTGCGCCCAGTGATTTCACCGAGATGGTGGGCATGGGAGTTCGTCATGAGGAAGCCGTTCGAGAAGGACGTTTGGTAAAAGACGCTGGATCATCAAGTAGTACAAGACGATACGGTAGTGCTCTCCCTAAGAAAAAAGAGCAAGATATTAGGAATATCTCTCTCGGAAGGCAAAGATATTAGATAAAAGACGATACGGTAGTGCTCTCCCTAAGAAAAAAGAGCAAGATATTAGAAAAAAGAGCAGCTGTGACTCCTGCTATCAGCCCTACGCCTGTTCCTACGTATCAACCTCAGGTTGCGCAGAGCCAACCTAATCATCAAAGGACACAACAACCTCTTCAGCAGGCTCGTCCTCCTTACAATAACAACCGTACAACACGGCCACCAAGGTTTGATCCTATACCCACGTTGTACGCAGAACTATTTCCGCTATTACTGGCTAAGGGGGCTCTTATCTTTTAGTATCGGAAAATCTGCCTTTTTGGTTTAAGGTGGACCAGACATGCCATTATCATCAAGGAGGACCAGGGCATAACATAGAGAATTGTCTCAATTTCAAATGCGACGTGCAAAAGCTTGTTAGGAGCGGGCTCTTATCTTTCAAAGATACGAATCCCAATGTTCTCACAAACCCGTTGCCTCAAAATGAGAAAGTTGCAGTCAACCTAATTGAGAAAGAATTTAACAATATCTATCAAATTCACGATGTACTCTTGTTGAGGACCAATCTGGTCAAGATGCATTGTAGACAAAGTGGGTACGGCCATGTGCCACCTCATAATTATCACCAGTGTGATGTCTGCTCTAAAAACAATCAAGGATGTTCTGTGGTGCAAGCAGCTCTACAAGAACAGATGGATCTCGGATGGATCCAAGAGCACTGAGTTCGTGGAGTTAACATGGTTTACACGAATTCCAATGTCATTCAGAACCATGACATCCGTGCAATGAATGTCAACCTGGTGGCAATGCATTTAAGGCAAAGCCAGTATCATAATCTGTCGCGGGACGATTACAGCTCTTGTCTGACTTGCTCGGTAAACAAACAGGGATGCTCTTTCATACAGGAGGCCCTCCAGCGTCAGATGGATCTTGGATAGATCCAAGACTACCATGATAGGAATCCCTATCAGATCAATATGGTTTAAATCTTTGACATTCGCTTGATGAATACCAACTTGGTAGAGCTGCATGCTGAGCAGGTCCGACTCGGATTCTTGATATCACATAATTATCACAGCTTTAAAGCGGGTTGTGAAAACAATCAGGGATGTGCCCTTGTCCATGAAGCACTTCAGCACTTTTTAAATCATTGGTGGATGCCAATCTACATGGATGAAGATACTCAGCAAATTAGGATCGATAACAGAAACCCCACTCGGCGTCAAAGTCAGGATGTCAAACTCGTGGAAGCTAACCTAGTGAGGTTACATTGTATTCAAAGTGGGCGTGGCCAGGTGCCACCACACAATTATGAACGTTGTGGAGTCTATTCGGAAAGTAACCAAGGGTGCTACCTTGTGCGAGCAACTCTCCAGGGGCAGGTGGATCATGGAAAGATCCGCCCATATCCAGGTTCCAGACCCATCATTTGGTCGCCGAACTACCTTTCCAGTCAAATTGAGGATGTTGTTGTAATCTCTGATCATCAAGGAACTAGGGATGTTTTCGCCATTATCCCTCTGCTTGACGAATCAAGAATTCCCAACTTGGAATGGATCGAGATTACGTACGATGGTCAGAAAAACCAGAAGGTTCCCATAGTCATATATCTGCCGGGACCACTACCATATGAATCAGCTAAGGCAAACCCTTACAAATGCGGTGCAACGATAATTGAAAATGGAAATGAAATTCCATTACCCTCCGTCGTGAATATGGCAGACATCATTCGTGTAACACGGAGTGGTAGAATCTTCAACAGAGGAGTTGGAGAATCCAACAAAGAAAAGGAACTTCAGACAGAAGCTCCCGATCCATCAATCGGTCAATCCAGTAATCCCGACCTTTCGAAAAACGATGATGAGATACTGAAGCTCATCTAAAGGATTGAATACAACATTGTTGATCAGCTATTACAGACTCCTTCAAAGAGCTCGGTATTATCACTGTTACTCAGTTCAGAAGCGCACAGGGAGGCTCTACAGAAAGTTTTGGAGCAAGCCTTCGTAGAACAGGATGTTACCACTAGACAGTTCGATAGTATTGTCTCTAACATCACTTCCTGCAACAATTTGGGGTTTAGTGATGAGGAATTACCTGAAGAGGGTTGCCGTCATAACATGGCGCTCAATATTACAGTTAACTGCCAGGACGATGCTTTAGCCAGCGTACTGGTAGACACAGGGTCAGCCCTGAATGTTATGCCGAAGTCCACTTTGACTCAATTATCATTCAAGGGCCCTCCGATGAGAACCAACGAGGTCGTCGTCAAAGCATTCGACGGATCCAGAAAAATGGTTATCGGCGAAGTTGACCTTCCCATAACTATTGGTCCTCACACTTTCCAAGTTACTTTCTAGGTCATGGACATTCGGGCAACTTACAGTTGTTTATTAGGAAGACCTTGGATACCTCAGGCTGGCGCGGTTACCTCAACCCTCCACCAAAAGCTAAAGTTCGTCCAGAACGGCCAACTCATCACAATCTATGGGGAACAGTCCTTGCTCGTCAGCAATTTATCGTCATCCACTTATGTGGAACCAGAAGGGATAATCGGAACCTAGTTCCAAGCACTTTCGTTACACAAGGACGAACAATCCGGAGGAGGAACTTCGATTTCCTCATACAAAGATGCCATTAAAGCAGTCGAGAGTAACGATACAACAGGATGGGGACAGCTTGTCATTCCTACTGATAATAAAACAAAGAAGGGTCTTGGTTTTTCTGCAACCTATACCCAGATAGCTGCTAACAATGAAAGTCTTCATCCCATTCAAGACTTCTTCCACAGTGGAGGTTTCCTTCACCCAGTGCCTTAGGCAATCCATGCTATCAATGAGGAGGATCCCTCTGACACAGATGAAGAATGGAAGTCCTATCTTAACAAGGACGGTTATATGTCTCAGGAAGAGGTGCCTACTCCATTTTTCTATCCCGCACAGAGTCCGAGATTTATACCATGGTCAGATGTCGAAATGATATACGGAGGTTATGATCCGGAGGGATGTCGTGCGCCTCCAAATTCATTAGAGGAGGACACTCTGATGAAAGACAACTTTGACCATAATTACTATGGCCCGATGGATAGCCTGCCAATGTGGCAGCCTTACCCGGGAAACTAGGGGCCAGAAAGTCAGCCGAGTAATGAAACTCAGCTGAGCATCATTGAACAGAATACTTGTGTCCTCACCATGTCATGGGATCAACACTCAGGTCATTCAAAAACTACTCAACATGACGATGAATTCGCAACGTTTGCAGGACTAGAATTCATCAACTATGCTTTTCCTGAGGTCAAAGTCATCGAGAGGGATGACTCCACTAGTTCGAAAGAAATGTGGCACACCTTGGGACAACCGAGTGGAAAATACGACTATATGGTCAAGTACACCGCTCCCGAAAGCTCTCGTATCAGGCTCGAAGACATCCAGCCAACTGGACAGGGAGATACAGCTGAGAGCACCAATGTTATACAAAATGCGACAGAGGAACTCTCCTACGACAACTCTGCTTGGGAGACAGATTCCAATGATCCTGCTCCACCAGAAATCAGCGTCATTTTTAATGGAAAATCAAGGAAGGTGCAAGACTTTGTGATTCACCTAGGAGTTTGCCGCCAATGGGTTGCTATCGACGCTCCGAAGATCGTTCATAAGTCAAAGTAATTGCCATCTTTAACCTTTCACCCTGCCCAGGTGAAACGGATGTTTTCATAGGGCTCGCTTTCTGTAAATTTCCCTCTTCCCTTTGCCCAAAGCGACAATGTTTTGTTTTATAGGGCTGTAGTTTCGAGAATCGACTTGTTCATTAATAAAATAATGTCGTTCTGTAATTTCCGCATTAATTGTTGTTTTCTCTTTTTTGCTTTTTCTTAAAAAATGGTAATCCTAAAAAACAATTCAAATAAAAACAAGCAGTAATAAAAAAAAATACACTGCACACTCTTGCATTTTCTCTATCTCTTCTATACACGAATCATCACGTCATGCAGATTGCTTGTTTTAAACCCCGTTGAAACATACGATCCAATGCCTTCTCCAAACTTTGAGTTCCCGGTATTTGGGGCTGAAGAAGAAGTTGACAACGAAATTCCATAAGAGATCTCCCGATTACTCAGACAAGAGGAAAGGTCCATTGAACCTCATAAAGAGCCGTTGGAAACGGTAAACTTGGGTTCAGAAAAAGAGAGAAAAGAAATCGGGATTGGGGCACTGCTCAGTCCACATGCCAAAGAGAGTTTGACAAAGCTTCTCAGAGAATACCCCGATGTATTCGCTTGGTCCTATCAGGATATGCCAGGGTTGGATACCAGCATCGTGGAACATCATTTACCGTTGAGATCGGAATGTCCGCCAGTAAAGCAAAGGTTGAGACGTACTCACCCGAACATGGCCATCAAAATCAAAGAGGAGGTACAGAAACAGATTGACGCAGGTTTCCTCGCCACATCAAAATATCCTCAATGGTTAGCCAATATCGTACCCGTTCCGAAAAAGGATGGAAAGGTCAGAATATGTGTCGACTACAGAGATCTAAACAAGGGAAGTCCAAAGGACGACTTTCCTTTACCACACATTTACATGCTGGTAGACAGTACAACAAAGTTCAAAGTTTTCTCCTTTATGGATGGATTCTCGGGCTATAACCAGATCAAAATGGCGCCGAAAGACATAGAGAAAACTCCGTTCATCACCCCATGGGGTACCTTTTGTTACAAGGTAATGTCGTTCGGTTTGAAGAACGTCGGGGAAACCTATCAAAGGGCCATGACTACTCAGTTTCATGACATGATACACAAGGAAATCGAGGTATATGTCGATGATATGATATCAAAATCCAAGACAGAGGAGGAGCATGTGACCCACCTGTCAAAACTTTTTGAGCGTTTGATAAAGTACAAACTCCGCTTGAATCCCAACAAGTGCACCTTCGGTGTCCATTCAGGGAAACTCTTAGGGTTCATCGTCAGCCAGAAAGGAATTGAGGTTGATCCTGACAAGGTCAAGGCCATTCAAGAAATGCCTTCTCCGAAAATTGAAAAATAAGTCAGAGGATTCCTGAGACGTTTGAATTACATCTCCAGATTCATATTCCTCATGACCGCGACATGTGCGCCGATTTTCAAATTTCTGAAACATAACCAAGACTGCGTTTGGACAGAAGATTGCCAAACTGCCTTCGATAGTATTATGAAATACCTGTTGAATCTGCTGATTCTATCACCTCTAGTGGAAGGAAGACCACTGATCATCTACCTCACAGTCTTGGAAGACTCAATGGGGTGTGTACTTGGCCAACAAGCCGAAACCAAACGGAAAGAGTCTGCCATTTACTATCTAAGCAAGACGTTCACCGACTGCGGGACTCGGTACACGATGCTTGAGAAAACTTGTTGTTCTTTGGTTTGGCAAGCCAAACGTCTACGCCAGTACATGATTCGTCACACTACTTGATTCCTTACAAAGACCATGCAAGAAGGTTGTTACCCTTCTTCAACAGAATCGAGTTTTATCACATCCCTCGTGATGAGAATCACATGGCTGATGCATTAGCCACTCTCTCTTCTATGATTAGTGTAGGTCAATGGAACAACCTACCTAAGATCGACATAATTCGCCTTGAAAGGCCCGCTTACATCTTCACGATTGAAGCAGTCATAGACGACAAACCTAGGTATCACGATATCAAATGCTTCCTTCAGAAACAAGAGTACCCTCCTGGGGCATTCAGAAAGGATAGAAAGACCCTCAGAAGACTGGATGGAAACTTCTTCCTGAGCGGTGATACTCTCTATAAGAGAAATTTTGACATGGTCTTGCTCCGATGCGTAGACAGACCAGAGGCAAACATGCAGATGAAAGAAATTCACGAAGGATCCTTTGGCACTCATGCCAACGGACACACAATGGCGAGAAAAATTCTGAGAGCAAGGTACTATTGGTTGACAATAGAATCCAACTGCTACAAGTACATGAGGAGGTGTCACAAGTGTCAGATATACTCCGACAAAATTCATGTACCGCCTACACATCTCAAGGTTATTTCTTCCCCATGGCCTTTTTCCATATGGGGAATCGACTTGATTGAGTCCAAAGCTACAAACGGACATCGGTTCATCCTGGTAGCCATTGATTACTTCACTAAGTGGGTCGAAGAAGCCTCGTACGGTAATGTAACCCGACAAGTGGTGATCCGATTTATCAAAAACAATATCATTTGTCGTTATTGTGTTCCAAGCCAGATCATTACTGATAATGGATCTAACTTAAACAACAAGATGATGAAAGAGTTATGCGCAGAGTTCAAGATCGAACACCATAACTCATCTCCCTACCGACCCAAGATGAACGGAGCGGTAGAAGCGGCTAACAAGAACATCAAGAAGATTGTTCAAAAGATGGTTGTAACCTACAAAGATTGGCACGATATACTGCCCTTTGCTCTTCACGGTTATCACACATCTGTCCGCACTTCAACAGGGGCTACCGCTTTCTCTCTAGTATACAGCATGGAGGCAGTGCTCCCTGTAGAAGTAGAGATCCCATCAATCCGGGTATTGATGGAAGCTAAGCTTACAGAAGCTGAATGGTGTTAAAGTCAACACGACGAACTGAATCTGATTGAAGAGAAACGAATCACGGCACTATGCCACGGTCAATTGTATCAACAAAGAATGAAGAGGGCGTTCGACAGAAAGGTCCGACCTCGCGTCTTCAGAAGAGGAGACCTTGTGCTCAAAAAGATACAATCATTTCTCAATGATTCTCGGGGCAAATGGACTCTAAACTATGACGGCCCCTATGTGGTCACAAAAGCTTTCTCAGGCGGCGCCTTGAGACTTGCAACCATGGACGGAGAGGAATTTGCCTACCCCACGAATGTTGATGTAGTCAAGAAATACTTTGCCTAAAAAAAACGTCTCGGTGGATTGAAAACTCGAAAGGGCGGTCTAGGCAAAAGTTAGAAAAAAAATAAAAAAAATCATCCCGGTGGATTGGAAACATCAAAGTACAATCCAGGAAAAAATTAGGGATAATGGCAAGTAACTATGTTCAACAGAGGCAAGTCCCTCAGCAGCAGCAGGTACACCATCCATCGGAGGAAAACTCCAGTCAAGGTCATCTTCGACAGAAGCTCAGGATGTCCCGAATTCAAAGTTGGTAGAAGGATATTGGTCATTATGTTTCAACGTAGCCCTTTTCCCTGTAAATTACCCTTTTCTAACTTTGTAAATACTCTATGGAATCACGTGTTTGGCTGATCTCCATATTATCAATAAAATTTGATCCCTTGTGCTTTTGTTTGTAATTCTCATTTATTTTAGCTTTATAGAACGACATTTTAATATGATTAATGATTCTTGAAATAAAACAAAAATGAATTTACTTGTAAAACTTTTTCTGCTATTAAAATAAAGATGGCAATTTCTTTTGACTGTTGAACATCAAAAGAACATCAACCGCTTCTCCAGAAGTAAGCGAACTTCAAAGTGCAGAATCAAAGTACTCCATCTAACCCAGTACGCATGAATGAAGGGATCAACTGTGTCAGAGACCTTGTTTTGTCTGACACGCCTCGGCCGAGTTCTTATCTCCTAAGCCCGACAAACATAGTTCCCCGCGAGGACTACTTCTCCTAAGCAAGGTAGAATTGCTACTTTTGGACCAACGGTACTTCTTCGCCCTGCGATGGCTGAGTATCCAGTTGTATTCATCCACTAGCTTGTATGTCGCGTCAGTTTTGTCAGCATATACATACATACATCATGCATTATTGATTTGCATACACATTTCATATTGCATCACTATCACTCCAGTCGGTTATATCCCTAGTGATAGCTGTCTTCTCGGTCGAGTTGTCAGTTCTTTCCTCGATTAGGAAATGTTGCATTTAAATAATCTCTCCTCCAGTTTATTTCTGGATTGAAGTTGGGTCCTTGACCACTTAGATAACTTGAACCTCTAAAAGATCAGAGAACCTTTAACAAATGTCACTCTTCGCCATTGAAGATGATATCCTTGCTTTCCCGGATTAAGGAAAATCCCGAGAGAAAGCCTCCTAATCAGAGATTCGGTGGTACAGCAGTTTCTCCGAAAAAACCATATATGAAAAGGTCATCGGCACCTCAAATTGGATCCCATCATATGGCATTTCTCCGGGAAGATCCCGAGCAAAGTATGATGTAAGACCCCAAGCAGAAACAGTCTCTGAAGAGACTTGTTTTCCCCAGTAGATTTGACAAATGGCGTCTCCAACAGAGAAGTTTGTGCACCTCTATAACTCAGACGACTGGATTCCCCAGAAAGTCTGACATCAAAAATTTTCTATCAAATGGCATCTCCCCAGGAAGATTCGGCGAGAAGTTTGAGGAAAACCGCTACGAATAGCGTCCCTTGTCAATAAAGTTTATTGACAAAAGAAACTAAGACCAGTTCCTTGGTAGGAAACCAGGATCGAGGGGAAGTTTAAATCAGAAACTAAGACCAGTTCCTTGGTAAGAAACCAGGATCGAGGGGAAGTTTAAATCAGAAACTAAGACCCGTTCCTTGGTAGGAAACCAGGATCGAGGGAAAGTTTAAATCAGAAACTAAGACCAGTTCCTTGGTAGTAAACCAGGATCGAGGGGAAGTTTATATCAGAAACTAAGACCAGTTCCTTGGTAGGAAACCAGGATCGAGGGGAAGTTTAAATCAGAAACTGAGACCAGTTCCTTGGCAGGAAACCAGGATCGAGGGGAAGTTTATTTCCGCAACTAAGACCAGTTCCTTGGTAGGAAACCAGGATCGAGGGGAAGTTTACCTTTTCTAAGCATCATTGCTTAGCAAAAGAATATGAATGTGATCTACCATTCATAAGCACCATCAAAATTTCGGTATTCCGATATTTAATCCTCTTGCACCCCGAATGCCCGAATACCTTCGTCATTCACACCTCCGTGTCCAAGAAGATTAAATAGGGGCATCTGTCATACCCCGAATTTTGACCACTAAGATTTCCCATCATTGTGTAAATCATCATCACCATATGGATGTACCTTTATGCCTCATCAATCCCCCCAAAGATGGGTGAGCATTCACTACTATAAAAATTAGGGTTTCAAGCCCTCTCAGAGTACTTAGACCAAAGATCTATCAAGAAATGACATGATCTTCGACTTGTCTAACCTCTCAAACATCCACAATGGATCAAGAGGACTCCCACATCAAGGATTAAGCACAAGGTTGCTCCCTTCTAGGTGGATGAAGCTTCAAGATCGCCAGTGTCACCAAATTAGGGTTTTGGTCGACCAAGGCCTCCAGATGGAAATTTTCCTCTGGGCATGAGCCAATGCTTCAAAGCATATCCTAATATACTCTATGGAACCTCATGAACCCTATCATCAAGTCAATTTGACCTCAGGGGATGCATTCATCAAAAATCAGGAATTAGGGTTTCTTGACCTAATTCACCCCTAAGTTGACTTTTGGGAACGATTATTAACCAAGACCTCAAGAGAGGATTTGAGGTTCTCCAATATGCCATATTGATCCATTTGGAACAATGGATTGATCCAAGAAGCTTGAGCAACAAGTTTCAATTTCATCTGAACCACAGTTAGGGTTTCGCGGGAAAAGTCAACTGTAACCTTGACTTTTGACCAGGACATGTCCATAAAGTTTGATTTAGGTCAAGGACATGATTTCCTGAAGAATTGCACAGTTTGGAATTCATCTGACAAAAAGTCAACTGTGCACAAAAGTAAACTTTGACTTTTTGAGATTTTTCATAAAAATGAATTTTTAACCCTAAAATGATGATAATGTATGATTTGATTCATCATTCATCAAGAAAAATCAAATAAAATGGGATAACTTGTAAAAGGGGTAACCATAAAAACATAGAAAAATTTTCTAAGTTAAGAAAAAAAGTGACAAAGGTACCAACTTTGGAGGATCATAACTCCTAAACCATAAAGCCATTTCTTTACATCCAAAGCTTGATTTGTAGATCTCATTGCCCTCTACAAAAGCTTCATACTGACCTATGTCCAAATTCCTCATGTATTTTGAGTTATGGAGTGATCAAAATCAAGAAAAGTCACTTTGTTCCAACACTTAGTGAAAATTTCACAAAGTTGGATTTTGCCTTACTTTTTTCCAAATGTAGGGACATTTTTCACTTGAATCCAAAAAGTATCAAAACCAAATATGATCAAACAGTTGTTGTATCATATAAGAGCTTTCCAAAATGGCCAAGAACATCACCAAATTCAACTTGAGCCGTGAGATACGACATTGGCAAGTTGCCTTGTTGAAATCTGCCAAGGCAAGGCAGAATTTTGCACTTTTGCTCGATTTGCCAAAATCAGCCAATTCCAAGCCTTGTCATCACTTTGGATAAATCAGAGGATTGATTCTAAAGGGAACAATCACTGAGCCAAGCCTCGAAAGTCCTTGGAACAAGAAATAGCATGCTAAACCTAGAATTGCCCAAAATAGGGACAAGACTCCAATTTTGGATTTGAGCATTCAATGGAAGCACCAAGGTGGCATGGACTGAGCTATTAGCAACTGAATTCAGTCAAGACTTATCCAAGACCAAGGGGACCAGCAGCCTGTGCCCTAACCTCTAGTCAATGGCTAGAGGAGACTTGGATTTTCATTTGCTAACATTGGCCAACCCTACTCAGCAGTTGCCATTCACTATTCCTTGCAAAACAAACTTGCTCTACTATAAATAGAGCTCAATTGTGATCAGTTTAAGTACACCAAAGGCCTACAACACTTGCCTTTCTCAAAATCCACTTCTCACTCTCAAAAATGCCTTTCTTAGCAAGTCACTATCGGGTTTTTCATTAGAGAGCAATTCCACTCAAACCAATCACACACACACACCTCATATACATCATATGTGAGCTGATCAAACACTTAAACAACATCTGGAACACTGATTTCTCAGAATCACCAGTCAATTGCTCAAGGTTTTAACCAAGTTGCAGTTGAGATGCCATGAAGTGATTCAGCCAATTTCAGTCAAGTCCAAGCATTCAAACACACTCCATAGGGTGTAGGGAAGCTGTTCAGATCATCACAATTCATCTGTAACACCTCCAACTCAGAAATCAATTTGCTCTTGCTGTCACTACCTAGAGGTAAGCCTAAACTTGATCATATCCCAATCTATGCATATTTCCTCGCACAATACTTTTGCCAAATGTTCATAATCATGCATGGAATGTTTCCCCTCAAGTAATTGCTTTGTTTGAATCGTGTATCAAAAATCCCAGCCTTTATGCAAAATTTAGGGTTCTTGAGGATTTATCGTGATTTCTTGTTTTATGCTTAATTTAAATGAAATTAATTTTCATAAACATGACCGTGAGGTGAAAACAAGCAGATTGATATGTGGATTGCATGATATAATCAAGTATTCAGTGAGATTGTATAGAAAATGCAAATCTGGGCAAAGCTGAAAAACGCGCGTGTTCTTCAGCTGTTCTTGGCGCCATTTCTCTCAAATTCAAATATTTGAATTTTGTGATTTTATTTAATTGATTCAAAAATTAATTTCTCTCTGAGTTTTAATGATTTTGAGTTGATTCTTGTTTAAATAATTCACAAAAATGTTAAAATATTTTATTTTATGAAAAAATCCCAAAAATATTATTTATTTCATATAATTGATATTTTTGCAAAGAATTAACGTTTTAATTGTTTTGGACATTTAAAATATTTTTTCCTTCTTGATTTTTTAGATTTTATTGACTTCTAATCATTTTGTTGGGCAAAACTTGATTTATGAAGCATTAATCCAAGATCACAATTTGTTTTCCACATGTTAAACAATTTTTATCATTTTAATTGAATATTTTATTCAATTAAAACACATTTTGAAAACAAATTAGGGTTTTTGATTAATTTAACCCTCATAAATCATTTTCAAAACACTTTTTGGCCTCTAATAGAGTGTGTAGCGAGCGATTTTGGACGCGGTTCTTAAGCACTGGTCGCTTTCTGCGGTTGAGCTTAAACTACAGGTCGATTCATTTTTTATCCTATTAAAGCTAATGAAGGAAGGGAAATAGATGTCTCCAATTAACCCTGCATTGCATACTGAGTTTAAACAACGGTCTGTTAGGTTACGGATGCTATCAATGTGGGGGTCTTTGTACTGGTTATTTGTATTTTTGCCAATACTGGTTTTTATCTAGACAGAAGTTTTCTGGCGGGGAACAAGGATTAGGATGTTAGGACTGATGCTTTTTGATAGATACATGAGAGTATGGGATTTAGGTTTTTTGTTGATTGTGCTCGCTAAGATCTTTTCTTTCGATCTTATGCCTACGTATTCACGTTTACCGAAATAGGGAAATCAGAGCGTTCGTAGTTCCTCCTATTCTATGGGAGGAAATGGGTGTTTTGGTGTCTTGTTCAAAGCCCAAGACGTGAAGCGAAAGGTGATTTGTATCTTGTTCAAAGCCCAAGATGTGAACCTGAAAAGTTTATTTGTATCTTGTTCAAAGCCCATGATGTGAAGCTGAAAGAGTTTGACTTTTAGAGAGAATTTGTCATCTCTAAAGAGGTCTGTTTGTCACAACTGTTTATAAAGGAGAATTACCTTAACCGGGATTTGTGAATCCGGCAATGCCATAATTTCCTTTATAGGGGATTTTAACCTGAAGGAGAAGATTTAACTCAGTGTAGAGCAATGCCATCTTTCCTTAGGAATTTCTCATGCTAAAAGATGGACAGTGGCATGGATGTAAATAATCTAGAGGCTTGCCGCTTACAGCAATTAGATGAAGGGGAAGGATTTATTGATGTTTGTGTACTGTGAACGAGGCACAGCTCTGATGCTAAAAGGTTGATTGGATCAACCGGTGGTTTTCTTATACAAAGCCTAAGAGAAGGCTGATATGTGTCTCGTACAAAGCCCGAGAGAGAGGCTAAAAGGTTTTGACCCGACGATGGAGTCTTTTGGTATCTCGTATAAAGCCCGAGGTGGAGGCTATTTGACTCAACAAGAGAGTTTTTGTATCTCGTACAAAGCCCGAGATGGAGGCTAAAAGGTTTTGACCCGACGATGGAGCCTTTTGGTATCTCTTATAAAGCCTGAGATGGAGGCTATTTGACTCAACAAGAGAGTTTTTGTATCTCGTACAAAGCCCGAGATGGAGGCTAAAGGGGCAACCGACTCAACGAGGGAGTCTCTTATGTGTCTTGTACAAAGGTTGACTCCGCTGGGGAGAATCATTGTACAAAGCCCAAGAGAGAGGCTAACTTCATTGAAGAAGGATCATTATACAAAGCCTAAGAGGAGGTTGGGGTTACTGTTTCAGTTGAGTGACAGGTCCAATATACTGATTATAAAAGAGAAGATCAGTCTTTATATGAGCAACACTGTACTCAAGGATTTGATTCACGGATCCGGGTTATTCCTGTTCTTTAAGGAAGCGAGAAATCCGAAGGGTATTGAGACTGTCTGAGTCTGCGGGTTTCCTTCCTATTTTTGAATGGGTCACTTGAGAATGTCTTTGAGACTCAAGGATATTAGACTGTCCAAGTCTAGAGTTTCGTCTTTTGTACTATGCTTAGAGAAACAGTAGTAGACTCTATGACAGGATTGTTCTATGAAGATGACTAAGTTCTGTTCCTATACCTTTAGGAGGTCGTCGAGACAATTTGTACGAAGCCCAAGAGGAGGCTGGAAGCTTTTAAGAAGCCGACGGTTCCTTGTACTAAGCCCAAGAGGAGGCTATCATTCCTGGAGGAAGAGATCATTATACGAAGCCTAAGAGGAGGTTGTGAATACTTCTAAGAAGCCGTAGGGTCCTTGTACTAAGCCCAAGAGGAGGCGGGGTTGCTTTTAGGAAGCCTATGGGTCCTTGTACGATGCCCAAGAGGAGGTCGATGCTTTTAAGAAGCCCGTGGGTCCCCAAACCCCGAGAAATTCAAGGCAATGCTATTCACCGAGAATAGATCAAAGTCAGGAAAGTTCGAGAATTTGGAAGAAACTTAAAGATGCCATTCACGGAGAATACATTCATCTCGGGGAGTAGAGTTTCTTGACAATTCCTAATGAGGACAGCTGAAGAGAAGACTGTATTTGGTGATCCTATTGGGGATCTAGTTGTCTATTTCTACGAATAAACGAAACGGCGTCACCTAGTCCTAGACGTAGTTGCCGGGGAAACTCGAAATATCTATACTATTATTACACAGTTGATATGAGTTTATGAAAGAAGACTTATAGTGAAACAACCCCAAAATACATTTATATGCATATGAAAGCGGTAAATGAAAGCATATAAACACTTACTCGGTTGTAGAGCTTCCATGCTGTTTGGTTAGTTGTTCAACAAAGAAAGATTAAAAACAACAGTATATTCAAAATCAAAGGAGAAAGTGCTTTGAAAAAGAAAGATTTGGGGCTTACAGCTCAAGGAGAGGCCCAGGGTTTTATCAGTGAGCGCACTGTTTGAATTTGTACAGAGGGACTTATACAAGTGACTGAGGCCCAAAATAGGTTTTCTGTACAAAGGGATGGGTCTTACACTCTCTCAAGAGGCCCAAAAAGTTATAAAGAAAAAGAGTGGGGCTTATAACACGAGGGTAGGCCCAGATGATTTTTCGTTTAAAATGGCGATTGCGCCGAGGTTTTCTTTTAACTCAGAGGGACTTATACAATAAGTAAGGCCCAAAATGTTTTGGTTAAAAGGGGGTTGGGTCTTACACTCTAATAGAGGCCCAAAGTTTTGAATGTGTCTTATAGCTCGAGGAGAGGCCCAAAGTGTTTTTTCAAAAGGCGATGATCGCGCCGTTTGTTTTTGACGGTATAGGGACTTATACAATACACTGAGGCCCAAAAATGATTTGGTCAAAAAAGGATTGGGTCTTACACTCTATTAGAGGCCCAAAAAGTTTTGAAAATGTATTTAATTGAATAAAAATTCAATTAAAATGATCAAAATTGTTTATCATATGAAAAATAAATTGTGATCTTGGATTAATGCTTCAAAAATTAAGTATTGACCTACAAAATAATTAGAAAGCATTAAAAGTTGCAAAATCAATGTAGAAAAAATATTTAAAATGTCAAAAACAATTAAAATATTAATTCTTTGCAAAAATATCAATTATATGAAATGAATAATATTTTAGGATTTTTTTTGAAAATAAAATATTTTAACATTTTTGTGAATTATTAAAAAAAGAATCAACTCAAAATCATTAAAACTCAGAGAGAAATTAATTTTTGAATCAATTAAAGAAAATCACAAAATTCAAATATTTGAAAATTCAAAAAAAGGCGCCAAGAACAGCTGAAGAACACGCGCGTGTTCTGGGTTTGGCTGATTTATATTTTCTATCCAATCTCCTTGAATACTTGATTATAACATGCAATCCACATATCATTATGCTCGTCTCAACCTCACGATCATGTTTATGTCCATTAATTTCATTTAAATTAAACATATAACAAGAAATCATGAAAAATCCTCAAGAACCCTAATTTCTGCATGAAGGCTAGGATTTTTGATACCCGATTCAAACAATGCAATTAATTGAGGGGAAACATTCCATGCAAGATTATGAACATATGGCCAAATTATTGTGCAGCAAAAATTGTGTGGATCATAGAGTTAGAAGAGCTCATGCTTACCACTTGCAGCTAATGATCGTGATTTGTGTTGGAGGTGTTACAACTAGGTTCCAATGGTGTGGATAGCTTCCCTAGGTACCAAGTGATGTGTCTGAGTGCTTGGAATGGATTGAAATGGTTTGGAATTGAAGATGGCACCTCAACTGCAAAACTGTCAAGAACTTGAGCAATTGGCTGGTGATTTTGTGAAATCTGTGTTCCAGATGTTATGTGAGTGTTTGGATCACTTCTATATGATGTATGTGAGGTGTGTGAGTGATTGGTTTGATTGGAAAAGCTCTCAAACTCAAAACCTGATAGCTACCTTGCTAAGAAAGGCATTTTTGCCAAGAGAAAGAGATTTTGAGGAAAGCATCTGTTAGATGGCTTTGGTGTACTCAAACTGATCACAATTGAGCTCTATTTATAGTAGAGCAAGTTTGTTTTGCAAGGAATAATGAATGGCAGCTGCTAAGTAGGTTTGGCCAATGTTGGCAAATGAAAATCCAAGTCTCCTTTAGCCATTGACTAGAGGTTAGGGCACAGAGATTTGGTTCCCTTGGTCTTGGATAAGTCTTGACTGATTTCAGATGAGAATGGCTCAGTCCATGCCACCTTGATGCTTCCATTGAATGCTTCAATCCAAATTTGGAGTCTTGTCCCTATTTTGGCCATTCTAGGTTCAACATGCTATTTCTTGTTCCATGGACTTTGGAGGATTGGCTCAGTGATTGTCCCCTTTAGATTCAATCCTCTGAGGTGTCCAAGTGGATAGGAGCATTTGAATTTGGCTGATTTTGGCAAATCGAGCAAAATTGCAAATTCTGCCTTGCCTTTGACAGATTTCAGCAAGGCAACTTTCCAATGTCATATCTCATGACTCAAATGGAATTTGGCAATGTTCTTGGTCATTTTGGAAAGCCCTTACATGATACAACAACTGTTTGAACATGTTTGGTTTTGATCTTTTTTGAATCCAAGTGAAAAATCCCCCTACATTTGGAAAAAAATGAAGACAAATTCTGACTTAGTGAAAATTTCACTAAGTGTTGGAAAAAGTGACATTTTCATTTTTCAGCCATTTTGATCACTCCATAACTCAAAATCCTTAATGAATTGGACTTAGGTCTAATTGAAGTTTTTGTAGAGGGTAATGAGGGCTACAAATCCATATTTGGATGAGAAAAAATGGCCTTGTGGTTTAGGAGTTATGATCCTCCAAAGTTGGTACCCTTGTCACTTTATTTTTAACTTGGAAAATTTTCTATGTTTTTATGGTTACCCCTTTTACAAGTTATCCAACTTTTCTTGATTTTCCTTGATGAATGATGATTCAAATCATACATTAACATCATTTTAGGGTTAAAAATCCATTTTGGTGAAAAATCTCAAAAAGTCAAAGTTGACTTTTGTGCACAGTTGACTTTTTATCAAATGAATTCCAAACTGTGCAATTCTTTAGGAAATCATGTCCTTGACCTGAATCAAACTTGATGGACATGTTCCATGGGTGTCATAGGGTATATTGAATCATGTCTTAGGGCTTGGGAGCATGTCCTAGTCAAAAGTCGAAGTTACAATTGACTTTTTCCTTAAAACCCTAACTGTGGTGCAAATGAAATTGAGACTTGTTGCTCAAGCTTCTTGGATTAATCCATTGTTCCAAATGGATCAATATAGTTCATTAGAGACCTTCAAACCCTCTCTTGAGGTATTGGTTCATTATTTGCACCAAAAGTCAACTTAGGGGTGAATTAGGTCAAGAAACCCGAATTCCTGATTTTTGATGTATGCATCCCCAGAGGCAAAATTGATTTGGTGATTGGGTCCATGAGGTTCCATGGAGTATATTAGGTTATGTTTTGGATCATTGGCTCATGCCCAGATGAAAATTTCCATCTGGGGGCCCTGGTCGACCAAAACCCTAATTTGGTGACACTGTCGATCTTGAAGCTTGATCCACCTAGAAGGGAGCAACCTTGTGCTTAATCCTTGAAGTAGGAGTCCTCTTGATCCATTGTGAATGTTTGGGAGGTTAGACAAGTTGAAGATCATGTCATTCCTTGATTGACCCTTTGTCTAAGGCTCTAAGAGGGTTTGAAACCCTATTTTGATTGTAGTGAATGCTCAACAACCCTTGAGGCATTTGATGAGGCATGATGGTTCATACATATTGTGATGATGATTTGCACAATGATGGGAAATCTTAGTGGTCAAAATTTGGGGTATGACAGATGCCCCTATTTAATCTTCTTGAACCCGAAGGTGTGAATGACGAAGGTATTCGGGCATTCGGGGTGCAAGAGGATTAAATATCGGAATACCCGAAATTTTGATGGTGGTTATGAATGGTAGCTTATGTATTCATCTTCTTTAGCTAAGCAATGATGCTTAGAAAAGGTAAACTTCCCCTCGATCCTGGTCTTTAGCCAAGGAACTGGTCTCAGTTTCTTTTGAAATAAACCTCCCCTCGATCCTGGTTTCCTACCAAGGAACTGGTCTAAGTTACTGTTGTAAACTTCCCCTCGATCCTGGTTTCCTACCAAGGAACTGGTCTTAGTTTCTTTTGTAAACTTCCCCTCGATCCTGGTTTCCTACCAAGGATCTGGTCTCGGTTTCTGATATAAACTTCCCCTCGATCCTGGTTTCCTACCAAGGACCTGGTCTTAGTTGCTGAAATAAACTTCCCCTCGATCCTAGTTTCTTACCAAGGAATTGGTCTCAGTTTCTTTTGTCAATAAACTTTATCGACAAGGGACGCTATTTGTAGCGGTTTTCCTCAAACTTCTCGCCGAATTTTCCTGGGGAGATGCTATTTGACGGGAAAAGTTTTAATGTCAGACTTGCTGGGGAACCCAATCGTCTGAGCTGTAGAGTTGCACAAACTTCTCTGTTTGGAGACGCCATTTGTGTCTACTAGGGGAAAGCAGGTCTCTTGAGAGACTACTGTCGCTTGGGATCTTACATCATACTTTTCTCGGGATCTTCCCGGAGAAATGCCATATGATGGGGTCCAATTTTGAGGTGCCGATGACCTTTTCATCAGTGGTCTTTTCGGAGCGAAACTGGCGTGCTGTCGAATTTCCTGATTAAGAGGCTTTCTCTGCGGATTTTCCTTAATTTGGGAAAACAAGGATATCATCTTCAATGGCGAAGAGTGATGCTGACTGAAGATTCCTCTGGTTTTTCAAAGGTTTAAGTTATCAAAGTGGTCGAGGGCCAACTTCCTTCCAGAAATAAACTGGAAGCGAGGTTGTTCAAACACAGTATTTCCTGACGAGGCAAGGACTGACAACTCGATTGAGAGAACTGTTTATCACTAGGGGACAAGACCGACTAGAGTGATAGCGATGCAATATGAAATGTGAATGAAAATTAATAATGCATGATATAGGTATGTTTATGCTGACAAAACTGACACGACATACTGACGGGTGAACACGACTGGATACTCGGCCATCGCGGGGCGTGTAGAAATATCGTTGGTTCAAGATAGCAATTCCACCTTGCTTAGGAGAGATAGTCCCTGTTGGGAGCTACCGTTGGTCGGGCTTAGGAGATAAGAACTCGGCCGAGGTGTGTCAGACGAAACAAGGTCTCTGACACAGTTGATCCCTTCATTCAGGCGTACTGGGCCTAGAAGGAGTACTTTGATTCTGCACTTTGAGGTTCGAACACCTTTGGAGACGCGATTGATGTTCTTTCGATGTTTAACAGTCAAAAGAAATTGCCATCACTTATTAAAAAGCATAAAAAGTTTTAACAAGTAAATTCATTTTTGTTTTATTTCAATAATCGTTAATCATGTTAACAACGTCGTTCTGTAAAGCTAAAACAAATAAGAATTACAAACAAAAGCACAATGGCTCAAATTTTATTGATAAGATGGAGATCAGCCAAACGCGTGATCCCAAAAAGTATATACAAAGTTTGAAATTGGTAATTTACAGGTAAAAGGGCTACGTTGAAACATAACGACCACTATCCTTCTACCAACTTTGAATTTGGGGCATCCTGAGCTTCTATCGAAGATGACCTTGACTGGAGTTTTCTGACAGATGATGTAACTGCTGCTGCGGAGGGACTTGCCTCTGTTGAACATAGTTACTTGCCACTATCCCTAATTTTTGCCTGGATTGTACTATGAGATTTCCAATCCATAGGGATGATTTTTTTTTCATATCTCTAACTTTTGCCTGGACCGCCCTTTCGGGTTTTCAATCCACCGAGACGTTTTTTTTAGGCGAAGTATTTCTTGACTACATCAACGTTCGCGGGGTAGGCAAATTCCTCTCCGTCCATGGTTGCAAGTCCCAAGGCACCGCCCGAGAAAGCTTTCGTGACCACATAGGGGCCATCATAATTCGGAGTCCACTTGCCCCGGGAATCAGTGAGAAATGATTGTATCTTTTTTAGCACAAGATCTCCTTTCCTGAAGATGCGAGGTCGGACCTTTTTGTCAAACGCCTTCTTCATTCTCTGTTGATACAACTGACCATGGCATAGTGCCATGATTCGCTTCTCTTCGATCAGATTCAGTTCGTCGTGTCGGCTTTGACACCATTCAGCTTCTGTAAGCTTAGCTTCCATCAATACACGGATTGATGGGATCTCTACTTCTATAGGGAGCACTGCTTCCATGCCATATACTAGAGAGAAAGGGGTAGCCCCTGTTGAAGTGCGACAGATGTGCGATAACCGTGAAGAGAAAAGGGTAGCATCTCGTGCCAGTCTTTGTAGGTTACAACCATCTTTTGACCGATCTTCTTGATGTTCTTATTGGCTGCTTCTACCGCTTCGTTCATCTTGGGTCGGTAGGGAGATGAGTTATGGTGTTCAATCTTGAACTCTGCACACAACTCTTTCATCATCCTATTGTTCAAGTTAGATCCATTATCAGTAATGATCTGGCTCAGAACACCATAACGGCAGATGACATTGGCGTACGACGCTGCTTCGACCCACTTGGTGAAGTAGTCAATGGCTACAAGGATGAAGCGATGTCCGTTTGAAGCCTTAGGCTCAATCATGCCAATCATGTCGATTACCCATATGGAAAAAGGCCATGGGGAAGAAAGAACTTTGATATGTGATGGCGGTACATGAATTTTTTCGGAGTATATCTGACACTTGTGACACCTCCTCATGTACTTGTAGCAGTCGGATTCCATGGTCAACCAATAGACCCTGCTCGCAGAATCTTTCTCGCCATTGTGTGTATGTTGGCATGAGTGCCAAAGGACCCTTCATGAATTTCTTTCATAAGCATGTCTGCTTCTGGTCTGTCGACGCATCGGAGCAAGACCGTGTCACAATTTCTCTTATAGAGAGTGTCACCGCTTAGGAAGAAGCTTCCAGCCAATCTTCTGAGGGTTTTTCTGTCCTTCCTTAGTGCCCCAGGTGGATACTCTTGTTTTTGAAGGAAGCATTTGATATCGTGATACAAAGGTTTGTCCTCTATGACTGCTTCAATCGTGAAGATGTAAGCAGGTCGTTCAAGGCGCATGATGTCGATCTTAGGTATGTCATTCCATTGACCTACACTAATCATGGAAGAGACAGTGGCTAATGCATCAGCCATGTGATTCTCATCACGAGGGATGTGATGAAACTCAACTCTGTTGAACAAAGGTAGCAACCTTCTTGCGTAGTCTTTGTAAGGAACCAATCCTGATTGGTATGTGTTCCAATCTCCTTTTATCTGATTGATAACCAAGGCTGAGTCGCCGTATATGTCCAAGTTTTTTATCCTTAAATCGATTGCTTCCTCGAGACCCATGATACAAGCTTCGTATTCAGCCTCGTTGTTCGTACATTTGAACGTAAGTCTGGCAGTGAAAGGAATGTGGGTACCCTGAGGGGTAACAATGATTGCCCCAATTCCGTTTCCATAATGATTGACTGCTCCGTCAAAGATTAGTCTCCATTGGGAACCTGGTTCTGGCCCTTCACTGGGGAGCTGTTCATCGCAATCCTTCATTTTTAGATACATGACATCTTCGTCTGGGAAGTCAAACCCGATTGATTCTTGATCGTCCATCGGTTGATGAGCCAAATGATCGGCTAAAATACTTCCTTTAACGGCTTTCTGAGCGTGGTACTCTATGTCATATTCTGATAACAGCATCTGCCAACGGGCAATCCTTCCCGTAAGAACAGGTTTTTCGAAAACATACTTAATTGGATCCATTTCAGAGATTAACCAAGTAGTGTGACGAATCATGTATGGGCGAAGACGTTTGGCTGCCCAAGCCAAAGCACAGCAAGTTTTCTCGAGCATCGTGTACCGAGTTTCACAATCGGTGAATTTCTAGCTTAGATAGTAAATGGCAGACTCTTTCCATTTGGTTTCGTCTTGTTGGCCAAGTACATATCCCATTGAGTTCTCCAGAACTGTGAGGTAGATGATCAGTGGTCTTCCTTCCACTGGAGGTGATAGAATCGGAGGATTCAATATATATTCCTTAATACTGTTGAAGGCGGTTTGGCAATCTTTTGTCCAAACGCAGTCCTGGTTCTTTTTAAGTAATTTGAAAATCGGCGCACACGTGGCGGTCATAAGGAATATGAATCTGGAGATGTAATTCAAACGTCCCAAGAATCCTCTGACTTGTTTCTCAGTTTTCGGAGAAGGCATTTCTTGAATGGCCTTGACCTTGTCAGGATCAACCTCAATTCCTTTCTGGCTGACGATGAACCCTAGTAGTTTCCCTGAACGGACACCGAAGGTGCACTTGTTGGGATTCAAGCGGAACTTGAATTTTCTTAGTCGTTCGAACAATTTGGACAGATGTTCAATGTGCTCACTCTCTGTTTTTGATTTTGCAATCATGTCATCGACATATACCTCGATTTCTTTGTGCATCATGTCATGAAACAGAGTAGTCATGGCCCTTTGATAGGTTGCCCCGACATTCTTCAAACCAAACGGCATTACCTTGTAACAAAAGGTGCCCCATAGGGTGATGAACGATGTTTTCTCCATGTCTTTCAGCGCCATTTTGATTTGATTATAGCCCGAGAATCCATCCATGAAGGAGAATACTTTGAACTTTGATGTACTATCAACCAGCATGTCAATGTGTGGTAAAGTAAAGTCGTCCTTTGGACTTGCCTTGTTCAGATCTCTGTAATCAACACACATTCTGACCTTTCCGTCCTTTTTGGGAACGGGTACGATGTTGGCTAACCATTGAGGATATTCAGATGTAGCGAGGAAACCCGCGTCAATATGTTTCTGTACCTCCTCTTTGATTTTGATGACCATGTCCGGGTGAGTGCGTCTCAACCTTTGCTTTACTGGCGGACATTCTGATCTTAACGGTAAGTGATGTTCCACGATGCTGGTATCCAACCCTGGCATATCTTGATAGGACCAAGCGAACACAACGGGGAATTCTTTGAGAAACTTTATCAAACCCTCTCTGGCAGTTGGACTGAGCAGTGCTCCGATCCTGATTTCTTTTCTCTCTTGCTCTGAACCCAAGTTTACCATTTCCAACGGCTCTTTGTGAGGTTCAATGGACCTTTCCTCTTGTCTAAGTAATCGGGAGATCTCTTCTGGAATTTTGTCGTCATTTTCTTCTTCAGCCTCGAATATCGGGAACTCAAAGTTGGGAGAAGGCATCGGATCGTATGTTTCAACGGGGTTTAAAACAAGCAATCTGCATGACGTGATGATTCGTGTTTAGAAGAGATAGAGAAAATGCAAGTGTGTGCAGTGTTTTATTTTTTACTGCTTTTTTTTATTATTGAATTGTTTTTTAGAATTACCATTTTCTGAAAAAAGCAAAAAGAGAAAACAGCAATTAATGCAGAAATTACAGAACGACGTTATTTTATTAATGAACAAGTCGATCCTTGAAACTACAGCCCTATAAAATAAAACTCTGTCGCTTCGGGCAAAGCGAAGAGGGATATTTACAGAAAGCGAGCCCTATCAAAACATCCGTTTCACCTGGATGTCTTCGAACCTGATACGAGAGCTTTCGGGCGCAGTGTACTTGACCATATAGTCGTACTTTCCACTTGGTTCTCCCAGAGTGTCCCAAACTTCTTTGGAACTGGAGGAGTCATCCCTTTCGATGACGTTGACCTCGGGAAAAGCATAGTTGATGAATTCTAGTCCGACAAACGTTGCAAATTCATCTTCATGTTGAGTAGTTTCTGAATGACCTGAGTGTTGATCCCATGACATGGTGGGGACACAGGTATTCTGTTCAATGACGGTAAACTGATTTTCATTGTTCGGCTGACTCTCTTGCCCCAAGTTTCCTGGGTAAGGCTGCCACATTGGCAGACCATCCATTGGGCCATAGTAGTTGTGGTCAAAGTTGTCTTTCATCAGAGTGTCCTCCTTTAATGAATTTGGCGGAGCACGACATCCTTTCGGATCACAATCTCCGTATATCATTTCGACATCCGACCGTGGTATAAATCTCGGACTCTATGAGGGATAGCAAAATAGGTTAGGCACCTCTTCCTGAGACATATAACCGTCCTCGTTAAGATAGGACATCAATTCTTCATTTGTGTCAGAGGGATCTTCCTCATTGATAGCATGTACTGCTTGAGACACTGGGTGGAGAAAACCTCCCCTGTGGAAGAAGTTTTGAAGGGGATGAAGATTTTCATTGTTGGCAGCTGTCTGTGTACAGGTTGCAGAAAAACCAAGACCCTTCTTTGTTTTATTGTCAGTGGGAATGACAAGCTGTCCCCATCCGGTCGTATTGGTACTCTCGACTGCTTTGATAGCATCATTGTATGAAGAAATGGAAGTTCCTTCTTTGAACTGATTGTTCTTGCTTACCGACAGTGCTTGGAACTGAGTTCCAATAACCTCCTCGGGTTCTATACCAGTAGATGATGACAAGTTACTCACAAGCAAGGCTTGTTCCCCACAAACCGTGACAAGTTGATCGTTCTTGACGAACTTTAGCTTTTGGTGGAGAGTTGAAGTAACCGCTCCAGCCTGATGTATCCAAGGTCTTCCTAATAAACAACTGTATGTTGCCCGGATGTCCATGACCTGGAAAGTGACTTGGAAAGTGTGAGGACCATTAGTTATGGGAAGATCAACTTCGCCGATAACCATTTTTCAGGATCTGTCGAATGCTTTGACGACGACCTCGCTGATTCTCATCGGAGAGCCTTTGAATGATAACTGCATCAAAGTAGACTTCGGCATAACATTCAGGGCTGACCCTGTGTCTACCAGTACGCTGGCTAAAGCATCGTCCTGGTAGTTAACTGTAATGTTGAGCGCCATGTTATGATGGTGACCCTCTTTGGGTAATTCCTCATCACTAAATCCCAAGTTATTGCAGGAATTGATGTTAGAGACAATACTATCGAACTGTCTGATTGTTACATCCTGTTCCATAAAGGCTTGCTCCAAGACTTTCTGTAGAGCCTCCCTGTGGGCTTCTGAACTGAGTAACAGTGATAATACCGAGATCTTTGAAGGAGTCTGTAACAGTTGATCAACAATGTTATATTCACTCCTTTGGATGAGCTTCAGCATCTCTTCATTATTTTTCGAAAGGTCGGGATTACTGGATTGACTGACTGGTGGATCAGGAGCTTCCGTCTGAAGTTCCTTTTCTTTGTTATGTTTCCCAACCCCTCGGTTGAAGATTCGACTGCTCCGTGTTACACGACTGATGTCTGCAATATTCACGATGGAGGGTAATGGAATTTCCTTTCCATTCTCAATTGTTGTTGCACCGTATTTGTAAGGGATAACCTTAGTTGATTCATACAGTAGTGGTCCCAGTAGATAGATGACTACGAGAGCCTTCTGATTTTTCTGACCATCATAAGTAATCTCGATTCGTTCCCGGTTGGGAACTTTAGATTCGTCAAGTAGAGGGATGATGGTAAAACAAACCCTGGTCCTGTGATGACCAGAGATTGTGACAACATCCTCAACTTGATCGGCAAGGTAATTCGGCGACCAGTTGGTGGGTCCAGAACCCGGATATGGACGAATTTCTCCACGGTCCACCTGCCCCTAGAGAGCTACTCGCACAAGGTAGCACCCTTGGTTACTTTCCGAACAGACGCTACAATGGTCATAATTGTGTGGTGGCACATGGCCACACCCACTTTGAATACAATGTAACCTCACTAGGTTAGCTTCCATTGATCGGACATCCCGACTCTGACGTCGAGTAGGATTCCCGTTACCGATACTAATTTGCTGAGTATCTTCATCCATATAAATGGGTATCCACCAATGATTTAACAAGTGCTGAAGTGCCTCTTGGACAAGGGTAAAACCATGATCGTTTTCGTAACCCGCTTTACAGCTTTGATAGTCATGTGATATTAAGAATCTGAGTCGGACCTGCTCAGCATGTAACTCTACCAGGTTGGTATTCATCACGCGAATGTCAAAGATCTGAACAATGTTGATCTGATAGGAATTCCTATCATGGTAGTCTTGGATCCATCCAAGATCCATCTGACGCTGGAGGGCCTCCTGTATGAAAGAGCATCCCTGTTTGTTTACGGAGCAAGTCAGACAGGAACTGTAATTGTGCCGCGACAGATTATGATACTGGCTTTACCTTGAGTGCATCGCCACCAAGTTGGCATTCATTGCACAGATGTCGTGGTTTTGAATGACGTTAGAATTAGTGTAGACCATGTTAACTCCATGAACTCGGTGCTCTTGGATCCATCCGAGATCCATTTGTTCCTGTAGAGCTGCTTGCACCACAAAACATCCCTGGTTGTCTTTAGAGCAGATATCACACTGATGATAGTTATGAGGTGGCACATGGCCATATCCACTCTGTCTACAATGCATCTTGACTATATTGGTCTTTAACAAGAGTACATCATGAATTTGATAGATGTTGTTAGTCTCCTTCTCAATCAGATTGACTGTAGCTTTCTAATGTTGAGGCAGCGGGTTCGTGAGAACATTGGGATTTGTATCTTTGAAACATAGGACCCCGCTCCTAACAAGTTTTTGCACGTCAGACTTGAAATTGAGGCAAGTCTCTATGTTATGCCCTGTTCCTCCTTGATGATAAGGGCCTGTTTGATACACCTTAAACCAAAAAGGCGGATTTTCCGGTACTGTAAGAGGGGACTTAGTCTGAATGTGACCCTTGGCTAGCAGTAATGGAAACAGCTATGCGTACGTTACGGGTATAGGATCAAATCCTGGTGGCTGTGCTGTACGGTTGTTGTTATATGGAGGACGAGCCTGTTGAAGAGGTTGTTGTGTCCTTTGCTGATCAGGTTGGCTCTGGGCAACCCAAGGTTGATACGTAGGAATAGGCGCAGGATTGATAGCAGGAGTCACAGCTACTACCGGTTGATAACGTCGCCTTTTCTTTCAGAGAGAGATATTCCTAATATCTTTCTCTTTTTTCTTAGGGAGAGCACTACCGTATTTTTTAGTACCGCTCGTCGATCCAGTGTCTTTTACTAAACGTCCTTCTCGGACGGCTTCCTCAAGTCGTACACCCATGCCGACCATTTCGGTGAAATCACTGGGTGCACTGGCAACCATTCGGTCATAGTAAAATGAGCTTAAGGTCTTTATGAAGATTTTTGTCATCTCTTTTTCCTCAAGAGGCGGACAAATTTGAGCGGCAATTTCACGCCACCTTTGAGCATACTCCTTAAAGGTTTCCTTGTACTTTTGCGACATTGATCTGAGTTGATCTCTGTCGGGTGCCATGTCCAAATTGTATTTGTATTGTTGGACGAAGGCAGTACCAAGATCTCTGAATGTACTGATCGTAGTATGGTTTAAACCCATATACCATTTGAGTGCGGCACCGGTTAAACTATCCTGGAAGTAGTGAATCTTTAGATCCTGATTCTCCGTCTGAGCTGACATCCGCCGAGCGTACATCACCAGATGGCTTTGAGGGCAAGAGTTACCCTTGTACTTTTCAAAGTTGGGCACTTGAAATTTGTGCGGGACTTTCACATTGGGGACCAAGCAGAGGTCTGCGGCATCCTTTCCAAATAGATCCTGACCGCGGATGGCTTGCAGTTCTTTCTGCATTTCCAGGAACTGTTCCTGGAATTCATCCATTCTGTCAAACAAAGTTTCCTTTTTATCAGCAGGTATCTGTGGAATCTGTCCTTCCGGGACAGTGTGCACCACAGGGGGTGGGACCGTGACTACGGCAGTGAATCTTGGTGTTTCCCGAAGTTTGTAACCTTTAGGAGTCTTCAGTATGCCCCTGGCATCTTCGCTTTCCTGAAGTTTGTAACCTTCAGGCCCAGCGGCTTCTGTTGTGATTCCATGTTCTTCAGTGATCGGCGGAACATATCCTTCCGGGATATAGTTAACAGGCATGCCCCAAGGACGATCTTTCGGTATTTGATACCTAGGATCATACTTCTCCACTATGGGCGTTGAGGTGATCTCCGAGATCACAGTCCTTTGTAGCTGAGCTTCTGCCATGGCTTGCATGTCGTTACGAAGCTTTCTCATATCCTTTCTCAGAGCGTCGATCTCTTCTTTCAACTCCCTATTTTCTTCCTCAAGATCATCCATCTTTTTCTGACGATTGGCCCGAGTATTATACGAATGAGACAGTTTGACTCTAGAATCGAGACACAAACGTGAGATTCGTAGATAAGAAGAATACATGACATGAGAATGATGAATGCAATGATTATATTAATTGTTTAAGGTTAAATAAAAATAAACTTCGACAATTAGATTGCAAATATCAAACGGTGGGGAAACCCCTTTTTATTGAATTCAAAGGATTACAGAAATGGAAATACAGTAGATTACAAGGTGCAGAAACAGAAACCTAAGCTAATGGGTCCCGAGTCCTCTCTGAAGAGAAATCAGGTGCTGATTCTGGTATCTTCCTTTTCTTTGACCGGGGCTCTTGGGCCGTTGTCGGGTTGTCATTCCTTTGCCAGGTGAAAGGAGCGAACAAATTCCTTTGGTCATCTTGATTTTCTACAGCATGTTGCTCTAAAATCTCAATTAGAGCATCCTTTTCTTTCAGTAATTGCTGTATTTTGATGCACTCTACGTCGAGGGTGCGATACTTGTTCTTCCAAGACCTTCTTTCCTTTTGAACTTTGTTGAGAGTAACCTGAAGCTTTTCAGTCTCAGTCATGAAGTACATGACAGATTCCCTCGGCGGAAGAATATCGTAACGAGGATAAGGCATTTTTGGCTTGAGAGCTCTAGTTTGTAGCCAGTGGAGATAAGGCTCCACCGAGACACAATCTGGTTTTCCCAGAGACTCTCGTCCTTTCTTATGAACGTGTTTCCAAGCTTGCACTATTTCCATCTTTAGTGCTCTGTCATTTTCTCCTTCTTTGAAGAAAAGACCTTCCAGATGAACACCCCGTGGGTCGTGTCTCATCGGGTATCCAAATTGACGGCGAACCAATATCGGATGGTAGTTGATTCCTCCCTTAGTCCCTATGAGGGGTACGTTGGGGAAGTTTCCACAACGGTCAATGATCCTAATTCCCTCATAAATCCTATTACACCAATCTATATCAGAGTTGGTAAGAGACATGATCTTCTGCGACCAACGTAGGGCACTCTTGCAATCCCAAAAAGCAGCAGACTTGGGCAAGTGAGAGATAAACCATTTGTAAAGCAAAGGTACACAGCATGTGATCTCCCCTCCGCTGTACAAATTCCCCAAGTGTACAGAATGATACGCATCTGTGAGCAAAGTCGGCACAGGGTTTCCAATGAGAAAAACCTTAATGGAGTTAATATCGACGAAGTTATTGATGTTGGGAAACAGAAATAACCCGTAGGTGAGCAAGACAAAGATGCTTTCAAAAGCAGTCATGTTTCCTATACTGGCGAAGTACAGGGCTTTCTTCGTCAGGAACTGGGCTGGCAAACTTTGGCTGCCACCCTTAGTAGTTAGGTGAGTCCTGACCTCAGACTCGTCCAAATGAATTGCTCTTGCAATGGTCTGATTCTTTGGAATTTCTTCCAGTCTAGAAAATGGGGCTCGATCAGTGATTTGTAGATCGATCAGGTGAGAATACTCCTCCAGTGTTGGTGCAAGCTGGTAATCTGGGAATGTTAAACAGTGATAAATCGGATCGTAGAATTGAATGAGCGCATCCATGATTCCCTCAATCACATGGACTCTTAACAGTGGTAGCAGACATCCGTGCTTGGCTCTGAAAGCCTCAGGGATTGTGATCATCCTGCCAACCTTCTCAAATCCTTTAGTTTTGGAACCTTGAAGGTGTACTTATGAGTTCTCCTTCTACCAAAATCCATTAGTGCAATCCTTTTCTCTGATATTTGCAATCACAGTCTTAGTTTAATTTGAAAAACAGAGAGAATAGAAGAGAAGAGAAGTTTTTTGAATGTTTTAATGTTTTTTAAATGAATGCATGAATGCAGCACACAAAAACATAGAAAAAACATGGGGTCAAAGGGTCGTTGTCATGAAGTCAAGGCTCTACCCATCCCCAAAGGTTTATACTAGGGTGATTTTTGTACCTGTACTCATTATCATCAGCTCCACCCAGGAAAGCAAAACAACAAGCGGATCGCCAGTGAGTTGTAGAACAATCTTAGAGTAAGTTCCATTCACCGAGACTAGATCACCAGCCTCAAATGAGGGTAGTATCGCATAACAACTATTTCCGATAGTTTCCGCACTACGAAAGGGTTTGGCTCCTCAGCTTCTCAGACTTAACAATCGGCCCATTGTCTAGGTGAGAGAATGGGTTGCATTGGTTAGCCTCCACCGAGGTTGATGGTCGACCTCGTCGCCATCACTTATCTTAAGTGTATACTCAATCTTTCCACATGCGGCATCACACGCATTCCCATTAGCAGAAAAATAAACATGTGTTGCAATTAGGAAAAGCAGTATATATATTTGTCCTAAACATCCTAGACCTTTAAAGCAATGAATCCTAAGTTCCTGACCGAAATGGGTTCCTCCGCGGATGCCCCAATCTGTGGTATTCTCACAAGAGATGAAAAGGAAGAAAGAAAACAGAGACGGAGCCCCACGGTGGGCGCCATTTTTCTGTAGCGAGCGATTTTGGACGCGGTTCTTAAGCGTTGGTCGCTCTCTGAGGTTGAGCTTAAACTACAGGTCGATTCATTTTTTATCCTATTAAAGCTGAAGAAGGAAGGGAAATAGATGTCTCCAATTAACCCTGCTTTGCATACTGAGTTTAAACAGCGGTATGTTAGGTTACGGATGCTATCAATGTGGGGGCCTTTGTACTGGTTATTTGTATTTTCGCCAATACTGGTTTTTATCTAGACAGAAGTTTTCTGGCGGGGAACAAGGATTAGGATGTTAGGACTGATGCTTTTTAATAGATACATGAGAGTATGGGATTTGGGTTTTTTGTTGATTGTGCTCGCTAAGATCTTTTCTTTCGATCTTATGCCTGTTAGAACAAGAATTGATTCTACATTCCTAATAGTTTTGATGATAACAAACATTATATTATTTAGAACTTGATGCTCCTTAATTCATTTTTTGTGATATGTAGGGAAGTTCTAATGTAAAGAAGTTCTGATATAGAAGTATCACAAGATCCCATCTGAGCGAAGTTCTAATCAAGCGAAGCTCACAAGATCTAAGCAAAGCGAGATCAAAGCGAAGTTCTAATCAAGCGAAGTTCACAAGATCTAAGCAAAGCGAAGCTCTAATCAAGCGAAGCTCTGATATGGAAGAATCACAGATCTAAACTAGCTAAGTTCTGATGAAGGATGTCTCACGCTTCAGCACCAAAGCTGCATCAAGACAGAAACTCTGATAATGCATAAAATCAACGTGGACTCTGATACGCTATCCTCCACATTTATGAGTATCACAAAGCAACGGATTGAAACAAAGAAAATATTTATTTTTGGAAAGAGCATTCAAAGGAATTATTGTCAATCTCCAAAAATAACTCTCACGACTCCAACGGATCAATTATTTTCATCTATTTAAAGGAGCACCTGCAGATGACCAAATCCACTTGCGCGCATACTTTTCAACAATTCATCATGTTTCTCATCTATTTTCATTATTTGATAAAAATATTGTAAAAACTCACAGTTGTGATAAAGCATATTAGAAGCATAGTATTTTAAGTTGAAATTCCTTGAGAAAACCGAGTTGTGGTTAAAACTCAAGAAGACAGTGACGGTTGTCCCTGTGTCAGTGTAATCTTAAGTGGTTAGTGGATTAAGTCCTCAAGAGAAAGAGGAGAAATCACCTTGGCGGGTGGACTGGAGTAGTTTGAGTTCAAACGAACCAGGATAACCAACGTGTCTCCTTTTTGCTTTAATTTTCAAATACCCCAATTCAACCCCCTTCTTGTGTTTTTTCGTTTCTTCAATTGGTATCAGAGCGCCTGGTTCTGGGTGCTAACACTTAACCGTGTAAGATAAAAGATCCTTCACGAAAAACACTATGGCGGAATCCGTTCAGAACTACAATGACAAAATCAGTGGCAAACCACCAGTGTTTGATGGAGAAAACTTTGATTACTGGAAAGACCTAATCGAAAGTTTCTTTCTGGCTCACGACGGCGATCTCTGGGATATGGTGACTGATGGTTACACTCACCCTGTTGGAAAAGACGGTCAGAAGATCGAAAGGAAAAATATGACGGATCAACAGAAGAAAGATTTCGGAAATCATCACAAGACCAGAACTATTCTCCTTAGTGCAATCTCTCACACAGAATACGAAAAGATCACTAACAGAGAATCAGCCAAACACATATTTGATTCGCTAGGAATGACGCATGAAGGCAACACTCAAGTAAAAGAGACTAAAGCTCTGGCACTTATCCAGAAGTATGAAGCCTTCAAAATGGAAGATGATGAAACAATTGAGAAAATGTTCTCAAGGTTTCAAATTCTGGTTGCTGGACTGAAGGTTCTGAACAAAGGGTACTCCACATCAGATCATGTCAAGAAGATCATCAGAAGCTTACCTAAAGTATGGAGACCCATGGTCACGGCACTAAAGCTCTCCAAGAACCTCAACGAAATATCTCTTGAAGAACTGATCAGCTCTCTGAGAAGTCACAAAATAGAACTAGAAGAAGATGAGCCTCAGAAGAAAGGTAACTCTGTTGCTCTTAAATCTAAATATAAATATGAAACTAAAGATTTTCGGGCAGAAGAAGAAAGCTCTGGCGACTCCTCAGAAGAAGATGAACTATCGCTCCTTTCCAGAAGAATCCAACAACTATGGAAAAATAGGCAAAGAAAATTCAGAAACTCTCGAAGATCAAGCAGTCATTCTGAACCATCCTCTGGACACAAAAAGTCAAAGAACAAAGAAGTGGTGTGTTACGAATGCAAGGAACCTGGACACTACAAAAGTGATTGTCCTAAGCTTCAGAAAGAAAAGCCAAATAAGAAGTTTAACAAGGAAAGAAAGAAAAGTCTTATGGCTACCTGGGATGACTAAGAATCTTCTGAAGAAGAATCCGAATCAGAAAATGAACACGCCAACATTGCCCTAATGGCCAACATATCAGATGATTCAAACTCATCAGAATCAGACTCTGACTCAGAAACTAAAGAGGTATTCTCTAAATTTTTTAGATCTCAATTAGAAGAAAGTCTGTCAGAAATTCTTGAAAACTATCAGAAACTTCAGCTCAAATATAAGAATCTGAAACACGATCTTGTATCTGAGTCTTAAAAGACTAGAAAGCTGAAAGCAGAAAATTCTGAGTTAAAAGAAACCATTTCAAAACTCAACTCTTTTGAATCTCAAAAATCTCAGAAACATTCTGACTCAGTAGTTTCCACTAGTTCTGAAAATATTTTAAAACATTACGACTATAACTTTCAAAAATTTCTAGCTAAAAACATAGACAGAAGCAAAATGGCTTTAATGATCTATGGAGTTATTAGAAATGGGAGAAAAGGCATAGGTTATGTTAATCCTAAAGGTGAAGCTCCATATAAACCAAAACAAGTTGATGATATGATCATAAAATACTCTCCTTTAAACTCTCACTTCACATATGGACACAAACATGACATAAAATATGCCAGTGAATCTTACTCTTCAAATTCTATTGAGAAACCAAAACTCAATCAGAATTCTGTGAACACTAACAAACAAGGACCCAAAGAATTGTGGGTACCTAAGGATAAAATCCTATATGTTGCAGATGTCTTTAATAGCAAGATTGAAACACCAATCATGGTACCTGGACTCTGGATGCTCGCGATACATGACGGGAAGAAAGCATATGTTCCAAAGTCTGGAACTTAAAGCTGGAGGGTATGTAGGTTTCGGAGGCAATCAGAAAGGTAAAATCATTGGCTCTGGAACCATAGGTAATGGTACTCTACCCTCTATATCTAATGTCTTATTAGTAGAAGGATTAATGCATAACTTGTTATCCATAAGTTAATTAAGTGATAACGGTTATGATATAATCTTCAATCAAAAGTCCTGTAAGGCAGTTAGTCAGAAAGATGGAACAATCCTCTTTAATGGAAAGAGAAAGAACAACATTTACAAAATAAAACTTTCTGAACTAAAATGTCAGAATGTAAAATGTCTTTTGTCTGCTGACCACGAACAATGGGTCTGGCACAGAAGATTGGGGCATGTTAGTATGAGAAGAATATCTCAGATTAACAAACTCAATCTGGTCAGAGGACTTCCTAATCTGAAGTTCAGCTCAGATGTTCTGTGTGAAGGATGTCAAAAAGTCAAGTTTTCCAAACCCTCTTATAAACCAAAAAATGTTGTTTCTACCTCCAGACCATTAGAACTTCTTCATATAGATCTGTTTGGACCAGTGAAAACTGCATCCATCAGTGGCAAGAAGTATGGATTAGTGATCGTAGATGACTATAGCAGATGGACATGGGTAAAGTACTTAAAACACAAGGACGAGTCACTCTCTGTATTCTCTACTTTCTGTAACCAAATTCAGAATGAAAAAGAGTTTAGAATTGTAAAAGTCAAAAGTGATCATGGTGGGGAATTTAAAAACAAAAATCTAGAAACTTTTTTTAATGAAAATGGCATTTCTCATGATTTCTCTTGTCCTAGAACTCCACAACAAAATGGAGTTGTAGAGCGCAAGAATAGAACTCTACAAGAAATGGCCAGAACCATGATCAATGAGACTAACATGGCTAAACACTTTTGGGCAGAAGCAGTTAATACATCGTGTTCCATTCAGAATAGAATCTCTATAAGACCTATTCTGGAAAAGACTCCATATGAATTGTGGAAGAACAGAAAGCCCAACATTTCTTACTTTCATCCTTTTGGATGTACATGCTTTATCTTAAACACTAATGATCCTCTGAACAAGTTTGATTCTAAGGCACAAAAATGTTTCATGTTAGGATACTCTGAACGTTCAAAAGGATACAGAGTATATAACACAGAAACACGAAGTGTGGTAGAATCCATTTGTGTCAGATTTGATGATAAGCTTGGCCTTCAAAAGCCAAAGCATGATGAATCTCTTGCAGAAATAGAAGTTCAAATACAGGCACTGAAACCAGATCATCATAAAAACAGGCGAACACAACAGAAGGAAACTCTAATTCTGAAGAACCCATCCAGAAAAGACAATCCAGAAGTTCTCTAACACATCCCGAAGACAAAATTCTGGGAAAGAAGGATGACCCAACCAGAACAAGATCCTCATTCAAAAAGACTGAAGAATCTCTAGTGGGATTAGTCTCTCTGGTAGAACCCACTACTATTGACGAAGCACTCACAGACAATGATTGAATCCTCGCAATGCAGGAAGAATTGAATCAGTTCACCAGAAACGACGTATGGGATCTAGTTCCTAAACCCAAAGGCTTCAACATCATTGGAACCAAATGGGTCTTCAGAAACAAACTAAATGAACAGGGAGAAGTTGTCAGAAATAAAGCACGACTGGTTGCACAAGGTTATAGTCAGCAAGAAGGGATAGACTATACAGAAACCTTTGCTCCAGTCGTAAGGTTAGAATCTATCAGACTTTTAATTTCATATGTTGTAAATAATGACATCACTCTTTATCAGATGGATGTCAAGAGTGCGTTTTTAAATGGTTACATTGATGAAGAAGTTTATGTGCATCAACCACCTGGTTTTGAAAATACAAAACATCCAAAATATGTTTATAAACTTAAGAAATCGTTATATGGTCTAAAACAAGCTCCCAGAGCTTGGTATGAGAGACTAAGTAACTTTATCTTAAACAATGATTTTACCAGAGGGAAGGTGGACACAACTTTATTCTGTAAGTCATTTAAAAATCACATTCTGATCTGTCAAATTTACGTAGATGATATAATTTTTGGATCCACTAAAAGCTCTTTGGGCAAAGAATTTGCTAAGACTATGCAGGCAGAGTTTGAAATGAGCTTAATGGGAGAACTCAAGTTTTTCTTGGGAATTCAAATCAATCAAACTCCAGAAGGAACTTACATACATCAAAGCAAGTATGTCAGAGATCTTCTGAAGAAATTTGAAATGTCAGAAAGTAAGCTTTCCAAAACTCCTATGCATCCCACATGCATTCTGGGAAAAGATGAGGTAAGTAAGAAAGTAGAACAGAAGCTCTACAGAGGTATGATTGGTTCCCTCCTTTATTTAACTGCTTCAAGACCTGATATTCTCTATAGCGTTTGTCTTTGTGCTAGATTCCAATCAGATCCTAGAGAATCCCACTTAACAGCTGTTAAGCGGATTTTTAGATATCTGAAAGGTACTACTAATCTTGGTATTTGCTATAGAAAGTCCAGAGAATACAAATTGGTAGGATACTGTGATGCTGACTTTGCTGGAGACAGAATAGAAAGAAAAAGTACCTCTGAAAGCTGCCAGTTTCTGGGAGACAACCTAATCTCTTAGTCCAGCAAAAGATAATCCACCATTGCACTATCAACTGCTGAAGCTGAATACATAGCTGCAGCTGGATGCAGTACTCAGATGCTCTGGATGAAGAATCAGCTTGAAGACTTTCACATTTACGAGAGTAACATCCCTATCCTCTGTGACAATACTTCTGCCATCTGTCTTTCTAAAAATCCTATTCTGCATTCTAGGGCTAAACATATAGAAATTAAACATCATTTCATTAGGGACTATACTCAGAAGGGAATTCTTTGTTTAAAATTTATAGACACAGACCATCAATGGGCTGATGTTTTAACCAATTCCCTTGCTGAAGATAGATTTAATTTCATTCTGAAATATCTCAGTATGAAAGCTTGTCCAAAATGAAAAATGTAATTACTATATTTTTAACTCTCAGAACTTCTTTTCTTTTGTGAACATCTGACCAATAAATCTTCAGAAGTGAGAAGAAAGATTGCATCAGAATCTATTAAGAAGATCTGAACTTTTCATTTCAAGGATAGATCTTTAAGTTCACTCTAGCAAACACTTGTCAACCTACGCTCCAGATATTCTTTGATGATGAACGCGTGTCAAACTCTGGCAAACTGAAACGTCTGTGTTGACATATCGGGCGCCAAGTCACATCGGTAACTGTTCCCAAAATTTCTCACGCTATCTCCCTTGTCAGAAATCATTACAGCTATTAATCATTATGTTTATTATTTTTAATTGCTATTTAATTCTTGATCACTCTTATAAATGTCACTTCTAACACCCTCACACGTTCACTATCACTCACTCAGCTCTCTATCGCCTTCTCCGTATTATTTGCATTTCTTGTTTTGCTCTTACATTTCTTGTTTCTCTGTGCGTTCCCAAAACCCTAAGTTCCCAAAACCCTAAGTCTGTGAACAATGGCCTCCTGCTCTCAACAAAGCTCTCAACAAGCAATGTCTCAAGAATCAGCTGACCAAGTCATTGAAGAAAGGTACGTTGAGCCCTCAAGAACTCTCCTCACCCCCTTTGCCTCTCTTGAAGTTCTCTGTGAACTCATTGTTGATTTTGAAAGCATGAAAGACAATGGGTATGACCTTAATCCTGAGGTTGAGTTTCAAGGATGGAGCAAATTCTTTAATCGCTTAATGGGTCCAGTTTTTCCCCAACTCGTTAAGGAATTCTGGATTTTTGCATCAGTCTCAAAACATCAAGTAACTTCGTATGTTATGGGAAAGAAGGTCATCATCACTGAAGATCTTATTGGTAAGCTGATTGATCATGATGGATCGGGAATTAGATGCAGTGAAATGGAAAAGGGGACTGATCTAAACATTATCTCAAAGGAAATCTTCACCACCGGTCAACACTCCAACAAAATCAAAGACCTAAAGGATCGTCACAGAATTTGGGCCAGAATCATTCTTGGGTGTATCTATCACAGGAAACCTTCAAGCTCGTCTGACTACATCAACAACGATCAACAGTATCTTCTGTACCTCATCTCCACTTTTACCAAAGCGAATCTTCCTCACTGTCTATTTAATCATCTGAAGAATAGTGTGAAGGAAACAATAGAAGATGAAAGAACCAAGAGAGATTGGATTCCTCTAGGTAGACTTATATCAGATATTCTTACAGAGAATAAGCTGATTGAACACCTAACTGAAGCTCAGGAAATCTCTGATCTAGAAACTATTGCTGGAAGACCTCTCAATGCAAAGAATCTCAAGAAGATGAAAATCATTGAGACCATCAAGAAGGATCCCACCCTAATCTCTAAGGAAGTCATCACCACCAGGAAAATTCCTCTGAAAGATTTTCCTCTTTTCTCATCAGATACTCATCCATAAATTGTCCTCAGATATTTGGATGCTTGTAAAGCTGATGAAACCCTTCCAGAAGTTTCTCTGCAACAGCTCAGGCAAGCACCTCTAGAAGTTGCCCCCAGAACTTCAAGAAAAAGGAAAGCCTCTGAAGGAACTCCTTAGAAAACTCCAAAAGTTGCTAAAGCCGCTAAGAAGAAAGGTAACTCCGCTTTCATTTCTATCGTCGAATCCATAATGGTATCAACATCTGAAACCCCATCGTCTCCAAAATCTTCTGAAAATCCACCACCATCACCACAAACTCAAAACCCACCACCATCACCACAAACTCTTGAGCATTTTGACATTCACATTGACCCCACTCCTTCTGATTTTATTGAACCACAACCAGAACTTGCACAAGTTCTGTCTGACATTGTTCATGAACCTCTCTTCACATCTTCCCAACCAGAACATCAAACTCAAAACCCTGACACTTTTATACCTAGTATCAACTGTCCTCTCAACTTCTTTCAATCATCACCAAATTTCACCAGTCCCCCTCAAATCACCTCAGAATTTACATCACCTACCTCTCCTATTCTTATTTCTGACTCTCCTTCAACACATCTCTCAGATGATCCCCTCAGAACTATAATTGACCTAGAAGCTCTAGACAAGCTTACCTCAACCTCTCACAAAATAGCCATTCCCAAACCAAAACCATTTGTATCCAAATCAGATGTTGGTAACTCTTTATTGGCTTTCGAGGTAAAAATGCAGGAATGGATTAACTTTCTGAAGCAGGGTTGTTTGGAGAATCTGAATCCAGCTGCCTCTGACTATCTTTGGACCAAATTCAGAAAGTGGTTTAATTCTGAATCTCAGAAAATGAAGGAACTAAGCTATGACATAGCCCAACAGAACTTCTGTGACCATATGAAGATCTTCAATGAGCAAGTTCTAAGATTCTGGGAAAAGAAACCCATTCTTCCTCTAGGCTGGAAAGCTCCTATGGTTTCAGAACCTCATGCACAAAACTCTGAGCATCAAACTCTGGTTATCGCTGAAGTGGAAGATATATCACCTGAAGTCTCTCCAAAGGAAGTGTCTACAAAAAGCTCTAAGGATTTGGTAACTTCTGAAGAACCTACTTCATCTGTTCTAGTGCTGAAAACACTGGATGAGTTGAAGAAAGAGAATGAGGAAGTTAGAAAGTGATTGGACAAACAAGATGAAACAAACGCAGAAATTAAAGGGATGTTTGGCAAGCAAGAAGAATCCGCTAATCAGATCAAAGGCCTTCTGGAAGCATTGTTCACAAGACTTCCACCTGCTCCTCAACCTTAGATTCTTTTTATGTTTCTTTGTGTTTCTTTTGCCTTGCTTAATTTGTGTTTTATCTTGGCTCTCTTTTTTTATTCTCATGTATCTTTTCACTTTTTGATTAATGACAAAGGGGGAGAACGTAGAATATTTTGAAATATAACAGTGCACCATGACTATGTCTCGAACATTTTAACCTCTGCTTCCATATTTTTGTTAAGAAAGCAGGAAAATGGCAATCAGAACTTCTTGGAAGTCTTAAATCTCAACATTTTCAAGGAAATATTCAACTCAGGGGGAGTATTCTCTACTCCATACTCTATTAATTAATTATCAAAATATAAGTTTTTGTCATCATCAAAAAGGCGGAGATTGTTAGAACAAGAATTGATTCTACATTCCTAATAGTTTTGATGATAACAAACATTATATTATTTAGAACTTGATGCTCCTTAATTCATTTTTTGTGATATGTAGGGAAGTTCTAATGTAAAGAAGTTCTGATATAGAAGTATCACAAGATCCCATCTGAGCGAAGTTCTAATCAAGCGAAGCTCACAAGATCTAAGCAAAGCGAGTTCAAAGCGAAGTTCTAATCAAGCGAAGTTCACAAGATCTAAGGAAAACGAAGCTCTAATCAAGCGAAGCTCTGATATGGAAGAATCACAGATCTAAACTAGCTAAGTTCTGATGAAGGATGTCTCACGCTTCAGCACCAAAGCTGCATCAAGACAGAAACTCTGATAATGCATAAAATCAACGTGGACTCTGATACGCTATCCTCCACATTTATGAGTATCACAAAGCAACGGATTGAAACAGACAAAATCTTTATTTTTGGAAAGAGCATTCAAAGGCATTATTGTCAATCTCCAAAAATAACTCTCACGACTCCAACGGATCAATTATTTTCATCTATTTAAGGGAGCACCTGCAGATGACCAAATACACTTGCCCGCATACTTTTCAACAATTCATCAAGTTTCTCATCTGTTTTCATTATTTGATAAAAATATTGTAAAAACTCACAGTTGTGATAAAGCATATTAGAAGCATAGTATTTTAAGTTGAAATTCCTTGAGAAAACCGAGTTGTGGTTAAAACTCAAGAAGACAGTGACGGTTGTCCCTGTGTCAGTGTAATCTTAAGTGATTAGTGGATTAAGTCCTGAAGAGAAAGAGGCGAAATCACCTTGGCGGGTGGACAGGAGTAGTTTGAGTTCAAATGAACCAGGATAACCAACATGTCTTCTTTTTGCTTTAATTTTCAAAAACCCCAATTCAACCCCCTTCTTGTGTTTTTTCGTTTCTTCAATGCCTACGTATTCCCGTTTACCGAAACAGGGAAATCAGAGCGTTCGTAGTTCCTCCTATTCTATGGGAGGAAATGGGTGTTTTGGTGTCTTGTTCAAAGCCCAAGACGTGAAGCGAAAGGTGATTTGTATCTTGTTCAAAGCCCAAGATGTGAAGCTGAAAAGTTTATTTGTATCTTGTTCAAAGCCCAAGATGTGAAGCAGAAAGAGTTTGACTTTTAGAGAGAATATATCATCTCTAAAGAGGTCTGTTTGTCATAACTGTTTATAAAGGAGAATTACTTTAACCGGGATTTGTGAATCTGGCAATGCCATAATTTCCTTTATAGGGGATTTTAACCTGAAGGAAAAGACTTTAACTCAGTGTAGAGCAATGCCATCTTTCCTTAGGAATTTCTCATGCTAAAAGATGGACAGTGGCATGGATGTAAATAATCCAGAGGCTTACCGCTTACAGCAATTAGATGAAGGGGAAGGATTTGTTGATGTTTGTGTACTGTGAACGAGGCACAGCTCTGACGCTAAAAGGTTGATTGGATCAACCAGTGGTTTTCTTATACAAAGCCTAAGAGGAGGTTGATATGTGTCTCGTACAAAGCCCGAGAGAGAGGCTAAAAGGTTTTGACCCGACGATGGAGTCTTTTGGTATCTCGTATAAAGCCCGAGATGGAAGCTATTTGACTCAACAAGAGATTTTTTGTATCTCGTACAAAGCCCGTGATGGAGGCTAAAAGGATGATAATGTATGATTTGAATCATCATTCATCAAGAAAAATCAAATAAAATGTGATAACTTGTAAAAGGGGTAACCATAAAAACTTAGAAAAATTTTCTAAGTTAAGAAAAAAAGTGACAAAGGTACCAACTTTGGAGGATCATAACTCCTAAACCATAAAGCCAATTCTTTCCATCCAAAGCTTGATTTGTAGATCTCATTGCCCTCTACAAAAGCTTCATACTGACCTATATCCAAATTCCTCATGTATTTTGAGTTATGGAGTGATCAAAATCAAGAAAAGTCACTTTGTTCCAACACTTAGTGAAAATTTCACTAAGTTGGATTTTGCCTTACTTTTTTCCAAATGTAGGGACATTTTTCACTTGAATCCAAAAAGTATCAAAACCAAATATGATCAAACAGTTGTTGTATCATATAAGAGCTTTCCAAAATGGCCAAGAACATCACCAAATTCAACTTGAGCCATGAAATATGACATTGCCAAGTTGCCTTGTTGAAATCTTCCAAGGCAAGGCAGAATTTTTCACTTTTGCTCGATTTGCCAAAATCAGCCAATTCCAAGCCTTGTCATCACTTTGGATACATCTGAGGATTGAATCTAAAGGGAACAATCACTGAGCCAAGCTTCCAAAGTCCTTGGAACAAGAAATAGCATGCTAAACCTAGAATTGCCCAAAATAGGGACAAGACTCCAATTTTGGATTGGAACATTCAATGGAAGCACCAAGGTGGCATGGACTGAGCTATTAGCAACTGAATTCAGTCAAGACTTATCCAAGATCAAGGGGACCAGCAGCCTGTGCCCTAACCTCTAGTCAATGGCTAGAGGAGACTTGGATTTTCATTTGCTAACATTGGCCAACCCTACTTAGCAGTTTCCATTCACTATTCCTTGCAAAACAAACTTGCTCTACTATAAATAGAGCTCAATTATGATCAGTTTAAGTACACCAAAGGCCTATAACACTTGCCTTTCTCAAAATCCACTTCTCACTCTCAAAAATGCCTTTCTTAGCAAGTCACTATCGGGTTTTTCATTAGAGAGTAATTCCACTCAAACCAATCACACACACACACCTCATATACATCATATGTGAGCTGATCAAACACTTAAACAACATCTGGAACACTGATTTCTCAGAATCACCAGTCAATTGCTCAAGGTTTTAACCAAGTTGCAGTTGAGATGCCATGAAGTGATCCAGCCAATTTCAGTCAAGTCCAAGCATTCAAACACACTCCATAGGGTGTAGGGAAGTTGTTCAGATCATCACAATTCATCTGTAACACCTCCAACTCAGAAATCAATTTGCTCTTGCTGTCACTACCTAGAGGTAAGCCTAAACTTGGTCATCTCTCAATCTATGCATATTTCCTCGCACAATACTTTTGCCAAATGTTCATAATCATGCATGGAATGTTTCCCCTCAAGTAATCGCTTTGTTTGAATCGTGTATCAAAAATCCCAGCCTTCATGCAAAATTTAGGGTTCTTGAGGATTTATCGTGATTTCTTGTTTTATGCTTAATTTAAATGAAATTAATTGTCATAAACATGATCGTGAGGTGAAAACAAGCAGATTGATATGTGGATTGCATGATATAATCAAGTATTCAGTGAGATTGGATAGAAAATGCATATCTGGGCAAAGCAGAAAAACGCGCGTGTTCTTCAGCTGTTCTTGGCGCCATTTCTCTCAAATTCAAATATTTGAATTTTGTGATTTTATTTAATTGATTCAAGAATTAATTTCTCTCTGAGTTTTAATGATTTTGAGTTGATTCTTTTTTTAATAATTCACAAAAATGTTAAAATATTTTATTTTATGAAAAAATCCCAAAAATATTATTTATTTCATATAATTGATATTTTTACAAAGAATTAACGTTTTAATTGTTTTGGACATTTAAAATATTTTGTCCTTCTTAATTTTTCAGATTTTATTGACTTCTAATCATTTTGTAGGGAAAAACTTGATTTATGAAGCATTAATCCAAGATCACAATTTGTTTTCCACATGTTAAACAATTTTGATCATTTTAATTGAATATTTTATTCAATTAAAACACATTTTGAAAACAAATTAGGGTTTTTGATTAATTCAACCCTCATAAATCATTTTCAAAACACTTTTGGGCCTCTAATAGAGTGTGTAGCGAGCGATTTTGGACGCGGTTCTTAAGCGCTGGTCGCTCTCTGCGGTTGAGCTTAAACTACAGGTCGATTCATTTTTTATCCTATTAAAGCGGATGAAGGAAGGGAAATAGATGTCTCCAATTAACCCTGCTTTGCATACTGAGTTTAAACAGCGGTCTGTTAGGTTACGGATGCTATCAATATGGGGGCCTTTATACTGGTTATTTGTGTTTTCGCCAATACTGGTTTTTATCTAGACCGAAGTTTTCTGGCGGGGAACAAGGATTAGGATGTTAGGACTGATGCTTTTTGATAGATACATGAGAGTATGGGATTTGGGTTTTTTGTTGATTGTGCTTGCTAAGATATTTTCTTTCGATCTTATGCCTACGTATTCCCATTTACCGAAATAGGGATATCAGAGCGTTCGTAGTTCCTCCTATTCTACGGGAGGAAATGGGTGTTTTGGTGTCTTGTTCAAAGCCCAAGACGTGAAGCGAAAGGTGATTTGTATCTTGTTCAAAGCCCAAGATGTGAAGCTGAAAAGTTTATTTGTATCTTGTTCAAAGCCCAAGATGTGAAGCTGAAAGGGTTTGACTTTTAGAGAGAATTTGTCATCTCTAACGAGGTATGTTTGTCACAACTGTTTATAAAGGAGAATTACTTTAACCAGGATTTGTGAATCCGGCAATGCCATAATTTCCTTTATAGGGGATTTTAACCTGAAGGAGAAGACTTTAACTCAGTTTAGAGCAATGCCATATTTCCTTAGGAATTTCTCATGCTAAAAGATGGAAAGTGGCGTGGATGTAAATAATCCAGAGGCTTGCCGCTTATAGCAATTAGATGAAGGGGAAGGATTTGTTGATGTTTGTGTACTGTGAACGAGGCACAGCTCTGACGCTAAAAGGTTGATTAGATCAACCAGTGGTTTTCTTATACAAAGCCTAAGAGGAGGCTGATATCTGTCTCGTACAAAGCCCGAGAGAGAGGCTAAAAGGTTTTGACCCGACGCTGAAGTCTTTTGGTATCTCGTATAAAGCCCGAGATGGAGGCTATTTGACTCAACAAGAGAGTTTTTGTATCTCGTACAAAGTCCGAGATGGAGGCTAAAAGGTTTTGACCCGACGATGGAGTCTTTTGGTATCTCGTATAAAGCCCGAGATGGAGGCTATTTGACTCAACAAGAGAGTTTTTGTATCTCGTACAAAGCCCGAGATGGAGACTAAAGGGGCGACCGACTCAACGAGGGAGTCTCTTATGTGTCTCGTACAAAGCCCGAGAGAGAGGCTAAACGTTGGTTGACTCCGCTGTGGAGAATCATTGTACAAAGCCCAAGAGAAAGGCTAACTTCATTGAAGAAGGATCATTATACAAAGCCTAAGAGGAGGCTGGGGTTACTGTTTCAGTTGAGTGACAGGTCCAATATACTGATTATAAAAGAGAAAATATGTCTGTATATGAGCAACACTGTACTCAAGGATTTGATTCACGGATCCAGGTTATTCCTGTTCTTTAAGGAAGCGAGAAATCCGAAGGGTATTGAGACTGTTCGAGTCTGCGGGTTTCCTTCCTATTTTTGAAGGGGTCACTTGAGAATGTCTTTGAGACTCAAGGATATTAGACTGTCCAAGTCTAGAGTTTCGTCTTTTGTACTATGCTTTGAGAAACAGCAGTAGATTTATGACAAGACTGTTCTATGAAGATGACTAAGTTCTGTTCCTATACCTTTAGGAGGTCGTCGGGACAATTTGTACGAAGCCCAAGAGGAGGCTGAAAGCTTTTAAGAAGCCGATAGGTCCTTGTACTAAGCCCAAGAGGAGGCTATCATTCCCGGAGGAAGAGATCATTATAGGAAGCCTAAGAGGAGGTTGTGAATACTTCTAAGAAGTCGTAGGGTCCTTGTACTAAGCCCAAGAGGAGGCGGGGTTGCTTTTAGGAAACCTATGGGTCCTTGTACGATGCCCAAGAGGAGGCCAATGCTTTTATGAAGGCAATGCTATTCACCGAGAATAGATCAAAGTGAGGAAAGTTCAAGAATTTGGAAGAAACTCAAAGATGCCATTCACGGAGAATACATTCATCTTGGGGAGTAGAGTTTCTTGACAATTCCCAATGAGGACAGCCGAAGAGAAGACTATATCTGGTGATCCTATTGGGGATCTAGTTGTCTATTTCTACGAATAAACGAAACGACGTCACCTAGTTCTAGACGTAGTTGCCGGGGAAACTTGAAATATCTATACTATTATTTCACAATTGATATGAGTTTATGAAAGAAGACTTACAGTGAAACAACCCCACAATACAGTTATATGCATATGAAAGCGGTAAATGAAAGCGTATAAACACTTACTCGGTTGTAGAGCTTCCATGCTGTTTGGTTAGTTGTTCAACAAAGAAAGATTGAAAACAATAGTATATTCAAAATCAAAGGAGAAAGTGCTTTGAAAAAGAAAGATTTGGGGCTTACAGCTCAAAGAGAGGCCCAGGGTTTTATCAGTGAGCGCACTGTTTGAATTTGTACAGAGGGACTTATACAAGTGACTGAGGCCCAAAAAAGGTTTTCTGTAGAAAGGGATGGGTGTTACACTCTCTCAAGAGGCCCAAAAAGTTTTAAAGAAAAAGAGTGGGGCTTATAACACGAAGGTAGGCCTAGATGATTTTTCGTTTAAAATGGCGATCGCGCCGAGGTTTTCTTTTAACGCAGAGGGACTTATACAATAAGTGAGGCCCAAAATGTTTTGGTTAAAAGGGGGTTGGGTCTTACACTCTAATAGAGGCCCAGAAGTTTTGAATGGGTCTTATAGCTCGAGGAGAGGCCCAAAGTGATTTTTCAAAAGGCGACGATCGCGCCGTTTGTTTTTTACGGTATAGGGACTTATACAATACACTGATGCCCAAAAATGATTTGGTCAAAAAAGGATTGGGTCTTACACTCTATTAGAGGCCCAAAAAGTTTTGAAAATGATTTATGAGGGTTGAATTAATCCAAAAACCCTAATTTGTTTTCAAAAATGTATTTAATTGAATAAAAATTCAATTAAAATGATCAAAATTGTTTATCATATGAAAAAGAAATTGTGATCTTGGATTAATGCTTCAAAAATTAAGTATTGACCTACAAAATAATTAGAAAGCATTAAAAGTTGCAAAATCAATGTAGAAAAAATATTTAAAATGTCAAAAACAATTAAAATATTAATTCTTTGTAAAAATATCAATTATATGAAATAAATAATATTTTTGGGATTTTTTTAGAAAATAAAATATTTTAACATTTTTGTGAATTATTAAAAAAAGAATCAACTCAAAATCATTAAAACTCAGAGAGAAATTAATTTTTGAATCAATTAAAGAAAATCACAAAATTCAAATATTTGAAAATTCAAAAAAAGGCGCCAAGAACAGCTGAAGAACACGCGCGTGTTCTGGGTTTGACTGATTTGCATTTTCTATCCAATCTCCTTGAATACTTGATTATAACATGCAATCCACATATCATTATGCTCGTCTCAACCTCACGATCATGTCTATGTCCATTAATTTCATTTAAATTAAACATATAACAAGAAATCATGAAAAATCCTCAAGAACCCTAATTTCTGCATGAAGGCTAGGATTTTTGATACACGATTCAAACAATGCAATTAATTGAGGGGAAACATTCCGTGCATGATTATGAACATATGGCCAAATTATTGTGCAGCAAAAATTGTGTGGATCATAGAGTTAGAAGAGCTCATGCTTACCAGTTCCAGCTGGTGATCGTGATTTGTGTTGGAGGTGTTACAGCTAGGTTCCAATGGTGTGGATAGCTTCCCTAGGTACCAAGTGATGTGTCTGAGTGTTTGGAATGGATTGAAATGGTTTGGAATTGAAGATGGCACCCCAACTGCAAAACTGTCAAGAACTTGAGTAATTGGCTGGTGATTTTGTGAAATCTGTGTTCCAGATGTTATGTGAGTGTTTGGATCACTTCTATATGATGTATGTGAGGTGTGTGAGTGATTGGTTTGATTGGAAAAGCTCTGAAACTCAAAACCCGATAGCTACCTTGCTAAGAAAGGCATTTTTGCCAAGAGAAAGAGATTTTGAGGAAAGCATCTGTTAGATGGCTTTGGTGTACTCAAACTGATCACAATTGAGCTCTATTTATAGTAGAGTAAGTTCTTTTTGCAAGGAATAGTGAATGGCAGCTGCTAAGTAGGTTTGGCCAATGTTGGCAAATGAAAATCCAAGTCTCCTCTAGCCATTGACTAGAGGTTAGGGCACAGAGCTTTGGTTCCCTTGGTCTTGGATAAGTCTTGACTGATTTCATATGAGAATGGCTCAGTCCATGCCACCTTGATGATTCCATTGAATATTTCAATCTAAATTTGGAGTCTTGTCCCTATTTTGGCCATTCTAGGTTCAACATGCTATTTCTTGTTCCATGGACTTTGGAGGCTTGGCTCAGTGATTGTCCCCTTTAGATTCAATCCTCTGAGGTGTCCAAGTGGATAGGAGCATTTGAATTTGGCTGATTTTGGCAAATCGAGCAAAATTGCAAATTCTGCCTTGCCTTTGACAGATTTCAGCAAGGCAACTTTCCAATGTCATATCTCATGACTCAAATGGAATTTGGCAATGTTCTTGTTCATTTTGGAAAGCCCTTACATGATACAACAACTGTTTGAACATGTTTGGTTTTGATCTCTTTTGAATCCAAGTGAAAAATCCCCCTACATTTGGAAAAAATGAAGACAGATTCTGACTTAGTGAAAATTTCACTAAGTGTTGGAAAAAGTGACATTTTCATTTTTCAGCCATTTTGATCACTCCATAACTCAAAATCCTTAATGAATTGGACTTAGGTCTAGTTGAAGTTTTTATAGAGGGTAATGAGGGATACAAATCCATCTTTGGATGAGAAAAAATGGCCTTGTGGTTTAGGAGTTATGATCCTCCAAAGTTGGTACCCTTGTCACTTTATTCTTAACTTAGAAAATTTTCTATGTATTTATGGTTACCCCTTTTACAAGTTATCCAACTTTTCTTGATTTTCCTTGATGAATGATGATTCAAATCATACATTAACATCATTTTAGGGTTAAAAATCCATTTTGGTGAAAAATCTCAAAAAGTCAAAGTTGACTTTTGTGCACAGTTGACTTTTTATCAGATGAATTCCAAACTGTGGAATTCTTCAGGAAATCATGTCCTTGACCTGAAACAAACTTGATGGACATGTTCCATGGGTGTCATAGGGTATATTGAGTCATGTCTTAGGGCTTGGGAGCATGTCCTAGTCAAAAGTCAAAGTTACAGTTGACTTTTTCCTTAAAACCCTAACTGTGGTGCAGATGAAATTGAGACTTGTTGCTCAAGCTTCTTGGATTAATCCATTGTTCCAAATGGATCAATATAGTTCATTAGATACCTTCAAACCCTCTCTTGAGGTCTTGGTTCATGATTTGCACCAAAAGTCAACTTAGGGGTGAATTAGGTCAAGAAACCCTAATTCCTGATTTTTGATGTATGCATCCCCTGAGGCAAAATTGACTTGGTGATTGGGTCCATGAGGTTCCATGGAGTATATTAGGTTATGTTTTGGATCATTGGCTCATGCCCAGATGAAAATTTCCATCTGGGGGCCCTGGTCGACCAAAACCCTAATTTGGTGACACTGTCGATCTTGAAGCTTGATCCACCTAGAAGGGAGCAACCTTATGCTTAATCCTTGAAGTGGGAGTCCTCTTGATCCATTGTGAATGTTTGGGAGGTTAGACAAGTTGAAGATCATGTCATTCCTTGATTAACCCTTTGTCTAAGGCTCTGAGAGGGTTTGAAACCCTAATTTTGATTGTAGTGAATGCTTAACAACCCTTGAGGCATTTGATGAGGCATGATGGTTCATCCATATTGTGATGATGATTTGCACAATGATGGGAAATCTTAGTGGTCAAAATTTGGGGTATGACAGAGTGTAAGACCCAACCCTTTGTAAATACAACCTATTTTGGGCCTCACTTATGGTATAAGTCCCGTTGTATTTCAAAAAGTTCGACGCGATCATCATCCGTTGAAAAACAAAATCTTGGGCCTACCCTCGAGTAGTAAGACCCATTTCTTTTTCTTTAAACTTTTTGGGCCTCTAATAGAGTGTAAGACCCAAAACCCCTTGTACAAACCATTTTGGGCCTCACTTATTGTATAAGTCCCTCTGTACAAGTGAACGACGCGATCGTCGCCTTTTAAAAATCAACTGGGCCTCTCCTCGAGCTATAAGACCCATTCAAAACTTTTAGGCCTGTAATAGAGTGTAAGACCCAATCTCCTTTTAACCAAAACAACTTTGGGCCTCAGATATTTTATAAGCCCCTTTGCGTTAAAAGAAAATCTCGGCGCGATCGCCATTTCAAACGAAAAATCATCTGGGCCTACCCTCGTGTTATAAGCCCCACTCTTTTTCTTTTGGGCCTCTTGAGAGAGTGTAAGACCCATCCCTTTGTACAACAAACAATTTTTGGGACTCAGACACTTGTATAAGTTCCTCTATACAAATTCGACAGTGCGATCACTGATAAAACCCCGGGCCTCGCCTTGAGCTGTAAGCCCCAAATCTTTCTTTTTCAAAGCACTTTCTTCTTTGATTTTGAAATATACTGTTGTTTTCAATCTTTCTTTGTTGAACAACTAACCAAACAGCATGGAAGCTCTACAACCGAGTAAGTGTTTATATGCTTTCATTTACCGGTTTCATATACATATAACTGTATTGTGGGGCTGTTCCGCTGTAAGTCTTCTTTCATAAACTCATATTAACTGTGTAATAATAGTATAGATATTTAGGGTTTCCCAGGAAACTACATCTAGCACTAGGTAAAGCCGTTTTGATCACTCTTAAATAGTCAAAACTAGTTCCCCATAGGATTACCAGACACAGTCTTCCCTCCTCTTGGGGTTAAACAATATGGAGACATGAAAGGCAGCATTCTCGGTGAACCCTTTCATAGACTGTCACTCGTAGAAGTTGTCAAAGAAACTATATTCCCCAGAGATGATCTTTTCTCCGTAAATGGCATCTCTTGAGTTTATTCCAAATTCTCGAACTTTCCTGGCTTGATCTATTCTTTGCGAATAGCCTGTCTTGAACTTCTCGGGGTTTGGGGACCCACAGGCTTCTTAAAAGCACTTGTCAAGAAACTTTACTCCCCAGAGATGATCTTTTCTCCGTGAATGGTATCTCTTAAGTTTCTTCCAAATTCTCAAACTTTCCTGGCTTGATCTATTCTTTGTGAATAGCCTGTCTTGAACTTCTCGGGGTTTGGGGACCCACAGGCTTCCTAGAAGCATCCCCGCCTCCTCTTGGGCATTGTACAAGGACCCGTCGGCTTCTTAGAAGTATTCACAGCCTCCTCTTACGCTTCGTATAAATGATTTCTTCCTTCGGGAATTATAGCCTTCTCTTGGGATTCGTACAAGGACCACTCGGCTTCTTAAAAGTTTCCAGCCTCCTCTTGGGCTTCGTACAAATTGTCCGGACGACCTCCTAGAGGTATAGGAACAGAAATCAATCATCTTAATAGAACAGTATTTCCAAGAGTCTACTACTGTTTCTCAAAGCATAGTACGAAAGATGAAACTCTAGACATGGACAGTCTAATTTCCTTGAGTCTCCAAGACATTCTCAAGCACCCTTCAAGAATAGGAAGGAACCCCGTGGACTCGGACAGTCTCAATACCCAATGGATTTCCCATTTCCTTAAAGAAACAGGAAATAACCCTGATCCTTGGAACAAATCCATGAGTACATTACTCATATAAGAACAGATTTTCTCTTTGAACCAACATACTCGACCTGTCACTCAACTGAAATAGCACAATAGCCTCCTCTTAGGCTTTGTATAATGATGCTTCTTCAGTGAAGTTAGCCTCTCTCTTGGGCTTTATACAATGATTCTCCCCAGCGGAGTCAAACACCTTTTAGCCTCCATCTCGGGCTTCGTACGAGATACAAAAACACTCTGTTGTTGAGTCAAACCTTTTAGCCTCCGTCTTGGGTTTTGTACAAGACACAAATCACTCTCTTGTTGAGTATAAAACCCTTGGCCTCCATCTCGGGCTTCTTACGAGATACCATTGAGGACTCTCTTATCGATTCACTTCCCTTTTAGCCTCTATCTCGGGCTTTGTACGAAACAGAACAAAAATACCCTCTTGTTGGGCCATTAGCCTCCTCTTAGGCTTTGTACAAGGAAAACCTTTTAGCCTCCTCTTAGGCTTTGTATAAGAAAACCACTGGTTGATCCAATCAACCTTTTAGCATCAAAGCTGTGCCTCGTTTATAGTACACAAACATCAATAACTCCTTCCCCTTCATCTAATCGCTGTAAGCGGCAAGCCTCTGGATCATCTACATCCATGCCACTGTCCCTCTTTTAGCATGAGAAATTCCTAAGGAAAGATGGAAATGCTCTACACTGAGTTAAAGTCTTCTCCTTCAGGTCAAAAACCCTTATAAAGGAGATTATGGCATTGCTGGATTCACATATCCCAGTTAAAGTAATCCTCCTTTATAAATCAGTCACCCGATAGTTGTGACAAACAAACCCCTCTTTAGAGATGACAAATTCTCTCTAAAGACAACACCTTTTAGCTTCACATCTTGGGCTTCGAACAAGATACAAATAGACCTTTCAGCTTCACATCTTGGGCTTTGAAGAAGATACAAACCATATTTAGCTTCACGTCTTGGGCTTTGAACAAGACACCAAAACACCATTCCCTCCCATAGAATAGGAGGAACTACGATCGCTCTGATTTCCCTGTTTCGGAAAAAACGGGAATACGTAGGCATAAGATTGAAAGAAAAATCTTAGCGAGCACACTAAACAAAACCCAAAATCCCATACTTTCATAAATCTGTCCTAACATCTTAACCTCCCACCAATCGACCGAACACTATTTTTAACAAAATAAACCTAAAAGAGACCCTGAATCTTTGTAGCATCTGTAAACCAACAGTTTTGACTGTTTAACCTCAGTTTGCAAGCAGGGTTAATTTGAGACATCTATTTCCCTTCCTTCATCAACTTGAATAGGATAAAAAATGAATCGAGCTGTAGATACCAAAGAGCGGTAGTGCTTCGCAACCACATCCAAAATCGCTCGCTACACGATGACCATGTCTTTCCCTTTCTTCTAGGTTTTCTTTAATTGTTTCCTTTCCCTGCGTCGTGATAAATAACGTTCGGTGGCGACTCTTCTGTTCTATTTCCGCCGGTTGTTTTTTCATAGTTGCGACAGCTGGCGACTCTGTTGGGGACTCTAGTTACCTATGCGAGTCAATCCTAGCGCTTGTCTGTTTATTTTCATTGGGTGTTTACTGTTGTGCTTTATTTGTTGTATGTTACTGTTTCTACTGCATTTATTGCATTTCATTATTGTCATATGCTGGATTGTGCTGGGCTGTACTGGTTTTTCTGTTTGGCGGGTTAGGTGTTCTAAGATATAAGCCCATTACCCAGGTTCGCATGGTGGTAACCACGTGGAGTGTTCACGAGACCCACAGCCAGATGAGGTTCTTTCAGGAGATATCCGATACTGCATGTTGATGCAGGTCATTGGATCTTCCCTTGATGAGCTATCGACTCTGGTGACCATTCCCGAGGACTCAGTGGAGGCACTCCTCCCAAGATGTGATAATGGTAGACCAGAAATGGAAAACCCATTACGCTTCTTGATCCGAGGACCCGAAGCTGAGAACTTGCCATAGGATGACCTTTTTTAGGGGAATCAGTGGAGGCCTCCTCGATTGATGATTATGCCAAACCAGAAATGGTGAATGTATCATCATTTCTCGACTTAAGCGCCCGTGATGCTGAGGATACTCGCTTTTATAGTACCCACATGTGAGATGGGCGGGTGTTTACAGGTTTGCAGGTAACTTTGATCCTCAACATACCTGGTTTTCTAATTTTCCTATTAGTGTGGTATTCTGGTTCTGGAATTCTGGTATTTCGGTATTCAGTTCAGAGCAAATCTATGAACTTATTCAGTCAGTTCAGCGCAATAGTTGTCAAGTCTATGTGACATCTTTGATCCCATGTGTGCATCTGCATCATCATTCTGCATTCTGACATACATGTTCTCGTATTTCCAAGGATCTTAACTTTGAGACTAACTGTTGAGCATTTCCATCTTTTTCTTGTGGTTCGTATGTGGAAACAACTTGAATCAAAGAATAATAGTTCCTTGGAAATATTCGAACATGGCATTTTGCATTGCATTTCCATACTCATATGCATAACTATTGCTCCAGAGCAGATTTCTTATTCAGACTTGGTATTATCTTCAGAATTCCCGGCTCGATCTGTCACCACCACTCAACCTGTGATAATCAAAGGATAACCATGGAACAGCTCAGTGAAAAAGTAACTGAAATGAAGATTCATATGAGGCAGTTCGGGGAGAATATGCAGGCCATGTCCCAAGGTCAGAAACTTTTAAGAGAGGAAGTCAACTAGATGAAGACTCAGATGGGCCTGGTCATGGAAATCTTGAATACGGTGTTAAAGAAGGAAAACAATCATGTTCTCGCTTCTGCAACAGAAGTCCTTAATCCTCCCATCTCTTTGGGGTTTCTCTAGATCATGGATTGGCTCGTGAATCCCCTGCACAATCTGAAGTTCAAAGCTTTCCCATCAGCAATCACTTCCTACTCCCCAAGAGAAACCTAGGCTAGAGAGGCCTAAGATTTATTTTGATCCCCTTCCAATGCCGAATGCACAATTGTTTCCTCATTTGCTTAGGCTTAAACTAGTCGAGCTTGTCACTTTAGGACCAGCTTCACTAAGGTTTCCTTTGGGCTTCAATATCAACGCTAGGTGTGACTTCCACTCTGGTGCACCAGGTCACAATGTTGAAAATTGTACAAGGTTTAAGTATAAGGTCCAAGAGCTCATTGATTCAAGGGAAATCAAGTTCGCGTCAGTCAGCACTAGTAAACAAGGTGATTTTACTCCAATTGTTGCAAAGGAAGTGGAGACTCCTTCCTTTTCCATAGGATCCACCTCACGTCATGGATGTCTTCCACAACCTTATGCTTCAAAAGCTCTACGTCAGCAACCCTTGTTTGTGCCTCAGCCGAATATGGAAAGGAAAGTATAGGGGCAAATTGGGCACCCGAATTAGCATCGACAGCGGAACTATCAACAACAGAGGCAACTCATACCAAGAAGGCCCAAGAGGATATTGGATCCTATTCCTATTCCTTGTAGTCAGTTGCTTCCTCGCCTGCTCAAAAGCTCTCTGATTCAGCTGAGGAATAGCACGCCAGTGCCGTACCCTATTGCTCATGACTATGACATAAATGCTAGGTGCGAGTTCCACACAGGAACATTTGGGCATACAATTGATAACTGTAACGTGTTCTAACACAAGGTGCAAGATTTGATCGACTCAGAGGTTATCACCCCAGATGGTACCCCCATGGGTTGAAGCTTCCTTGTCAGAGCTAGCACCAGATCGCAAGAGCGTCATCAGAAGCAATAAGTCCAGACGGAGTCAGGCCTCCTCAACCATGGCAATTTACAGCTTCTTTACTGTATTTTCATGTGTAATTTTTCATTGTTTGTTAGTACAGTGTTTGCATGAAAATACTTGTTAGTGTTTTGAATGATGCTTTTAATGCAATGAATGTGTTGTTCTTGAAGTACTTAACTTTTATGCACTCATATCATGTTTATATGCACTGTAATACCAACTTTCTTGCCTTAAACTTCTGAGGGAGGAAGATGAAGTGAAAAACAAAAAATCTTGGTTGTGTGCTTTTGGATAAAACCCTATTGATGATGTACATGCATTGCTTCAAATCTCGAAACACCGGAGATATAAGGGAGTTTCCTTTCATTTGAAAAAATCCTCACAGTTAACCCAGGGGCAGGGTAGTTGTCAGTTGGTTTGGCTAAGCATTCTACTTTCAAAAGGAGTGTCTATCTGAGGATCTGTTACCTTTCTTTCCTCACATATCAAGAGGTCAAGGGACGTGAGACCACAATGGTTATCCCTCACTGCAAGGAGTGAAGCAGTCACAATCCTTTCAAAGAAGTCAAGACAGCTAGTGTCACACAATCTGTTCAAAAAAAGAAGAAGAAAAAAATAGAGAAAAAAGCCCGCTAAGTCAAAAACTTGAAAATAAGTGACTTAGGAAAAAGTTAGGGCATCCCGATGGACCTCAAAATCGAAAAAAAAAAGAGTTATGAAGATTTCAGTCAAGGCAAAATTAGGGAAACAAAAGGAGAGAAAGTGAATAGAAAAAGCGAAAAGGACTACAAAAGGGAAAACCCTCGAGCAAAAGCAAGTCATGTGACCACAGGCACCAAAGACGAAAAGAGCGACTACCACTCCGAAACCCTTGCAGACTCCTTAATTGTCACCAATGACATGTCGAAACCTCTTGGTAGGAAAAACGCAATGCCGAATTAACTAAACGTAGGACCGAAGGACATCATGGAGAATGGGTGGGTACAGAAAAATTTCGTGCCATAAATCCTTTGTTCTCAAACTGTAAACCAGGCCACGTTGCAACCCTTAAAAGTCAAAATTGAAGCAAGGTTTATTCCGAGAGCGTACTTTGGCGAGATAGCATTCCTGGCTCCTATGAATTATGCTAATAGGATTTTTGTTGGTATTGCATATGCGTATTGTTTTCCATTCAAAAATCAATGTCGCATCCCAGCTAGTGATTCGTTTACAAGGGTTGGCGACGCATTTTCAATAAAACTTCAAGGTTAATGTAACACCCCCAATCTATACCCCCAATTAAATAAAGCGATAAAAATTTCATCAGAGTATAATTAAACATTCATGGCATAGGCGAAGGCGTCACATTAATTGAGACAAAACACAATAAACCTGCACATAAAGATATGCAACAATCAGGTAGGAAATAATAGAGGAACTTAGTTCCTACTACCCACAAATCTGATACAGAATAAAAATGGAAAATCTGCAACTGAATCTCATATATATATCACATAAAGAGTTTATCTGTCATACACAGATCTATACGTATAAAATCCAAAAGATATCTCTACATATACACATAAATCACAACGATCTCCCCGACTACCCGGTGCTACATATCAGAGCCGACCGACAAAAGAATGAAGACCTAAGCTTCACAAAAAGACCTCCAGCATCTAATCTTTAATGCCTCATAGAGCATTCAAAATAGCAGAAGGGTGAGAAACACAATCATAATATAATTGAATACAATTATATAATAACACCAAAATACACATGTAATATTCTCACCACAACTTATACCAGAATTCAAACACAAAACAACACAATGCATATATAATCTATTAAATGCATTTAACAACAATATATATATATATATATATATATATATATATATATATATATATCAACTCATCAATTCCATTCTCAATTCCACACAAAATCAATCCATTCATGATTTATGCAAATGCAAAGAGACCGACATAACGACTCTATGCAAATGCGGTACCATCCATCTGTCAATCTCATCATTAGTTCACTCAGGAACTATTGGAACCATCGCTTGTTAATTAATGTAACTCCCAGTCGGGCAAACGATGTTCCCCGTCGCTCACACCTCTTTGTATAAGGCACACAACGTTTATGGATCGCTTTAGGTCCTCTTTGTATAAGGCACACGATCCGATCGCTTTAGGTCCTCTTTGTATAAGGCACACGATCGTCTATAATCATCGCTTTAGGTCCTCTTTGTATAAGGCACACGATGTTATAGTGGATTCCCTCTGGAGCCTATTCGTCGCTCACACCCCACAAGGGCACACGGCATCACAAGAATGCATATCATGATGCTTGGCATACAATGACTCATGACATTCAAATGCACTCATATACACGTTCATAATCATACCTATATAACCAAATACAACACATTTCATTTTCTTGCCCTTAGGCCACAAATCATCATCACAACATTTTATCACATGTATTTTCATCACACAACAACACACAAGTCATGCAATATCCATATCAACAGCACATTGCATAATACACCTCAATTACACACAATTAAAACGGTAAAAGTCGACAAAACGACACTATTCCAAATTCCAGACATAATTAAATCGTCCAACATTCTTAAAACCATTTTAATAAGAAATTACAGTTCAATAGCTATTCAACGATACCAAGAATGATAAAAACGGATAATCGGAACACAAGTTTCGGACTGAACAAGAAAAGTAATCGCGAAAACACAATTCTGCAATCATCCTGGCCATACGCGTATTGCCCTGAGCCATACGCGTATTGCCCTACTCACTCGCCCATCCATACGCGTATTGCCCAAAGTGATACGCGTATGGGCAAGACCAATTCCTCCTAAAAATTCCACTAAAAACTCCAATACGCGTATTGCCTCACTTCATACGCGTATTGCCCTCAACCATACGCATACCATTACGCAAATGGGCAGATGGCCGACAAAATGAAACTCCATACGCGTATTGCCCTCATCCCTTCATTGCCATACGTGTATTGCCTTAACCAATACGCGTATTGCCTTGAGTGATACCCGTATGGGCAGTGGAAAACTAGAATTTTTCTGCGAAATTCAACCAAACCCCCTCCAAATTTTCACCTAAACACCAGAAAATTGCCAATAGATAGCACAACAACATATATCTAACATGTATCAACAATAAGGAACCTGAAAACATGATTTCCGACACAATTTATTCGGATTCTAACAATTTTAACATATTATGGTTTTTTGTTCAATACCCAATTTCAATCCAAAAACAACCAAATACAAACATACATAATCATACACAAGTATAATATAATCGAGTTTCATACCCTTACCCGATTTAATCGAGTTTTCAATAGTCGGTTGATCGATTTTCTTAAATCCCAAGTTTTCTCTCTTTTTCTTCTCTTCTTTTTCCTTCTTTCTCTTTTTCTTTCTCTCTAATTTTCTCTCTTTCTATTTCTATTCTTACTAACTTAAGAAAAAAAAAGTGAAATGACCAAAATACCCCTACGCTCAAATATCTCGCAAACGTTCCCAAAACGCGATAAAACATATTCACGATGAAAAATAATATATTATCAAATAAAAGTAAAAAATTAAATAATATAATAATAAAATAATCAAATCAACTCGATTAAATAAAACTAACTAAAACTGGGGCGTTACAACTCTCTCCCACTTAGAAATTTCCGTCCTCGAAAATATTACCTGAGACGAACAACTCCAGATACGACTCCCGCATCCGACTCTCCAACTCCCAAGTCAAATTGCCCTCAGCAGCGCCTCCCCATGCTACTTTCAGAAGCGCAATATCCTTGCCCCTTAACCGCTTCAACTCGCTATCCAAAATCCTCACTGGTAATGCCTCCACCGTAAGGTTCTCCCTTACCTCAACCTCATCCATCGGAATCACATGCGACGGATCTGGAACATACTTCTGAAGCTGTGAAACATGGAACACATCATGCAAATTCGAAAGACTCGGCGGCAACGCCAACCGATAAGCCACAGCCCCCACTCTCGCGGATATCTGATCTGGACCAATAAACCGAGAAGTAGGCTTCTTCGACTTCAATGCACGACCAACACCCGTCACCGGTGTAACTCTCAAAAATACATGATCGTCCTCTTGAAACTCAAGATCCTTCCTCCTTCGATCATGATAACTCTTTTGCCTACTCTGAGAAGCCTTCATTTTCTCACGAATAAGTTTCACCTTTTCCGTAGTCTGTTGCACCAACTCCGGTCCAACCACCGAACTCTCACCAGATTCATGCCAACACAAAGGTGTTCGACATCTCCTTCCATACAACGCTTCAAAAGGTGCCATTCCAATACTCGAATGGAAATTGTTATTATAAGTGAATTCAACCAACGCAAGATATATATCCCAAGCACCACCTTGCTCAAGAACACAAGCTCTCAACAAGTCTTCCAACGACTAAATAGTTCTCTCGGTCTGACCATCCGTTTGCGGATGATAAGCAGAACTCAATCTCAACTTGGAACCTAAGGCCTTTTGCAAACTTTCCCAAAATCTGGAAGTAAACCTTGGATCTCGATCTGAAACAATACTCAAAGGATCACCATGTAATTTCACAACCACACTGATATAAATCTCAGCCAACCTCTCTAAAGAAAAATTGATGTCAATCGGAATGAAATGCGCTGATTTAGTCAGCCTATCCACAATCACCCAAATGGCATTATCTCCCCTCTGTGTGTTTGGCAACCCTGTTACAAAATCCATAGAAATGTTGTCCCATTTCCACTCGGGAATATCCAACGGTACCAACAATCCACTAGGCTTCTGATGTTCCACCTTACACTTCTGACACGTCAAACACGCATAAACAAACTGAGCCATATCTCTTTTCAATCCGGACCACCAAAAGATCTTCTTCAAATCTTGATACATCTTATTAGCTCCCGGATGTATACTCAAATTACTCCGGTGTCCTTCCTCTAAAATCATCCTTTTCAAGTCCGAATCATCAGGAATACAAATCCTACCACGAAATCTCAAAACACCCTTATCATCCACTTTAAATTTACCATTCCCACTTTGATCTCCAACCGTCATCAAATCAACAAATTTCACATCCAACTTCTGTTTCTCGCTAACGGTTAACAGAAAATCATTAGTGACCTTTAACATACCAAGCCTCACGCTACCAAATACCAATTCACACACCAAACTCAAATCTCTAAATGCTTACAAAAGTTCCCACTCTTTAACCATCAAAGCGGACATATTAAAAGATTTTCGGCTTAACGCATCAGCTACCACATTAGCTTTACCAGGATGGTAATTCAAGCCAAAGTCGTAGTCCTTCAAAAATTCCAACCATCTCCGTTGCCTCATATTCAACTCTTTCTGATCAAACAAGTATTTCAAACTTTTATGATCACTAAAGACTTCGAATCTTGCACCATAGAGATAATGCCTCTAAATTTTCAATACAAAAACCACGGACGCTAATTCCAAATCATGAGTAGGGTAATTCTTCTCATGAATGCTCAATTGCCTCGAAGCATAAGCCACAACCTTACCTTCTTGCATCAACACTCCACCTAAACCAATCAAAGACGCATCACAATACACCACAAACAGTTCACTAGGATTCGGTAAGATCAAAATCGGAGCTGTAGTTAATCTTCTCTTCAGCAAACTAAAACTTTCCTCACACTGAATATCCCAAATGAACGCTTTACCCTTACAAGTCAACTGGGTCAAAGGAAGTGCTAACTTAGAAAAACCTTCAATGAACCTTTGATAATAACCAGCTAAACCCAAAAAGCTTCTAATTTCAGTAACAGATCTAGGAGCCTCCCATTGTAGAACTGCATCTACTTTAGATGGATCCACAACAATACCATTACCTGAAATCACATGCCCAAGAAAACTCACATCCGACAACCAGAACTCACACTTGGACAACTTGGCAAAAAGTTTCCTTTTCCTTCAAAATTTACAACATCACAAGCAAATGCTCCGCGTGCTCCTCCCGGGACTTAGAATAAATCAAGATGTCATCAATAAACACAACAACAAATCGATCCAAATGCTCATGGAAAATACGATTCATATACTCCACAAACACACCTGGCTCATTAGAAACCCCGAACGACATCACAAAATATTCATAATGACTGTATCATGTCCTAAAAGCCGTCTTCTGAATATCTTCCTCTTTCACCCTAATCTGATGATACGCCGACCTCAAATCAATCTTACTAAACACACACGCACCTACCAACTGGTCCATCAAATCATCAATTCTCGAAAGAAGATACTTATTCTTAATCGTCACCTTATTCAACTGTCGATAATCAATACACAGTCGCATACTTCCATCTTTCTTTTTCACCAATAAAACTGGCGCACCCCAAGGCGATACACTTGGCCTCACAAACCTCTTTTCTAACAATTCATTCAACTGCTTCTTTAACTCAACCAACTCAGATGCCGACATACGATAAGGTGTCATAGATACAGGTCTAGTACCAGGAATTAGATCTTTAGAAAACTCCACCTCTCTCTCTGGCAGCACATCTGAAATATCCTCAGGAAACACCTCTGGAAATTCACACACTACAGGAAACACATCAAGTACAACTTGACTATCCACTATCAACGATGCAAACAACCCAAACAACTGAGCTTCATCCGTCAAAAGTTTCTTCAACTCTTTGGTAGATAAGAAACTCGATTCCTCATCTTCTTCAAGAGAAGGAAATCTCACCAACTTATGATAACAATCAATATGAATCCGATTGAACTGCAACTAATTCATACCCAGAACCACATCTAAACCCTCCAACGGCAAACACACCAAATCCATCTCAAAATCTTTACCATAAATGGTCAAAGGACTACTTAAACAAACCAAAGAAGTAGTTACTGACCCCATTGCTGGAGTATCAATAACCATCTCTCGCCCATCGAAGACAACAAAAGATTCAAACGCTTCGCGCACTCAGACGAAATAAATGAATGAGTCGCTCCAGTATCAATAATAGCAACTAAAGGCGTACTATTAATAAAACAAGTACCTCTGATCAGACGGTCTTCACTTGTAGTCTGAGTCCTTGCCAATGCAAAAACTTTCCCACCAGTTGGAGTTTGCTTTGGTTTCAGACACTTCGTGCTAACATGTCCAGGTTCACCACAGTTGAAACACTTCACCACGTTCCTCTTACAATCAGCTGCAATATGTCCTAAACCTCCACAATTGGAACATTTTCTCATATCCTTCCTATATTCAAACTGACGATGTCCTAAGTTACCACACCTAAAACATCTCGGAGGATTAGACATACCTCCCCCACTTGGCCTTTTCTCAAAACTACCCCTCTGTTTACCCTTATCACCTGGTGTCACATAAGGACCACCACGAAACGGTTGCTTCCCTTTCCTTTCGTTCACACTCTTATAGCGAGTAGAACAAGATTTGCTATCTTCTTCATAAATCCTACAACAATCCACCAAGTCCGAAAACCTTCTGATCCTTTGGTAATCGATTGCCTGCTTAATCTCAGGACACAATTCGTTCTCAAACTTCACACACTTAGAAAACTCTGCAGTAGCTTCAGCATAATGTGGATAAAATTGAACAAGTTCCACAAACTTAGCAGTGTAATCAACAACAGACATATTACCTTGTTTCAATTCCAAGAACTCTATCTCCTTCTTTCCTCTAACATCTTCGAGAAAATACTTTCTCAGAAACTCAACACTAAACAAAGCCCAAGTGACTTCTTCCTCTGCAGCTTCCAACACATCATGAGTACTAACCCACCAATCATCAGCTTCCTCCTGCAACATGTGAGTACCCAGTCTCACCTTATTTCCCTCAGCACAGTCCATTACTCGAAAGATTCTTTCAATCTCCTTAAGCCAAATCTGTGAACCATCAGAATCATGTCTCCCTTTGAAGACAGGCGGTTTGTTCTTCCTGAACTCATCATTCTCACCAACATTAGGTGCACCCAGCACAGGCCGAGCCATAGCTTGCATAGCAGCAGCCAAAGCAGCATCATTCCTACCAGCCATATTTTGTTCATTTCCAATAACAACAACTATGGTTAAACAAACAACTCACCCAAACACAATGACCAACAAGGACTGACACAAACTGACACGGATTGGCTCTGATACCACTTAATGTAACACCCCCAATCTATACCCCCAATTAATTAAAGCGGTAAAAATTTCATCAGAGCATAATTAAACATTCATGGCATAGGCGAAGACGTCACAACAATTGAGACAAAACACAATATACCTACTCATAAAGATATGCAACAATCAGATAGCAAATAACAGAGAAACTTAGTTCCTACTACCCACAAATCAGATACAGAATAAAAGCGGAAAATTTGCAATTGAATCTCATATATATACCACATAAAGAGTTTATCTGTCATACACAGATCCATACGTATACAATCCAAAAGATATCCCTACATATACACATAAATCACAACGATCTCCCCGACTACTCGGTGCTACATATCAGAGCCGAACGACAAAAGAATGAAGACCTAAGCTTCACAAAAAGACCTCCAGCATCTAATCTGCAATGCCTCATAGAGCATTCAAAATAGCAGAAGGATGAGAAACACGATCATAATATAATTGCATACAATTATATAATAACACCAAAATACACATGTAATATTCTCACCACAGCTTATACAAAAATTCAAACACAAAACAACACAATGCATATCATCATATATCCGTCACCAAGACATATATCATCAAATAAATGCATTTAACAACAACATATATATATATATATATATATATATATATATATATATATATATATATATATCTCAACTCATCAATTCCATTCACAATTCCACACAAAATCAATCCATTCATGATTTATGCAAATGCAAAGAGGCCGACACAATGACTCTATGCAAATGCGGTACCATCCACCCGTCAATCTCATCATTAGTTCACTCAGGAACTATTGGAACCATCGCTTGTTACTTAATGTAACTCCCCGTCGGGCAAACGATGTTCCCCGTCGCTCACACCTCTTTGTATAAGGCACACGATGTTTATAGATCGCTTTAGGTCCTCTTTGTATAAGGCACACAATCCGATCGCTTTAGGTCCTCTTTGTATAAGGCACACGATCATCTATAATCATCGCTTTAGGTCCTCTTTGTATAAGGCACCCGATGTTATAGCGGATTCCCTCTGGAACCGATTCGTCGCTCACACCCCGCAAGGGCACACGACATCACAAGAATGCATATCATGATGCTTGGCATACAATGACTCATGAGATTCAAATGCACTCATATACACGTTCATAATCATGCCTATATAACCAAATACAACACATTGCATTTTCTTGCCCTTAAGCCACAAATCATCATCACAACATTTTATCACATGTATTTTCATCACACGACAGCAGACAAGTCATGCAATATCCATATCAACAGCACATTGCATAATACACCTCAATTACACACAATTAAAACGGTAAAAGTCGACAAAACGAAACTATTCCAAATTCCCGGCATAATTAAATTGGCCAACAATCTCTAAACCATTTTAATAAGAAAGTACAGTTCAATAGCTATTCAACGATACCAAGAATGTTAAAAACGGATAATCGGAACACAAGTTACGGACTGAACAAGAAAAGTAATCGCGAAAAACACAATTCTGCAATCATCCTGGCCATACGCGTATTGCCCTGCTCACTCGCCCATCTATACGCATATTGCCCAAAGTGATACGCGTATAGGCAGAGACTAATTCCTCCGTAAAATCCCACTAAAAACTCCAATACGCGTATTGCCTCACTTCATACGCGTATTGCCCTCAACCTTACGCGTACCATTACGCAAATGGACAGATGGCCGAGAAAATGAAACTCCATACACGTATTGCCCTCATCCCTTCATTTCCATACGCGTATTGCCTTAACCAATACACGTATTGCCTTGAGTGATACGCGTATAGGCAGTGGAAAACTAGAATTTTTCTGCGAAATTCAACCAAACTCCCTCCAAATTTTCACCTAAACACCAGAAAATTGCCAATAGATAGCACAACAACATATATCTAACATGTATCAATAATAAGGAACCTGAAAACATGATTTCCGACACAATTTAATCGGATTCTAACAATTTCAACATATTATGGTTTTTTGTTCAATACCCAATTTCAATCCAAAAACAACCAAATACAAACATACGTAATCATACACAAGTATAATATAATCGAGTTTCGCACCCTTACCCGATTTAATCGTGTTTTCAATAGTCGGTTGATCGATTTTCTTAAATCCCAAGTTTTCTCTCTTTTTCTTCTCTTCTTTTTCCTTCTTTCTCTTTTTCTTCTTCTCTTTTTCTTTCTCTCTAATTTTCTCTCTTTCTATTTATATTCTTACTAACTTAAGAAAAATAAAGTGAAATGACGAAAATACCCCTACGCTCAAATATCTCGCAAACCTTCCCAAAACGCGATAAAACATATTCACGATGAAAAATAATATATTATCAAATAAAAGTAAAAAATAAAATAAAATAATAATAAAATAATCAACTCGACTCGATTAAATAAAACTAACTAAAACTGGGGCGTTATAGTTAACATATGGGTTGCATTAGAATTTCCATTCTCATAATAAACATTTTCTACTTGCATGTGCTGAAGCATCAGGGGAGCTTACACATTGAATGTCAGTCGAGAAGCTTCAAACTACCAAGTTGAGATGCTCGAAAACTCCAAAGGACAGTCAAGTCAAGGGGTATGTGGCCAGGAGACTGTGCGTAGCATGGGCGTACCCGGTGAGTGGTGATAAGTTGTAGCCAATCTGGAGCAGTCACATTGAAAAACTCTCCCTAAAGCATCCAAACAGGGGCAATCACGTCAAGATTCGGAAAAACTCTCGAAGACCAGTCGGTCAGATGCAAATTCACTTCAAGGCTCATATCGAGGCAGGCAACCCCAAGAGCACGAGAAGGTATCCTCTCTAGAAGACGGTTAATCGAAAGCACCTCTTCAAGTTTCAAAATACTGGGGAATAACATGTCAAGTCATTACAAATCCTCTCGAGGCAAATTACTTCATAGGTTATGCAGTCTGGGGCAGTTATGTCGAGATTTGATAAATCTCTAAGAGTATGAAGACACAGGGCATGTTGAAAGCCAGGTCTTCTATAAAATCCTCTTGAGATGATTTCTTCCGTTAGATCCTGTATTCTAGGACAGGTGGAGATCAAAGGATCGTTGGTCACGTGTGAGAATCAGCGCGCAGTCGATCAACAAAAGCATGAGTCACCAAAGTAGCTCCCAGTATGGAATTTCTCTTCCTCAGCAAGGCGCTAAAAGGTAGCTTTTCCCAGTGAGGGAGGCGTTTGAATCGCCATTCGTCCTCAACAAAGATAGCTGAGGTTCTATCGTCCAAGGAAGAGCATTATGAAAATTCTGATTATCCTCCCCAACCTGAGTTCAGAAGTTTGCTCTCCCCTGGCCGGGTTAGTGAAGTTTATTACTTCTCGACACGAATTTATATTACCCCGTACAAGTCAAGTGTGTTAGGTTAATTTTTCTCAATCTTGTAGTGAAGTGGTTTCCATCTTCCCAATGGAGTAAGGGTAGAATGTCGTCCCCTATGATAGCAGATATTGTTAATAGTCGTTCCCCAAACAGATTTGTGGGTGGTGGTTTGCTTTCCTCAACAGGTCAGAGGCCAATTTCCATTGGTACTTCTCTTCAGCAGAGCCCTGGGGTATTTTCAGCAAATGTTTATTGCATAACGGAGTTTTGGTTGGATTCTCGAGCTGAGTTTATGAACATAGAAACGGTTCAGTTTACTGTATGGCTACAGGGTAGCAAGATTGTTTCTCCCCAGTAGAGTTTCTCTCCCCAGCATTGAAATTTCATCATCCTCAGCTGAGCATACTCTCCACAAAAAGAGTACAGTGGATTGATTCCCCAGCCAGAGTCATGTTTTGACTATTACTCTTCAGCAAGTATTCAGAAGTTAGTCATACCAGACAAGACAATATTACATCTCTAACAGAAGACTTATTGGATATCTTCCCCTGATGGAGATTTTATGTCCCCCACCGAGTCGAGATACCTACTTTCCTCACCAGGTCAGGAGGTGTAATTTCACCAGCAATGGTGTAATCTTATCTCCCCAGCAGGTTAAGCTTAAAGTCATCTCCCAAACAGCAAGTTAAGCTCAATGGTATTCTCGACAGGTTTGGTATTATTGACTTCTCTCCCCAATTAGAGTTTGGCGTCAATACCCGCAGCGGTTTGAGCAACGATGGTTGACATCCCCAGCAGGTTCTAAGTCCAATGGCTATTGGCACTTTCCAGTATCAGGTTTTGGGTTTCATCTTCAGCAGAAGTTGTTAATCAGGAAAGTTGTTCAACATGACATCCTTAGCAGGGTTTATGACTCAGTAGAGAATTTAGTTTGTCATCCTCTGTAGAGTTGCCTTCATCTTCGGCGTTTATTTTGCTGAGGTGTCCTTTTTTCATAGCATAAGCATTATTTGCATTGCATCCTCCCAAATGCATAGCATTTCCGTTTCGTATGGAGCATTATGCCATAGAAAAATTCAAACATATGCATTTGAAGCATAAGCCAGGTTTGATATCCTTTGCCAGAATTTTCCCCAGCCGAAGGCGGTATAGCTCAGGAGAGGTTGTTTAATTTTATACCCCAACCACTAGATTCGTGCTTTTTATTATTGTTCTCTTCCGGAGGGGTTATCTCATGCTCCCTTGCAGAGTTGTATGTTTAGATCTCTCTTTTCCCCAGCGGAGTCATCTTTCATTCTCTTCAGGTCGTAAGCCCGTTGATTCTACTTCCTGTATATTTCCATCTGTTATCCCAACTATTGGTTGGTCTCTTTTGTTGTGAGTACGCCGTTGGCCGGCGTCCTCGTTATCCTAACTATTGGTTAGTATCATTCATCCCAACTATTGGTTGGTCCCCTCTTTTTTATCCCAACTATGGGTTTATCTCTTTTGTTGTGAGTACGCCTTTGGTCGGCGTCCTCATTATCCTAACTATTGGTTAGTACCTGATATCCCAACTATTGGTTGGTCCACTCTTTTACCCTAACTATTGGTTAGTGTCTCTTATCCTAACTATTGGCTAGTATCTGTTATCCTAAATATTGCTTAGTATCTTCTGTCCCTACTATTGGTTGGTCCACCCTCTTTATCCCAACTATTGGTTGGTCTATTTTGTTGTGAGTGCGCCTTTGGTCGGCGTACTCGTTATCCTAACCATTGGTTAGTATCTGTTATCCCAACTATTGGTTGGTCCACTCTTTTATCCTAACTATTCGTTAGTATCTATTATCCTAACTATTGGTTAGTATCTTCTGTCCCAACTATTGGTTGGTCCACCCACTTTATCCCCATTATTGGTTGGTCTATTTTGTTGTGAGTGCGCCTTTGGTCAGCGTCCTCGTTATCCTAACTATTGGTTGGTATCTGTTATCCCAACTATTGGTGGGTCCACTCTTTTATCCTAACTATTGGTTAGGATCATTTATCCTAACTATTGGTTAGTATCTTCTATCCTAACTATTGGTTGGTCCACCCTCTCATCCCAACTATTGGTTGGTCTCTTTTGCTATGAGTACGCCTTTGGTCGGCGTCCTCGTTATCCTGACTATTAGTTGGTATCTTTTGTCCCAACTATTGGTTTTTATTTTTTACCCCAACTATTGGTTGGTCTCTTTTCTTTATCCCAACTATTGGTCGGTACCCGATGCTTTATCCCGACTATTGGTTGGTCTCCTTTTTCATATCCCAACTATTGGTTGGTATCCGCTGTCTTTGAATCCACCTTCGGCTGGCAAGCACTATCTAATTTATTTCCCCATGAGTTGCAAATTTCCAGGTTCTTTTGGTATTCAATCTCCGTCTATCCAGACTATCTGAAAGCATTTGCTTTCATACCCTCGGATCCAAGAAGTTTGAATAGGGGCAGCTGTAACACCTCAAAATTTGCCCTCATGTTTCTAACTGGCTTATGTTTCATATCATTTTGCATTATCGTTTGTACATATCATTGGTTCGCAACATGGGATCAAGGTGGTTTGGTTAGCTCAAGAGAAGAAGATGTTTTTCAGAGGCTCAAGCAAGAGATCATGTGTATTGTCCAAGAGACCAAAGGGAGAGATCTCCTTAATATCACCATTACTCAAGCCCTAATGGATTCTTAGGCCTCAGGGTATCCTGATGTGCCCCTCACCTCATCAGATGATTGCAGTTGGCAAGAGATTTCAAGTGAATCACATCCTTCTAGCTTGAATCCTCAAATCAGGGATTTTTGGAATTATTGAATCTAACACTCCAATTGTCAAGATTTTTGGTGATTTATCATCATCAAGTGGCACATTTCATATTTGTTTAAGAGATCCTACATCATATTCTGAAGAGATTGAGTTTTGAGCTTAGGTCGATTTCTCCTAGACTATGGGTGCCAAAACTAGGGTTTCGCATAAAATCAATGTATTTCTGATTCTTTAGGCAAGACTTGATTTCATGGTGTTCCGTATGTCTCTAAGTGTCTAGGAATGGAAAATGGTCCATCAATTTGATTCAGAAGGGCTTCAATTGCTCAAAGGATTAAAAATACGGAGAATTGGGAATAAAGTCAACTGTGCAGTGAAAAAGTCAACTCCCGACTTTTTGAGGTCAATTATGTGTTTTTCAAGTCAAGTATGATTCATGAATGAAATTTTATCAAGAAATGTTGAAGGAATCATCAAAAATCAAGAATTTGGAAAAATTTCTAAAATTGGAAATTTGGTTTCTTAGGAAACTTACTATTTTTGGCAAGTTTCTATGTTTGAGTAGTTACTTTCAAAGCCAATTTCCATTACGATACAAGCCCCATTTCAATTTTCTCGAAAAATAAAAGTTGTAGAGCTTGTTCCAATCTTTCCAACCATGTAAAGTTTGCCCCATTTGGATAATTTTTTAAAGAGTTATAGTGTTCTTAAGATGAAGTTTTCAAGTTGTAAAATTTAGGGACTTCGAATTTTTCTAAATTATCTTTGGACAGCTTGTTGCACCAATGTTCATGCTCATTTTTAAGTAACTAACAAGCACCATTTCAACTTGCTTTGGACATCAAAATTACTCCTTCATATGCAAGCTTTCTAAAGAGCATTTAATGGCACAATTTGAGTTGGAATCCATTAGCTTATGATGGCTCAAAGTTGCTAACTTTGAAATATTTCTCATGCATGAAATGATGCATTATGTGCCATGATCTTGCAGCAACCAAAACCCGCCCCAAACCACATGAGTTATGTACTCAAATTCCATCACCAAACTTTGCTTAAAATAGCCAAACAAGAGTATGTACCAATTTTGTACCATTTGAAAATTTTGCCAAGAAAGGAAAATGCCAAAACATCAACAAACTTGCTCAGCAAGAATGCCATGCCACTCTCTCCATTCTGATCATCACAAGGACAGTCAGGATCACCATCGCACACCTCATCACATGCCAAGCTCGTGACAACATCACCACCCTTCATTTTCCAAGTTTTCCATCAAAATCTGTTACCACTTGTTTACCACAGTGAAAACTTACTTTTTAACCACAAACCATCCATATATAACCCCATAAACCCTAGCAAAGAGGGTGGCTACTCATTGTGTTCAGAATCAAACCCTAAAGTTCACTCTCTCTCTCAAAAATCTCCAATATTCGAATCTCACTCTCCAAAGGCTTTTTCCCTCCACTCTAGCTTCCATCACCATGTTAGGAGTCTCAAAAGGCTAGAAGAAAGGTGGTTTTGAAGCTTTTGAGCAGAAGGTAGAAAGCATCAAGAGTTCCACTTTTGGTAAATTTTTTTCAACTCCTTTCTCTCATATCTTACGTGTTTTGAGTGTGTTATCTACATATTTGGAGTCCTGAGTTGATGCATAATATGTTTGTGTTGTTGTTGTTTTGATTTGTGAAAGTTGCACACCATGACCTTTTTCTTTGTGACTATTTTTGAGGGTGTTAGTGGCTTTAAACTTGAAAACTAAGTTTGTTTTTGGAATCTCAGCGAGATAATAGGGGGGTGCCTCTGTTTTGGCATTTCCAAGCGAGCCAGCCGCCGCCGGTCGGTGGCCATCCAGACTGGACTGTACTTCCGGCGAGCTGTTATATGTGTGTGGTCGTGACACTGTTGACGCATGAGAATTCTTGCTGCATGGCATTTGGGAAGAAGGGTGACGTGGCGGTTTGATGTTGGTTGGTGTGGGGTTTTGTCTTGTAGTGACTTAATCATAACATGACCAATTGATTTATTGTTCCCACATGATTGTTTTGTTACAACTATTTCTTTTTATTTAGTTTAAAATTCTGGCCATATGATTAGCAATTAGTTCCATAGGCCTTGCGCCCTTCTTTCTGTACCCCCACGAAACAGGCCCAACTGTGTGGCCTTATCTATTTCAGTACTAATGCACCCATGCCTTGCGTATTCATTTTTCTTTTTTGATTTTTTTCTTTTTTTTTTTTCACTTTGATTTTATTTTAATTGTTAAATTCTTCTAAAAATGACAAAAATATTTTCCTGATTAATTTGTGTCTTGACTATATTTTCATAATTTTTATTTTTATTTTATTTTTAATTTATTTTTTTCTATTTTATTTTGAATTAATTTGCATGTGTATTTCCAAGGATACCCTTCATCTAGGGTTAGGAATTTATTTGACTTTGTTTTATCTTTTGAAGCTAATTATTTAGCCACATTTAGGCCTTGATGTAATGATGATTTGATGCTGGTTAGGGCTTGGTTTGAGTTACTTTTCAGTGACTTTCCATTCAAGTTTTGTTGGCCCTTGATTCATGCTTGATTACTTGCCTACATTGCCTTGTGGATCACTTTTGGACATGTTCTTGAACTTGTTTTGCTCCAATCTTTTGTACATGTCTAATTGGATGTTTAAATTTGTCTTTGTATATTTTTTGGAATTTTATTGGATCACTTTGCTATTTTTGGTTGATGCTTTCATTTGATGATGTTTTGAGCATGATAATGCACACCTCTTGACCTAATTTTATGCCTTTGAAAGACATGAATCTCTATGATGTTTGGTGATCTTTCTTAGATTGATATGACATGTTTAAGGTTCTGATTTACCTTGGCTCTTGATGCATTATTCATCTTTTGTGTTCTCTTAATTGTATGGAAACATGTGAATCATTTTGGACTTGATCTTGTTGAATACATGCCTAGTTTTGACATATGCTTTGAGTATGATACTGGGTGATTCCTCTTGTTTGGTTTGAGTTTGATTATGGTTCATGGACAGTACATTTGCTAATGCCCACTTGGATTCACATCATGTTTTCACATCTCTTGGTCATTGTCGATTGATTTCCATGATGCATTTCATTAGCATTTGATTGTTGCTACTTTGGTTCATGATGCATGTTAATGTGAAGCTTTCTTACATGTTTGAATTGGATGATCATGACACGACTTGAGTTCTGAACTTGCTTCATTCTCACTTCACTTTGTTCACATTACCTTTGTATAATGATCAATGGTGTTTAATGGTGGTTCTAATGCAAATTGTTTGCACCCCTTTCTTGTTTGCTTCTAATTTCTTGTGTGAACTTCAATGTGTGATCTTTTGAAACATGTTTGGTGGTGTGAATGGGATGTGATATGCATGATGTTCTTGCTTCCCTACCTTGTTTCTTATCTCATGTTGCCTCTTTCTTCTTCATCTATTACTTCTTTCTTCCCCTTTGGATCTCAAGACTTGTTTAAGTCTTGGATTCGCTTTTGCATGTTCCCTTAGGATTCCCTAATCCAACTTAATCTTTGATTAAGCTTGGAGTAGGATAGACAATAGGATTCAATCTATGCATGCTAACATTAGGTAGAGTCTTCCCTTCTTATCTCAACCTTAGGGCCACTTTTGCATGACAACATTAGGATAGATTTCCCTTAGTGTTTTTATTCTCCCTTTGAGTCTTCTCTTCTCATCTCCTTACAAGTCTAAAACACTTAATAAAGGCAACGCGTATTGTGCATGAGCCTTAGGTACATTGGAAATGAGGAATGTGGGGTCTCACTTCATTCTTCCAGGATGTTTAGCATACGTCCTGTTGGGGATGATATGTGACGCATTCGTTCTGATGTCATAGACTTTAGTACAATGCAAGTTACAAACTAAGTTAATCAATTTCTGTCTAAAAAAACAAAAACAAATTCAAATCTTTTTCATCCTTCGGGATTGTTGGGTTTCAAATCATTTTCATAAAAGAGCACGTTATTTCTGTTTTATCGCAAACATGCATCGACCCTAACTGCCGGACGCAAACTTAACGTCGCTCATAAAAAAACATTTACCGACACATAGGTCAAACTACGACTGCTCTGATTTCCTCTCTCTAGTCCGATTGAGGATACGTAGGCACAAGACGGCGATGTCTTTGCGAGCAACCTTCCCCCCATCCACCAGTAGTCCTTCGAACTACATTAACTCTGACTTTCCCATTGCAAAAAGGAATACGTAGGCCTAGGACGACGATGTCCTACCGAGTCACTTTTTCTTTTCTTTCCCCCGTTTCGTTTCCATTTAGCAGTAGGCTTTAGATAACTCACTCTTTGATTAGACAACAAGCATGGATCCCATCGAGTACGATGGACGCGTGAGAGTGCTAATACCTTCCCCTCGCGTAACCGACTCCCGAACCCAGACTATGGTTGCGATGACCATGTCTTTCCCTTTCTTCTAGGTTTTCTTTGATCATTTCCTTTCCCTGTATCGGGATAAATAATGTTCGGTGGCGACTCTTCTGTTCTGTTTCTGCCGATTATTTTTTCGCAGTTGCGACTGCTGACGACTCTGCTGGGGACTCTGGTTCCCTATGCCAGTCAATCCTAGCACTTGTCTGTTTATTTTCATTAGGTGTTTACTGTCATGCTTTATTTGTTGTATAGTGCTGTTTCTACCGCATTTATTGCATTTCATTATTGTCATATGTTGGACTGTGCTGGACTATACTAGTTTTTCTGTTTGTCAGGATGGGTGTTCTGAGAGATAAGCCCACTACCCGGGCTTGAGCATACATGTAGGTTTTAGCGTGGATAGTCGTGTCGCTCGCATGGTGGTGACCACGTGGAGTGTTCGTGAGACCCACAGCCAGACGAGGTTCTTTCAGGAGATATCCGATACTGCATGTTGATGCAGGTCATTGGATTTTCCCTTGATAAGCTGTTGACTTTGGTGACCATTCTTGAGGACTCAGTGGAGGGACTCCTCCCAAGAGGAGATAATGGCAAGCCCATTATGCTTCTTGATCCGAGGACCCGAAGCTGAGAACTTGCCATAGGATGACCTTTTTGAGGGGAATCAGTGGAGGCCTCCACGATTGATGATGATGCCAAACCAAAAATGGTGAACGTATTATCATTTCTCGACCTCGGTAGTAATTTCATCCATCAGGAAAACTCCAGTCAAGGTCATCTTCGATAGAAGCTCAGGATGTCCAGAATTCAAAGTTGGTAAAAGGATAACAGTCGTTATATTTCAATGTAGCCCTTTTCCCGTAAATTACCATTTTCTAAACTTTGTAAATACTCTATGGAATCACGCGCTAGGCTGATTTCCATCCTATCAATAAAATTTGAGCCCTAGTGCTTTTTTTTGTAAATCTTATTTGTTTTTTCTTTACAGAATGACATTTTTTAACATGATCAACTATTCATGAAATAAAACAAAAATGAATTTTCTTGTCAAAATTTTTCTGCTTTTAAAATAAAGATGGCAATTTTTTTGACGGTTGAACAACGAAAGAACATCGATCATTTCTCCGAAGGTGGTTGAACCCCAAAGTGCAGAATCAAAGTACTTCTTCTAAACCAGTATGCCTGAATGAAGAATCAATTGTGTCAGAGACAATGTTTCATCTAACATCCCCGACAGAATTCGTATCTCTTAAGACCGATTGAACAATTCTTTCTCCCCACAGGGACCGTCTTTCCTAAGCAAGACAGGATTGCTATTTTGAACCAATGATACTTTTCATCCTCGGCAGTGGCCGAGTATCCAGTCGTGATCATCCATTAGTCTATATGTTGCGTCAGTTTTGTCAGTATAAACATACATACATCATTCGTTATTGATTCATACTCATATCATAATGCATCACAATCACTCTGGTCAATCTTATCCCCAAGTGGTAAAATCCCCTTATCAATCGAGTTGTCTGTTTTTTCTTCGTCAGGAAATGTTTTGTCTGAGCAATTTCTCCCCAGTTTATTTCTGGATTGGAGCCGGTCCTCGACCGCTTTGATAACTTGAACCTCGGAAAGGCAAGAAAACCTTCAGAACATCACTCTTCACCATTAAAGATGATATCTTCGCTTTCCCGGATTAAGGAAAATCCCTAGAGAAAGCCTCGCAACTAAAGACTCTCGGCAACACATTGGTTTTTCTCTCCAGAAAGTCACTGTTAATGAAGTCATCAGCACCTCAAAATTGGATTACATCACATGGCAATTCTTCGAGAAGATCTTGAAGAAAAGTATGATGTAATGTCCCCAAGCAGAAATCAGTCTTTCAAGAGGCTCATTTTTCCCCAGAAGAGTCGACAAATGGCATCTCCAATAGAGAAGTTTATACACCTATACAACTCCATCAAATGGCATCTCCCCAGGAAAATTCGGCGAGAAGGCTGATGAAAATCGCTACACATAGCGTCCCTTGCCGAGAAAGGAACTGAAAAAAAAAACTGAGACCTGTTCCTTGGATGAAGACCAGGATCAAGGGGAAGTTTATTTCAAGAAGAAAACTTAGACCAGATTCGTGGCTAAAGACCAGGATCGAGGGGATGTTTATTTCAAAAAAACTAAGACCAGTTCTGTGGATAAAAACCAGGATCGAGGGGAAGTTTTTCCCCTTTCTAAGCATCATTGCTTAGCAAAAGAAGATGGACGGGCAAACTACCATTCACAACGACTGTCATAATTTTGGGTATTCTGATATTTAACCTCTTGCACCCCGAATGCCTGAATACCTTCTCCATTCACACCTTCGGGTCCAAGAAGATTAAATAGGGGCATCTGTCATACCCCAAATTTTGACCACCAAGATTTCCCATCATTGTGAGAATCATCACCACAATATGGATGTACCTTCATACCTCATCAACCTCCTCAAAGATGACCGGGCATTCACCACAATCAAGAACTTAGGATTTCGAGCCCTCCTAAAGCACTTAGACAAAGGATCAATCAAGGAATGATATGATCTTCAACTTGTCTAACCTCTGAAACACCTATAAAGGATCAAGAAGACTCCCACATCAAGAATCAAGCAAAAGGTTACAACATTCCAAGTGGATTAAGCCTCAAGATCGCCAGTGTCACCAAATTAGGGTTTTAGTCGACCAAGGCCTCCAGATGGAATTTTTCCTCTGGGAATGAGCCAATGCTTCAAAGCATAACCCAAGATACTTCAAGGGACCTCGTGGATCCAATCATCAAGTTAATTTAGCCTAAGGGGATGCATTCATAAAAAATCAGGAATTAGGGTTTCTTGACCTAATTCACCCCTAAGTTGACTTTTGGGGAAAAGCATGAGCTAAGACCTCAAGGCATTATTTGAGGGCCTCAAATACACCACATTGATCCATTTACAACAATGGATTGATCCAAGAAGCTTGATTCACAAGTTTCAATTTCATCTGGACCACAATCAGGGTTTTGAAGAAAAAGTCAACTGTACCTTTGACTTTTGACCAAGACATGCTCCCAAACCTTGGGACATGATTCAATACACCCTATAACACCTATGGAATCCATCTATTAGGTTTAATTTAGGTCAAGGACTTGATTTCATAAAGGATCACACAGTTGGGATTTCATCCGATAAATAGTCAACTGTGCACAAAATCAAGTTTGACTTTTTGGAATTTTTCAAAAATATGGTTCCCCTAATTCAAAAATGATGTTAATGTATGGTATTGATCATCATTCATTAGGAAAAGTCAAGAAAAGTGAGGTTTCTTGCAAAAGGGGCAACCATAAGAAACCAAAAATGTTCTAGGTTATGGAACAAAAGTGATTTTGGTACCAACTTCCAAGGATCATAACTTGAGATCCAATAAACCATTTTGGGTGATCCAAAGAAGGATTTGTAGGTCTTGCTACACTCTACAAAAGCTTCAACTACCTCAGACTCCAATTCTTCATGGATTTTAAGTTATGTATTGATCAAAATCACAAAAACATGAAAATGACACTTTTAAGTTACCAGCCTGGAACATCAATGTTCTTGAGGTTTTTTCAGTTGGATCCAAATAGTTTCAAAACAAATTATGATCACACATGTTTTTTATCATATGAGGGCTTTCTAAAAAGCACAAGAGCCTCCCATAACTCAACCTGAACAGGGAGATATGAATCCCTCAAAAACACCATTTCCAACTGTCCTAAGCAAGGCAGAATTTGGTGTTTTGCTCGAATTGACAAATTTTCATAACTCCAAACCTTGTCACCCATTTGGACACATCTGAGGATAAAACAAAAGGAGAATGATCTGATCCCCAAGCCTCCAAAGTCCAAGAATCTACACTTAGCCATAACAAACCTAAAAAAGCTAAAAAGTTGCCAAGACTCAAATTTTGTTTGCAAGCATTCAATAGATGCACCAAGGTGGCATGGACTGACACATTCCTAACTGAATGAGTCAAGAATAAGCTCTGAATCAAAGGACCATAGGCAAGTGCCCTTACCTCAAGTCAATGGCTTGAGGAGACTTGAAATTCCTTTTGCTCAACATTGGCCAAAGGCCTGCTGCAGCTGCCATTCACTATTGATGCCAAAACAAACTTGACACACTATAAATAGAGCTCAATTGTAATCAGTTTAAGTACACCAAAGCACTAGAACTAATGCTTTCCTCAAAATCTCTCTTTTTAGGCCAAAATGACTTCCTTTGCAAGTCATCTCTGAGTTTTTGAGTTAGAGAGAAGTTTCTTTTCAGCCTCAATCGTGGCCTTTGTACAAGACATCGTATAAATCTTTCTAGCAGATTCAATCTTCTTTTTCAGCCACAATCTTGGGCTTTGTATAACACTGATAAAACCTCTCACCCGTAGAGTCAATTTCCCCTTTTAGCCTCAATCTTGGGGTTTGTACAAGACAGGAAAAATATTTCCCTGGAAAAGTTAACTTTTAACCTCCTCTTTGGCTTTGTATAATGATATCCCCCAAAGAGTCAGTCTATTTTTAGCCTCAATCTTGGGCTTTGTACAAGACAGATAAACACTCTCTTGTTGAGTTAGTCTTTTCCAGCCTCCTCTTAGGCTTTGTATAAAGACTTCCCTAGTGGAGTCAATCAATCTCTTAGCTTCAACCTTGGGCTTTGATCAAGGCACATACAAAAACCACAATCCCCTCAGAGGAAATCAAGATCCTCTTTGTAGGAAGACATTTCTCTGTGTTATCACACATCAAGACAGATAAATCAAAACAAATCCTAATCCCAGATAACCTATGTAAATGGCACACTTGTTGATTCAAAAATCCAAGTTGTCGTCCATCTCTTATCCTGGTAGAAAATCCTCTCTCTTTCATCTAATTGTTGTAAGCGGCAAGCCTCTGGATTGTTTACCTTCACACCACTGTCCTTCTCTTAGCATGGAAAACTCCTAAGGAAAAATGGCATTGCTCAACACTGAGTTAAAGTTTTCTCCTTCAGGACCAATCCCTATAAAGGAAGTTATGGCATTACTGGATTCTCATATCCCAGTTAAAGTAATTTTCCCCTATAAATAGTCGCCCAACAGTTGTGATAAACATACGAGATGTCTCTCTTTAGAGATGACAAGTTCTCTCTCAGTCAAACCTTTTAGCTTCAATCTTGGGCTTTGAACAAGACACTAACAACCTTTTAGCTTCAATCTTGGGCTTTGAACAAGACACCAAAACATCATCTTTTCCCCCCATAGAATAGGAGGAACTACGATTGCTCTGATTTCTCTGTTTCTTTAAACGGGAATACGTAGGCATAAGATTGCGAAATCTTAGCGAGCATACCAATCAAAAACTCTAGGTCCAGTACCTTCACATACCAATCAAAACTGAGGTCCAGTACCTCACCAAAGTCATCAAAAAGTCTCTCTCTCCCTCAAACACTCCCAACCCACAACAGATAAACACCATAAAGTATAAAAGCATAACCTAATGCTAACAGCCTGTGGATAACCACATATAGGATGGGTAATTGACAACTCCCCATTGTATAACCTAACCCCGAACTCCCCGAATCTCTCAAAGCATTTGTTTAGTTAAACATTCGCGTGCAAGGTTTGTTTTAGATAGCTTCCCTTTCCTATCAAGCTTCACGGGATAAATAAGAAATCAGAAAGTAGCACCCCACTCCTACCATTGCGGTGAGGAACCCATGGCCATAAAGTGGTCGCGTCACCGAAAAAAATCGCACGCTACACCCCCTAGGGATAACAACCGCAAGCTAGTTCACCCGAGCGAGCTGTAGCATCCTAGGGAAATCTCAATTGAGTGTAGTATCGTGTGTTAACTATTTCCGATAGCTACCGCACTACCAAATGGTCACATGGTTAATGTCTACTAAAACCTCAGTTTCACGGATACGACATTGGGACAATCTGCCTTCACGATGGAGTCGTTAAGCATAGAATCTGCAAAGGGTATCTCCACTGATTTGATGGTCTACTAGGATTGCTTATTCGGGAATCACTCCCTGTAAGACCACCCGTCTATGCCATCACCTATCTTAGGGTTCTCTCATACTTTCCACATGCGACATCACTCGCATTCCCATTAACAGAAAACAAAACACGGATATAAAGTAGGAAAAGCAGTATATATACACACACGTATATATATATATATAGTATAATTCCTAAAACTAACTTCCTAGACCTCTTAGGAATTTTAGTCTTAATTTGGCTCCCCAGCAAAGTCGGCATTTTTCTATAGCGTGCGATTTTTGTCGGTGACGTGACTACCTTATCGTCATGTGTTTCTCCTCACCGTAATGGTAGGAGTGGGGTGCTACTTTCTGATTTCTTATTTATCCCGTGAAGCTGGGAGGGAAAGGGAAGCTATCTAAAACTAACCTTGCATGCAAATGTTTAACGGAACAAACGCTAAGAGAGATTTGGGGTCAGGTTATACAATGGGGAGTTGTCAATTACCCATCCTATATGTGGTTATCCATAGGTTGTTAGCGATAGGTTTTGCTTTTATACTTGATGGTGTTTATTTGTTGTGGGTTGGGAAAGTTTCTCCTTTGGGAGGTTTTTGAGTGAGAGGGAGAGAGTTTTTGTTTGATTTTGGTGAGGTACTGGACCTAAAGTTTTTGATTGGTTTGAAGGTACTGGACCTAAAGTTTTTGATTGGTGTGCTCGGTAAGATTTTGCATTCTCATGCCTACGTATTCACGTTTAAAGAAACAGGGAAATCAGAGCAATCGTAGTTCCTCCTATTCTATGGGAGGAAAAGATGTTTTGGTCTCTTGTTCAAAGCCCGAGATTGAAGCTAGATGAGTATTTGTGTCTTGTTCAACGCCCAAGATTGAAGCTAAAAGGTTTGACTGAGAGAGAATTTGTCATCTCTAAAGGGAGACATCTCGGCTGTTTATAATAACTATTGGGCGACTGATTATAAAGGAAGATTACTTTACCTGGGATATGAGAATCCAGCAATGCCATAATTTCCTTTATGAGGGATTTGTCCTGAAGGAGAAAACATTAACTCAGTGTAGAGCAATGCCATTTTTCCTTAGGATTCTTTCATGCTAAGAGAGGGAAAGTGGTGTGGATGTAAATAATCCAGAGGCTTGCCATTTACTATCAGATATTTTATATATTATTCCAGCCTCTAACAACTTTAACACTTCCCTTTTCACTACGTCACTCATTATAGGATTTATCCTTCGTTGATGTTCTCTAGAGGGTTTTGAGTCTTCCTCCAATATAATTCGGTCCATACACACAGAAGAACTTATTCCTTTGAGATCAGAGATATTATAACCTAGAGCTGAGGGATAATTTCTTAAAACATCTGAGATTTAATTAGTTTCAGGACCATCTAACGTGGCACTGACTATGACTGGGCGGTTTAATTCTTTTTCTAAGAACTCGTATCTTAAATTCTTAGGTAGCTCCTTAAGCTCTATTGATGGTTTCTTCGGACATGTCATATGATCTGGGGTGAGTGCAAAACATTCGTAAAGACTGTTATCTATGTAAGGTTCAGATAAGCGTTCAAATCCGTCATCCTCTAGTATGGGGATCGAAGGTAGTTTGATGGTTTCTACTGGCTCTTCTTTATCCAACTCCCTTATGCATTCATCAATGATATTGATGGCATAACATGAGTCATCTATAGCTGGTGCATTTAAGAATTGGGATAGTATAAATTCTACTTTTTCATTACCTACCTCAAATGTCATTTTTTGTTTCTTGACATCTATTATGGCTCCAGCTGTAGATAAGAAGGGCCTACCTAAAAGGATTGGGATATCATCGTCTTCTTTAATGTCCATTACGACGAAATCCGTTGAAATATAGAGTTGACCAAGCCTAACTAGGACGTCTTCCAAAATGCCAATTGGATATTTAACTGATCTATCGACTAATTGGAGAGACATCCTAGTTGGTTGCATTTCTCCTAGGTTTAACCTCTTACAAAAGGCTAAAGGCATTAAGCTTACACTCGTTACTAAGTCCAGAAGTGCTTTATCGATAACTTGGTTTCCTAAAACACAAAGTATAGAAAAACTTCCTGGGTCATTCTCTTTCTTAGCAAGCTTATTCTCAGCAATTGAATTACATTCTAAAGGTTTAGGATCATCTAATCTTCGTTTGTTGGTTAGAATGTCTTTAAGGAATTTGGCATAAGATGGTATTTGGGTGATGGCTTCGGTGAATGGAATCTCTATATGGAGTTTCTCAATCACTTTTATGAATTTCGTATATTGGTTATCTAATTTGGTTTGTTTAAGTCTTTGTGGGTACGGAATCGGAGGTTTGTAAGGAGGAGGAGGTACATAAACTTTTTCATTCCCTTCTCTTTCCTTCTCCTTAACTTTCGTATCCTTAGATTTATCAGATTCCACCGATTTCTCAACTTCTTTCTTGGGTGTGGTCATAACCTCTTTCCTAGGAGGTTCTGGTTTATTCAACCTAGGGTTCGTAGGTCCAACGTAAGTGGTCCCACTCCTTAGAGCGATAGCATTTGCGTGCCCTTTGGGGTTAGGTTGAGGTTGTCCAGGGAATTGTCCTCCTAGTGTAGCATGAGTGGATTGTTGTTGTGCTACTTGAGAGATTTGGATTTCAATCATTTTGTTATGGGTAATTACAGAATCGAGTTTAGTACCCAACTGAGTAATTAGTCCATTCATATGAATGTTTTGGTTCATGAAATCCTTGTTCTGCTGTAATTGAGCTAAGATGAATTCGTCCATCTTTTTCTCAAAATTTGACTTCTGAGGGGCATATGATGCAGATTGGTTGGGTCTTTGAGTTTGGAAACCGAGTGGTTTTTGAGGTGTTGAATTTTGAGCAGGGTTATTATTCTTATAGGAAAAGTTTGGGTGATTCCTCCATCCAGGGTTGTATGTGTTTGAATAAGGGTTTCCTTGGGCGTAATTGACCTGATCTGTGGGACTGTCGGCTAAAGTATTGCATTCAGCTATGGTATGTCATGGGGTTCCACAGATTTCGCATCCGGGTTGTACTGCTGCTACGGTTGTTGTGGGGTTGATAGTCAGGTTCTCTACCATTTGGGCTATAGCGTCCATCTTTGCGTTCATATGGTCAAAACAACTAACTTCATACACACCTTTTTTGGTCTCTTTCTTCTCTACGTGTGCTCGTTCGGTCCCTCATTGGTAATGGTTTTGTGCCATATCCTCAATGAGAGCGCAAGCCTCTGGGTATGGTTTGTACATGAGTCCATTATAGAAGGTATGGATTATGAGCCATTATTCTAAGCCATGATGTGGACATGCTCTTAATAGTTCCTTGTATCTCTCCCAAGCGTCGAAAAGTGATTCTCCCTCGGTTTTGGTAAATCGGGTTATTTGGTTTCGTAGGACACTGGTTTTATTTGGTGGAAAGTATCTAGCAAGGAATACTTTCTTTAAGTCATTCACAGTGGTTATAGAGTTGGCTGGAAGGGAATCTAACCACGATCGGGCTCTATATTTGAGGGAAAAAGGAAATAGTCTTAGACTTATTGCCTCATGAGGAGCTCCGTTTGCTTTTAAGGTATCGGCTAGTTGAATAAAGACTTTATGATGTTGGTTCGGGTTTTCCATAGGAAGACCTGCGAACTGGTTCTGTTGCACAAATTCTAAGAGAGATGGTTTTAATTTGAAGTTATGGGCTGGTATAGCTGGGTTAACTATACTAGAATGAGGTACTTTGTTAGAGGGTATGGCGAAATCCTTAAGACTTTAGCGTTTTGATCTTCTGCCATTGCTCTTTTGAGTCTTCGAAGTAAAAGACGAGCTTGGGCGTATCGTTCGGGTTCCTCTTTTGGATCAACTAAGTTTTCAGTACTGCGAGTTCTTCGCATTGACCGGTTAAGGGATGCCTTAGTCTAGACGGTGTAACAACAGGGTACGAAATTTTGACGTAATTGGTCCCCGACAACAGCCCCAAAAACTTGATGCGTGCTATCCGCAAGTATACAGATTACATCAGAGTAATATAAAAGATTTATCGATCCCACAGAGACCAATGTCAATCTATCGATTACTATTGTTACGTTGTTTATCTAAGGATAATAAAAAAATTAGAGTAATAGTTTTCCACAGAACGAAAATAGAAATAAATTAGATAAAGACTATACTGGAATGTAATTCACATCAATCAAACAGTACTCCTATTATCTAAGTAGTAATACTACGGGGCAGTGTTTTCTCCTTTGAAAAAGAGTTAATTAAAAAGAACCCACCGCATCAGCGTGATCGGAACAGACCTAACCTTTAATCTATATCAGCCGCTCACGCTGCACCGGTCACTCCCTACGTTAAAGTGATAAAGTCCTTTTTTATGTAACTACCTCTAAGACTTAGTTAAAAAGTGTTTTCGATTGGAAATATTTAATACCAAAGGGTTTTCGGCATATGCTCGGCCAACCGGACCCTAAACCTATAATCGCGTCCAAAAATAGTTTAAAATCTCTTTCTAATAATATAAAACTTTCCTAATTAATTAATAAAGTGCTCCGCTGTATTTATAAATTAAAAACTAACAAACTCTTTTCTAAAATGCCGGACGGATTTCGATCTTACCCGATCTAGTCACAGTCATTACGTATACAAAAACACGGTCTCATTTACGTAATAACCGATCAATTGAAGTTCAGAAGAGTTAAATTAAAACCAAAAATAGCCCCTAAAGTATTTCTAAAAAGATAACAAGTGGAGTACCGTCGGAACGACGATTCTCACATCCCAGCACATGGGATTTAGCTGGACATGGTAATTGAAAACATAACGGTAAATTGGTTTGCGAAGTAAGAAATATTTAGAATAAAAACGTGCGAAGTGTGAGAGTGTATTTAAAAGGAGTGAACACAAGTGTCACACATAAGTTCAGTTTCGAAATACAAACGGATCACATAAACAAATAAATAACCAGCACACGCTAATCATGCAAATCTAACATAAGCAGTAATAAAGTAATGGCAGAGACAGAAAATAAATGAATATAAGGCAGTGCAATAATGTAAATGAATGTAAAGGCAATGCAGATAATAGTAAATTGCAAATTATATAAAAACTTGCTCCAAATCGGAGACTGAATCTGGTACAGAGCTGGAAAGTAAATTGTGGGAAATGTAAATCTGACTTGAACGTAAATAACTTCGAATGTAAAGCTCCTAACTACAATGCTCTAATCTAACTAACAACAATAGTGCAATAACCCCCCGATGTGACGGATTATTACTTTACAAAGTGAACTTTATGCCTAAGGTTGAAAACTAGAATTGGATGATCAAAAAGTGAAAATACAAGGCCTATTTATAGTGCTAGTGAGGCTGTAACAGACGCATAACGTTATAGAAAATGGTTGAGGTAAAATCTCTAATCGTGGGTGAATGCTTCTAACGCCCTTGACCACTCTCCCATTACAACAGTCGGCGTCCGCCGGGACCCCCTCCGTGTCCGCTGAGTGTGCAAGTAGGAGAAAACGTGTCTCGCAATAGTTGGAACGTGGGTGAAACCCACTACTTAAATGGCGTCCTCTATGGCGTTCACTGAGTGAAACGGCTAGTGTACAATTTGTGCAGGAAATCTCCGTTTTAGCCCCGTTTTGCGTCGTTTCTTCACTGCAGGCTCAAATCAGGAAATGTATCTTAAAGTAAGACAAAATACCATCATAACATGGGATAATAACAAATAAAAAACTAAAAACATGTCTAATCGGAGTTAAATATACATGCATTTTAGTGTTATCAGAACTAGATATGGCACCTTAACTGCAAACATACCAAAAGTTTGAGCAAATGGATGTTGATTTGGTGATTCTGATGTTCCAGATGTGTTTCAAGGCCATGGATCACTCATATATAATGTATATGAGGCGTTGGCATGATTGGTTTGGTTTGAATTACTTCCTATTTCAAAATTCAATAATGACTTGAAATAGAAGGCAAATTTGGTTTTTTGAGAGTGATTTTGAGGAAAGTATCTGTTTGGGTGCTTTGGTGTACTTAAACATATCACAAATGAGCAATATTTATAGTTGAGCAAGTTTGTTTTGCAAGAAATAATGAATCGCAACTGGTACAAGTCTTTGTCCAATGGTTGCATAAAGGAGTCCAAATCTTCCATAGCCATTGACTTGGGTCAGTGCAACAGGCATATGGTCCTTTGTTGCAGGGATAAGGCTTAACTCATTCAGTGATTAAGGACTCATTCCATGCCACCTCAATGCACCTCTTGAATGCTTTGAAACAAAATGGAAGTGTTTGGATTTGGAAGATTGAGTTTCACTTGCCTACATGATGATTTTTTGTCTTGGGAGCCTTATGGCTCAGAGATCTTTTGCCTTGATCTGATCTCCAATGTTTCTAGAAGGAATACAAGACTTGTAATTGCACAAATTATCCTATTCGAGCAAATGACCTATAATATGTGTTGGGAAGAAACCAGTCTTTGATGTCATGTTCCAAGGGTTGTAACTCCCTACTCAAATTGAATTTGGAGATGATCTGGTACTTGTGATTTTGATCAATCCATAACTCAAAATCCATAAGGATTTGGAATGAGATGTAGTTGACATATTTGAAGTACGTAAGATGAAATTTCATTTGAGCTTGTGGTTTAGGAGTTATGACCTTGCAAACTTGGTGCAAAATCACTTTTGTTCCATAACTTAGAAAAATGTTGGTTTCTCACGGTTACCCGTTTTGCAAGAAATCTCATTTTTCTTGATTTTTCATGATGAATGATGATCAATACCATACATTAACATTGTTTTTTACCTAGGGGAACCATATTTTTGAAAAATTCAAAAAGTCAAACTTGATTTTGGGCACAGCGGACTTTTTATCATATGAATTCCAAACTATGTGACCCCTTATATAATCAAGTTCTTGACCTAATTCAAACCTAATGGATGGATTCCATAGGTGTTTTAGGGTGTCTTGAACCATGCCCCAAGGTTTGGGAACATGTCTTGGTCAAAAGTCAAAGACACAATTGACTTTTTCCTTAAGCTTCTTGGATAAATCTATTATTGTAAATGGATAAATGTGGTATATTTGAGGCCCTCAAATCATGTCTTGAGGTCTTGGTTCATGCCTTGCCTCAAAAGTCAACTTAGGGGTGAACTAGGTTAAGAAACCCTAATTCTTGATTTTGTATGAATGCATCTCCTGAGGTTGTTTTGACTTAATTATTGGGTCCATGAGGTCTCATTAAAAATTTTGGATCATGCTTTGAAGTATTGGCTCCTGCCCAGATGAAAATTTTCATCTGGAGGCTTTGGTCGACAAAAACCCTAATTTGGTGACACTGGTGATCTTGAAGTTTGATCCTATTGAAATGATGCAACCTTGTGCTTGATTCTTAATGTGGGAGACCTCTTGATCCTTCATAGGTGTCTGAGAGGTTTAGACTAGTTGAAGATCATGTCATTTCTTGATTGATCCTTTGTCTGAGAGTCCTGGGAGGGGTAGAACTCTTAATTCTTGATTGTAGTGAATGCTCAACAATCCCTGTGGAGATTGATGAGGTATGATGGCACATCCATATTGTGGTGATGATTTTCACAATGATGGGAAATATTGGTGGTCAAAATTGGGGGTATGACAGATGCCCCTATTTAATCTTCTTGGACCCGAAGGTGTGAATGGCGAAGATATTCGGACATTCAGGTTGCAAGAGGATTAAATATCGGAATACCCGAAATTTTGACGGTGGTGAGGAATGGAAATTTGCTCATCCCCTTCTTTTGCTAAGCAATGCTACTTAGAAAAAGGTAAAACTTCCCCTCGATCCTAGTCTTCGGACACGGAACTAGTCTCAGTTTCTAAAATAAACTTCCCCTCGATCCTGGTCTTAAGCCATGGAACTGGTCTCATTTTCTGAAATAAACTTCCCCTCGATCCTGGTCTTCAGCCATGGAACTGGTCTCAGTTTCTTCTTGTCGAGTTTCTTTTCTTGACAAGGGATGCTATCTATCGTAACGGTCTTCATCAAACTTCTCGCCGAGTTATACTGAGGAGACGCCATCTGATGGAAAAATTTAAGGTCAGACTTGCCGGGGAAACCCATTTTTCTGAGCTGTAGAGGTGTGCAAACTTCTCTGTTGGAGATTCCATTTGTTGACTCTACGTGGGAAAACGAGTTTCTTGAGACACTGCTTTTTACTTGGGAATATTAAATTATACTTTTCTTCGAGATTTTTTCGGAGAAATGCCATGTGATGTTGTCCAATTTTGAGGTGCTGATGACTTTGTTAAAATCAAATTTCTTAGGAGAAAAATTGATGTATTGCTGAGAGTCTTTGGTTAGGATGCTCTCTCTAGGGATTTTCCTTAAATCCGGCAAAGCAAAAGTATCATCTTCAATGGTGAAGAGTGATGTTCCAAAGGTGTCTGTCGAATGCCTTCTCGCCTTTCAGAGGTTTAAGTTATCAAAGTGGTCGAGGATAGGCTCCAATCCAGAAATACACTAGGGAGAAATTGCTTAGACAATACATTTCTTGACAGGGAAAGAAACAGACAACCCTTTTGGCAGGAAGATATTATCACATGGGGATGAATATGACCAGAATGAAAGTAATGCAATATGAATATGAATATGAGTCAATAATGCATGATGTATGTATGTTTATGCTGACAAAACTGACATGACATAAAGACTACTGAATGAACAGGACTGAATACTCAGCTACTGCGGGGGATGAAAAGTACCATCGATCCAAGATAACATCCTGTCTTGCTTAGGAGAGGTAGACCCTGTGGGGGAGTAAGAATCGTCAATCAGTCTTAAGAGGTAAGAACTCTATCGGGAATATCCGACGAGATATTATATCTGAAATGGTTGATCCTTCACTTAGGTGTACTAGCTTAGAAGGAGTACTTTGATTCTGCATTCTGAGGTTTAATCACTTCAGGAGAGGCAATCGATGTTCGTTTCGATGTTCAAAGTCAAAAAGGAAATGCATTCTTTATTTTAAAAGCAGAAGAAATTTTTTCCAATTAAATTCATTTTTGTTTTGTTTCAAGAATCGTTGATCATGTTAAAATGTCATTCTATAAAGCAAAAATAAATGAGAGTTGCAAACCAAAGCATTAAGTCTCAAATTTTATTGATAGGATGGAAATCAGCCAAGTGCGTGATACCATAAAGTATTACGAAGTTTAGAAAATGGTAATTTAAGGGAAAAGGGGCTACATTGAAACATAACGACCGCTATTCTGGGCTTCTGTCGAAGGTGACCTTGACTGAAGTTTTCCTGATGGATGGCATTATTGTTGAGGAGTCGAACTAAACAGACGTAGTTACTTGCCATGAATCTCTAACTTTTTCCTGGATTGTCTTTTGGGGGTTTCCAATCCATCGGGATAATTTTTTGCTTATGTCTCTAATTTTTGCCTAGACCGCCCTTTCGGGTTTTCAATGGTTACAAGTCTCAAAGCGCCGCCTGAGAAGGCTTTCTTGACCACATAAGGGCCGTCATAGTTCGGAGTCCATTTTCCCCTAGAATCAGTGAGAAACGACTGTATCTTCTTGAGCATGAGGTCTCCTTCTCTAAAGACACGGGGTCGGACCTTTTTGTCAAATGCTTTCTTCATTCTTTGCTGATATAACTGACCATGGCATAGAGCTGTCATTCTCTTTTCTTCGATAAGGTTCAGTTCGAAGCCTTGGGTTCAATCATGCCAATCATGTCGACTCCCCATATAGAAAAAGGCCATGGGGAAGAAATAACTTTGAGATGCGTTGGCGGTACATGGATTTTTTCAGCGTATATCCGAGACTTGTGACGCCTTCTCATGTACTTGTAGCAATCGGATTCCATTGTCAAACAATATGAACCCGCTCTCCGAATTTTCCATGCCATTCCATGTCCATTAGTATGAGTGACAAAGGATCCTTCGTGAATCTCTTTTATTAACATGTTTGCTTCTGGTCTGTCTACGCATCGGAGCAAAACCATGTCAAAGTTTCTTTTATAAAGTGTGTCACCGTTAAGGAAGAAGTTGCCTGCCAGTCTTCTAAGAGTCTTCCTATCTTTTCTTGATGCCCCAAGTGGGTACTCTTGTTTTTGAAGGAAGAACTTGATATCATGATACCAAGGCATGTCATCTAAGACTGCATCAATTGTGAAAATGTAAGCGGGCCTTTCAAGGCGCATTATGTCAATCTTACGTATCTCGTTCCATTGACCTACACTAATCATGGAGGAGAGAGTGGCTAGTGCATCAGCCATGTGATTTTTTTCACGAGGGATACGATGAAACTCAATTCTGTTGAATAATGGTAACAACCTTCTCGGGTAATCTTGGTAAAGAATCAGTCCTGATTGGTATGTGTTCCTCTCTCCTTTGATCTGATTGATAACCAAGGCTGAGTCTCCTAATACATCCAAGTTCTTAATCCTTAAGTCGATTGCTTCTTTGAGACCCATGATACAAGCTTCGTATTCGGCTTCATTATTTGTGCATCTGAACCGTTAATCTGGAAGTGAAAGGAATATGGGTACCCTGAGGTGTTACGATGATTTCCCCAATTCCGGTTCCATAAGTGTTGACAACTCCTTCGAATATTAGTCCCCATTGGGAACCTAGTTCTGGCCCTTCGCTAGGTAGCGGTTCATCGCAATCTTTCATTTTTAGGTACATGACATCTTCGTCCGGGAAGTCGAATCCGACTGATTCCTGATCGTCAATTGGTTGATGAGCCAAATGATCGGCTAAAATACTTCCTTTGATGGCTTTCTGAGCGTGGTACTTGATGTCTTATTCTGATAACAACATCTGCCAACGGGCAATCCTTCCCGTGAGAGCAGGTTTTTCAAAGACGTACTTGATTGGATCCATTTCATAGATTAACCAAGTAATGTGGGAAATTATGTACTGGCAAAGATATTTAGCTGCCTAGGCCAGAGCACAACAAGTTTTCTTGAGCATAGTGTACCGAGTTTCACAATCCGTGAACTTCTTACTTAAGTAGTAAATAACATACTCTTTTATTTTTGTTTCATCTTGTTGGCCAAGTACACAACCCATAGAGTCTTCCAAGACTGTTAGGTAGATGATCAGTGGTCTTCATTACACTAGAGGTGAGAGAATTGGTGTGTAGCGCGATTTTTGTGGTCCTGAGTCACGATAGCTTGGGTACTACAGTTCGATTCATTTTTTATCCTATTGAGCTGATTAAGGAAGGGAAATAGATGTCTCCAATTAACCCTACTAGCATACTGAGTTTGAACAGCGGTCTGTTAGGTCATAGATGCTATGTGGATGTGGGGCCCTTCTTCGGTTTATTTTGTTAAAATCAGAATTTCTGGATCATTTACGAGGTTTTTGGTAAGATGTTAGGATTTGGTGCTTTTGGGGTTGATATACGGGTTTTTTTTATTAGTATGCTCGCTAAGATTTTTGTAATCTTATGCCTACGTATTCCCGTTTACCGAAACAGGAAAATTAGAGCAATCGTAGTTCCTCCTATTCTATGGCAGGAAAGAGGTTTGTTTTGGTGTCTCGTTCAAAGCCCAAGACGTGAAGCTAAAGGTGATTTGTATCTTGTTTAAAGCCCAAGATGTGAAGCTAAATGTGGTTTGTATCTTGTTCGAAGCCCAAGATGTGAAGCTGAAGGGTCTATTTGTAACTTGTTCAAAGCCTAAGATGTGAAGCTAAAGGTTTGACTGAGAGAGAAATTGTCATCTCTAAAGAAGAGTTGTTGCTAAAAGGTTGATTGCTTCAACTGGGGTTTTTCTTTATATAAAGCCTAAGAGAAGGCTAGAAGTTGACTTTTCCAGAGAAAATGTTCTTTCTGTCTTGTACAACGCCCAAGATTGAGGCTCAAAGGGATTTTGACTCCGTTGGGGAGAATGTATATTTTATAAAGCCAAAGATGGGGGCTGAAAGGGTTTGACTCAACAAGAGAGTGCTTGAATAGGTGATTGACTCAACAAGAGAGTCTTTTATACTCAACAAGAGAGTGTTTTTCTGTCCCGTACGAAGCCTGAGATAGAGGCTAAAAGGGGATTGACTCACCAAGAGAGTCCTTTATACTTAACAAGAGAGTGATTTATATGTGTCTTGTATGAAGCCCAAGACGGAAGTTAAAAGTTTGACTCAACAAGAGAGTCTTTTATACTCAACAAGAGAGTGTTTTATATCTCGTACGAAGCCCGAGATGGAGGCTAAAAGTTCGACTCATCAAGAGAGTCTTTTATACTCAACAAGAGAGTGTTTTATATCTCGTACGAAGCCCGATATGGAGGCTGAAATTCTGGTACAGATGTGTGATGTCTTTGTGCAATGTCACAACATCGCACTCTGCTGAACAAGGTAATAATAAAATCAGTAAATGAACACAATCAATTGTTCACCCAGTTCGGTTCAACCAACCTACATCTGGGGGCATACCAAGCCAAGAAGGAAGTCCACTATTAGTAGTATCAAATTACAGACTCAACACACCAGTTGACAATCTACCTAATTTAATCACTACCCAACGACCCTTCTACCTAAGTCCTCCCTAGGTAAGAGACTCCATCTCACTTCCAATCATCGCAATGATGTTTAGCAGTCAACTACACCGTCACTGCATCAACAGCTTGATTTCCTAATCTTTTCTATCACATAGACTTTGGAAGACACACTTCCATGACAATACCTAGACATGACCGTCATGACTAAGAACACTACTTAGAGTTGCTTAACAGCTTCCTCCAAGAACAATACATCTCTTACCTACAGGCTTCGAGATAAACACGATGACCATCCCACAAACCGGGTGGTTCATCAACCAACACAGCCCTTATAATCTACATGATGGCTGGCTTACTAAAACTAGGTTACAATACTTCTATTTATAACCTATTTCCCAACTGGATTTGGGCCTTCAAATCATATCAAATCTTCTGTTCCAAATCTCCAAAAGATTCTGCTACTAAATAGATCTTCAATTAAATCCTCAATCAAATCTTCAATTAAATCTTCAATTAAATCTTCAATCATTAACTCTAAATATTCTCCATATCTTTATGCATTAAATTCAGCTCCACATAATATTTCCAGGATATTATGTATCTTTTAAATCTTCACTATTCAGCTACAAGATCTTCTCCACTTATGATTGCACCAGAATATATCTTTACCAAGATATTCGCCTACAATCTCTCACTCTCTTCAGTAGAATATCTCTCCAATAACAGAAACACGCGCAGTCCTAAAAACACAGCAGACTAATGCTCTGGTATAGTGATGTCAAGACATCGCATGTGACATCACTCTTCAGCACTATAACTCTTCAACACCTTAACATTCTGCAATCCACAAACCACACAGATGGTTTTCTGATGTTCTGTCATCTGATGTTATGACATCGGGTTTGACATCAGCACAAAACTGCAACCCTTAAAAACTTAACATAACCAGAATGTTAACTCAACATAACAAGGCTGTTAAAAACTCATGTTGAAACATCAACCATGACATCAACATTGTTTTACCAAAATTCTAGCCAACTACAAGAATTAACAATCTCCCCCTTTGGCTAATTTTGGCTAAAACAATTTCAGCCTACATTAGAACAACTTGCAGCAGAAACGAACACTTTCACATCAGCATAACCAGATCACAGCTGTTCAAACACTTTCCTCCTCAACTGCTGCACCATATCAGAAAAGGCTTCACAACCACACCTTGGCAACCACTAGGCTAACTCTCCCCCTTTTTAGCCATAATTGGACAAACTCTGAACATCGCAGCAAGCACAAACAAATTCCAAAATCAAACTCTGAATCATCCAACCAATATGCTCAGAACAAAATCCAGACTCAGCAGCTACTACTGTACATTCTCTCCCCCTTTTTGACAAACATTGGGGTAAAAGTATACTTCTGATTCAATCCATTGACACACCATGAACTTCACCAGTAACATCTTGCCTGACACCTACTTCAACAAAAGATCAACTCCCCCTATCTAAGATAACCAGTGCTCATTTGCAAGAAGAACACCTTAAATGAATGGAAAACATAAGACTCATCTTCATGTCTTCAATAGCGCACCCTCTGTTCAACACACCTGCTGAACGCATTCACTTAATGCTTCATCCTCAAACAATCCAAATACCAAAACTCACAAGATTCCCTCTTAAGTGGTTATCTTCTCATGCTCCAAAACTCACATCTTGCCAAGCTGATCAACTTCTCTCAGGAATGAATTTCTTGATCATAGTCTTCATACATCCACAAATACACTGCCTTCCACTACTCTTTAAGTCAAGTCTTCTTACTTTGAATTAAAACCACACACCTAGACAAGTGTGACATCTCCCATCAACAAAGACCCTCACAAAGTAATTCCAACATCTGCACAAATAAAATCGTCCTTCAGACTCCTCCACAGAAGCATGTGCGCATATGATTCAAACAATTGGCTCCACATGGCTAAAACCATTCATGTCCAAACCAACACATCATCCAACAGTCTGATGTCATAACATGTTATCTGACATTATCTCCTAACAAGAGGCAACCAATCTCCATAAGCTTGATCAGCATGCAAGCTTCACAATATATGCACCTTTGCTGCAGAATCCATAGACAATTACTCCCCCTGTCATAGTTAACTACAACTCTAGATGCAGATGAACATTTGAGCACACTTGCTGAGAACTTTCACATACTGTACTTTCACTCTTGGAGAACACATTCAATTATCCTGACTGGTATGACACTGCTCGAAATCTCAGATTACTTAAAAGCTTTACTGAGATCCAATCTCTTCAAAATTTTCTGATCCAATCACCTCATCTGACACAGTTCCTCTTCCATTACATCCACTAGTGAGGTCTTCAAAAATAGTAGACATGCTTTGCCAGAACATACTGATCTACTACAGTCTTCTCTACATTCTCCATCCAAGGTAGACCTTCTACTTCATCATTCTCCCGTATGACTATGTAGACGCTCCTTAGGCATAATGTAGGCTCCAAGCTCCTGAACCAGAGCATAAACATCCTTCACCAAGGATATCCAACCCAGATAATGTCCCAACACCAAGTTAGAACATCTCCCACACACCAAGACATCATCACCATTATGCTCCACCAACTGGACTTACTCTAGCAAAGTAATCCAAAGAACTAGAGAGTAACCTCTCATCCACCTTCAAGAAGAATAATCTCCTTGAGTCTTTAACTCATCACCCTTCTGCCCAAAAGTAACTTGTTCCAAGACAATCCTCAATGATAACCAGCTGCCACACTCTGATTATCTTGATTCTTCGAATCCACTTCTGAGATCAACCAATAGCCACAGTTTGATCACCTCATTCATGAATCCTCACGATTGTCAGAACTCTCACAAAGATATCTTGATCCACCAAGGAAACTTGATCTTCAAGTCACATGATCCACTTGCTCAAAAGCAAACACACTTAGACTCCCTAAGCCATGGTCATGTAACATATTCTACTTCCTGCAGCTCCCGCAAACTGCCATGAGAACGATCTTTTTGAAGCATCCTATTGTTCATTCCTGTAGATCACCCTATCATTAGCTGATGTGCCACATCACCAGCTGAGACTCCTGATGTTAAGTTAGATGTCAGAACATCCAACTGTTGAATTCAGCTCAACCTTCTGCCACTCAGAAGAACCTCCTCCCTTTGCAGAAACAGATTTCCATGCTCTCATAGACTTGATTCAACAATCAAGTTTGAGTAGACAACCTCCATCCTGCTTAGAAACTCCAAAGACTTCAAACCTACCACATCTGAATCTTCAGAAAATAAGTAGTCCAAGACTACCCCATAGCTATACCAAAGAATGCCACTTCCCTTAGTAGAGCCGTCAGTAGAAAGCCAGAGATAACTGCCACTTATCCTAGACCTTCACAACCAGAGCAACCACCCTGCTCCAAACCACTTAGATCAGAAATAAACTGATCCAAGCTGAAACCCACAAGACTATGATGTCTTTATATCTTTTAGCCTTAAACACATCAGCTTGTCAACATTCCTCAACACTCTGCCTCTTCTAATTCAAACTTATCCCAGATAATTTGGATGATGCTCCAAGCACACAGTCACCAATCAACCCCACCAGATGATACATTCTCACACCACAAAGAGAAATAACCAGCCACATAGAGAAAAATAAATTCTCAATACTTCTGCAGTCCTGCACTTGTACCTCAGACATATACATTGTCTCCCGTCAATGTATATTGTCATTAGTTAAAGACAGACAAAAACTCAACATTTGATCTGGTCTGAAACTTGAGGCCCTAGCTGATCCCTCTTCTGCTAATCCATATCACTGATCACTATCTTTCTTTGGCTGAAATGATGTGTCAACATCAGTTCTGACATCAGTCTTCATCACATTAAACACTTCTACAATGGATTTGGAGACTCCGACCATATTAATCCACACATATCTCATGTAGGGGACACATGAGAACATATCAACATCTGATCAACTTCCAAGATTAGACCAACAAAATTGCAGTAACTTGCATACCACACTCTTCCAAAAGCTTCTTCTTATAAGCACAAGGTTCAGACCTTTGTCAACTTAAGAGTGATAACTACCATCCTTCTGCATCTAAAGCCATACCATAGACACTCTGCTACTTCCAATCCTTTAAGCCTCAAAGCTGGAAGAGTTCACTCCATACGACTAATGCAGACACCAATTGACCCCAGGCTGATTTACACTGCTATTGAACACAAACTCTAGGATGCACTTTCCCTATAATATTGTCCTCAGACAGTTTAGCTCAAGCTTACTACCTTTTATATGAACAGCATTTCACAAATTGTTCAACTTCACAGCTTCAGTGATCCTTCAAAACAGCTACAGTCTAACAGGTCTTTGACTCAGCATTTACCTTTAAACTGCTGATGTGTAGCGCGATGTCGAGACATTAGGATTGACATATCAAGCTTAGCTTCTTTCTTGATGAAACTGATAACATAACTAGAAAGACCCTCCTGAATAGGTCACCACAACTCAGCTTAAGAGATACCTTATCAAGATCTTCACTCCCGCATGAAAGATTTGACAGTGATACTCTTTTGCCTTGGGCTTCACCCTCTTCTTTCTTCATCAAGCCTTAAAAAAAATCCATTCACCTTCTGGTCACTTCTTTCCCCAAAACAAAGGTATGAGATAATCCTCAAGAATCTTCGATCTCTCAAACCAACCAGTTGAAGTTGCCTAGCACCAACTACCACGTCAGAGACCAACCTGCTGAGGAGACCAACCCTTAATGTCTTTCCAAGAGAATACCTTCCTAGAATCTCACCACCAGAGATACGAGAACCAACCAGGGTTACCTGCAGTGGAACATCCAACGACTCCTCAACAACCTTCAGGTGCTGCTCAAAAATCCTTGCTTGTCACCAAGGGTCAACACTCTCACAATGGCAGCTCTGATAAATAGTCCATCCTTTACTTCAAGGGATCCTACACCCAATCGTATGAACTGGCCTAGTCCACAACTCAGCAACTATCTTCCTTGCTCACGAACCAGAAAGTATCTTCCCTAGATCTCATCCAGAAACAGACAGGATGCCTGCTCTGATACCAATTGAAATTCTGGTACAGATGTGTGATGTCTTTGTGCAATGTCACAACATCGCACTCTGCTGAACAAGGTAATAATAAAATCAGTAAATGAACACAATCAATTGTTCACCCAGTTCGGTTCAACCAACCTACATCTGGGGGCATACCAAGCCAGGAAGGAAGTCCACTATTAGTAGTATCAAATTACAGACTCAACACACCAGTTGACAATCTACCTAATTTAATCACTACCCAACGACCCTTCTACCTAAGTCCTCCCTAGGTAAGAGACTCCATCTCACTTCCAATCATCGCAATGATGTCTAGCAGTCAACTACACCATCACTGCATCAACAACTTGATTTCCTAATCTTTTCTATCACATAGACTTTGAAAGACACACTTCCATGCCAATACCTAGACATGACCCTCATGACTAAGAACACTACTTAGAGTTGCTTAACAGCTTCCTCCAAGAACAATACATCTCTTACCTAAAGGCTTCGAGATAAACACGATGACCATCCCACAAACAGGGTGGTTCATCAACCAACACAGCCCTTATAATCTACATGATGGCTGGCTTACTAAAACTAGGTTACAATACTTCTATTTATAACCTATTTCCCAACTGGATTTGGGCCTTCAAATCATATCAAATCTTCTGTTCCAAATCTCCAAAAGATTCTGCTACTAAATAGATCTTCAATTAAATCCTCAATCAAATCTTCAATTAAATCTTCAATTAAATCTTCAATCATTAACTCTAAATATTCTCCATATCTTTATGCATTAAATTCAGCTCCACATAATATATCCAGGATATTATGTATCTTTTAAATCTTCACTATTCAGCTGCAAGATCTTCTCCACTTATGATTGCACCAGAATATATCTTTACCAAGATATTCGCCTACAATCTCTCACTCTCTTCAGTAGAATATCTCTCCAATAACAGAAACACGCGCAGTCCTAAAAACACAGCAGACTGATGCTCTGGTATAGTGATGTCAAGACATCGCATGTGACATCACTCTTCAGCACTATAACTCTTCAACACCTTAACATTCTGCAATCCACAAACCACACAGATGGTTTTCTGATGTTTTGTCATCTGATGTTATGACATCGGGTTTGACATCAGCACAAAACTGCAACCCTTAAAAACTTAACATAACCAGAATGTTAACTCAACATAATAAGGCTGTTAAAAACTCATGTTGAAACATCAACCATGACATCAACATTGTTTTACCAAAATTCTAGCCAACTACAAGAATTAACAGAGGCTAAAGGTTTGACTCAACAAGAGAGTCTTTTATACTCAACAAGAGAGTCTTTTATACTCAACAAGAGAGTGATTTATATCTCGTACGAAGCCCGAGATGGAGGTTAAAAGTTTGATTCAATAAGAGAGTCTTTTATACTCAACAAGAGAGTGATTTATATCTCGTACGAAGCCCGAGATGGAGGCTAAAAGTTTGAATCAACAAGAGAGTCTTTTATACTCAACAAGAGAGTGTTTTATATCTCGTACGAAGCCTGAGATGGAGGCTAAAAGTTTGACTCAACAAGAGAGTCTGAAAAGGTTAGCTCTGTAACGCCCCAGTTTTGGTTAGTTTTATTTAATCGAGTCGTTTGGATTATTTTATTATTATATTATTTTATTTTTGACTTTCATTTGAACATATATTATTTTTCATTATTGTTATGTTTTATCACGTTTTGGGAGCGTTTGCGAGATATTTGAGTGTAGGGGTAATTTGGTCATTTTGCTTTATTTTCCTTAAGTTAGAAATAGAAAGAAAAGAGAGAAAAATAGTAAGGAAAGAAAAAGAGAAGAAGAAAAAGAGAAAGAAGGAAAAGAAGAGAAGAAAGAGATAGAAAACTTGTGGATTAAGAAATCGATCAACCTTCTTTCAAAAACACGATTAAATCGGGTAAGGGTGCGAAACTCGGTTATAATATGTTTGTGTATGATTATGTATGTGTTTGTTGGATTGTTTGTGGTGTTCCATAGCTTTTCGATTCTAGGTCCGAATGATAGAATCGATGCGTTCGCGGATGAAATTTGATATAAACTGCGTAGAATACTTGTTACCATGATTGGGTTATGTTCTGATTGTTATGTTTTGGTTTGGAAGTGTTTTGGGGGTTAGAATGTTGGTTGGGAGTGATCTATAGCGCTGCTAGGTTTTTCTAGTTTCGCAGGTTCGCACTGCGAATGGCCAGCGAAGGGGAAAGCGAACGTTCGCGTGAGGTTCGCACTACGAACGTTGTGTTGTTTTTCTTTCTGCCCAGTTCGCTGGGGGATTCGCACTGCGAAGGGGACAGCGAATGTTCACTGGGAGTTTGCACTGCGAAACTATAGGCTATTTTCTTTCTGCCATGGTTCGCTGGGGCATTCGCCCTGCAAATGAGGAAAGCGAAGGACTCGCTAGGAGCTTCGCATTGCAAACATGACAGCTTTTCTAAATTGTTTTCTTTATAACTGTTGGGTCGTAAGTCGGTTTGACGCGCGGTTTGATGTGTTGGAGAGCTAATGAAATGTTTTTTCTTATTAGAATGGTTTTGAGATTGTGGGTCAATTTAATTATGTCAGGAATTGGAATAGTGTCATTTTGCCGACTTTTACCGTTTTAACTGTGTGTAATTGATGTGTATCATGCAATGTGCTATTGATATATATGTTGTATGACTTGTGTGATGTTATATGATGTGAATGCATGTGATGACTTGTTGTGATGATGGTTGGTGGCCTAAGGGCAAGTAAATGCAATGTGTTGTGTTTTATTATATATGCATGATTATGGATGTGTATATGTGTGCATTTGAATGTCATGAGTGATTGTATGCCAAGCATCATGATATGCATTCTTGTGATGTCGTGTGCCCTAGTGGGTGTGAGTGACGAAACGATTCCAGAGGGAATCCTCTATAACATCGTGCGCCTTATACAAAGAGGACCTAAAGCGATGATTATAGACGATCATACGTCTTATACAAAGAGGACCTAAACTGATCGGATTGTGCGCCTTATACAAAGAGGACCTAAAGCAATCCATAAACGTCGTGCGCCTTATACCAAGAGGACCTAAAGCGACGGGGAACATTGTTTGCCCGACGGGGAGTTACACTAAGTAACAAGTGATGGTTCCAATAGTTCTTGAGTGAACTAGTGATGAGATGATGGATGGATGGTACCGCATTGCATTGCATAGAGTCGTTGTGTCGGTCTCTGTACATTTGCGTAAATCATGAATGGATTGATTTTGTGTGAAATTGTGATTGGAATTGATTAGTTGAGATGTATATATATCTTTGTGTTGGTGATAATTGTATGGTGCATGATTGATATGCATTGGTGATGGATATATGAGATAGGCATTGTGTTGTTTTGTATTTGAATTCTGGTGTAAGTTGTGGTGAGAATATTTTACGTGTGTAGTTTTGTGTTATTATATAATTATATGAAATTATATTATGATTGTGTTTCTCACCCTTCTGCTGTTTTAAATGCTCTATGAGGCATTGCAGATTAGATGCTGGAGGTCTTTTTGTGAAGCATAGGTCTTCATCCTTTTGTCGGTCGGCTCTGATATGTAGCACCGGGTAATCGGGGAGATCGTTGTGATTTATGTGTATATGTATATATGCCTTTTGTATTGTATATGTATGGATCTGTGTATGACAGACAAACTCTTTATGTGATATATATATGAGATTCAGTTGGAGATTTTCCGCTTTTATTCTGTATCTGAATTGTGGGTAGTAGGAACTAAGTTCCTCTGTTATTTACTACCTGATTGTTGCAAATCTTTATGAGCAGGTTTATTGTGTTTTGTCTCAACTGATGTGATGCCTTCATCTATGCCATGAATATTTAATTATACTCTGATGAAACTTTTACCGCTTTATATAATTGTGGGTATAGATTGGGGGTGTTACATTAAGTGGTATCAGAGCCAGTCCGTGTCAGTTTGTGTCAGTCCTTGTCAGTGTTTGTGTTTGGATGAGCTGTTTGTTTAACCATAGTTGCCGTTATTGGATATGAACAGAATATGGCTGGTAGGAATGACGCTGCTTTAGCTGCTGCGATGCAAGCTATGGCTCGGGTTGTGCAGGGTGCACCTAATGCTGCTGGGAATGATGAGTTCAGGAAGAACAAACCGTCTGTCTTCAAAGGGAGGCATGATCCCGATGGTGCTCAGATTTGGCTGAAGGAGATTGAAAGGATTTTCCGAGGGATGGATTATGCTGAGGATCAGAAGTTGAGACTAGGTACTCACATGTTGTAGGAGGAAGCGGATGATTGGTGGGTTAGTACTCGTCAGGTGTTGGAAGCTGCAGTGGAAGAAGTCACTTGGGCTTTGTTTAGTATTGAGTTTCTGAGAAAGTATTTTCCTGAGGACGTAAGGGGAAAGAAGGAGATAGAGTTCTTGGAATTGAAACAAGGCAATATGTCTGTTGTTGATTATACTGCTAAGTTTGTGGAGCTTGTACAGTTTTATCCACATTATGCTGAAGCGACTGTGGAGTTTTCTAAGTGTGTGAAGTTTGAGAGTGGATTGCGTCCTGAGATTAAGCAGGCAATTGGTTATCATAGAATTTGAAGGTTTTCTGATTTGGTGGATTATTGTAGGATTTATGAAGAAGATAGCAAAGCTCGTTCTACTCACTATAAGAGTGTGAACAAAAGGAAAGGGAAACAGACGTTTCGTAGTGGTCCTTATGTAACACCAGCTGATAAGGGTAAGCAAAGGGGTAGTTTTGAGAAAAGGCCAAGTGGAGGAGGTATGTCTAATTCTCCGAGATGTTTTAGGTGTGGTGAATTAGGACATCGTTAGTTTGAATGGATAAAAGATATGAGGAAGTGTTCCAATTGTGGAGGTTTAGGACATGTAGCGGCTAAGTGCAAGAGGTAGAATGTGGCGAAGTGTTTCAACTGTGGTGAACCTGGTCATATTAGTACAAAGTGTCTGAAACCGAAGAAAGCTCCAGCTAGTGGTAAAGTTTTTGCCTTGGCAGGAACTCAGACTACTAGTGCAGATCGTCTGATCAGAGGTACTTGTTTTATTAATAGTACGCCTTTAGTTGCTATTATTGATACTAGAACGACTCATTCGTTTATTTTGTCTGAGTGCGCGAAGCATTTGAATCTTATGGTGTCTTCGATGGGTGGAGAGATGGTTATTGATACTCCAGCAATGGGGTCAGTAACTATTTCTTTGGTTTGTTTAAGTTGTCCTTTGACCATTTATGGTAAAGATTTTGAGATGGATTTGGTGTGTTTGCCGTTGGAAGGTTTAGATATGGTTCTGGGTATGAATTGGTTACAGTTTAATCGAGTGCATATTGATTGTTATCATAAGCTGGTAAGGTTTCCTTCTCTTGAAGAAGACGAGGACTCGAGTTTCTTATCTACCAAAGAGTTGAAGAAACTTTTGGCGGAAGAAGATCAGTTGTTTGGGTTGTTTGCATCGTTGACAGTGGATAGTCAAGTTTCACTTGACGTGTTTCCTCTTGTGTACGAATTTCCTGAGGTGTTTCCTAAGGATATTTCAGACGTGCCGCCAGAGAGAGAGGTGGAGTTTTCTATAGACCTAGTTCCTGGTACTAGACCTGTATCTATGGCACCTTATCGTATGTCGGCATCTAAGTTGGTTGAGTTAAAGAAGCAGTTGAATGAGTTGTTAGAAAAGAGGTTTGTGAGGCCAAGTGTGTCGCCTTGGGGTGCTCCAGTTTTATTGGTGAAAAAGAAAGATGGAAGTATGCGATTCTGTATTGATTATCGCCAGCTGAATAAAGTGACGATTAAGAATAAGTATCCTATTCCAAGAATTGATTATTTGATGGACCAGTTGGTAGGTGGGTGTGTGTTTAGTAAGATTTATTTGAGGTCGGGTTATCATCAGATTAGAGTGAAAGAGGAAGATATTCAGAAGACGGCTTTTAGGACACGATACGATCATTGTGAATATTCTGTGATGCCGTTCGGGGTTTCTAATGCGCCATGTGTGTTTACGGAGTATATGAATTGTATTTTCCATGAGCATTTGGATCGATTTGTTGTTGTGTTTATTGATGACATCTTGATCTATTCTAAGTCCCGAGAGGAACATGCGGAGAATTTGCGTGTTGTGTTGTAAATTTTGAAGGAAAAGAGACTTTTTGCCAAGTTGTCCAAGTGTGAGTTCTGGTTGTCAGAAGTGAGTTTTCTTGGGCATGTGATTTCAGGTAATGGTATTGTTGTGGATCCATCTAAAGTAGAAGCAGTTCTACAATAGGAGGCTCCTAGATCTGTTACTGAAATCAAAAGCTTTTTGGGTTTAGCTGGTTATTATCGGAGATTCAATGAAGGTTTTTATAAGCTAGCACTTCCTTTGACCCAATTGCCTTGTAAAGGGAAAGCGTTCATTTGGGATATTTGGTGTGAGGAAAGTTTTAGTGAGCTGAAGAGAAGATTGACGACAGCTCTGATTTTGATTTTGCCGAATCCTAGTGAACCATTTGTGGTGTATTGTGATGCGTCTTTGATTGGTCTAGGTGGTGTGCTGATGCAATAAGGTAAGGTCGTGGCTTATGCTTCGAGGCAGTTGAGGGTGCATGAGAAAAATTACCCTACTCATGATTTGGAATTAGCGGCTGTGGTGTTTGTATTGAAAATTTGGAGGCATTATCTCTATGGTGCAAGATTCGAAGTCTTTAGTGATCATAAAAGTTTGAAATATTTGTTTGATCAGAAAGAGTTAAATATGAGGCAACGGAGATGGTTGGAATTTTTGAAGGACTACGATTTTGGCTTGAATTACCATCCTGGTAAAGCTAATGTGGTAGCCGATGCATTGAGTCGAAAATCGTTGCATATGTCCGCTTTAATGGTTAAAGAGTGGGAACTTTTGGAAGCTTTTAGGGAATTGAGTTTGGTGTATGAAGTGACATCCGACAGCGTGAGGCTGGGTATGCTAAAGGTCACTAATAATTTTCTGTTAACCGTTAGCGAGAAACAGAAGTTGGATGTGAAATTTGTGGATTTGATGACAGTTGGAGATCAAAGTGTGAATGTTAACTTTAAAGTGGATGATAAGGGTGTTTTGAGATTTCGTGGTAGGATTTGTATTCCTGATGATTCGGACTTGAAAAGGATGATTTTGGAGGAAGGACACCGGAGTAATTTGAGTATACATCCAGGAGCTAATAAGATGTATCAAGATTTGAAGAAGATCTTTTGGTGGTCGTGATTGAAAAGAGATGTGGCTCAGTTTGTGTATGCGTGTTTGACGTGCCAAAAGTAGAAAGTGAAACATCAAAAGCCTAGTGGTTTGTTGCAACCATTGGATATTCCTGAATGTAAATGGGATAGCATTTCTATGGATTTTGTGACAGGGTTGTCGAATACACTGAGGGGGCATAATGCTATTTGGGTGGTTATGGACAGACTGACTAAATCAGCGCATTTCATTCCGATTGACATCAGTTTTTCTTTGGAGAGGTTAGCTGAGATTTATATCAGTGTGATTGTGAAGCTACATGGTGTTCCGTTGAGTATTGTTTTGGATCGAGATCTGAGGTTTACCTCGAAATTTTGGGAAAGTTTACAAAAGGCGTTGGGTTCTAAATTGAGATTGAGTTCGGCTTATCATCCTCAGACGGATGGACAGAAGGAGAGAACGATTCAATCGTTGGAAGATTTATTGCGGGCTTGTGTTCTTGAACAAGGTGGTGTGTGGGATAGTTGTCTTGCGTTGGTGGAATTCACGTATAATAACAGTTTCAATTCTAGTATTGGAATGGCACCTTTTGAAGAATTGTATGGAAGAAGATGTCGAACACCGTTGTGTTGGCATGAATCTGGTGAGAGTATGGTGGTTGGACCCGAATTGATTCAACAGACTACAGACAAGGTGAAACTTATTCGTAAGAAAATGAAGGCTTCTCAGAGTAGGCAAAAGAGTTATCATGATCGAAGAAGGAAAGATCTTGAGTTTCAAGAGGGAGATCATGTATTTTTTAGAGTTACGCCTATAATGGGTGTTGGTCGTGCATTAAACTCGAAGAAGCTTACTCCTCGGTTTATTGGTCCTTACCAGATATCCGCGAGAGTGGGTGCTGTGGCTTATCGGGTGGCGTTGCCGCCGAGTCTGTCGAATTTGCACGATGTGTTCCATGTTTCACAGCTTCGGAAGTATGTTCCGGATCCGTCGCATGTGATTCTGATGGATGAGGTTGAGGTAAGGGAGAACCTTATGGTGGAGGCATTACCAGTGAGGATTTTGGATCGCGAGTTGAAGCGGTTAAGGGGCAAGGATATTGCACTTGTGAAAGCAGCGTGGGGAGGCGCTGCTGAGGGCAATTTGACTTGGGAGTTGGAGAGTCGGATGCGGGAGTCGTATCCAGAGTTGTTCGTCTCAGGTAATATTTTCGAGGACGAAAATTTCTTAGTGGGAGAGAGTTGTAATGCCCCAGATGGAGGCTAAAAGTTTGAATCAACAAGAGAGTGTTTTATATCTCGTATGAAGCCTGAGATGGAGGCTAAAAGTTTGACTCAACAAGAGAGTCTGAAAAGGTTAGCTCTATAACGCCCCAGTTTTGGTTAGTTTTATTTAATCGAGTCGTTTTGATTATTTTATTATTATATTATTTTATTTTTGACTTTCATTTGAAAATATATTATTTTTCATTGTTGTTATGTTTTATCGCGTTTTGGGAGCGTTTGCGAGATATTTGAGTGTAGGGGTAATTTGGTCATTTTGCTTTATTTTCCTTAAGTTAGAAATAGAAAGAAAAGAGAGAAAAATAGTAAGGAAAGAAAAAGAGAAGAAGAAAAAGAGAAAGAAGGAAAAGAAGAGAAGAAAGAGAGAGAAAACTTGTGGATTAAGAAATCGATCAACCGACTTTCGAAAACACTATAAAATCGGGTAAGGGTGCGAAACTCGATTATAATATGTTTGTGTATAATTATGTATATGTGTGTTGGATTATTTGTGGTGTTCCATAGCTTTTCGATTCTAGGTCGGAACGATAGAATCGATGCGTTCGCGGATGAAATTCGATATAAACTGTGTAGAATACTTGTTACCATGATTGGGTTATGTTCTGATTGTTATGTTTTGGTTTAGAAGTGTTTTGGGGGTTGGAATGTTGGTTGGGAGTGATCTATAGCACTGCCGGGTTTTTCTGGTTTCGCAGGTTCACAGTGCGAATGGCCAGCGAAGGGGAAAGCGAAGGTTCGCGTGAGGTTCGCACTGCGAACGTTGTGTTGTTTTTCTTTCTGCCACGGTTCGCTAAGGGATTCGCACTGCGAAGGGGACAACATAGGTTCGCTGGGAGTTTGCACTGCGAAACTGTAGGCTATTTTCTTTCTGCCATGGTTCGCTGGGGCATTCGTACTGCGAATGAGGAAAGCGAAGGACTCGCTAGGAGCTTCGCATTGCGGACATGACAATTTTTCTAAATTTTTTTCTTTATAACTGTTGGGTCATAAGTCGGTTTGAGGCGCGGTTTGATGCGTTGGAGAGGTAATGAAATGTTTTTTCTTATTAGAATTGTTTTGAGATTTTGGGCCGATTTAATTATGTCGGGAATTGGAATAGTGTCGTTTTGCCGACATTTACCATCTTAACTGGGTGTAATTGATGTGTATCATGCAATGTGCTATTGATATATATGTTGTATGACTTGGGTGATGTTATATGATGTGAATGCATGTGATGACCTGTTGTGATGATGGTTTGTGGCCTAAGGGCAAGTAATTGCAATGTGTTGTGTTTGATTATATATGCATGATTATGGATGTGTATATTTGTGCATTTGAATGTCATGAGTCATTGTATTCCAAGCATCATGATATGCATTCTTGTGATGTCGTGTGCCCTAATGGGTGTGAGCGACGAAACGATTCCAGAGGGAATATGCTATAACATCGTGCGCCTTATACAAAGAGGACCTAAAGCGATGATTATAGACGATCGTGCGCCTTATACAAAGAGGATCTAAAGCGATCGGATGGTGCGCCTTATACAAAGAGGACCTAAAGCAATCCATAAACGTCGTGTGCCTTATACCAAGAGGACCTAAAGCGACGAGAATCATCGTTTGCCCGACGGGGAGTTACACTAAGTAACAAGCGATGGTTCCAATAGTTCCTGAGTGAACTAGTGATGAGATGATGGATGGATGGTACCGCATTGCATTGCATTGAGTCGTTGTGTCGGTCTCTGTGCATTTGCATAAATCATGAATGGATTGATTTTGTGTGGAATTGTGATTGGAATTGATGAGTTGAGATGTATATATATCTTTGTGTTGGTGATAATTATATCGTGCATGATTGATATGCATTGGTGATTGATATATGAGATAGGCATTGTGTTGTTTTGTATTTGAATTCTGGCGTAAGTTGTGGTGAGAGTATTTTACGTGTGTAGTTTTGTGTTATTATATAATTATATGCAATTATATTATGATTGTGTTTTTCACCCTTCTGCTGTTTTAAATGCTCTATGAGGCATTGCAGATTAGATGTTGTAAGTCTTTTTGTGAAGTTCAGGTCTTCATCTTTTTGTCGGTCGGCTCTGATATGTAGCACTGGGTAGTCGGGGAGATCGTTGTGATTTATGTGTATATGTATATATGCCTTTTGGATTGTCTATGTATGGATCTGTGTATGACTTACAAACTCTTTATGTGATATATATATGAGATTCAGTTGCAGATTTTCCGCTTTTATTCTGTATCTGAATTATGGGTAGTAGGAACTAAGTTCCTCTGTTATTTGCTACCTCATTGTTGCATATCTTTATGAGCAGGTTTATTGTGTTAGGTCTCAATTGATGTGACACCTTCATCTATGCCATGAATATTTAATTATACTCTGATGAAATTTTTACCGCTTTATATAATTGGGGGTATAGATTGGGTGTGTTACAAGCTCCACTGGGGAGAATCACTTTTACAAAGCCTAAGAGGAGGCTATTTATGCTGGTGACTATTTCAGTCGAGTGACAGGTCCAATGTGTTCGATAAAAGAGAAAATCAGTTCTTATAAGGATCATATGTAAGGTTGTGTTTTGGTATTGATCATAGGATTAGGGTTATTTCCTGTTCTTTAAGGAAATGGGAAATCCCACGGGTATTGAGATTGTCCAAGTCTACTGGTGTTTTGAGAAATCGATTCTCAGATAGTGAAGGATCTTTGTATGATGCCCAAGAGAAGGCTGGTATATTAAGGGATGAAGGTCAACCCATTAACTAGTATGACACTTGATTCAGAAAGATAACTCTAGCAAATTGATGACTAGGTTCTGCTCCTATACTTGTAGAGGTCTCTGGGTCCTTGTACTAAGCCCAAGAGAAGGCATGAGAGCTTGTAAGAAGTCGAAGGGTCCTTGTACAATGCCCAAGAGGAGGCGGGGATGTTTTTAGAAAACCCGTGGGTCCCCAAACCCCGAGAAGTTAAAGACATGCTATTCACCGAGAATTGATCAAGTCAGGAAAGTCCGAGAATTTGGAAGAAACTCAAGAGATGCCATTCACGGAGAAAAGATCATCTCTGGGGAGTTAGAGTTTCTTTGACAATTTCTAGGAGTGAAAATCTGAGAAAGGGTTCACCGAGAATGTTGCCTTTCACGTCTCCATATTGTTTAACCCCAAGAGGAGGGAAGACTGTATCTGGAAATCCTATATGGGATCTAGTTTTGTTTGTATTTAAGAGTGACCAACAAGGCTTTACCTAGTGCTAGACGTAGTTGCCGGGGAAAACTCTAAATAGCTATACTAGTATTACACAGTAGATATTTGACAAGTATATAAAAGTTTGTGAAAGAAAACTTACAGTGAAACAACCCCACAATACAGTTATATATATAAAAGCGATAAATAAAAGCGGATAAACACTTACCCGTTGTAGAGCTTCCATGTTGTTTGGTTAGTTGTTCAAAAAAGAAAGTTGGATAACAACATATATTCAAAATCAAAGGAGAAAGTATTTTGAAAAGATTATTGGGGCTTACAGCTCAAGGAGAGGCCCAAGGTTTTATCAGTGATTGCACTGTTGTTTTGAATTTGGACAGTAGGACTTATACAATATGTGAGGCCCAAAAGGTTTTCTGTACAAAGGGATGGGTCTTACACTCTCTCAAGAGGCCCAAAGGTGTTTAAAGAAAAGGAATGGGGCTTATAACACAAGGGTAGGCCCAGATGATTTTGTTTTAAACTAGCAATCGCGCCGAGATTTTTGAAAGCACCGTGGGTATTATACAATGACTGAGGCCCAAAATATTTTGGTTTCAAAAATGGGTTGGGTCTTACACTCTATTAGAGGCCCAAAGAGGTTATTTTTGTACAAGAGATGGGGTTTATAGCTCAAGGAGAGGGCCAAAGGTTTTTGTTAAAAAGGCAACGATCGCGCCGATCTTTTTAATGGTATCGGGACTTATACAATACACTGAGGCCCACATCATTTTGGTTGTTAAGAGGGGTTGGGTCTTACACTCTATTAGAGACCCAAAAGTGTTTTTTAAGAAAAGGAATGGGACTTATAGCTCGAGGAGAGGCCCAGATGGTTTTGTTAAAAAGGTGATGATTGTGCCGTTGTTTTTGAAAATACAGTGGGACTTACACAATGGCTGAGGCCAAAAAAGTGGTGTATTTACAAAGGGTATGGGTCTTACACTCTAATAGAGGCCCATGAGTGTTTCAAAATGATTGATGAGGGTTGAATTAATCAAAACCCTAATTTATTTTCAAAATGTATTTTAATTGAATAAAAATTCAATTAAAATGATCAAAATTGTTAAACATGTGTGGAAACAAATTGTGATCTTGGATTAATGTTTCAAAAATTATGTTTCTATCCACAAAATGATTGGAAACCAATTAAATTTGGAAAATCAAGGAGAAAAAATATTTTAAATGTTGAAAAACAAATAAAATATTAATTCTTTGTAAAAATATCAAAGATGTGAAATAATTAATATTTTTGGGATTTTTTGGTAAAATAAAATATTTTAGCATTTTTGTGAATTATTAAAAAAAGAATCAACTCAAAAATCATTAAAATTCAGAGAGAAATTAATATTTGAATCAATTAAATAAAATCACAAAATTCAAATATTCAAATATTCAAAAAATGGCACCAAGAACATGGAAAGAACACGCGCCACCCTCTTTTTCTACAGATTTGCATTTTCTATCCAATCTCACTGAATACTTGATGATATCATGCAATCTACATATCAATCTACTCGTTTTCACCTCACGATCATCTCTATGGTCTTTAATTTCATTTATTTTAAGCATGGAATAAGAAATCAAAGAGAAACCTCACGAACCCTAAAATTTGCATGAAGGCTCAGAAATTCCATACACGATTCAAACAAAGCAATTGATTGAGGGTAAACACTCTATGTATGATTATGAACATATGGCCAAATTATTGTGCAACAAAATATGCATAGATCATAGAGTTAGAAGAGCTCATGCTTACCTCTTGCAGCTGTTGATCGTGTTTTGTGTTAAAGGTGTTGCAAGCTGGTTCCAATGGTTTGTACAGCTTCCTTAGGTGCCAAGTGATGTGTCTGAATGCTTGGAGTGGTTTGAAAAAAGCTGAAATTGAAGATGGTACCCCAACTGCAAGTCTGCTAAAAGCTTGAGCAGCTGGATGGTAATTCTGAGAAATCAGTGTTATAGTTGTTATTTAAGTGTTTGAATCACTTCTATATGATGTTTATGAGGTGTGTGTGTGTGTGTGTGTGTGTGATTGGTTTGGTTGGAATTGCTCTCAAACTCAAAACCCGATAGTGACTTGCTTTGGAAGGCAATTTTGGAGTGAAGGAATACATTTTAAGGAAAGCATCTATTTGATGGCTTTGGTGTACTCAAACTGATCACAAATGATGTCTATTTATAGTGCAATAAGTTTGTTTTGCAAGCAATAGTGAATGGTAACTGCTGCGGTGGTTTGGCCAATGTTGATTAATGGGAATCCAAGTCTCCTCTAGCCATTGACTAGAGGTTAGGGCACAGGCTGCTGGTTCCCTTGGTCTTGGATATGTCTTGACTGAATTCAATTGGAAGAGGCCCAGTCCATGCCACCTTGGTGCATCTATTAAATGCTCCAAACCAAAATTGAAGTCTTGTCCCTCTTTTAGGCATTTCTAGGTTTGGCATGCTACTTTTGGTTCCAAAGACTTGGGAGGCTGATGGATCAGTGTTTTTCCCTCCTTGGTCCCCCTTGAGGTGTTCAGATGGATAGATTTCCTTGCCCTTTGCAAAATTTGATCAAATCGAGCAAAATGCCTAAATCTGCCTTGCCATGATAGTTTGCAGCAAGGCATATTGGCATGATCATATCTCATGGCTCAAGTTGAATTTGGTGAAGTTCTTGGTCATTTTGGAAAGGCCTCATATGATACAACATATGTGTGATCATAGTTTGTCTTGATACTTTTTGGATCCAAATGAAAAATCCCCCTACTTTTGAAAAAAAAGCAAGACAGATTCTGACTTAGTGAAAATTTCACAAAGTGTTGGAAAAAGTGACATTTCATGTTTTCAGCCATTTTGATCATTCCATAACTCCAAATCCATGATGAATTGGAATGAGGTGTGTTTGAAGCTTTTGTAGAGGGCCATGAGAGCTACAAATCCAGCTTTGAATGGGGAAAAATGGCCTTGTGGTAAGGAGTTATGATCCTCCAAAGTTTGTACCCTAGCCACTTTGTTCCATAACTAAAAAAATTTCTAAGTTTTTTTATAGTTACCCCTTTTTCAAGTTATCCCACTTTTCTTGATTTTTCTTGATGAATGATGATTCCAATAACACATTAACATCATTTTAGGGTCAAAGAACCATAACTGTGAAAAATCTCAAAAAGTCAAAGTTGACTTTTGTGCACAGTTGATTTTTTGTCAGATCAATTCTAAACTGTGCGATCCTCTATGAAATCAAGTCCTTGATCTAAATCAAACTTTATGGATTGGTGTCATAGGTGTTATGGGGTGTTATAGGGTGTATTGAATCATATCCCAAAGTTTGGGAGCATGCCTAGGTCAAAAGTCAAAGGCACAGTTGACTTTTTCCTCAAAACCCTAATTATGGTTCTGATGAATTTGAAACTTGTTGATCAAGCTTCTTGGATTAATCACTTATTGAAAATGGATCAATGTAGTGTATTAGGGACCCTCAAATCATGTCTTGAGGTGTTGGCTCATGTTTTGTCCCCAAAGTCAACCTAGGAGTGAATTAGGTCAAGAAACCCTAATTCCTGATTTTTGATATATGCATCCCCTGAGGCTAAATTGACTTGATGATTGGGTTTATTATGTTCCATGGAGCATCTTGAGTTGTGTTTTGAAGCATTGGCTCATGCCCAGAGGAAAATTTCCATCTAGAGGCCCTGGTCGACCAAAACCCTAATTTGGTGGCATTAGCGATCTTGAGGCATAATCCACTTGGAATGTTGCAGCCTTGTGCTTGATTCTCGATGTGGGAGTCCTCTTTATCCATTGGGTATGTTTGAGAGGTTTAGACAAGCTGAAGGTCATGTCATTCCTTGATTGATCCTTGGTCTAAGAGCTCTAAGAGGGCTTGAAACCCCAATTCTGATTGTAGTGAGTGCTCAACAACCCATGAGGAGATTGATGAGGCACAAAGGTACATCTGTATTGTGCCGATGATTTTCACAATGATGGGAAATCTTAGTGGTCAAAATTTGGGGTATGACAGATGCCCCTATTTAATCTTCTTGGACCCGAAGGTGTGAATGGCGAAGGTATTCAGGCATTCGGGGTGCAAGAGGATTAAATATCGGAATACCTGAAATTTTGATAATGGTTATGAATGGCAGCTTGCGCATTCATCTTCTTTCGCTAAGCGATGATGCTTAGAAAAGGTAAACTTCCCCTCGATCCTGGTTTCTTACCAAGGAACTGGTCTCAGTTTCTGATAAATTTCCCCTCGATCTTGGTTTCCTACCAAGGAACTGGTCTCAGTTTCTGAAATAAACTTCCCCTCGATCCTAGTTTCCTACCAAGGAACTGGTCTCAATTTCTGAAATAAACTTCCCCTCAATCCTGGTTTCCTACCAAGGAACTGGTCTCAGTTTTTGATGTAAACTTCCCCTCAATCCTGGTTTCCTACCAAGGAACTGGTCTGAGTTTCTTTTGCCAATAAACTTTATTGATAGGGGACGATGTTCGTAGCGGTTTTCCTCAATCTTCTCGCTGAATTTTCCTGGTGAGATGCCATTTGACGGAAAAAGATTTGATGTCAGAGTTGCTGGGGGGAACCCAGTCGTCTGAGTTGCAGAGGTGTATAAACTTCTCCGTTGGAGATGCCATTTGTCAACTCTACTGGGGAAAACGAGTCTCTTGAGAGACTGTTTTCTGCTTGGGGAAATTACATCATACTTTTCTACGAGATCTTCTCGGAGAAATGCAATACAATTTATCCTAATTTTGAGGTGCTGAGGACTTCATTAACATCGACTCTCTGGAGAGCAAAATCAATGTGTTGCTGAAAGTATTTAGTTGTGAGGCTTTCTCTGGGGATTTTCCTTAATCCCGGAAAGCGAAGATATCATCTTCAATGCGAAGAGTGACATTTGTCGAGCGTTTTCTTATTTTTCATAGGTTAAAGTTATCAAAGTGGTCAAGGGCCGGCTTCATTCCAGAAATAAACTGGAGGTGAGGTTGCTCAGACGCGACATTTCTTGACAGGGAAAGAACTGAAAACTTGACTGGGAGGACTTTTATCACTTGGGAACAAGACCGACTAGAGTGATAGTGATGCAATATGAATATGAATGTAAATCAATAATGCATGATGTATGTATGTTTATGCTGACAAAACTGACGCGACATATAGACTAGTGGATGAACATGACTGGATACTCGGCCGCTACGGGGGATGAAAAGTATCACAGGTTCTAGATAGCAATCCCGCCTTGCATAGGAAAGATAGTCCTTGCGGGGAAACCGTTGGTCGGACTTAGGAGATAAGAACTTTGCCAAGGGGTGTCAGAGGAAACACGGTCTCTAACACAGTTGATCCTTCATTCAGGTGCACTGGTTAAGAAGGAGTACTTTGATTCTGCACTTTGAAGCTCGATTACTTTTGGAGAAGTCGTCGATGTTCTTCTGATGTTCAACAGTCGAAAGAAATTACCATCCTTATTTTGAAAAGCAGAAAAATTTTAACAAGTAAATTCATTTTTGTTTTATTTCAAGAATCGTTGATCACATAAAACGTCATTCTGTAAAGCTAAAACAAGTGAGAATTGCAAACAAAAGCACTAGGGCTCAAATTTTATTGATAGGATGGAAATCAGCCAAGTGCTTGATTCCACAGTGTATGTACAAAGTTTAGAAAATGGTAATTTTCGGGAAAAGTGCTACATTGAAACATAACGACCGTTATCCTTCTACCAACTTTGAATTCTGGACATCCTGAGCTTCCGTTGAAGATGACCTTGACAGGAGTTTTTCCTAAAGGATGGCATGACTGTTGCTGAGGGATTTTCCCCTTTGTCAGACATAGTTACTTGCCATTATCCCTAATTTTTGCCTGGATTGTACTAGGATGTTTCCAACCCACCGGGATGTTTTTTGATTATGTCTCTAATTTTTGCCTGGACCGCCCTTTCGGGTTTTCAATCCACCGAGACGTTTTTTTTTTAGTTTAGGCGAAGTATTTCTTGACTACGTCAACATTCGTGGGGTAGGAAAATTCCTCTCCGTCCATGGTTGCAAGTCTCAGGGCACCGCCTGAGAAAGCTTTCTTGACCACATAGGGGCCGTCATTATTCGAAGTCCATTTTCCCTGAGAATCAGAGAGAAATTATTGTGTCTTTTTTAGCACGAGATCTCCTTTTCTGAAGAAGCGAGGTCGGACCTTTTTGTCAAATGCTTTCTTCATCCTTTGCTGAAACAACTGACCATGGCATAGTGCCGTGATTCGCTTTTCTTCGATCAGGTTCAGTTCGTCGTGTCGACTTTGATCCCATTCAGCTTCTGTAAGCTTAGCTTCCATCAATACCCGGATTGATGGGATCTCTACTTCTATGGGGAGCACTGCTTCCATGCCATATACTAGAGAGAAAGGGGTTGCCCCCGTTGAAGTGCGGATAGATGTGCGATAACTGTGAAGAGCAAAGGGTAGCATCTCGTGCTAGTCTCTGTAAGTTACAACCATCTTTTGAACGATCTTCTTGATGTTCTTGTTAGTCGTTTCTACCGCTCCATACATCCTAGGTTGGTAGGAATATGAGTTATGGTGTTCGATCTTTAACTCAGCGCACAACTCTTTCATCATCTTATTGTTAAAGTTAGATCCATTATCAGTAATGATCTGGCTCGGAACACCATAACGGCAGATGATATTGTTTTTGATAAAGCGGACCACGACTTGTCGGGTTACATTGGCGAATGACGCTGCTTCGACCCATTTGGTGAAGTAGTCAATAGCTACCAGGATGAACCAATGTCCGTTCGAAGCCTTAGGTTCAATCATGCCAATCATGTCGATTCCCCATATGGAAAAAGGCCATGGGGAAGAAAGAACTTTGAGATGCGTTGGCAGTACATGGATTTTGTCGGAGTATATCTGACACTTGTGACACTTCGTCATGTACTTGTAGCAGTCGAATTCCATGGTCAACCAATAGTACCCTGCTATTAGAATTTTATTGCCATTGTGTGTCTGTTGGCATGAGTGCCAAAGGATCCTTCGTGAATTTCCTTTATTAGCATGTTTTCTTCTGGTCGGTCTACACATCGAAGCAAGACCATGTCAAAATTTCTCTTATAGAGTGTATCACCGCTCAGGAAGAAGATTCCAGGCAGTCTTCTGAGGGTCTTTCTAGCTTTCCTGGATGCCCCAGGTTGGTATTCTTGTTTCTGAAGGAAGCATTTGATATTGTGATACCAAGGTTTGCCATCTATGACTGCTTCAATTGCGAAGATGTAGGCGGGCCTTTCTAGGTGCATTATGTCGATCTTAGGTAAGTCGTTCATTGACCTACACTAATCATGGAAGAGAGAGTGGCTAAGGCATCAGCCACATGATTCTCTTCACGAGGGATATGATGAAACTCGATTCTGTTGAAGAAGGATAACAGCCTTCTCGCGTAATCTTTGTAACTAATCAATCTTGATTAGTATGTGTTCCAATCTCCTTTGATCTGATTGATAACCAGGGCTGAGTCTCCATATACGTCCAAGTTCTTGATCCTTAAGTCGATCACTTCTTCGAGACCCATGATACAAGCTTCGTATTCAGCCTCGTTGTTTGTGCACTTGAACGTAAGTCGGGCGGTGAAAGGAATATTGGTACCCTGAGGTGTTATGATGATTACCCCAATTATGTTTCCATAATGATTGACTGCTCCGTCAAAGATAAGCCCCCATTGGGAACCTGGTTCTGGCCCATCACTAGGTATCGGTTCATCGTAGTCTTTCATTTTTAGATACATGACATCTTCATCTAGGAAGTCAAATCCGACTGATTCTTGATCGTTGATCGGTTGATGAGCCAAAATGATCGGCTAAAACACTTCCCTTGACAGATTTCTAAGCATGGTACTCGATGTCATATTCTGACAACAACATCTGCCAACGGGCAATCCTTCCCGTGAGAGCAGGTTTTTCAAAGACCTGCTTGATTGGATCCATTTTGGAGATTAACCAAGTAGTGCGATGAATCCTGTACTAGCGAAGATGTTTGGCTGCCCAAGCTAAAGCACAGCAAGTTTTCTCTAGCATAGTGTACCGAGTCTCGCAGTCGGTAAACTTCTTGCTCAAATAGTAAATGGTAGAGTCTTTCCTTTTGGTTTCGTTTTGTTGGCCAAGTACACAACCCATTGAGTCTTCCAAGACTGCTAAGTAGATGATCAGTGTTCTTTCTTCCACTGGAGGTGATAGAATCGGTGGGTTCAACAGGTATTCCTAGATACTGTTGAAGGCAGTTTGGTAGTCATTTGTCCAAACGCAGTCCTGATTCTTTTTAAGTAATTTGAAGATTGGCGCACATGTCGCGGTCATGAGGAATATGAATCTGGAGATGTAGTTCAAACATCCCAGGAATCCCCTGACTTGTTTTTCAGTCTTTGGAGAAGGAATTTCTTGAATGCCCTTGACCTTGTCAGGATCAACCTCAATTCCTTTCTGGCTGACGATGAACCCTAGCAGTTTCCCTGACCGGACACCGAAGGTGAACTTGTTGGGATTCAAGTGGAGTTTGTACTTTCTCAACCGCTCGAATAATTTTGACAGATGGGTCACATGCTCCTCTTCTGTCTTAGATTTGGCAATCATATCATCGACATATACCTCGATCTCCTTGTGTATCATGTCATGAAAAAGGGTAGTCATGGCCCTTTGATAGGTTGCCCCGACATCCTTTAAACCCAACAACATTACCTTGTTACAAAAAGTCCCCCATAGGGTGACGAAGGAAGTCTTCTCCATGTCTTTCGGCGCCATTTTTATTTGATTATAGCCCGAGAATCCATCCATGAAGGAGAAAACTTTAAACTTTGCTGTACTGTCTACCAGCATGTCTATGTGCGGTAAGGGAAAGTCATCCTATGGACTAGCCTTGTTTTGATCTCTGTAATCCACACACATTCTGACCTTTCCGTCCTTTTTCAGAACTGGTACGATGTTGGCTAACCATTGAGGATATTCTGATGTGGCGAGGAAACCCGCGTCAATCTGTTTCTGGACTTCCTCTTTGATTTTGATGGCCATGTCATGATGAGTCCGTCTCAACCTCTGTTTTACTGGTGGACATTTTGATCTTAACGGTAGATGATGTTCCACGATGTGGGTATCCGACCCTGGCATGTCCAGATAGGACCAAGCGAATACATCGGGAAACTCTTTGAGAAGCTCTATCAAACTTTCTTTGACGGCTGGACTGAGTAGTTCCCCAATCTTGATCTCTTTTCTTTCTTCCCCTGAACCCAAGTTGACTGTTTCCAACGGCTCTTTGTGAGGTTTAATGGACCTTTCTTCTTGTCTGAGTAGTCGGGAGATCTCTCCTGGAATTTCTTTGTCATCTTCTTCTTCATCCTCAAATACGGGGAATTCAAAGTTGGGAGAATACATTGGATCGTATGTTTCGATGGGGTTTAAAACAAGCAATCTGCATGACGTGATGATTGTTTTTAGAAGAGAGAGAGAAATGCAAGAGTGTGTGTAGTGTATTTTCTTTGGAAAACTGCCTGTTTTTAATATTTTTTTTTAGGATTACCATTTTCTGAAAAAACGAAAATAGAAAACAATAATTAATGCTGAAATTACAGAACGACGTTTAGTTATTTATGATTTTGTCGATTCTTGAAACTACAGCCCTATAAAACAAAACTCTATCGCTTTGGGCGAAGCGAAGAGGGATATTTACAAAAAACGAGCCCTATCAAAACATTTGTTTCACATGGGAAGAGTGAAAGGTTAAAGACGGCCATTACTTTGACTTATGAACGATCCTCGGAGCATCAACTACAACCCAATGGCAGAGAACTCCTCGGTGAATCACAAGGGCTGGTACCTTCCTTGATTTGTCTCCAGAAATAACGCTGATTTTTGGCGGAGCAGGATCATTGGAATCTGTCTCCCAGACAGAGTTGTCGTAGGAGGATTCCTCAGTTGTATTTTGCATAGTATTTGTGCTCTCAGGCAAATCTCCCCATCCAGTTGGTTGGATGTCTTTGAGCCTGATACGAGAGCTTTTAGGAGCAGTGTTCTTGACCATGAAGTCGAATTTTCCACTTGATTGTCCTAAGGTGTCCCACACCTCTTTGGAACTGGATGAGTCATCTTTCTCGATGATGTTGACCTCGGGAAAAGCATAGCTAATGAATTCTAGTCCTGTGAACTTTGCGAATTCATCATCGTGCTGGATACTTTCTGAATGACCTGAATGTTGATCCCATGACATGGTGGGGACGCAGGTACTTGTTTCAATGATGCTCAGTGGATTTTTGTTGTTGGGCTGATTTTCTTGCCCCGAGTCCCCTGGGTACGGCTGCCAGATAGGCAGACCATCCATCAGGCCATAATAGTCTTGGTCAAAGTTGTCTTTCATCAGAGTGTCTTCCTCTAATGAATTTGGGGGAGCACGACATCCTTACCGATCACAATCTCCGTATATCATTTCGACATCTGTCCTCGGTATAAATCTCGGACTCTGTGCGGGATAGAAAAATAGCGTAGGCACTTCTTCCTGAGACATATAACCATCCTCGTTAAGATAGGACTTCCATTCCTCATCTGTGTCGGAGGAATCTCCCTCGTTAATGGCATGTACTTCTTGAGACGCTGGGTGAAGGAAACCTCCACTATGGAAGAAGTTCTAAATGGGATGAAGATTTTCATCGTTAGTAGCTATCTGGGTACAGGTTGCAGAAAAACCAAGACCCTTCTTTGTCTTATTATCGGTAGGAATGACGAGTTGTCCCCATGCCTTTGCGTTGTTACTCTCGATTGCTTTGAGAGCATCTTTGTACGAGGAAATCGATGTTCCCCTTTCTGCCGATTATCATTGCTCACCGAAAGCGCTTGGAACTGGGTTCTAATTATCTCCCCCGGTTCCACACAGGTGGATGATGATAAGTTACTCACGATCAAGGCCTGTTCTCCGCAGACCGTGACGAGTTGGTTGTTTTTGACAAACTTCTGCTTCTGGTGAAGCGTCGAAGTGACTTCCCCAGCCTGGTGTATCCAAGGTCTTCCTAATAAGAAACTGTATATTGCCCAGATATCCATGACCTGAAAAGTGACTAGGAAAGTGTAAGGACTGATAGTTATGGGAAGGTCGACTTCGCCGATAACTGTTTTTCTGGACCCGTCAAATGCTTTGACGACGAACTCACTGCCTCTCATCGGAGGTCCTTTGAATGATAGTTGCATCAGAGTGGACTTCAGCATGAGGTTGAGAGCCGATCTGGTATCTACCAATACGCTGGCTAAAGCATCGTCCTGGCAGTTAGTTGTAATATTGAGCGCCATGTTGTGACTCTTGCCTTCTTTTGGCAATTCCTCCTCACTGAATCCCAAGTCGTTGCAGGAAGTGATGTTCGAGATGATGTTATCGAATTCTCGTATTGACACATCCTGTTCTACAAAGGCTTGTTCTAAGACTTTCTGTAGAGCCTCTCTATGGACTTCGGCACTGAGTAAAAGTGATAGCACTGAGATCTTTGAAGGAGTTTGTAATAGTTTATCAACAATGTTGTATTCATTCCTTTGGATGAGCTTCAACATCTCATCCTCGTTCTTTGAAAGGTCGGTATCACTAGATTGACCGACTGGTGGATTAGGAACTTCTGTCTGAGGTTCCTTTTCTCTGCTGGGTTCTCCAACTCCTCTGTTGAAGATTCTACCACTCCGTGTTACTCTACTGATATCTGCAATATTCACGACGGAGGGTAATGGAATTTCCTCCCCATTCTGAACTGTTGTGGCACCGTATTTGTAAGGGATAGCCTTAGCTGATTCATACGGCACTGGTCCTGACAGATAGATAACTACAGGAGCCTTCTGATTTTTCTGACCATTGTAAGTGATTTTAATTGGTTCAAGGTTAGGAACCTTCGATTCATCAAGTAGAGGGATGATGGCACAAACATCCTTGGCCCTCTCATGATCAGAAATTATGATAACATCTTTGATTTGATCAGCGAAATAGTCTGGCGTCCAGTTGATAAACCCCAAAACTGAATACTATTGGATTTCTTTGCGGTCCAACTAACTCTGAAGGGCTGCTCACACGAGGTAACATCCTTGATTATTTTCCGAACAGACTCTACAGCGCTCGTAATTGTGTGGTGGCACCTGGCCACGCCCGCTTTGAATGCAGTGTAACCTCACTAGATTTGTTTCCGTAAATTGGACATCCTGACTCTGATGCCGAGTAGGGTTCCCGTCAACCACACTGATTTGTTGTGTGTCTTCATACATATAGATTGCAAGCCACCAGTGGTTTAACAAGTGTTGCAAAGTTCTTTGAACGAGAGCACACCATTGGTTACTCTCACAACATACTTTACAGCTCAGATAATCATGTGCAGTGAGAAAACCGAGTTGGACTTGCTTGGCGTGTAACTCCACCAAGCTGGTATTCATCAAACGAATATCAAAAATTTAAACCATGTTAATCTAATAAGGATTTCTATCATGGTAGTCCTGGATCCACCCAAGATCCATCTGACGCTGGAGGGATTCTTGTACAAAAGAGCATCCCTGTTTGTTTACCGAGCACGTTAGACAGGAATTGTAATCATGTTGTGGCAGATTATGATACTGGCTTTGCCTTGAGTGCATTGCCACTAAGTTGACATTTATTGCACGGATGTCGTGGTTCTGAATGATGTTGGAACTCGTATAGGTCATGTTAACTCCACGAACTCGGTGCTCCTGGATGTAATACCCCAAAATTTGCCCTCTCTTTTCTTCATATCTTTTAGCATGAGCTTTCATTGCATTGCATTGCATTCAAGCATAGAAAAATAAAACATCAAGCATTTAGCATTACATCTTGCATAAGGGCATGTGATCAGGTGATCCTCTAAGGTGTTGATCACCCAAAGCTAAAGAAGAAAACTAAGTGTTTCTCACAAGCCTCAAGGATCTCTTACATCATGTATCATCTCCATTTGATCTCACAAGTCATGGGAAGAGGAGAATTCATCAAGAAGATTGGACAGTGCATGATCTCCTACACAAGGTAGTCAAAAGTTGGGATCTGACCCCTAAATGGGAAAGATCTTTGAGTTCTTATCATCCCCAAAGGACATATCTCATCATAGTTTGAGAGGATGCACATCATATGCAGAGGAATTGGGATTTGGAGGATGTGCTATTTCCTCCTAACCAGAGGGTGCCCAAATTAGGGTTTGACCTAAAATCAGTTTATTTCTGATTTTTTGGGTAAGACTTGATCTCATGGTATTCATTATGTTCTTAAGTGTTCATGGATGGAATCTTGGTCATTGGTTCTCTGGGGAAGATGTTCAATGGATCAGTTACTTGTGAAATAAGCTAAAGTCAACAGTTCTGAAGGAGAAAGTCAACTGTGGAATTTTGAGGTTCTTTTCATGGTTTTCAAGGTCTCACATCCTCATATGGTCTTCAAGGGTCAAGTTTCACATCATTCATCAAGAATCAAGAGTTTGTGCAAAAGTTACTAAATTTGGAAAATGACCTATAATGAGAACTTTCCATTTTTGGCAATTTTTCCACCACATTCAACTTGACTTTTCATCATCAAGGAAGCTCCAAATGAATTTTCCTCCAACATGAAAGTTGAATATCTTTCTCTCCCATTTCAAAAAAGTACTCTCGAGTTATGGCCAAAACAATGCAAGGTGCATTTTGAGGTTTTCATATGGTTCCATTTTTCAACCTTTGGCATTTTGGCACAAATGGACTTGTATTTGATTTTATTGGTTCATTTTATATTACAACATCAAAATACAAGTCAAGAGGATCATTTTTTGGCCTTTGAATCAATTCATTCCATGACTTATTTCTCATTATTTTCACAAAATTCAATAATGCAAATTGATTCAAAACTCACCAACCAAGACATTTCAAGGCCCAATTCCATTTCATTTGTGATCAGCATGGAAAGTGTGAGTGGTTTATCATGAGAGGAAAGACTTAGCACGTGTGGTTTAGTGGGTTAAACACAAAGTGCAAAATTGCAAATTCATCCAAATCCCACTAATCAAAGGATTAATCACTTGCTAATGACCATCAGTGGACTAATGGAGAGTATATATGCTAACTCATGCCTCCAAAATTAGGTCATGCACTCTCATTTGCTCAGAATTTCAAAATTCACTCTCACTTTCTCTCCTTCGAATCTCTCATTCCTTGAGGGTTTTTGAAAATCTCTTGGCATATTCTTAATCGGTGAGTTGAAAGGAGCACGAATAATCCATTGTTTTAAGCTGAAAGTGAGGTTTTCATCAAGTTCAGTTCAAGAGGATCCAAGTTCAAAACTCAAGATCCAGACCATATTCAAGCTCTAATTGCATTTATTTTGCAATTAGAGGTTCCTAAGGCTAGATCTGCAGCTTATCTCTGGTTTTCTAGGAGTATTTTAAGCTCTTCAAGATCTCAGGTTAGTGAACTTTTCATGCTCTTAGAACTTGAATTTTAAGTGTGCATAATGATCTATGAGGTTCACTGAGCATGATGATATGTTTTGTTTGAATTTTGGGCATGTAGATTGTGTGCATTTTGAGATTTAAGTGTTGGATCTAAAACTTCTTTCGTTCAGTTTGCTTTGTGTGGTGATTGTTTGTGGAAATGGATGTGATATAATTGATCCTTGTTGAATTTTGGTTGGAATAGTGTGTTTGTTTGCATTTTCTGGAAAATTTTTCGTTGCGGCTCACTAGAGAGGGTGACCGGAGCCCTAGCTCCGGCGACTGGTTCAATTTTCCGGCCAGCCAAGGTTTAGAGGAAGAAGACATAATCCAGCCGTCCATTTGCTTGATCCAACGTTCCTCAGCTTGCCACCTCATTTAAAATTATGTTTTATTTTATGGTTTATGTGTGTGCCATCCCATGTTTATTATTGTGTGCCTTTAATCACAGCCTCTTATCTTAATTAGTATTTGAATTGTTTGACTGATCTGGTGCGTAGGATAGATCATGTGGTAGATTTGATGCCAACACATTAAAAATGACATGTGCTGCTCACGTGAATTCTATGGTGTGCTGAGTTATTGTGTGTGCGCGTGTGTTTGTTAATTATCGTGTGCGTGTGAATCTGAGCCCTAGATCATGATTGCTTTTTGGTTATGTTGACTCGTTGTGGAGCGTGAGATTAATCCATTGGTTGATATTGAATCTGAACGTTTGACTGAATTCCATGAGATCATTGACTTCGCTAGTGGACTTTGGCCTTGGGCTTTGCTATTTGAACCCTCTCCTTAGGCCCATTTATCATTTCCAACGTGATTTCTTTGCTGTTTGCACCCTGCTTGTTCTTTTATTTCTTTTTATTTCATTTAATTGTTGCATTTGCATTTTATTTTTTAAAATCATTTTAATGCATCCAAAAATCATAAAAAAATCATGAAGTTTTTTTTTAGTTTTATAAATTTTTCCAAATTTTATTTTCTTATTTTTATTTTATTTTTGGTGTTTTAATTAATTGTTTAATTGTTTTTCATTTTGAATTGCCTCACATGTGCATACTTTAACTTGTAGAATTTATTTCTCATCATCTATACATGATTTTCAATTCATTCTTTTTGAATTTATTAGATGACATTCTGAAGTGCATAAAAACATTTTTGTTTCATTTTTAAAACTTTTTCATATTACATTTTGGTCCCTCTCTTTTGTATATTGAATCATGGTGCTTACTTAATCTTTGCTTAATTGTTTGAATTGCTTAACTTGTGAATTTTTGTGAGATCTTTTGGCATGTGATTATCTTCTGACCTAAATCATTTGAGTTTTAATTTCACAATTGTTGAATGTCATATGATGTATGTTTGCTTATTTGTGCTTAAGTGACTTGTGCACGATCATCTCTTGACATCTCTTTACACAAGTTGACTTGCCATGCTTAATTGATTGAGTTCCTTTGTGATTATTTGAATGAGATTTTGATATGATGTTTACCCCTGGTTGAGGTCCTTTGAGACTAAATTTTACAATTTGTGGATCATATTTAAAGCATGTTTGAGTATGCTTAAGTGTTGGAACTTTGTCCTCTTTTTGTAGTTTACTTTGGTGCATGTTTTGAAGTTGTTGATTGATGTTTGAACTTGTATGGCTTGAGTTTGGTTTTGATATGACATTGATGTATATGATACTGCCTCTTGATTTCCATACTTGGTTTTCATGTTACTTGAGCATAGTTGGATGCATTTGGTTTGAATTGTGTGATGAATATCATTACCTTTCCTTTTGTGAACTTCTTTGGATCATAATGCTTCATGTTTTGAATCACTTTTGCACACATGAATTCTTGATGATAATATGATATTGGTTCTGACTTGTATTCATCTTCATCTTGCCTTTCTCATTTCATTTTGATATGAAGTCCATGTATGCTTAATTGTGCATTTCATACAAGTATGCTTGCATTCTTTCATGTTTATCTTCGCATGCTTACTTGAATTGTTTTACATTGATCTTTTGAAACATGTTTGATGATTTGAGTTGGACATTTATGATATGATGTGCTTGCCGCCACTTATTGTATCTCATCTCTCTTCTTCTTCTTCTCTTTTCTTCTCTGTCACTCTTTCTCATCCCATGAATCTCAAGACTTGTTCAAGTCTTGGATTCTTTCCCTTTAGAGCTACCTAGTCCAACTTAATTTTTGATTAAGCTTGGAGTAGGATTAGCATTAGGTTTTAGGTAGTCTTTTCTCCTAAACCTCACAAACCATAGGACATCCATGCATGATAACATTAGGACTCTTAGTCTCCCTTTAGAGTTTCCTTCGGGTTTTCTCTCTTCTCATCTCAAAATAAAAGTAAAAAACACTTAATAAAGGTTAACGTGTATTGCGCTTGAGCCTTCTATGTGGGAAGTGGGGAACGAGGGGCTTCCTCTCATTCTTCTAGGATACCTAGTGTACGTCCTATCATGGACGATGCGCGAAGTATTCGTTCCTGTATTTAAGACTTTGGTTCAATGAAAGTTACAAATAACTGTAAAAGACACTTCTTGTTTAAAAAACTTCAAACCAACAATAACGTCTTTCCTTCGGGAATTCTTTTCTCATCTCACTCACTCTCAACGTACGAACGTGCTCCTACTCGTTCTCCTGCAAGATGGTAACGCACTTGGTCTAGCTAGCCTGCAACACCTGAGCTAGAACGTTAGCCGTTCCCTAAAAACACAAATAAAGCATCCCTAGTGAGGGGAACTACGTCGCTCTGATTCTCATGTTCCCGATGAGATACGTAGGCAGTGGGGTAGGGCCCATTCGAGCACTTCTTTTATTTTCCCTACATTTGTTTCTTCGTTCTTTTCCGTTCCTGATCCTTTCCCTTTCCAGTAGCAGTGGAGCTCCAGACGACGACACCCTTTGATCGAGACTAGCAAGCGTGGATCCCATCGGGTACGATGGACTCGTGGGGGTGCTAATACCTTCCCTGCGCGTAACCGACTCCCGAACCCAGTTTCTCTTGGTCGCAAGACCATGCTTTTCCTTTCCTTCAGGTTTATGCGGTGTTTCCTTTCCCTCTCTTGGGATAAATACACATTGCTGGCGACTCTGTTTCGGTGCCACTTTCGCATTTGTACTTGGATGAAAATCCCGGGAGCGACAGCTGGCGACTCTGCTGGGGATCGAACCCAAAATCTCTGGTTTCCTTAGCCAGTCTATCCTAGCGCTTGTTTGGTTTTTTCATTGGGTGTTCTCTTTTGGTGTTTTGCTATTTGTTGTATATTACTGTATTGCTGTTTACTGTATTTTTGCTTTGCCGCTTTACTATTTTTATTGCATTTTACTGCATTACATATCATTGTGTTGGACTGTGCTGCGCTGTGCTATTTTTCTGTTTGGCAGGTTGGGAGGTTCTGAGTGATGAGCCCAATACCCAGGGTCGAGCATACACCTAGGTTTTAGCGTGGACAGGCGTGATGCTCCCGTGGTGTTGGCCACGTGCGGGTGATCACGATCCCTACAATCAGACGAGGTTCTATCCAGAGCTATCTGCTACTGTATGTTGATACAGGCCAATAGTTATTCTCTGGAGGAATTGTCGACTCTGATGACCATTCCCTAGGACTCAGCAACGGCACTCCTCCCGAGATGTGACAGTGGCAGACCACGTTTTATTGGTAAATCCATTGCACATTCTCGATCCGAGGACCCAATGCTGGGAACTTACTATAGGATTTCCTTTTGAAGTGAATCAGCGGAAGACCTCTTTGATTGGCGATAGCATTGTATCCTTCGGGCTGAATGTGCTATTGCTTCTCAAACCTCTGAAGCTGAGGATCTTTCATTTTTGTGAATCAGTTGAGGCCTCCTCGATTGGTGATGATGCCAAACCAGAAGTGGTGAACGTATCATCATTTCTCGACCTAAGAGCCCGGGATATTGAGGATCTTAGTACCCATATGTGAGAGGGATGGGTGTTTGCAGGTTTGCAGGTAACCGTGACCTTCAACCTACATGGTTTTCTGGTTCTATCACTATGGTGGTTTTTGTTCTGAGTTTTGGTACAGAGCCTTGATTTGTTTAGTCAGCACAGTGCAGCCGGTTTGTGTGGACACCTTGATCACATGCTCTGCATTGCATTCCTTTTTTTTCTGACATTCATGTTTGTGCATTTTCAGGTAGTATCTAGTCTTTGATTCCAGTCAGAGGGTATTCATAGGGATGGACACTAAGAGGGGTAAGAAGCACATCATCGTCTACAAGTTCCCGAAGATCACTCTTGGACCGTTGAACAGTTTGCAGAGTATAGCTGGTCCAGAAGTTTTAGGAGCCTTTGAAGATAAGTATGGTTGGATTTTATCCCTGGTTTGGAGTCTCAGTGAATATGAATACAATGGGTTACACACCTTGATGCAGTTTTATGATCCTTTCTTGAGGTGCTTTGTGATGCCAGATTATGTGTTGGTTCCTACCCTGGAAGAGTACTCCAACATTTTGAGGATTCCTGTCAAAGAAGGTGTTCCTTTCGGTGGTTCCCAAGGAGATTGTGATTTCCAAGCAGTGGCTGAGGCTCTTTATTTGAGCAGATCTACAGTGGAGGCTGACTTTTCTAAGAAGGGAAAATCTCGAGGCTATCACTTGGAGTACTTAGTGAAGAGGTCTTAAGAAGAAGAAAAGGAAAAGAGGTGGATGGCCTTCAATGCAATATTGGCGCTGTGTATATATGGCATTGTGTTATTCCCCAATGAGTCTGATTTTGACGATACGGATGCTATTCAGATATTTACAGCTCAGAATCTGGTGCCGACTTTGTTAGTTGATCTCCACTACGCTCTATACAACAGGAATGAGAAAAGATGAGGTGGGGTGGTTTGTTGTTGCGCATCTCTCTTTTACAAGTGGTTTGCCAAACGTTTTCCCCAATCTGGTGCTTTTGTTGATTCAAAGACTTCTTTAGAGTGGAGTAAGCGTCTGATGGACTTAGATGCTAAAGATATTCTTTGGATGGATAAGGGATTAGTGGGGACTAATATTTTGCATAGCTGTGGCAAGTATCCTAATGTACCCTTGGTCGAAAGAAAATGAGGTATTAACTACAACCTGTCTTTGGCCATCAGGCAGTTTGCATACGCTCTAAATGATCCTCCAGCTGGAAAAGATTTGGAAGAATCTTTGTATTTTCACATGACTGATGGTGTGGCTATTGCACAAGAAGCTTCTCAAGCTTGGCTCAGCAGACAAAAGATAGGTAAAACTGTTTTGGGTAAGCCCAATAATCAAGCTTTCGCTCCATATGTTGAATGGGTGAAGAAGAGGGTAGAAGAGTTCTATTTTCCTTTTGATCGGGCGCCTCCCTTATATCTAGAGATTGTGGAAGAAAGACTCACTGTACCATTCGAAGAATTCGACAAGCTGCATAAGTTGATATCTGATCTGAGGGTGGAAAACTCTAACATGAGTAGTCAACTTTAGAGTGCTCTATAGGACAACTTGGAGTTGAAATGGAAAGTTCAAGACATGACTACGCATCTAGAGAAAAAAGAGAAGGATTTTGCTGACAGGGCTCAACACTTCAAAAAGTTCAGTATGGCTGCTGAATCGTCAGTAAAAGCTAAGAGGAAAACCAAGAAGCTTTTGACTAAAGCAGAAGACAAGCTTGCCACGTATCAGGATATGTGGAAGTAGGCCAAGATTGAGAATGAAGAGCTGCAAGAAGAGCTTCAGGTAGTGAAAGCGAGGAAAGATCGTTACTTTGCCAAGTGGAAAGAAGCACAGAAAGAAATTGAAGAGCTCAAACTGCAAGCGGGAATCAAGAAGTCAAAGCACGAAGGCAACGATGTTGAAGAGTAGATTGCTAGGCTGAGTCAGGATGTCGAGAAGAGAAACAGGTTGATCAAGGGTTTGCTAGAAAGACCTACTCATCCAGATACTGTGAACCTTCTTGAGGAGATTGAATCTGGTTTATTTGGAATTGACTTGTAGTAATTCTGTTGTTTGTTTTTGTTGTGATTACCATCAGGATTGTTGACGGAATCACTTTTGATTGTATTGAACCTATTTGTATGACTTCTTATGCTATGATATTGCAACATTTGTCTCAATGGCTGTCAGTTGTTTGAAAGGGGTTATCCTTTGATTGATTCTGCAGTATTTTTGGATTCAGATTTATTTTCCGATGTTGTGTCCGATCCATTGCCCGGTTTCAAAGCTGGAATCAAAGAAGATTCGGCCTGGAAATGTTTAAATATGATTGTTTGCATCCTCATAATCATAAGCATTTTTGCATAACAGGTGTTCCGGATCGGATTTCTCATTCTGACTGGGTATTCTCTGCAGGATAGAGAACATAACTTCTTCCAACTACTCGATTCACCACAGTCAAGGTTCAGATATGGAACAACTCCGAGCAGAGGTGACTGAGATGAAAGCCCAACTGGGGTACTTTATGGTGGACATGCAAGCTTTGATTCAGGGCCAGAAAATCGTGAAGGAGGAGGTCAATCAAGTGAAGACCCAGATGAGTTTTGTTATGGAGGTTGTGAGAAATGTGCTCAGAAAGGATGGTAATCCCACACTTGAGGCTATAACAGAAGTTATCGTTCCACCCTTGCCTGTGGAACCTATTCCCAAGAGTGACGTGTCTCATGGATTTTCTGCACCACCTGGACTTCTGAAACTTACTCACCAGCAGTTACCTCTTGTTTCCCCAGACGGCCCCAAGGCTAGGAAATACCTACCAAAGTCGAAGAAAATTGACAGAATTTTTGATCCGCTTCCCATGCCTTATGCTCAACTGTTGAGGTATCTACTTCAACTCCAATTGGTTGAACTGCGGACGATAAATCGCCCTAGTGGAAAGCTCCCACTCAATTATGATGCAAGTGCCCATTGCGACTTTCACTCTGGTGCGACGGGGCACAATGTGGAAAATTGTAAAGCCTTTCATAATGTGGTCCAAGATCTGATTGATTCAAAGGCGATAGATTTTGCGTCGGGTGGCATAAGCATACAAAGTAATTTTACTCCTACTGCTGCACGCAATGCGAATTCCCCAGCATTCCCTCTTGAAGCGGCACAAGTCAAAGGCATATCTTGCAGTCTTTGGTCTCAAAATCCCCATATCAGCAACTAGTTCCCGATCTTAGGCCAAGTTTGAAAAGAAAAGTGATGGGAAAAGAGGAGTACCCAAATCAGTATCAGCGGCAAATTTGCTCCCAGAGGAGATATCAAAGACCCAAAAAGCCTAAGAGGATATTTGATCCTATTCTTATTCCTTACAGTCAGTTGTTGGCTCGCTTGCACAAGAGTTTGCTGATTCGGCTGAGGAATGCCATGCCAGTGTCATACCCTATTCCTTCGGACTATGACATGAACGCTAGTTGTGAGTTCCATTCAGGAACATTTGGGCATACACTTGATAATTGTATTGTGTTCCAGCACAAGGTGCAGGATTTGATTGACTCGAAGGTCATCACCCCAGACGGTACCCCACAAGGTAAAGATTCTGTATCATAGTGAGCACTCGAGACTACAAAGACATCATCAGAAGCAATAAGTCCAGACGGAGTCAAGCCTCCTCAACAAGGACAATCATTTAGTTTCTTTGCTGCATTTTCATACGTAGCCTTTATTTGTTTGTTCAGCCATTGTTTGCATGTTAAAACTTGTTTGTATTTGGTTTGATGATTTTAATGCAATGGATATGTTTTCTTGAATAATTTCATTTGTGTTCACTCATTTAATGCTAATGGGCACTACAATACCAATTTTCTTGCTTAAACTCTATGAGGGAGGATGATGAGGTAAAAACGCAAAAATCTCTAATTGTGTGCTTTTGAACAGAACCCTGTTGAGGATGTACAGGCATTGTTTCAAATTCCCAATCACTGGAGATATAAGGGAGATAGACCCTCGTTAACCCCTTTAAGCCTTGAAGTAGGAGTTTCTTTCATACGAAAAACCCTCACATTTAACCCAGGGGCGGGGTAGGCGTCAGTTAATTTGACCGAGAGTTCAAACCTCAAAAGGAGTGTGCATCTGAGGATCCATTACCATCTATTCAACCATCAAGAGGTCAAGAGATGTGAAACCACAATGGTTATCCATCAACAATCAAAGAGTGAGGCAGTCACAACTATTTCAACAAAGTCAGTCAATAAGTGTCACACGACGTGTTCAAGAAAAAAAAGAGAAAAAAAAATGAATGAAAAAGCCCGCTAAGTTGAAACTTGAAAACAAGCAACTTAGGCAAAAGTTAGGGCATCCCGCTGGACTTCAAAATCAAAGATTCAAAAGAATCTGTCCAGGCAAAAGTTAGGGATAAGCAAAAGAATGCGATAGCGAAAAACAAAGAGATTACAAAACAAAATCCTCGAGCAAGAACAAAGTCGTGTGACTACGAGCAAAAGGACAAAAGGGGTGATTGTTACTCCAAAACCTCATTAGGTATCAAACCATCAGTGCATGGATTCCTTAAAGATCACAAAATCTTTTTGAGAGATGAGCGCTTGTGCAAATTAGTTGGATGTAGGAATGGAGAACATCACGAAGAGTGGGTGGGTACCAACAAACTTTGAGACATAAACCATTTTTCTCAAAACCGTGAACCAGGCCACGCTACAACCCTCAAAAGTCCTAATTGAAACAGGGTTATTTCAAAAGCATACTACCAAGAGATAGCGTTCCTGACTCCTATGAGTTGTGCTAAAAGATCTTTGTTGGTGTTGCATGTGCATCGCATTCTTTCATTCAAAAATCAATGTCGTATCCTAACCCGTGATTCGCTCACAAAGGGTTTGCGACATCTTTGCAGTACGACTTCATGATTAACATGTGTGTTGCATTAGAATTTTCATTCTCAGAACAAAAAATTTTCTGCTTGCATACATTTGTTTGACATCAAAAGAAGTTTACATATGGAAATTCAGTCCAGAAGCTTAATCTTGCCGAGTTGAGAATCCTGAAACTCCCAAAGGGCAGCCACATCCAATGGTACTTCCTTAGGAAACTTTGTTGAGTGTGGTCTTTCTCAACAAGTTGTGTTAAGACGTAGCCGAGCTGGGGCAGTCACGTCGAATCATCTCTTTAAGGTGTAGCCAATCTGAGCCAATCACGTCAAAAAAATCTCTTCAAAGTTCAGAAAACTGGGGCAATTACTTCAAGTTTCCTCTGTAGCCCACACAGTCTGGGGCAGTTACGTCGAGATCTGACGAATCTCTCCAAGAGTTTGAAGACATTGAGGCATTTTGGATGTCAAGTCTTCTGTAAAATCCTCGTGAGATAATTTCTTTTGGCGGACCATGCTGGTCTGGGGCAAGTGAAGAAAAATTATTGGTCACGCATATGCAGTTAATCAGCCAAAAGGTTTGAAACAAAGGGGCATTCCAACCCAAGGCATTTGTGGTCCCCGTCTTCAGTAGGCTTCATTAATAATGTTCCCAGCAAGAGACGTATCGAAACCTTTCTCCCAATAAGTGGTGGTTCAGCATTAGATTTTCTCAGTTGCAGAAGTCATATCCTGGGGCACGTGTGCGTATTCTTTTGTTGCAGGTAACAGATTCAGATGATTTCAAGCACAAGACGGGTAATCACTTATTCCCACACAGGAGACTGGGGCAATCATATCCAGGGAAGGGTTCACTTGTCACCCTTTTGTCACAACATTTACTGATTGAGTCCATCATTCGATCGATGGTCGTTCACGACGTCTCGATATCAGTGAATTGAGTTCAACTGGGTATAGTTGTATCTTATTAAGTCGATTCTCTCGTTCAGTACTTCTAACAGTTACAAGCTTTTCTGTTTCGATAACGGTTGCGAATCCCCAGTAGAGTTGCTTCGCAGACACCAAAGTTGATGGTTAATCCCCAGTGAAGTCGTCAGGAGTTTGAAGATGCTTAATCTCCTGTAAAATCCTCTTATGACGTTTCTTCAGGTAAGTCTTGTATCATGGAGCAGGAGGCAAGTTGTTGACCTTCCCAAGCATGGGGCATTTTGATTTTCCCTAGCAGGAGATGTTCCAGATCTATTATCCCTAGTAGAGTTTGAGGACATTTGGTCTTCTGTAAAATCCTCTCAAAAGGCATTCCCCAGCACGGGACGCTTTAAAGCGGTTTTCTCCAGCAGAGTTGGTTATAAACTCATTATCCCCAACGGAGTCATCAAATGGAAAGTTCGCCTAACATGGGGCATTATAGCACTTATCTTAGGCTCAACAGTCTTATGCCTTAGCAGATTACTGTGGAGTTGTTTTGGGTTTCCCCAGCAGATCTAAGGACCCTCCCCCAGCATGTTGCAACAAAACATCTTCTAACCAGGATTCGCTTATTCCCGACAGAGTAGCCTTGATTCCCAGCAAGATCGTATCTCTGGTAATGGTATCCCCATAGAGTTCAGCATTGAATCTTGTCAACTATACTCCCCAGCTGAGTTGTTGTTTTGACCCCACAGAGTCTTATTGATCAACAAAATCTATTCCTCAGCAGAGTGATAGTTTATTCTTGCCCCAGCCAGGTTAGAAGCTTGATTCTCCCCGCAAAGGATCTCGGGTTTGATAGATCCTCAAGCAAAGTTTTAATGACGTTTCTTCTCTAGTAGGATGTCATTAAAAATCTTCTCATCCCCAGCGGAGTTGCCGTGACCAGAATTCATCCCCAAACAGATGAAGTAATTCCTGGCAGAATCATCACTCCCCATATTCCAAAGTCCAATTTATTTTTAGCAAACTAGATAATTCGAAGCAGACGGATTGTTCATTCATTCTCCAGCCCAGATACCATCCTTTCAGGAGTCTCTAAAGTCAAATCATTGATCATTGTTCCTCAGCAGAGTCAGCAGAGATGTCTGACACGTATGCAGAAAGTAGTCCAGTATTGGAATTCTTAAAGTCCAACCGTAGATTGGCAAAAGGTCCATCCAAGGGTGGCAAATTCTTAAAGTCCAACCGTAGATTGGAAAAAGGTCCATCCAAGGGTGGCAAATTCTTAAAGTCCAACCGTAGATTGGCAAAAGGTCCATCCAAGGGTGGAAAATTCTTAAAGTCCAACCGTAGATTGGCAAAAGGTCCATCCAAGGGTGGCAAATTCTTAAAGTCCAACCGTAGATTGGCAAAAGGTCCATCCAAGGGTGGAAAATTCGTAAAGTCCAACCGTAGCTTGGCAAAAGTCCACCCGTAGTGTGGCAAGTCAGTAGTCGTCTGACTCCCTTTAAAAGACCGCAACTAAGTCCAACTGTAGATTGACGAAAGACCATCCAAGGGTGGCAAAGCAAGGCTAAGTCCAACCGTAGATTGGTGAAAGACCATCCAAGGGTGGCAAAGCAAGGCAAAGTCCAACCGTAGATTGACAAAAGTCCACTCACAGTGTGGCATCTCAGCTGCAAAGTCCAACCATAGCTTGGCAAAAGTCCACCCGTAGTGTGGTAGGTCAGTAGTCTTCTGACTCCATTAAAAAAAGACAGTCCACCAGTAGTGTGGCAAGCCAGTAGTCGTCATGCGTTGTACAAAAGACATTGCTAAGGTCCACCCGTAGTGTGGAAAACCAGTAGTCATCTGGCGTTGTACAAAAGACATTGCTAAGGTCCACCCATAGTGTGGCAAGCCCATAGTCGTCTGGCGTTGTACAAAAGACATTGCTAAAGTCCACCCGTAGTGTGGCAAGCCAGTAGTCGTCTGGCGTTGTACAAAAGACGTTGTTAAGGTCCACCCGTAGTGTGGCAGGCCAGTAGTCGTCTGGCGTTGTTTAAAAGACATCTTTCCAGTGGTTTTATTCATCACCAAGGTTTTATTCAATCAGAGTTTGTCTGTTTGGGTTTATATCCCTTTTCTTCTTCCCTGCAGAGTGCAAATTTTTGGGTTATTTCTGGTATTCAATCCCTCCATACCTTGAAAGTCTGACAGCAATTGATGTCATCCGTTCAGGTCTACAGTGATTGAATAAGGGCAGTTATAATACCCCAAAATTTGCCCTCTTTTTTCTTCATATCTTTTAGCATGAGCTTTCATTGCATTGCATTGCATTCAAGCATAGAAAAATAAAACATCAAGCATTTAGCATTACATCTTGCATAAGGGCATGTGATCAGGTGATCCTCTAAGGTGTTGATCACCCAAAGCTAAAGAAGAAGACCAAGTGTTTCTCATAAGCCACAAGGATCTCTTACATCATGTATCGTCTCCATTTGATCTCACAAGTCATGGGAAGAGGAGAATTCATCAAGAAGATTGGACAGTGCATGATCTCCTACACAAGGCAGTCAAAAGTTGGGATCTGAGCCCCATATGGGAAAGATCTTTGAGTTTTTATCATCTCCAAAGGACATATCTCATCATTGTTTGAGAGGATGCACATCATATGCAGAGGAATTGGGATTTGGAGGATGTGTTATTTCCTCCTAACCAGAGGGTGCCCAAATTAGGGTTTGACCTAAAATCAGTTTATTTCTGATTTTTTGGGTAAGACTTGATCTCACGGTATTCCTTATGTTCTTAAGTGTTCATGGATGGAATCTTGATCATTGGTTCTCTGGGGAAGATGTTCAATGGATCAGTTACTTGTGAAATAAGCAAAAGTCAACAGTTCAGGAGGAGAAAGTCATATGTGGAATTTTGAGGTTCTTTTCATGGTTTTCAAGGTCTCACATCCTCATATGGTCTTCAAGGGTCAAGTTTCACATCATTCATCAAGAATCAAGAGTTTGTGCAAAAGTTACTAAATTTGGAAAATGACCTATAATGAGAACTTTCCATTATTGGCAATTTTTCCACCACATTCAACTTGACTTTTCATCATCAAGGAAGCTCCAAATGAATTTTCCTCCAACATGAAAGTCGAATATCTTTCTCTCCCATTTCCAAAAAGTACTAGAACATCTCCACATCATTTGTGGAACTCGAGTTATGGCCAAAACAATGCAAGGTGCATTTTGAGGTTTTCATATGGTTCCATTTTTCCACCTTTGGCATTTTGGCACAAATGGACTTGTATTTGATTTTATTGGTTCATTTTATATTACAACATCAAAATACAAGTCAAGAGGATCATTTTTTGGCCTTTGAATCAATTCATTCCATGACTTATTTCTCATTATTTTCACAAAATTCAATAATGCAAATTGATTCAAAACTCACCAACCAAGACATTTCAAGGCCCAATTCCATTTCATTTGTGATCAGCATGGAAAGTGAGAGTGGTTTATCATGAGAGGCAAGACTTAGCACGCATGGTTTAGTGGTTTAAACACAAAGTGCAAAATTGCAAATTCATCCAAATCCCACTAATCAAAGGATTAATCACTTGCTAATGACCATCAGTGGACTAATGGAGAGTATATAACCTAACTCATGCCTCCAAAATTAGGTCATGCATTCTCATTTGCTCAGAATTTCAAAATTCACTCTCACTTTCTCTCCTTCTAACCTCTCATTCCATGAGGGTTTTTGAAAATCTCTTGGCATATTCTTGATCAGTGAGTTGAAAGGAGCACGAATAATCCATTATTTTAAGCTGAAAGTGAGGTTTTCATCAAGTTCGGTTCAAGAGGATCCAAGTTCAAAACTCAAGATCCAGACCATATTCACGCTCTAATTGCATTTATTTTGCAATTAGAGGTTCCTAAGGCTAGATCTGCAGCTTATCTCTAGTTTTCTAGGAGTATTTTAAGCTCTTCGAGATCTCAGGTTAGTGAACTTTTCATGCTCTTAGAACTTGAATTTTAAGTGTGCATAATGATCTATGAGTTTCACTGAGCATGATGATATGTTTTGTTTGAATTTTGGATGTGTAGATTGTGTGCATTTTTAGATTTAAGTTTTGGATCTAAAACTTCTTTCGTTTGATTTGCTTTGTGTGGTGATTGTTTGTGGAAATGGATGTGATATTATTGATCCTTGTTGAATTCTGGTTGGAATAGTGTGTTTGTTAAATTTTCTGGAAAAGTTTTCGTTGCAGCTCACCGGAGAGGGTGACCGGAGCCCTAACTCCGGCGACTGGTTCAATTTTCCGGCCAGCCAAGGTTTGGAGGAAGAAGACACAATCCAGCCGTCCATTTGCTTGATGCAACGTTCCTCAGCTTGCCACCTCATTTAAAATTATGTTTTATTTTATGGTTTATGTGTGTGCCATCCCATGTTTATTAATTTGTGCCTTTAATCACAGCCTCTTATCTTAATTAGTATTTGAATTGTTTGACTGATGTGGTGCGTAGGATAGATCATGTGGTAGATTTGATGCCAACACATTAAAAATGACATGTGTTGCTCACGTCAATTCCATGGTGTGCTAAGTAATTGTGTGTGCGCGTGTGTTTGTTAATTATGGTGTGCGTGTGAATCTGAGCCCTAGATCATGATTGCTTTTTGGTTATGTTGACTTGTTGTGGAGCGTGAGATTAATCCATTGGTTGATATTGAATCTAAACGTTTGAATGAATTCCATGAGATCATTGACTTCGCTAGTGGACTTTGGCCTTAGGCCTTGCTATTTAAACCCTCTCCTTAGGCCCATTTATCATTTCCAACGTGATTTCTTTGCTGTTTGCACCCTGCTTGTTCTTTTATTTCTTTTTATTTCATTTAATTGTTGCATTTGCATTTTATTTTTTAAAATCATTTAATGCATCCAAAAATCATAAAAATAAAATCATGAAGTTTGTTTTTAGTTTTTTAAATTTTTCCAAATTTTATTTTCTTATTTTTATTTTATTTTTGGTGTTTTAATTAATTGTTTAATTGTTTTTCTTTTTGAATTGCCTCACATGTGCATACTTCAACTTGTAGAATTTATTTCTCATCATCTATACATGATTTTCAATTCATTATTTTTGAATTTGTTAGATAACATTCTGAAGTGCATAAAAACATTTTTTTTTATTTTTAAACTTTTTCATATTGCATTTTGGTCCCTCTCTTTTGCATATTGAATCATGGTGCTTACTTAATCTTTGCTTAATTGTTTGAATTGCTTAACTTGTGAATTTTTGTGAGATCTTTTGGCATGTGATTGTCTTCTGACCTAAATCATTTGAGTTTTAATTTCACAGTTGTTGAATGTCATATGATGTATGTTTGCTTATTTGTGCTTAAGTGACTTGTGCACGATCATCTCTTGACATCTCTTTACACAAGTTGACTTGCCATGCTTAATTGATTGAGTTCCTTTGCGATTATTTGAATGAGCTTTTGATATGATGTTTACCCCTGGTTGAGGTCCTTTGAGACTAAATTTTGCAATTTGTGGATCATGTTTGAGTATGCTTAAGTGTTGGAACTTTGTCCTCTTTTTGTAGTTTACTTTGGTGCATGTTTTGAAGTTGTTGATTGATGTTTGAACTTGTATGACTTGAGTTTGGTTTTGATATAACATTGATGTATATGCTACTGACTCTTGAGTTCCATACTTGGTTTTCATGTTACTTGAGCATAGTTGGATGCATTTGGTTTGAATTGTATGATGAATATCATTACCTTTCCTTTTGTAAACTTCTTTGGATCATAATGCTTCATGTTTTGAATCACTTTTGCACACATGAATTGTTGATGATAATATGATATTGGTTCTGACTTGTCTTCATCTTCATCTTGCCTTTCTCATTTCATTTTGATATGAAGTCCATGTATGCTTAATTGTGCATTTCATACAAGTATGCTTGCATTCTTTCATGTTTATCTTCGCTTGCTTACTTGAATTGTTTTGCATTGATCTTTGAAACATGTTTGATGATTTGAGTTAGACATTTATGATATGATGTGCTTGCTGCCACTTATTGTATCTCAACTCTCTTCTTCTTCTTCTCTTTTCTTCTCTTTCACTCTTTCTCATCCCATGAATCTCAAGACTTGTTCAAGTCTTGGATTCTTTCCCTTTAGAGCTACCTAGTCCAACTTAATTTTTGATTAAGCTTGGAGTAGGATTAGCGTTAGGTTTTAGGTAGTCTTTTCTCCTAAACCTCACTAACCATAGGACATCCATGCATGATAACATTAGGACTCTTAGTCTCCCTTTAGAGTTTCCTTCAGGTTTTCTCTCTTCTCATCTCAAAATAAAAGTAAAAAAACACTTAATAAAGGTTAACGTGTATTGCGCTTGAGTCTTCTATGTGGGAAGTGGGGAACGAGGGGCTTCCTCTCATTCTTCTAGGATACCTAGTGTACGTCCTATTGGGGACGATGCGCGAAGTATTCGTTCCTGTATTTAAGACTTTGGTTCAATGCAAGTTACAAATAACTATAAAAAGACACTTCTTGTTTAAAAAACTTCAAACCAACAATAACGTCTTTCCTTCGGGAATTCTTTTCTCATCTCACTCACTCTCAACGTACGAACGTGCTCCTACTCGTTCTCCTGTAAGATGGTAACGCACTCGGTCCAGCGAGCCTGCAACACCTGAGCTAGAACGTTAGACGTTCCCTAAAAACACAAACTAAGCGTCCCTAGTGAGGGGAACTACGTCGCTCTGATTCTCATGTTCCCGATGAGATACGTAGGCAGTGGGGTAGGGCCCATTCGAGCACTTCTTTTATTTTCCCTACATTTGTTTCTTCGTTCTTTTCCGTTCCTGATCCTTTCCCTTTCCAGTAGTAGTGGAGCTCCAGATGACGACGCCCTTTGATCGAGACTAGCAAGCGTGGATCCCATCGGGTACGATGGACGCATGGGGGTGCTAATACCTTCCCTGCGCGTAACCGACTACTGAACCCAGTTTCTCTTGGTCGCAAGACCATGCTTTTCCTTTCCTTCAGGTTTATGCGATGTTTCCTTTCCCTCTCGTGGGATAAATACACATTGCTGGAGACTCTGTTTCGGTGCCACTTTTGCGTTTGTACTTGGATGAAAATCCCGGGAGCGACATTGGATCCATCTGAGATCCAACTGTTCCTGTAGAGCTGCTTGCACCACAGAACATCCCCGATTATTTTTAGAGAAGATATCACACTGGTGATAATTATGAGGTGGCACATGGCTGTATCCACTCTCTCTACAATTCATCTTGACCAAGGTTGCCCTTAATAAGAGTACATCTTGAATTTGATAGTTGTTGTTAGACTCTCCTTCTATCAAATTTACCGCAGCTTTCTCGTGTTGAGGCAGCGGGTTCGTGAGAACATTCAGATTCGTATCTTTGAAAGATAAGACCCCGCTGCTAACAAGTTTTTTCACATCGGATTTGAAACTGAGACAGCTTTCTATGTTATGCCCTGGCCCTCCTTGATGGTAAGGGCAAGTCTGATCCACTTTGAACCAAAAAGGCGGATTCTTCGGTACTGTAAGAAGAGACTTGGTTTGGACGTGCCCCTTGACCAGCAATAATGGAAACAGTTCTGTGTACAACACAGGTATAGGATCAAACTCTGGAGGTTGCGTTGTACGGTTGTTGTTGTACGGAGGACGAGCCTGCTGAAGAGGCTGTTGTGTCCTTTGCTGATATTGTTGTTGAATCGGTTAACTTTGTGCAACCTGAGGTATCGGGACTTATACAATACACTGAGGCCCAAAAGGTTTCGGTTGTCAAGAAGGGTTGGGTCTTACACTCTATTAGAGACCCAAAGAGTTTTAAGGAAAAGAAATGGGGCTTATAACACGAGGGTCGGCCCATATGATTTGTCTTGAACTGGCGACCGCACCGAGGTTTTTCTTTTAACGCAGAGGGACTTATACAATTTCTGAGGCCCAAAAATGGTTTGTTTAAAAGGGGATAGGGTCTTACACTCTATTAGAGGCCCAATGATTTTTAAAAAGTTTGATGAAGGTTGAATTAATCAAAACCCTAATTTGTTTTCAAAATGTATTTTAATTGAATAAAAATTCAATTAAAATGATCAAAATTGTTAAACATGTTTGGAAACAAATTGTGATCTTGGATTTCAAAAATCATGTTTCTATCCATAAAATGATTGGAAATCACTAAAATTTGAAAACTCAAGAGGGAGAAAATATTTTGAATGTCAAAAATCAATTAAAATATTAATTATTTACAAAAATATCAAGTATATGAAATATATAATATTTTTGGGATTTTTTCCTAAAATAAAATATTTTAACATTTTTGTGAATTATTGAAAAAAGAATCAACTCAAAATCATTAAAACTCATAGAGAAATTAATTTTTGAATCAATTAAATAAAATCACAAAATTCAAATATTCAAATATTCAAAAAATGGCACCAAGAACATGGCAAGAACACACGTCACCCTCTATTTCTGCAGATTTGCGTTTTCTCTCCAATCTCACTGAATACTTGATGAAATCATACAAACCACATACCAATCTGCTCGTTTTTACCCCACGATCATGTATATGGCCTTTAATTTCATTTATTTTAAGAATGGAATAAGAAATCAAAGAGAAACCTCAAGAACCCTAAAATTTGCATGAAGGCTCATAAATTCCATACACGATTCAAATAAAGCAATTGATTGAGGGTAAACATTCTATGCCTGATTATGAACATATGGCCAAATTATTGTGCAGCAAAATATGCATGGATCATAGAGTTAGAAGAGCTTATGCTTACCTCTTGCAACTGGTGATCGTGTTTTGTGTTAGAGGTGTTACATCTAGGTTCCAATGATGTGGATAGGTTCCCTAGGTGCCAAGTGATGTGCCTAAGTGCTTGGAATGGTTTGAAAGAAGCTGGAGCTGAAAATGGTATCCCAACTGCAACTTGGTTAAAACCTTGAGCAGTTGGTTGGTGATTCTGAGAAATCAGTGTTCCAGATGTTGTTTAAGTGTTTGGATCCCTTCTATATGATGTTTATGAGGTGTGTGTGGGATTGGTTTGGTTGGAATAGCTCTCAAACTCAAAACCCAATAGTGACTTACTTTGGAAGGAAATTTTGGAGTGAAGGAAGAGATTTTGAGGAAAACATCTGTTTGATGGCTTTGGTATACTCAAACTGATCACAAATGATGTCTATTTATAGTGCAACAAGTTTGTTTTGCAAGCATTAGTGAATGGAAACTACTGGTTCCCTTGGTCTTGGATAAGTCTTGACTAAATTTAGTTGGAAATGGCTCAATCCATGCCACCTTGGTGCATCCATTAAATGCTCCAAACCAAAATTGGAGTCTTGTCCCTCTTTTAAGCATTTATAGGTTTGGCATGCTACTTTTGGTTCCAAGGACTTGGGAGGCTAATAGATCAGGGTCTGTCCCTCCATGGTCTCCTCCTAAGGTTTTCAGATGGATAAGTGTGTTTGTCATTTGCAAAAACTTGGCAATCGAGCAAAATGCACAAATCTGCCTTGCTTTGACAAAATTCAGCAAGGCATATTGCCATTGCCATATCTCATGGCCCAAGTGGAATTTGATGGAGTTCTTGGCCATTTTGGAAAGCCCTCATACGATACAACAACTATTTGATCATAGTTGGTTTTGATACTTTTTGGATCCATGTGAAAAATGCCCCTACATTTGGAAAAACGTGAAGGCGGATTCTGACTTAGTGAAAATTTCACTAAGTGTTGGAAAAAAGTGACATTTTAACTTTTTGTGATTTTGACCATTCCATAACTTAAAATCCATGAGGAATTGGAATGAGTTGTGTTTGAATATTTTGTAGAGGGCCATGAGAGCTACAAATCTAGCTTTGAATGGGGAAAATGGCCTTGTGGTTTAGGAGTTATGATCCTCCAAAGTGGGTACCCTAGCCACTTTGTTCCATAACTTAGAAAATTTCTAAGTTTTTTATGGTTACCCCTTTTACAAGTTATCCCATTTTTCTTGATTTTTCTTGATGAATGATGATTCCAACCACACATTAACATCATTTTAGGGGTCAAAGAACCATAATTGTGAAAAATCTCAAAAAGTCAAAGTTGACTTTTATGCATAGTTGACTTTTTATCAGATGAATTCCAAACTGTGCGATCCTCTATGAAATCAAGTCCTTGACCTAAATCAAACTTGATAGACATGTTCCATGGGTGTTATAGGGTGAATTGAATCATGTCCCAAGGTTTGGGAGCATGCCTGAGTCAAAAGTCAATAGTACAGTTGACTGATCAAGCTTCTTGGATCAATCCATTGTTGCAAATGGATCAATGTAGTGTATTAGGGACCATCAAATCATCTCTTGAGGTCTTGGCTCATGTTTTGTCCCAAAAGTCAATTTAGGGGTGAATTAGGTAAAGAAACCCTAATTCCTGAATTTTTATGAATGCATCCCGTGAGGCTAAATGGACTTGATGATTGGGTTTATGAGGTCCCTTAGAGTATTTTAGATTGTTATTTGAAGCCTTGGCTCATGCCCAGAGGAAAATTTCCATCTGGAGGCCCTGGTCGACCAAAACCCTAATTTGGTGACACCGGCGATCTTGAGGCTTAATCCACATGGAATGTTGCATCCTTGTGCTTTATTCCTTGATGTTGGAGTCCTCTTGATCCACTATGGATGTTTAAGAGGTTTAGACAAGCTGAATATCATGTCATTCCTTGATTGATCCTTTGTCTAAGAGCTTTGAGAGGGCTTGAAACCCTAAGTTTGATTGTAGTGAATGCTCACCCACCTTTGGGGAGACTAATGAGGTATGATGGTTCATCCATATTGTGATGATGATTTGCACAATGATGGGGAATCTTAGCGGTCAAAATTTGGGGTATGACAGGGTTGTCGTTCCTTTGCCAAGTGAAAGGAGCGAGCAAATTCCTCTGGTCATCTTGATTCTCCACAGCATGTTGCTCTAAAATATCAATCAAAGCATCCTTCTCTTTGAACAGTTGTTGTATTTTCTTGCACTCCACATTAAGAATACGCTACTTGTTCCACCAAGTCCTCTTCTCCTGCTGAACTTTGCTGAGAGTAACCTAAAGTTTTTCCGTCTCAGACATAAAATAAAGGGCAGAGTCCCTTAATGGAAGAACTTCCTAGCGAGGGTAAGGCATCCTCAGCTTGAGAGCTCTAGTTTGTACCCAGTGGAGATAAGGCTCCACAGAGACACAATCTGGTTTTCCTAGAGACTCTCTTCCTTTCCTATGAACGTGTTTCTAGGCATGCACTATTTCTGTCTTTAGTGGCCTGTCATTTTCCCCTTCCTTGAAGAAAAGACCTTCCAGATGAGCATTACGCGGGATATGCCTCATCGGGTATCCAAATTGACGGTGAACTAAAACTGGATGATAATTGATTCCTCCCTTAGTTCCTATAAGAGGTATATTTGGGAAATTTCCACAACGGTCATTGATTCTGATCCCGTCATAGATTCGATTGTGCCAACCGATGTCAGAGCTGGTACGAGACATGATTCACTACGACCAACATAAAGTATTCTTCTGATCCCAAAATACCGCAGACTTGGGCAAATGGGAAGTGAACCATTTGTATAGTAGGGGTACACAACATGTGATCTTTCCTCTGCTATACAAATTCCTTAAGTGTACCGAATGGTAAGCATCTGCGAGCAGAGTTGTTACAGGATTTTCAATAAGGAAAATCTTAATGACGTTGCTATCCACGAAGTTATCAATGTTGGGAAACAAAAATAACCCGTAAGTGAGCAAAACAAAGATGCTTTCGAAAGCGTCCACGTTCCCTATACTAGCAAAGTATAAGGCTTTCTTTGTCAAGAACTGGGCTGGAAAACCCTGGATTCCACCCTTAGTGATCATGTGAGTCCTGACTTCTGACTCATCCAAAAAGATTGCTCTTGCAATGGTTTAATCCTTTGGAATCTCTTCCAGTCCAGAAAAGGGAGCTTGATCAGTAACATGTAAATCGGTCAGGATAGAGTACTCCTCTAGTGTTGGTGCAAGCTGATAATCCGGGAAGGTGAAACAGTGATAGACCGAATCATAGAGCTGGATTAGTGTCGACAAGATTCCTTCAATTATGTGGACCCTTAATAGAGATAGCAGTCCTCTATACTTGGCTCTGAAAGCCTCGTGGTTGGTTATCATCCTCGCCAGACCTCTTAAATTCTCTAGTTTTGGAACCTTGAAGGTGTACTTATGAGTTTTCCTTCTACTGAAATCCATTAGCGCAATCTCCTTTCTCTGACATTTGCAATCACTGTCTTAGTTTAATTTGAAAAAGAGAGACTAGAAGAGAAGATTTTTTTCTTTTTTTTTGTTTTTTAAATGAATGTATGAATTCAGTACACAAAAACATAGAAAAAACATGGGGTCAAAGGGTCGGTGTCATGAAGTCAAGGCTCTACCCCCCCAAAGGTTTATACTGGTATTTTTTGTACCTGTCCACAAAATCATTGACCCCTCTTGGAATAACAACAGCAAGCAGATCGCTAGCGAGCTGATGTATCCTAGAGTGATCTCAGATGATGGTAGTGTCGCGTGACAACTATTTACGATAGCTTCCGCACTACAAAATGGTTTAAGCCTACTAAAAACCTCAGCTTCTCAGATAACCCAGTCGTCCTCACTACTTTCAACAACCGAAGTCGTATAGGCAATGTATCTGCTAAGGGAGTCTCCACTGAGTTTGATGGTCGATCGAGGACTCTTAACTGGGATTCACTCCCCGCAAGATTACCCGCATTGCCATCACCTATCTTAGGTGTATACTCAATCTTTCCACACGCTGCATCACAAGCATTCCCATTAGCAGAAAAATAAACACAAATATCAATTAGGAAAAGCAATATATATATTTGTCCTAATGTCCTATACTTTTAAGAGCTATGAATCCTATGTTCCTGACAGGTGATTAACTCAACAAGAGAGTCTTTTATACTCAACAAGAGAGTGTTTTGCTGTCTCGTGCGAAGCTCGAGATAGAGGCTAAATGGGGATTGACTAACCGAGAGAGTCCTTATACTCAACAAGAGAGTGATTTATATGTGTCTTGTATGAAGCCCAAGACGGAAGCTAAAAGTTTGACTCAACAAGAGAGTCTTTTATACTCAACAAGAGAGTGTTTTATATCTCGTTGTAGCGAGCGATTTTGGACATGGGTCTTAAGCACTGTCGCTCTGGGGTACTACAGGTCGATTCATTTTTTATCCTATTGAAGCTGATGAAGGAAGGGGAATGGATTTCTCCAACTAACCCTGCTTGCATACTGAGTTTAAACAGCGGTCTGTTAGGTTACGGATGCTATATGGTAATGGGGCCTCTTTCTTCTTACTTTGTTAAGACTGAAAATACCGGGACTGTTTATGGGGAATTTGTTAGGATACTGCGCCAGATTGGGTGGAGGTAGGGGACTTTATTTTTTTTTTATTACTGTGCTCGCTAAGATTTCTCTTTCAATCTTATGCCTACGTATTCCCGTTTATCAAAACAGGGAAATCAGAGCGATCGTAGTTCCTCCTATTCTATGGGAGGAAATGGTGTTTTGGTGTCTTGTTCAAAGCCCAAGATGTGAAGATGAAGGGTCTATTTGTATCTTGTTCGAAGCCCAAGATATGAAGCTAAAGGGTTTTGACTTTAGAGAGAATTTGTCATCTCTAAGGGGGAATGTTTGGTTTGTTTGTCACAACTGTTGCGTGACTGGTTATAAAAGAGAATTACTTTAACTGGGATATGTGAATCCAGCAATGCCATGATTTCCTTTATGGCAGTTTTTAACCTAAAGGAGAAAACTTTAACTCAGTTTAGAGCAATGCCATCTTTCCTTAGGAATTTCTCATGCTAAAAGAGGGACAGTGGCGTGGATGTAAATAATCCAGAGGCTTGCCGCTTACAGTAATTAGATGGGGAAAAGGGAGTTGTTGATGTTTGTATACTGTGAACGAGGCACAAATTTGATGCTAAAAGGTTGATTGGATCAACCGGGGTTTTCTTATACAAAGCCTAAGAGGAGGCTATTGACCCAACAAGAGGGTTCTTTTATGTGTCTCGTACGAAGCCCGAGAGAGAGGCTAAAAGGGATGACTCACCAAGAGAGTGCTTTTGTATATGTCTTGTACGAAGCCCAAGACGGAGGCTAAAGGTGTTTGACACAACAAAAGAGTCTTTGTACCTCGTACGAACCCCAAGATGGAGGCTGAAAATGTTTGACTCAACAAGAGGGTCTTTTATACTCAACAAGAGAGTGTTCTTGTATCTCGTACAAAGCCTGAGATGGAGGCTAAAAGGCTTGACTCAATAAAAGAGTCTTTTATACTCAACAAGAGAGTGTTTTGGTATCTCGTACGAAGCCCGAGACAGAGGCTAAAGGCTTGACTCAACAAGAGAGTCTTTTATACTCAACAAGAGAGTGTTTTTGTATCTCGTATGAAGCCCGAGAGGGAGGCTAAAAGTGACTGTTTCAGTTGAGTGATAGGTCCAGTATGTTGGTTAAAAGAGAAAATCAGTTCTTATATGAGTAATGTTGCACTTATGGATTTGATCTGAGGATCGGGTTTATTTCCTGTTCTCTAAGGAAACGAGGAATCCAAAGGGGCTTTAGACTGTTCGAGTCTATGGGTTTTATCTTTTGTACTATGCTTAAGGAACAGTAGTAGTACGATCTAGACTCTTTGAAAGACTATTCTATTAAGATGACTAATTTTTGTTCCTATACCTCTAGGAGGTCGTCGGGACAATTTGTATAATGCCTAAGAGAAGGCGAGAATAACTTTTAAGAAGCCGAGGGACAATTTGTACGAAGCCCAAGAGGAGGCTATCTTCCCAGAGGAAGATTCTTTATACGAAGCCTAAGAGGAGGCTGTGAAAACTTCTAAGAAGCCGATGGGTCCTTGTACAACGCCCAAGAGGAGGCGAGGATGCTTTTAGGAAGCCTGTGGGTCCTTGCACTAAGCCCAAGAGGAGGCTGATGAACAGTTCCAGAAGGGGTTTCACTTGGAACATTGGCCTTCTGTATATGAACTGTTCAAGGGGGAGATTCCTTAGATCTAGTAGTCTAAAATTGATGTAAGAAGACGAGGTTTTGTCTAGTTCTAGACATAATTGCCGGGGAAATTCTAAATATCTATACTAGTATTACACAGTCGATATACGTTTATGGAAGAAGACTTACAGTGAAACAGCCCAACAGTACAGTTATATACATATGAAAGCGGTAAATGAAGGCGGGTAAACACTTACTCGGTTGTAGAGCTTCCATGCTGTTTTGTTAGTTGTCCAACAAAGAAAACTTTGATAACAATATTATATGCAAATTCAAAGGAGAAAGTACTTTTAGGAAAGGAAAGTTGGGGCTTACAGCTCAAGGAGAGGCCCAGGGTTTTATCAGTGATTTCAGTGTCGTTTTGTACAGGGACTTATACAAGTGACTGAGGCCCAAGAAAGGTTTTCTGTACAAAGGGGGTAGGTATTTAATCACAAGATGAATTAAAACCTATTTAGTTTTGATTTAAAACCTATTTAGTTTTGATTTTCCAACATGAATGTTTATTTTTAAAAGGGTTTAAAAACAAATAAAAGGGATTTATTCACCAAAATACTAATTATATTAAATAAGTAATATAAATCTAATTTTTTTGTGGAATAAAATATTTCAATATTTTTGTGATTTTTTGCAAAAAGAACCAATAAAAAATAATTAAAATTGAAAGAGTTATTAATTTTCCAATTAATTAATAAAACATGAAAATATTTGGAAAAATAGCAAAAAAGTGAGAAAACACAAAATGGTCTGGGTGGGGTATGAACCCACGACCTCAAGGTTATAGGGCATGCGCCTTACCGCTGGGGTGGTGATACATCTGTTGATTGAAACAAACCAACAAATGCACAAGGCTTGCCTTGTTTTCTAGGTCTGGCCAAGGCAAGGCAAGGCAAGTTTTACCAAGAAACGGGAAGGTCCATAACTTTCTCATTTCTCCATGGTTGGGGACAAAATTTATATGCATCTGGCCTACAATTTCACAAGGAATCCAATGGTGGTGGTATTTTTTTCAGATCATGATCCCTCCTCAAAATTCGACGGTGGTTTTGAAATAGGCCTATAATTGCATTTTCTATGCTACACTTTGGTACAGGCATGAATTACATGATGAATTGGTTCAAAAACAACATACAAAACATGTATGAGATGTGCATGATCAGTGGACTTCAAAGAAATGCATATTTTGGAAAGTTCAAGTCATGATGCTTACTTCTCTTTTGAGCTTTTGGAGTTTTTTTTGCAATCTGCCAAGTTTCTTGTTCCAGAAATGGTTTGATGCTTTGGACACCCTCAAATGATCCCTTAGAGGCTTTTAGGGTGAGTGGAATCAGATGGAACCTGCAAAAACATAAACTGGCCCTTTCTTGCCAAAGGGGTTAAAATGGCCAAAATAGCAACTCTCTCAAATGGTGTTCCAGATGGGGGGAACCATTTGGGACAGTTCAAGGATGATATTTGGAGTGTGTTTGAGGTTTTATCTGGTTTGGAAAGTGACTGAATCAAGACATGGCTTGAAAAATGCACAAAAGTACCATTTTGAGGTTTTGAAAGGTGACTTTGTGATTTCAGGATTACAGGTCACTTGTGAGAGTTTGGACAACTTAGATATGATATATTTGAGGGGTGTGTGTGATTGGTTTGGTTGGAATTGCTCTCAAACTCAAAAACTCAGAGTTACCTTGCTAAAGAAGGCATTTTGGCCTAAAGAGAGGGATTTTGAGGAAAGCATCTGTTTGATGGCTTTGGTGTACTCAAATTGAGCACAAATGAGCTCTATTTATAGTATAACAAGTTTGTTTTGGGATCAATAGTGAATGGCAACTACAGCAGTGGTTTGGCCAATGATGAGCAATGAGAATCCAAGTCTCCTCTAGCCATTGACTAGAGGTTAGAGCACAGGCCTTTGGTTCCCTAGTTGTTGGATCATTCTTGACTGAATTCAGTTGTAAATGTGTCAGTTTATGCCACCTCTAAGCATCCATTAAATGCTCCAATACAAATTTGGAGTCTTGTCCCTCTTTTAGGGATTTTTAGGTTTGGTATACTACTTCTTGTTCCAAAGACTTTGGAGGCTTCGGTCAGTATTTGTTCCCTTTAAATTTGATCCTCAGATGTATCCAAAGTGATTACAAGGCTTGGAATTATCTGATTTTGCCAAATCGAGCAAAAGTGCACAATTCTGCCTAGCCTTGGCAGTTTTCAGCAAGGCATATTGCCATTGTCATATCTCATGGCTCAAGTGGAGTTTGGTGATGTTCTTGGCCATTTTGGAAAGCCCTCATATGATACAATAAATGTTTGATCATAATTGGTTTTGATAATTTTTGGATCCAAGTGAAAAATGCCCCTACATTTGGAAAAAAGTAAGGCAGATTCTGACTTAGTTAAAATTTCACTAAGTGTTGGAAAAAGTGACATTTCATGTTTTCAACCATTTTGATCATTCCATAACTCAAAATCCATAATGAATTGGAATGAGGTGTAGTTGAAGCTTTTGGATGGGAAAAAGTGGCCTTGTGGTTTAGGAGTTATGATCCTCCAAAGTTGGTACCCTAGCCACTTTGTTCCATAACTTAGAAAATTTTCTAAGTTTTTTATGGTTACCCCTTTTACAAGTTATCCAATTTTTCTTTATTTTTCTTGATGAATGATGATTCCAATCATACATTAACATCATTTTAGGGTTAAAAAACCATAATTGTGAAAAATCTCAAAAAGTCAAAGTTTGACTTTTGTGCACATTTGACTTTGGTCAGATGAATTCTAAACTGTGCAATCCTTTATGAAATCATGTCCTTGACCTAAATAAAACTTGATGAACATGTTCCAAGGGTGTTATAGGGTGTATTGAATCACGTCCTAGGGTTTGGGAGCATGTCCTGGTCAAAAGTCAAAGATACAATTGACTTTTCCCGCGAAACCCTAACTGTGGTTCAGATGAAATTGAAACTTGTTGCTCAAGCTTCTTGGATCAATCCATTGTTGAAAATGGATCAATGTAGTTTATTAGAGACCCTCAAATCCTCTTTTGAGGCCTTGCCTCATGTTTTGTCCCAAAAGTCAACTTAGGGGTGAATTAGGTCAAGAAACCCTAATTCCTTATTTTTGATGTATGCATCCCCTGAGGCTAAATTGACTTGATGATTGGGTTTATGATATCCCTTGGAGCATCATAGGTTATGCTTTGAAGCATTAGCTCATGCCCAGAGGAAAATTTCCATCTGGAGGCCCTGGTCGACCAAAACCCTAATTTGGTGACACTGGCGATCGTGAGGCTTGACCCACCTGGAATGCTGCAACATTGTGCCTGATTCTTGATGTGGAAGTCATTTTGACCCCTTGGTGGATGTTTGAGAGGTTAGACAAGTTGAAGATCATGTCATTCCTTGATTGATCATTTGTCTAAGAACTCTGAGAGAGCTTGAAACCCTAATTTTGATTGTAGTGGATGCTCACCCATCCTTGGGGAGACTAATGGTTCATCCATATTGTGATGATGATTTGCCCAATGATGGGAAATCTTAGTGGTCAAAATTTGGGGTATGACAGATTCCCCTATTTAATCTTCTTGGACCCGAAGGTGTGAATGGCGAAGGTATTCGGGCATTCGGGTTGCAAGAGGATTAAATATCGGAATACCCGAAATTTTGATGGTGGTTAAGAATGGTAGTTCACGCATCCTTTTTCTTTTGCTAAGCAATGATGCTTAGAAAAGGTAAAACTTCCCCTCGATCCGGGTCTTTAGCCAAGGAACTGGTCTTAGTTTCTGATTTAAACTTCCCCTCGATCCTGGTTTCTTTCCAAGGAACTAGTCTAAGTTTCTTGTATAAACTTCCCCTCGATCCTGGTTTCCTACCAAGGAACTGGTCTAAGTTTCTGAAATAAACTTCCCCTCGATCCTGGTTTCCTACCAAGAAACTGGTCTAAGTTTCTGAAATAAACTTTCTTGACAAGGGACGCTACGTGTAGCGGTTTTTCTCAAACTTCTCGCCGAATTTTCCTAGGGAGATGCCATTTGATGGAAATGGTTTTGATTGTAGAGAGGCACAAACTTCTCTGTTGGATACGCCATTTGTTGGCTCTACTGGGGAAAACGAGTCTCTAGAGAGACTGCTTTCGCTTGAAGATATTACATCATACTTTTCTCGGGACCTTCTCGGAGAAATGCCATATGATGTGATCCAATTTTGAGCTGTCGATGACCTTGTTGATATTGAATTTCTGGAGAGAAGGACCAATGTGTTGTTGAAAGTCTTTAGTTGAGAGGCTTTCTCTAGGGATTTTCCTTAATCTGGGAAAGCGAAGACATCATCTTCAATGGCGAAGAGTGACGCTGGCTGAGGGTTCTCTGGTTTTTCAAAGGTTCAAGTTATCAAAGTGGTCAAGGGCCGACTTCATCCCAGAAATAAACTGGAGGAGGGAGATAGTGCAGACGCAACATTTCCTGACGAGGAAAGAACTGACAACTCGATTGTGAAGACTTTTATCACTAGGGGACAAGATCGACTAGAGTGATAGTGATGCAATATGAATGCGAATGTAAATCGATAATGCATGATGTATGTATGTTTATACTGACACAACTGACACGACATACAAACTGACGGATGAACACGACCGGATACTCGTCCACTCCCGGGATGAAAAAGGATCGTTGGTTCAAGATAGCAATTTTGCCTTGCTTAGGAGAAAGTAGTTCCTGCGGGGAACAACCGTTGGTCGGGCTTAGGAGATAAGAACTCTGCCGAGGGTGTCACATGAAACATGGTCTCTGACACAGCTGATCCCTCATTCAGGCGTACTGGTTTAGAAGGAGTACTTTGATTCTGCACCTTGAAGCTCGCTTACTTCTGGAGAAGCGATTGATGTTCTTTCGATGTTCAACAGTCAAAAGAATTGCCACCTTTATTTTAAAAGCAGAAAAAGTTTAACAAGTAAATTCATTTTTGTTTTATTTCAAGAATCGTTGATCATGTTAAAATTTCGTTCTATAAAGCTAGATCAAATAAGAATTGCAAACAAAAGCACAAGGGCTCAAATTTTATTGATAGGATAGAAGTCAGCCAAACGCGTGATTCCATAGAGTATTTACAAAGTTAGAAAATGGTAATTTACAGGGAAGAGGGCTACATTAAAACATAACGACCACTATCCTTTCACCAACTTTAAATTCTGGACATCCTGAGCTTCTTTCGAAGATGACCTTGATTGGAGTTTTCTGATGAATGCCATTACTGCTGCGGAGCTGAACTGATCAGACGTAGTTACTTGCCATTAATCCCTAACTTTTGCCTGGATTGTACTTTGAGATTTCCAATCCACCGAGATGATTTTGATTATGTCTCTAATTTTTGCCTGGACCTCCCTTTCGGGTTTTCAATCCAACGAGACGTCTCTTTTTTTCATTTTGGCGAAGTATTTCTTGACTACATCAACATTTGTGGGGTAGGCAAATTCCTCTCCGTCCATGGTTGCGAGTCTCAAGGCGCTGCCTTAGAAAGCTTTCGTGAACACATAAGGGCCGTCATAATTCAGAGCCCATTTGCCCCGGGAATCAGTGAGAAATGATTGTATCTTCTTGAGCACGAGGTCTACATTCCTGAAGACGCGAGGTCAAACCTTTTTGTCAAATGCCTTCTTCATTCTCTGTTGATACAACTGACCATGGCATAGTGTCGTGATTCGCTTTTCTTCGATCAGATTTAGTTCATTGTGTCGACTTTGACACCATTCAACTTCTGTTAGTTTAGCCTCCATCAATACCCGGAATGATGGGATTTCTACATCTATGGGGAGCACTGCCTCCATGCCATATACTAGAGAGAAAGGGGTTGCCCCTGTTGAAGTGCAGACAGATGTGCAATAACCGTGAAGAGCAAAGGGTAACATCTCGTGCCAATCTTTGTAGGTTACAACCATCTTCTGAACAATCTTCTTGATGTTTTTGTTAGCCGCTTCTACCGCTCCGTTCATCTTGGGTCGCTAGGGAGATGCGTTATGGTGTTCGATCTTAAACTCAGCGCATAACTCTTTCATCATCTTATTGTTCAAGTTGGATCCATTGTCGGTAATGATCTGGCTCGGAACACCATAATGGCAGATGATATTGTTTTTGATAAATCGGACCACCACTTGTCGGGTTACATTGGCGTATGACGCTGCTTTGACCCACTTGGTGAAGTAATCAATGGCTACTAGGATGAACCGATGTCCGTTCGAAGCCTTAGGTTCGATCATGCCAATCATGTCGGTTCCCCATATGGAAAAAGGCCATGGGGAAGAGAGAACTTTGAGATGTGTCGGCGGTACATGGATTTTGTCGAAGTATATTTGACACTTGTGACACCTTCTCATGTACTTGTAGCAGTTGGATTCTATGGTCAACCAGTAGTACCCTGCTCTCAGAATTTTTCTCGCCATTGTGTGTACGTTGGCATGAGTGCCAAAGGATCCTTCATGAATTTCTTTTATCAGCATATCTGCTTATGGTCTGTCTACGCATCGTAGCAAGACCATGTCAAAGTTTCTCTTATAGAGTGCATCACCATTCAGGAAGAAACTGCCAGCCAGGCTTCTGAGGGTTTTTCTGTCTTTTCTTAGTGCCCCAGTTGGGTACTCTTATTTCTGAAGGAAGCATTTGATATCATGATACCAAGGTTTGTCGTCTATGACTGCTTCAACTGTGAAGATGTAAGCGGGCCATTCAAGGCGTATTATGTCGATCTTAGGTAGGTCGTTCCACTGACCTACACTAATCATGGAAGAAAGGGTGGCTAAGGAATCAGCCATGTGATTCTCTTCACGAGGGATATGATGAAACTCGATTCTGTCGAAGAAGGGTAACAACCTTCTCGCATAGTCTTTGTAAGGAATCAGTCCTAATTGGTATGTGTTCCAATCTCCTTTGATTTGATTGATGACCAGAGCTGAGTCGCCATATACATCCAAGATTGACGACCAGTCCTCGAGACCCATAATACAAGCTTCGTATTTGGCCTTGTTGTTTGTGCACTTGAATGTAAGTCGGGCAGTGAAAGGAATGTGGGTACCCTGAGGTGTTATGATTATTGCCCCAATTCCGTTTCCATAATGATTGATAGCTACGTCAAAGATAAGTCCCCATTGGGAATCTGGTTCTGGCCCTTCACTGGGTAGTGGTTCATCGCAATCTTTCATTTTCAAGTACATGACATCTTCGTCTGGGAAATCAAATTTGACTGATTCCTGATCGTCAATCGGTTGATGAGCCAAATGATCAGCTAAAATACTCCCTTTAACGGCTTTTTGAGCGTGGTACTCGATGTCGTATTCTGATAACAACATCTGCCAATGGGCAATCCTTCCCAGGAGAGCAATTTTTTCAAAGACGTACTTGATTGGATCCATTTCTGAGATTAACCAAGTAGTGTGACGAATCTTGTACTGGCAAAGACGTTTGGCTGCCCAAGCCAAAGCGTAGCAAGTTTTCTCAAGCATAATGTACCGAGTCTCGCAGTCGGTGAATTTCTTGCTCAAATAGTAGATAGCAGACTCTTTCCTTTTGGTTTCGTCTTGTTGGCCAAGTACATAACCCAAGGAGTCCTCTAGGACTGTGAGGTAGATGATCAGTGGTCTTACTTCCACTGGAGGTTATAGAATCGGTGGGTTCGACAGATATTCCTTGATACTGTCGAAGGCGGTTTGGCAGTCTTCTGTTCAAACGCAGTCCTGATTCTTTTTGAGTAATTTGAAAATTGGCGTACACGTCGCGATCATGAGGAATATGAATCTGGAGATGTAGTTCAAACGTCCCAAGAATCCTCTGACTTGTTTTTCAGTTTTTGGAGAAGGCATTTCTTGAATGGCCTTGACCTTATCAGGATCAACCTCGATTCACTTTTGGCTGATCATGAACCCTTAAAGTTTCCCTGAACGGACACCAAAGGTGCACTTGTTGGGATTCAAGCGGAGTTTATTCTTTCTCAACCGCTCGAATAGTTTTGACAGTTGGGTCACATGCTCCTCCTCTGTTCTAGATTTGGCAATCATGTCATCGACATATACGTCAATATCTCTGTGTATCATGTCATGAAACAGAGTAGTCATGGCCCTTTGATAGGTTGCCCTGGCGTTCTTCAAACCGAATGACATTACCTTGTAACAAAAGGTACCCCATGGGGTAATGAATTAAGTTTTCTCCATGTCTTTCGGCGCCATTTTGATTTGGTTATAGCCCGAGAATCCATCCATGAAGGAGAAAACTTTGAACTTTGTTGTACTGTCTACCAGCATATCAATGTGCGGCAAAGGAAAGTCATCCTTTGGACTAGCCTTGTTCAGAGCTCTGTAATCGACACACATTCTGACTTTTCCGTCCTTTTTCAGAACTGGTACTATGTTGGCTAACCATTGAGGATATTCTAATGCTGCGAGGAAACCCGCCTTAATTTGTATTTGTACCTCCTCTTTGATTTTAACGGCCATGTCTGGGTGAGTCCGTCTCAACCTCTTCTTTACTGGCGGACATTCTGATTTCAACGGTAAGTGATGTTCCACGATGCTGGTATCCAACCCTGGCATGTCCTGATAGGACCAAGTAAATACATTGGGAAACTCTTTGAGAAGCTTTATCAGACTCTCTTTGGCAGTCGGACTGAGTAGTGCCCCAATCTTGACTTCCTTTCTCTCTTTTTCTGAACCCAAGTTGACCGTTTCCAACGGCTCTTTGTGAGGCTCATTGAACCTTTCCTCTTGTCTGAGTAGTCGGGAGATCTCTTCTAGGATTTCGTCGTCAACTTCTTCTTCAGCCCCAAATACCGGGAACTCAAAGTTAGGAGAAGGCATTGGATCGTATGTTTCAACGGGGTTTAAAACAAGCAATCTGCATGACGGTATAATTTGAGTTTAGAAGAGATGGAGAAAATGCAAGTGTGTGCAGTGTATTATTTTTTTTTACTGCTTGTTTTTATTATTTGTTATTTTTTAGGAATACCATTTTCTGAGAAAAGCAAAAAGACAAAATAGCAATTAATGCGGAAATTACAGAACGACATTATTTTATTTATGAACAAGTCGATTCTTGAAACTACAGCCCTATAAAACAAAACTCTGTCGCTTTGGGCGAAGCGAAGTGGAATATTTACAGAAAGTGAGCCCTATCAAAACATCTGTTTCACCTGGGCAGGGTGTAAGGTTAAAGACGACAATTACTTTAACTTATGAACGATCTTCAGAACATCGACAGCAACCCATTAGCGGCGAACTCCTCGGTGAATCACAAAGTCTCGTACCTTCCTAGATTTGTCTTCAGAAATAACGCTGATTTCTGGTGGAGCAGGATCATTAGAATCTGTCTCCCAGGCGGAGTTGTTGTAGGAGGATTCCTCAGTTGTATTTTGCGTAGTATTTGTACTCTCAGCTGTATCTCCCAATCCAGTTAGCTGGATGTCTCCGAGCCTGATACGAGAGCTCTCAGGAGCGGTGTACTTGACCATGAAGTCAAAATTTCCACTTGGTTGTCCCAAGGTGTCCCACACTTCTTTGGAACTGGAGGAGTCATCCCTCTCGATGACGTTGACCTCGAGAAAAGCATAGTTAATGAATTCTAGTCCTGCAAATGTTGCGAATTCATCGTCGTGCTAGGTATTTTCTGAATGACCTGAGTGTTGATCCCATGACATGGTGGGGACGCAGGTATTCTTTTCAATGATGCTCAACAGATTTTCATTGTTCGGCTGATTTTCTTGCCCCAAGTCTCCTGGGTACGGCTTCTAGATAGGCAGGTCGTCCATCGAGCCATAGTAGTCATGGTCAAACCTGTCTCTCATCAGAGTGTCCTCCTCTAATGAGTTTGGGGGAGCACGACATCCTTCCGGATCACAATCTCCATATATCATTTCGACATCTGACCTTGGTATAATCTCGGGCTCTGTGAAGAAAAGCAAAATGGCATAGGACTTTCTTCCTGAGACATATAACCGGCCTCATTGAGATAGGACTTCCATTCCTTTTCCATATCGGAGAAATCACCTTTATTGATAGTATGCACTTCTTGAGTCACTGGTTGAAGGAAGCCTCCACTGTGGAAGAAGTTCTGAATGGGATGAAAACTCTTATCGCTGGCAGCTGTCTGGGTACAGGTTGCAGAAAAACCAAGACCCTCCCTTTTCTTATTATCGATAGGAATGACAAGATGTCCCCACCCCTTTGCATCGTTACTTTCGACTGCTTTGATAGCATCATTGTACGAGGAAATCGACATTCCTACTTCTGATTGGTCGCCCTTGTGTAGCGAAAGCGTTTGGAACTGGGTTCTGATTACCCCTTCCGGCTCTACCTAAGTGGATGACGATAAGTTGCTTACGAGCAAGGTCTGTTCTCCACAGACTGTGACGAGTTGGTCGTTCTGGACGAACTTTAGCTTTTGGTGGAGGGTTGAAGTGACCTCCCCACCCTGATGTATCCAAGGTCTTCCTAATAAACAACTGTATGTTGCCCGGATGTCCATGACCTGGAAAGTGACTTGGAAAGTGTGAGGACCGATAGTTATGGGAAGATCGGCGTGCATGTCGCGATCATGAGGGATATGAACCTTGAGATGTAATTCAGACGTCCAAAAAATCCTCTGATTTGTTTCTCTGTCTTTTGTGATTGCATTTCATGAATGGCCTTGACCTTGTCAGGATCGACCAAAATTCCTTTCTGGCTGACGATGAACCCTAAGAGCTTTCATGAGCGAAACCAAATGTGCATTTATTGGGATTCAAACGGTGTTTGTATTTTCTCAGACGCACGAATAACTTTGATAGGTGTTCGACATGCTCTTCTTCTGTTTTAGATTTAGCAATCATGTCATCAACGTACAGTTCAATCTCTTTGTGCATCATGTCGTGAAACAAAGTCGTCATGGCCCTTTGATAGGTTGCCCCAGCATTCTTCAAACCGAACAGCATTACCTTGTAACAAAAGGTGCCCCATGGGGTGATGAATGACGTTTTCTCCATATCTTTCGGCACCATTTTGATCTGAAGGAGAAGACTTTAAATTTTGCTGAACTATCTACCAGCATGTCAATGTGTGGTAGGGGGAAGTCTTCCTTTAGACTTGGAACTGACTTTTCCGTCCTTTTCTGGAACTGGCACTATGTTGGCAGTCATACCCCAAATTTTGACCACTAAGATTGCCATCATTGTGCAAATCATCATCACAATATGGATGGACCATCATACCTCATTAGTCTCCCCAAATATGGGTGAGCATCCACTACAATCAAATTTAGGGTTTCAAGCCCTCTCAGAGCTCTTAGATAGTGAAGGATCTTTGTATGATGCCCAAGAGAAGGATGGTATATTAAGGGATGAAGGTCAACCCATTAACTGGTCTGACACTTGACTCAGAAAGACAGCTCTTGCAAATTGATGACTAGGTTCTGTTCCTATACCTGTAGAGGTCTTTAGGTCCTTGTACTAAGCCCAAGAGAGGGCATGAGAGCTTGTAAGAAGTCGACGGGTCCTTGTACAACGCCCAAGAGGAGGCAGGGATGCTTTTAGGAAGCCTGTGGGTCCCCAAACCCCGAGAAGTCCAAGACATGCTATTCACCGAGAATAGATCAAGCCAGAAAAGTCTAGGAATTTGGAAGAAACTCAAGAGATGCCATTCACGAAGAAAAGATCATCTCTGGGGAGTTAGAGTTTCTTTGACAATTTCTATGAGTGACGATCTCAGAAAGGGTTCACCAAGAATGCTGCCTTTCACGTCTCCATATTGTTTATCCCCAAGAGGAGGGAAGACTGTATCTCGAAATCCTATGGGGGATCTAGTTTTATTTGTATTTAAGAGTGACCAACAAGGCTTTACCTAGTGCTAGACGTATTGCCGGGGAAAACTCCAAATAGCTATACTAATACTACACAGTGGATATTTGACAAGTATATAAAAGTTTGTGAAAGAAGACTTACAGTGAAACAGCCCCACAATACAGTTATATATATGAAAGCGATAAATGAAAGCGGATAAACACTTACCCGTTGTAGAGCTTCCATGTTGTTTGGTTAGTTGTTCAACAAAGAAAGTTGGATAACAACATATATTAAAAATCAAAGGAGAAAGTATTTTGAAAAGATTATTGGGGCTTACAGCTCAAGGAGAGGCCCAAGGTTTTATCAGTGATTGCACTGTTGTTTTGAATTTGTACAGTGGGACTTATACAATATGTGAGGCCCAAAAGGTTTTATGTACAAAGGGATGAGTCTTACACTCTCTCAAGAGGCCGAAAGGTGTTTAAAGAAAAGGAATGGGGCTTACAACACGAGTGTAGGCCCAGATGATTTAGATTTAAACTGGCCATCGAGCCGAGATTTTTGAAAAACTTCATGGGTCTTATACAATGACTGAGGCCCAAAATTTTTTGGTTTCAAAAAGGGGTTGGGTCTTACACTCTATTAGAGGCCTAAAGAGGTTATTTTTGTACAAGAGATGGGGCTTACAGCTCAAGGAGAGGCCCAATGGTTTTTGTTAAAAAGGCGACGATCGCGCCGATCTTTTTGATGGTATCGGGACTTATACAATACACTGAGGCCTAAATCATTTTGGTTGTCAAGAGGGGTTGGGTCTTACACTCTATTAGAGGCCCAAAAGTGTTTTTTAAGAAAATAAATGGGTCTTATAGCTCGAGGAGAGGCCCAGATGGTTTTGTTAAAAAGGCGATGATTGCGCCGTTGTTTTTGAAAATACAGTGGGACTTATACAACGACTGAGGCCCAAAAAGTAGTGTATTTACAAAGGGGGTGGGTCTTACACTCTAATAGAGGCCCATAAGTGTTTGAAAATGATTGATGAGGGTTGAATTAATAAAAACCCTAATTTGTTTTCAAAATGTATTTTAATTGAATAAAAATTCAATTAAAATGATCAAAATTGTTAAACATGTGTGGAAACAAATTGTGATCCTGGATTAATGTTTCAAAAATCATGTTTCTATCCGCAAAATGATTGGAAACCAATTAAATTTGGAAAATCAAGGAGAAAAAATATTTTAAATGTTGAATAACAAATAAAATATTAATTCTTTGCAAAAATATCAAGGATGTGAAATAAAATATTTTAGCATTTTTGTGAATTATTAAAAAAGGATTCAACTCAAAATCATTAAAATTCAGAGAGAAATTAATTTTAGAATCAATTAAATAAAATCACAAAATTCAAATATTCAAATATTCAAAAAATGGCGCCAAGAACATGGCAAGAACACGTGCCACCCTCTGTTTCTGCAGATTTGCATTTTCTATCCAATCTCACTGAATACTTGATGATATCATGCAATCTACATATCAATCTACTCGTTTTCACCTCACGATCATCTCTATGGTCTTTAATTTCATTTATTTTAAGCATGGAATAAGAAATCAAAGAGAAACCTCAAGAACCCTAAAATTTGCATAAAGGCTCAGAAATTCCATACACGATTCAAACAAAGCAATTGATTGAGGGTAAACACTCTATGCATGATTATGAACATATGGCCAAATTATTGTGCAGCAAAATATGCATGGATCATAGAGTTAGAAGAGCTCATGCTTACCTCTTGCAGCTGGTGACTGTGTTTTGTGTTAGAGATGTTACAAGCTGGTTCTAATTGTTTGCACAACTTCCTTAGGTGCCAAGTGATGTGTCTGAATGCTTGGAGTGGTTTGAAACAAGCTGAAACTGAAGATGGTACCCCCAACTGCAAGTTTGCTAAAAGCTTGAGCAGTTGGATGGTGATTCTGATAAATCAGTGTTACAGTTGTTTTTTAAGTGTCTGGATCACTTCTATGTGATATTTATGAGGTGTGTGTGTGATTGGTTTGGTTGGAATTGTTCTCAAACTCAAAACCCGATAGTGACTTGCTTTAGAAGGCAATTTTGGAGTGAAGGAAGAGATTTTGAGGAAAGCATTTGTTTGATGGATTTGGTGTACTCAAACTGATCACAAATGATGTCTATTTATAGTACAATAAGTTTGTTTTACAAGCAATAGTGAATGGCAACTGCTGCAGAGGTTTGGCCAATGTTGATCAATGGGAATCCAAGTCTCCTCTAGACATTGACTAGAGTTTAGGGCACAGGCTACTGGTTCCCTTTGTCTTAGATATGTATTGACTGAATTCAGTTGGAAGAGGCTCAGTCCATGCGACCTTAGTGCATTCATTAATTGCTCCAAACCAAAATTGGAGTCTTGTCCCTTTCTTAAGCATTTCTAGGTTTGGCATGCTACTTTTGGTTCCAAAGACTTGGGAGGCAGATGGATCAGTGTTTGTCCCTCCTTGGTCACCCTTGAGGTGTTCAGATGGATAGATTTGCTTGCCCTTTGCAAAATTTGAGCAAATCGAGCAAAATGCCTAAATCTGCCGTGCCATGACAGTTTGCAGCAAGGCATATTGGCGTGGTCATATCTCATGGTTCAGGTTGAACTTGGTGAAGTTCTTAGTCATTTTGGAAAGCCCTTATATGATACAACATTTGTGTGATCATAGTTTGTCTTGATACTTTTTGGATCCAAGTGAAAAACCCCCTTTTTGGATCCAATCACACATTAACATCATTTTAGGGTCAAAGAACCATAATTGTGAAAAATCTCAAAAAGTCAAAGCTGACTTTTGTGCACAGTTGACTTTTTGTCAGATGAATTCCAAACTGTGTGATCCTCTATGAAATCAACTCCTTGACCTAAATAAAACTTGATGGATTGGTTTCATAGGTGTTATGGGGTGTTATAGGGTGTATTGAATCATGTCCCAAGGTTTGGGAGCATGCCTGGGTCAAAAGTCAAAGGCACAGTTGACTTTTTTCCTCAAAACCCTAATTGTGGTTCTGATGAATTTGAAACTTGTTGATCAAGCTTCTTGGATTAATCCCTTGTTGAAAATGGATCAATGTATTGTATTAGGGACCCTCAAATCATGTCTTGAGGTCTTGGCTCATGTTTTATCCCAAAAGTCGACTTAGGTATTAATTAGTTCAAGAAACCCTAATTCCTGATTTTTGATGTATGCATCCCCTGAGGCAAAATTTACTTGATGATTGGGTTTATGATGTTCTGTGGAGCATCTTGAGTTGTGTTTTGAAGCATTGGCTCATGCCCAGAGGAAAATTTCCATCTGGAGGCCCTGGTCGACCAAAACCCTAATTTGGTGACACTGACGATCTTGAGGCTTAATCCACTTGGAATGTTGCAGCCTTGTGCTTGATTCTTGATGTGGGAGTCCTCTTGATCCATTGGGGATGTTTGAGAGGTTTAGACAAGTTGATGATCATGTCATTCCTTGATTGATCCTTGGTCTAAGAGCTCTGAGAGGGATTGAAACCCTAATTCTGATTGCAGTGTGTGCTCAACAACCCTTGAGGAGATTGACGAGGCACAAAGGTACATCCATATTGTGCTGATGATTTGCACAATGATGGGAAATATTAATGGTCAAAATTTGGGGTATGACATGGTGGATTCAACCAATATTCTTTGATGTTGTCGAAAGCCTTTTAGAAGTCTTTTATCCATACAAAACTTTGATTCTTTCAGAGTAGTTTGAAGATCGGGGTGCATGTCGCGATCATGAGGGATATGAACCTTGAGATGTAATTCAGACGTCCCAAAAATCCTCTGATTTGTTTCTCAGTCTTTGGGATTCATTTAAGACTATCGGTTGAATCCACCATGTCATACCCCAAATTTTGACCACTAAGATTCCGATCATTGTGCAAATCATCATCACAATATGGATGGACCATCATACCTCATTAGCCTCCCCAAAGATGGGTGAGCATCCACTACAATCAAATTTAGGGTTTCAAGCCCTCTCGGAGCTCTTATATAAAGGATCAATCAAGGAATGACATAATCTTCAACTTGTCTAAACCTCTCAAACATCCCCAATGGATATAGAGGACTCCCACAACAAGGATTAAGCACGGGGTTGCAACATTCCAAGTGGATCAAGCCTCAAGATCGCCAGTGTCACCAAATTAGGGTTTTGGTCAACTAGGGCCTCCAGATGGAATTTTCCCTCTGGGCATGAGCCAATGCTTCAAAGCACAACCTAAGATGCTCTAGGGGACATCATGAACCTAATCATCAAGTCAATTTTGCCTTAGGGGATACATTCATAAAAAATCAGGAATTAGGGTTTCTTGACCTAATTCACCCTTGAGTTAACTTTTTGGGACTAAACATGAGCCAATACCTCAAGACATGATTTGAGGGTCTCTAACACACTACATTAATCCATTTGCACCAATGGATTGATCCAAGAAGCTTGATCAACAAGTTTCAAATTCATCAGAACCACAATTAAGGTTTCGCGGGAAAAGTCAACTATGCCTTTGACCTTTGACCCAAGCAGGCTCCCAAACTTGGGAACATGATTTTATACACCCTATAACAACCATGGAACATGTCCATCAAGTTTGAATTAGGTCAAGGACTTGATTTCATAGAGGATCGCACAGTTTGGAATTCATTTGATAAAAAGTCAACTGTGCCCAAAACTCAAAGTTTGACTTTTTGGTTTTTTGATCAATTATGGTCCCCTAACCCTAAAATGATGTTAATGTGTGATTGGAATCATCATTCATCAAGAAAAATCAAGAAAAGTGGGATAACTTGTAAAAGGGGTAACCATAAAAAACTTAGAAATTTTCTAAGTTATGGAACAAAGTGGCTAGGGTACCAACTTCCAAGGATCATAACTTAAGATCCAAGCAACCATTTTGGCTGATCCATGGATGGATTTGTAGCTCTCATGGCTTACTTCAAAAGTGTCAACTACACCTCATTCCAATTTATCATGGATTTTGAGTTATGGAATGATCAAAATGGTTGAAAACATGAAATGTCACTTTTTCCATCACTTAGTGAAATTTTCACTGTTAGAATCTGTCTTGCTTTTTTTCCAAAAGTAGGGGGATTTTTCACTTGTATCCAAAAAGTATCAAGACAAACTATGATCACACATATGTTGTATCATATGAGGGCTTTCCAAAATGGTCGAGAACTCAATGAAACTCCACTTAAGCCATGAGATATGACAAAGGAAATGTGCCTTGCTACAAACTGTCTTGGCAAGGAAGATTTGTGCATTTAGCTCGATTTGAGAAAGTTTTGCAAATGACAAACAAGTTTATCCATCTGAACACCTCAGGGGGAGACCAAGGAGGGACAAACACTGATTCATCAGTCTCCCAAGTCTTTGGAACCAAAATTTGCATGCCAAACCTAGAAATGCCTAAAAGAGGGACAAGACTCCAATTTTGGTTTGGAGCGTTTAATGGATGCACCAAGGTGGCATAGACTGAGCCCTTTCCAACTTAATTCAGTGAAGACTTATCCAATAACTAGGGAACGAGCCGCCTGTGCCCTAACCTCTATCAATGACTAGAGGAGACTTGGATTCCTATTGATCAACATTTGCCAAACCTCTGCAGCAGTTGCCATTCACTATTGCAGCCAAAACAAACTTGCTCTACTATAAATAGAGCTCATTTGTGCTTAGTTTGAGTACACCAAAGCACTACAACACTTGCTTTCCTCAAAATCTCTTTCTCTAGGAAAATATGCCTTCTTTAGCAAGGTAACTCTGATTTTTTGAGTTAGAGAGCAATTTCATCACAGCTCATGATCCAAACACATCCAATATGTCATATCTAAGCTGTCCAAACTCTCACAAGTGACCTGTAACACCAAAATGACAAAGTCCCCTCTTAAAACCTCAAAATTGGACTTTTTTGCACTTTTCAAGCCATGTCTTGATTCAGTCACTTTTAAAACTAGATAAAACCTCAAACACACTCCAAATATCATCCTTGAATTGTCCCAAATGGTTCCACACATCTGGAACATCATTTGAGAGAGTTGTTATTTTAACCACGTTTGCCCTTTTTGCAAGAAAGGGCCAATTTCCATTCTTGAGGTTTCCAGTTGATTCCAATCATCCTAAAAGCTTCTAAGTGATCATTTGAGAGTGTTCAAAGCATCAAAACATTTCTGGAACAAGGCCCTTGACAGATTGCCCAAAAAGCTCCCAAAGATGTAAGCAACTCAACATGTACTCTTTAAAATATGCCTTGCTTTGAGGTCCACTGATCATGCACATCTCATACATGTCATATGTGTTGTGTTTGCACCAATTCATCATGTAATTCATGGCTGTACCTAGAGGTAGCACAGAAAATGAACAATATGGCTTATTTCAAAACCACTATTGGGCTTTGAGGAGGATTGATTTGCTAGAAAAACCACCACCACCATTAGATTCCTTAGGAAATTGTAGGCCAGATGCATATAAATTTTATCTCCATCCATGGAGAAATGAGGAAGTTATGACCTTCACGTTTCTGACCAAAAACCTTGCCTTGCCTTGCCTTGGCCAGGCCAAGAACAAGTCAAGCCTTGTATATTTATGGCTGGGGTTTGATACACGGATGTATCACCACCCCAGTGGTAAGGCACGCATGCTGCACACAAGAGGTCTGGGGTTCGAATCCCCCTCGCCCCAGACCCTCTTTTTACTATTTTTCATATTATTTTTAATGATTTGAAAAATTAATAACTCCCTCAATTTTAATTATTTTTTATTGGTTCTTTTTGCAAAAAATCACAAAAATGTTGAAATATTTTATTCCACAAAAAATCAAATTTATATTATTTATTTAATATAATTAGTATTTTTGTGAATAAATTCATTTTTAATTGTTTTTAAACATTTAAAAGTGAATATTTATTTTGAAAATCAAAACCAAATGAGTTCTAAATCATCTTGTGATTAAAAACTCATTTTTCAAACCTTAAACAAAAATTACAAGTGGTTTATTCAAATCTATTAGGTATTTTTATCACCTTTATTGATTTTCTTTAAATATTTACTTTTAAAGAAAAACAAAACTAGGGTTTCTTTGATTTTCACCCTCACAAATCTTTTTCAAACTTATTAAGCCTCTAATAGAGTGTAAGACCCAATCCCTCTTTGAAACCAAAATCATTTTGGGCCTCAGATGTTGTATAAGACCCACTGTGCTTTCAAAAACCTCGGTGCGATCGCCGTTTTTAAACAAATAACCCTGGGCCTCTCCTTGAGTTGTAAGCCCCATATCTTGTACAAAAATAAATCTTTGGGCCTCTAATAGAGTGTAAGACCCAATCCCTTTTTGAAACCAAAATAGTTTGGGCCTTAGTCATTGTATAAGTCCCAACACATTTTCAAAAATCTTGGCGTGATCGCCATTTTTCAAACAAAATCAATTGGGCCTCTCCTTGAGCTGTAAGCCCCAACACTTGAACAAAAACAACTTATTGGGCCTTTAATAGAGTGTAAAACCCAATCCCCTTTTAACCAAAATAATTTCGGGCCTCAGATATTGTATAAGTCCCTCTGCGTTAAAAAAAAATCTCGGCGCGATCGCCAGTTCAAAAATCAACCCTGGGCCTCTAATTGAGTGTAAGACCCATCCCCTTGTACATAAAAACTTTTTGGGTCTCGCATATTGTATAAGCCCCTCTGTACAGTTTTTAAAACAACGGTGCAATCGTCGTTAAAACTTGGACTTCTCCTTGAGCTGTAAGCCACAACAGTCTTCTCAAAGCACTTTCTCCTTTGATTTTAAATTCAAATATATGTTGTTATCAAAACTTTCTTTGTTGAACAACTAACCAAACAGCATGGAAGCTCTACAACGGGTAAGTGTTTATCCGCTTTCATTTATGGCTTTCATATGTATATAAACTATATTGTGGGGTTGTTTCACTGTAAGTCTTTTTTCACAAACTTTTATATACTTGTCACATATCAACTGTGTAATACTAGTATAGTTATTTAGAGTTTTCCCCGGCAACTACGTCTAGCACTAGGTAAAGCCTTGTTGGTGACTCTTAAATACAAACAAAACTAGATCCCCCGTAGGATTCCAGATATAGTCTTCCTTCCTCTTGGGGTTAAACAATATGGAAACATGAAAGGCAGCAATCTCGATGAACCCTTTCTCAGCCTATCACTCTTAGAAATTGTAAAAGAAACACTAACTCCCCAAAGATGATCTTTTCTTCGTGAATGGCATCTCTTGAGTTTCTTCCAAATCCTCAAACTTTCCTGGCTTGATCTATTCTTGGTGAATAGCATGTCTTCAACTTCTCTTGGTTTGGGGACCCATAGGTTTCCTAAAAGCATCCCCGCTTCCTCTTGGGCGTTGTACGAGGACCCGTAGGCTTCTTAGAAGTTCTCATGCCTTCTCTTGGGCTTAATACAAGGACCCCGATGATCTCTTAAAGGTATAAGACAAAACTTAGTCATCCTTTGCTAGAGCAGTCTTTCCAGCGGTAAAACTCTGGCCGTTGTAGGGTTGATACTCATCCCTTAATGCCCGTGCCTCCTCTTGGGCATTGTACAAAAGATGAAACTCTAGACTTGGACAGTCTAAGACCCTTGAGTCTCAAAGACATTCTCAAGTTCCTTTCAAACATAGGAAAAACACCGAAACCCAGTCTCACTCATGAGAGTTCTCCACACTTGGGCCGGATTCAGGATCTCCAGAATCCACAACGGTAAGTTAGCCTCCTCTTGAGCTTTGTACAAATGATTCTCCCCAGCGGAGCTAACCTTTTCAGAATCTCTTGTTGAGTCACCCACTTTTAGCCTCCATCTCGGGCTTTGTACGAGATACAAAAAACACTCTCTTATTGAGTATAAAAGACCCTCTTGTTGAGTCAACCACTTTTAGCCTCCGTCTTGGGCTTTGTACAAGACATATAAAACACTCTCTTGTTGAGTATAAAAGCCTCTCTTATTGAGTCAATCTCCTTTTAAGCCTCAATCTCGAGCTTTGTACGAGATAGACAAAATACTCTCTTGTTGAGTGTAAAAGACTCTCTTGTTGAGTCAACCCCTTTTTAGCCTCAATCTCGGGCTTCGTACGAGACATATAAATCACTCTCTTGTTGAGTATAAAATACTCTCTTGTTGAGTCAAACAACCTTCATACTCTCTTGTTGAGTCAATCACCTTCAGACTCTCTTGTTGAGTCAACCTTTTTAGCCTCTGTCTTGGGCTATATACGGGACAAATAAAAGTACTCTCTTAATGAGTCAAACCATTTCAGCCTCCATCTTGGGCTTTACACAAGATACATTCTCCCCAACGGAGTCAAAATCCCTTTTAGCCTCAATCTTGGGCTTTGTACAAGACAGAAAGACCATTTTCCCCAAAAAAAGTCAAACTTCTAGCCTCCTCTTAGGCTTTGAATAAAGAAAACCCCGATTGAGTCAATCAACCTTTTAGCATCAAAATTATGCCTTGGTCATAGCATACATCGACAATTCCTCTTTAGAGATGACAAATTCTCTCTTAGTCAAAACCTTTAGCTTCATATCTTGGGCGTTAAACAAGATACAAACCACCTTTAGCTTCATGTATTGGGCTTTGAACAAGACACCAAAACACCTCTTTCCTCCCATAGAATAGGAGGAACTACGATCACTCTAATTTCCCTGTTTCGGGAATACGTAGGCATAAGATTGCAAAATCTTAGCGAGCATACTAATCAACAACCCAAAATCCAGTATCCCCATATATACACCCAAAAGCACCAAATCCTAACATCTTACCAACAACCTCGCAAATGATCTAGACATTTTATTTTTAACAAAATAAAACGAAGAAGGACCCACATCTTAATAGCATTTGTAACCTAACAGACAGCTGTTTAAACTCAGTATGCAAGCAGGGTTAATTGGAGACATCTATTTCCCTTCCTTAATCAACTCAATAGGATAAAAATGAATCGAACTGTAGTACCCAAGCGATCGTGATTCAAGAACACAAAAATCGCGCTACAGAAAAATTGCGCCCACCGTGGGGCCTTGTTCTCTTTCTTACAATCTTCGGTGGAAAACATAAATTCAACAAGATGTCATAGAAATGACGACTCTGCTGGGGAGTCATTGTCTGTATAGGATCATAAGACTAGAGGTCTAGGATGATTAAGACAAATATATATACTGCTTTTCCTAATTGATATATCTGTTTATTTTTCTGCTAATGGGAATGCGTGTGATGCCGCATGTGGAAAGATTTAGTATACATCTAAGATAGGTGTTGGCATTATACGGGTAATCTTGAGGGGAGTGAATCCCAGTTAAGAGTTCCCGATCGACCATCAAACTCAGTGGAGACTCCCTTTGCAGATACATTGCCTATACGACTTCGGTTGTTGAAAGTAGTATGGTCGACTGGGTTATTTGAGGCGTTAAGGTTTTTAGTAGACTGAAACCATTTTGTAGTGCGGAAGCTATCGGAAATAGTTGTCACACGATACTACCCTCATCTGAGATCACTCTAAGATACATCAACTCGCTGGCGATCCACTTGTTGTTGTTATCCCAAGAGGGGTCAATGATTTTGCGAACAGGTACAAAAAATCACCAGTATAAACCTTTGGGGATGGGTAGAGCCTTGAGTTCATGACACCGACCCTTTGACCCCATGTTTTTTCTATGTTTTTGTGTGCTGCATTCATGCATTCATTTCATTAAAAGCCATTAAAAAACAAAGAAAAATCTTCTCTTCTAGTCTCTCTTTTTCAAATTAAACTAAGACAATGATTGCAAATGTTAAATAAAGGGATTGCGCTAATGGATTTCGGTAGAAGAAAAACTCATAAGTACACCTTCAAGGTTGCAAAACTAGAGGATTTAAGAGGTTTGGCGAGAATGATCACCAACCCCGAGGCTTTCAGAGCCAAGTATAGAGGACTGCTGTCCTTGTTAAGGGTCCATGTAATTGAAGGAATCATGTCCACACTAATCCAGTTCTACGATCCGGTTTATCACTGTTTCACATTCCCAGATTATCAACTAGTACCAACACTGGAGGAGTACTCTCACCTGAGTGATTTACATATTACTGATCAAGCTCCCTTTTCTGGACTGGAAGAAATTCCAAAGGATCAGACCATTGCAAGAGCAATTTATTTGGACGAGTCAGAAGTCAGGACTCACATGACCACTAGGGTAGAATTCAGGGTTGCCACCCCAGTTGTTGACAAAGAAAGCTCTATACTTTGCTAGTATAGGGAACGTGGCCGCTTTCGAGAGCATCTTTGTTTTGCTCACCTACGGGTTATTTTTGTTTCCCAACATCGATAACTTTGTAGATATCAATGCCATTAAGATTTTTATGATTGGAAACCCTATACCGACCTTGCTCGCAGATGCTTATAATTTGGTACACTTAAGGAATTTGTATAGCGGAGGAATGATCACATGTTGTGTACCCCTGCTGTACAAATGGTTCATCTCCCACTTACCCAAGTCTGCTGCATGTTGGGATCAAAAAATACTTTACGTTGGTCATAGAGAATCATGTCTCTTACCAACTCTGACATCGATTGGTACAATCGAATCTATGACGGGATCAGAATCATTGACCGTTGTGCAAATTTCCCAAATGTACCCCTTATAGGAACTAAAGGAGGAATCAATTATTATCCAGTTTTAGTTCGCCGTCAATTTGGATACCCGATGAGGCATGTCCCGCGAAATGTTCATCTAGAAGGTCTTTTCTTCAATGAAGGAGAAAATGATAGGGCACTAAAGACAGAAATAGTGCATGCCTGGAAAAATGTTCATAGGAAAGGAAGAGAGTCTCTAGGAAAACCAGATTGTATCTCGGTGGAGCCTTACCTCCACTGGGTATAAATTAGGGCTCTCAAGCTAAGGATGCCTTACCCTCGTTAGGAAGTTCTTCCATTAAGGGACTCTGTCCTTTATTTTATGTCTGAGACAGAAAAACTTTAGGTTACTCTCAACAAAGTTCAGCAGGAGAGGAGGTCTTGGAGGAACAAGTACCGTATCCTCAATGTGGAGTGTAAGAAAATACAACAGCTGTTGAGAGAAAAAGATGCTCTGATTGAGATTTTAGAGCAACATGCTGTAGAAAATCAGGATGACCAAAGGAATTTGCTCGCTCCTTTCACTTGGAAAAGGAATGACAACCCGACAACGGCCCAAGAGCCCCGGTCAAAGAAAAGGAAAGTACTAGAACCAGCACCTGAGCTCGCTTCAGAGAGGACTCAGGACCCATAAGTTTAGATTCCCTTTTACAGCACTATGTAAATTACTGTATTTCCATTTCCGCAATCCTTTGAATTCAATAAAATGGGGTTTCCCCACTATTTGATATTTGCAATCCTATTGTTCAAGTTTATTTTGATTAAACAAAAAATAATTAATATAATCATTGCATATCATTCATCATTCTCGCATAACGCATTCTTCTTACCTACGAATCTCACTTTTACGTCTCGATTCTAGAGTCAAACTGTCTCATTCGTAAAATACTCAGGCCAATCGTCAGAAAAAGATGGATGATCTCGAGGAAGAGAACTGAAATTCTGGTACCAGATATGTGATGTTACGTGTGATGTCACAACAACACACTCTGCAATGGACAATATAAAACAATAGAAAAGTACACAAAGAATTGTTCACCCAGTTCAGTTAAATAACTTACTCTGGGGGCTACCAAGCCAGGGATGAATTTCACTATCAGTAGTATTAATTTACAGACTCAACAACCCAGTTGACATCTCCTAAATTTAATCACTACTTAATGAACCTTCTACCTAAGAGACCACTTAGGTATGAGAACACTACTCAATCCCTAAATCACTTCAGTGATATAATTCAAAGATCACACACTTTGAAAAACACAACTTGATTCTGCTTCACAGCTTTGATCAAGAACAACTCAAAACAACAACACCAATTCACACTAGAATGGTTTACAATACATAGCTATTTGATTTGGGCTTGGACCTGCTACAACATCTGACCTGATTTGTTATTTAAAACTGAATCTTCAACATATTTTCTCTATCAAAATATTCTTAAATCTTTAGCCTTTAAACACTCCTATAAATCTGCATCAAATCTGTTTGTAACAGAAAATATCTCCTCCAAGATATTCGCATCCAATTACTCTATCAGCTCTCCCAAATTCCAACTAAAATGCTTAACCCTAAAAACATTTCAAACCTGATATTTTAATGATATGCGTATCTGATGTCATGACATCGCATGTGACATCAGACTTCAAAACTTCAACAATTTAAACACTTAACATTATCCAATGTTAAGACTCAATGTTAAGACATTACCCATGTGACATCAACATTGAACAACTTTGTTTTACCAAAATTCTAGCCAATCCAAGAACTAACAATCTTCCCCTTTGGCTAATTTTGGCTAAAACAATCTCTGCAACATCAGAGACTTCAGCAGCGGATAAAAATTTTAAAACAAAAAGCTCCCACTTCAAAATGATGCACACCACCTATCAACAAGGGCACCTATCAACAAAGGGAAAACTCCCCCTCAAAACCAGAACCAGCATAAACAGCTGTTCAACATGCACACTCCCCCTCAACATCTGCACCACACCAGAACTGAGATAGGTCACACTCTACACACAAAGGCTAGGCTAACTCTCCCCCTTTTTAGCCACAATTGGACAATCACCAAACACAATGTCCTGACATAATAAATGACACAGTCAAACACCAAGCTTTCCCCAAAAATAACAAGTTCCAACACCTTGACTGGTCAGGCGATACAAACCATGCTCCTTGTTTGCATTATAAAAACAATCCTTCTTCCTTCTAGCAGCACCACACAGCAACCAAGAATGAGCCAGTCAAACTCCAAAGATGTAGCAAAGAACCTCAAGCAGGAGGACAAGAAACCAGCTCCACTGAAGAAGAAGAGCAAAACACAGACAACAGCTGGAACTTCTTTTGGAGCAACAAGAACAGGCAAAACATCTGAGACAAGGATGAAGACCTCGAGTGCAAAAATATGATTCTGATGAAGGAGATGGTGATGAGGACTAGATTACATTTAAAAACTCATAAGGTTGCGATAGATTGAATAAGAATAAGAAACAAAACTCTATGTTTAAAGCTTTAGATGACCTAATACTTCCAATCTTGTAAACTTTCTGCAGTTGAATAATTGTTATCTTTAATCACACACATAAGACAACTGCATCCTAACACATCTTCCAACTAATCCTTATATATGCAACTCCCCAATTTTAAACTATCAAATTGGTTTACATCTAAGAACTCAGTACAAATATCTGCTAATTGCTTTTTAGTAGCCATATGTTCCAAAGCCACCTTATCTTCAACCAAGTCCTTTATATCAATATGCTTTACCTTACTGTTTTGAATAGGATTCTTGGAGATACTCATATTATAGTGCAATGTCATAACATCTTGCTTGACATTGTTTTTAGTCAACAGTTGCTTCATCCAAACAAGTTGAGAGCAACTACTCTCTGCTGCTATGTACTTTGCATTACCATAACCTATAAGCTCAGTCCCTGATCCATGATTGTAATTCTTCTTAGATCTATTCTCATAAAGAGACTTCTCTAGTCCATCAAAAATAGTTGTTTTGTGATTAATGAGGACCAATTTTGCAGCAGCCATCTTGAGAATGATGACATAATTAATAATAATACGCCCAACAGATAATTTTTGCTTTAGGAACCAAATTTTTGCGGATATGTCTGTATCCTTCAACTCACATTCATCTCTCTCACTTCTTCTATCAGCAATGTCAACAGAATTGAATTCATTGACAAGTCTCTCATAGCACTTGTAAAACCTAGGACCAGTTTCCATCAGCCTAGCAAACTTAATCATATTCAGAGCATCTTTACCAAATTCTTTTTCCATATTAAGCCCTTTTTGAAAAACATACTTCCACCTTTTTATGAAATGCAAAGGAATGTTATCTAGTGAAGCCTTTTGAATTTTCTCAGAAGTTCTAACAACAACAGCTTTCTTCATATGAGAGATGTCCTTTGGAGGTGACTCAATAGCTTTCCATTTCCTTGATTTCAATCTTTTAGCAACCCCAGGTACTACTTTTGCAATCAGCTCATTGTCAGACAGATCAACCACTTCAACATTCTTCTTTATTTTAAGGCTAGGAGATGTTTCAACCTTAACTCCAACATCTCCATCTTCCAAAACAGAGATTTCCAACATGTGATGGTTGTCTTGTGAGTTATCAGTCTACTTATCATCTTGCTTCCAAAACTTCTTAAGATCACCACTACCAGCACCCATATCTTCAGAGAAATCTTCATTACTCTTCATATCTGAGTGATCATCCTCTATGACCTTAGGTTCCTCAAGATTTCCTGTGAACAATTGCATAACACTAGGTTGTTTGGTGATCCTTCTGATGTCACAGTCAGATGTCATAACACCATCCTCAACATCACTTGATGAGCTAAACTCTTGAGGTACCCATTGATAGCAATTATCTCTGGATCTGACTCCCTTCATAACTACCTCATTCTTCTCATTAGTCACCAAACACTTATCCTTAGTGTAGCTGACCTTGTGTCCTTCATCACAAAGCTGAATTATGCTAATCAAATTAGCACTCAAACCTTTGACAAGAAGCACATTGTCAAGATCAGGTCCATCGTGACACTTCACTTTTCCAACACCTTTTACCACCCCTTTCTCTCCATTTCCAAAAGTAACATCAATTGAGGAGCAAGAATTGACATCTACCAATTGGTTTTTGAATCCAGTCATGTGCTTTGAACAGCCACTGTCAAAGTACCATCCATCCTTAGCAGAGTGTCTATCTGAAATGTGAGCCAATAGACATGTAACCTCAGCTTTAGGAACCCATTGTTTAACAAACATAGTCCTGTTCTCCTTCTGTCTAGGTTGAGGGACAGATTTGGAATATCCATGTAGTTTAAAGAAAGAAAACTGCATATGACCAAATCTTCCACAATAGAAGCACCTTACTCTCTCTTCTCTGAAGTTGTTAAACTTCCTGCCACCTTGATGATGAAACTGCTGTGGCTGCCATCCATAGTACTGGTGCTGTCTTCTTCCATAGTTTGCTTGTCTTCTGTAGTGAGGATTATGTCTCTTAGGCTGTCTTCTATGATGATGTGGCTTCCTTCTACCATAAAAATAAGGCACAACATTATTATATCCAAAGCCATACATATTCCCCTGATGTTGAGACATCTGATGGAACATGTTAAACCTAGAAGCCTGCATGCTCCTATGGTATTGAGGAGGCATATATTGCCTAGCTCCAGACGTATGAACCTTCTTTTGATGAGGACCATGAGCATTCCTTTTCCCAACATTTTGAGGCTGTTGGTGAGCAACCTGCTTGGGTTTAGGATTATGTCTCTTTTTGTTATGTTGAGACATTGGTTGAGACATATCCTTTTTGGTTCCTGAAGTACTAGCTTCAACAGAAACCTTCTCCTCAACAATAAATCCTAAGCCAGGTCTGTCTCCTGCTACCTTTTCTTCCTGAAGGATCTTATCAAGAGTATCAGAACTACTGTTCTACATTCTAACAGATTTTTTCATTTAATCAAGTTGAGATTTAACCAACAAGACTTCATTTTCAAGATCAGCTTTAACAGTCTCAAGCTGAACAATTTGTTTCTTTTGTTTCTCACTTTCTTGACAAACCTCTGCACTCCTCAGACATAGCTCTTGATAGGAGGCTGCAAACTCCTCAAAAGTTAGTTCCTCATCACTTGATTCTCCATCAGAAACACAAGTTACTGTCAATGCTCTAACATGCTTGGCTGACTCTTCTTCACTTTCACTGTCAGTATCAGACCAGGAAACAGTCATGCCCTTCTTCTGCTTCTTAAGGAATGTAGGACATTCTTTCTTGACATGTCCATAACCTTCACACTCAAAGCATTGAATCCCTTTGTCTTGAGCAGTCTTCTCTTTATCCTTCTCTTTTGACTTGTTGATGTCAGAGGAGATGTTCTTAACATTAGGTTTGTAGTTCTTATTCATCCTCTTGAAAACCTTGTTAAACTGTCTTCCCAACATAGCAATGGCCTGAGACAGCTCCTCCTGAGATTCAGCACCATTCCCTTTCTTCTCTTCTTGAGTATTGTATACCAAGGCTATACTCTTGGTCTTCTTTTCAGGTTCCTCCTCATTCAACCCTAACTCAAAAGTTTGAAGAGATCCAATAAGCTCTCCAACCCTTATTTTGTTGATGTCTTGAGCTTCTTCAATTGCAGTCACCTTCATCTTATACCTCTTGGAAAGGGATCTAAGGATTTTCCTCACCAGCTTTTCTTCAGTCATCTTCTCTCCAAGAGCACTAGAGGCATTAGACAGCTCAAGAATACTCATATGAAAGTCATGAATAGTTTCATCTTCTTTCATCTTTAGACTTTCAAACTTTGATGTCAGAAGTTGAAGTATTGACATCTTAACCTTTGAAGTTCCTTCATGAGTAGTCTTCAAGATGTCCCAAGCTTCCTTAGCAACTTCACAGGTATTGATCAACCTGAATATGTTCTTATCAACTCCATTGAAAATATCATTTAAAGCTTTGGAATTACCAAGAGCAGGCTCATCTTCTTCCTTGGTCCATTCTTCTTCAGGTTTCAGTTTTGAGCTGCCTTTTTTTCTTTTATGATAGCCTTCCAAGCCCTGCTGTCCAAGGATTTCAAAAAGGTAATCATCCTTGGTTTCCAATAATCATAATTAGCGCCATCCAAAATAGGGGGTCTATTCACAAATCCACCAACTTCCTTGTCCATCTTTACCAGAAAGTATCAGCCCTAGATCTCACCCAGATGCAGAGCAGGATGCCTGCTCTGATACCAATTGAAATTCTGGTACCAGATATGTGATGTTACGTGTGATGTCTCAACAACACACTCTGCAATGGACAATATAAAACAACAGAAGAGTACACAAAGAATTGTTCACCCAGTTCAGTTAAACAACTTACTCTGGGGGCTACCAAGCCAGGGATGAATTTCACTATCAGTAGTATTAATATACAAACTCAACATCCCAGTTAACATCTCCTAAACTTAATCACTACTTAATGAACCTTCTACCTAAGAGACCACTTAGGTATGAGAACACTACTCAATCCCTAAATCACTTCAGTGATATAATTCAAAGATCACACACTTTAAAAAACACAACTTGATTATGCTTCACAGATTTGATCAAGAACAACTCAAAACAACAACACCAATTCACACTATAATGGTTTACAATACATACAGGATGACACAAACGACTCTCAGTCTATAGCTCTCTTTCTTTGCCCCTTTTCCTTCAGGATTGATGCGCTTTATATAGCTATTTGATTTGGGCTTGGACATGCTACAATATCTGACCTGATTTGTTATTTAAAACTGAATCTTCAATAGATTTTCTCTCTCAAAATCTTCTTAAATCTCCAGCCTTTAAACACTCCTACAAATCTGCATCAAATCTGTTTGTAACAGAAAATATCTCCTCCAAGATATTCGCATCCAATTACTCTACCAACTCTCCCAAATTCCAGCTAAAACGCTTAACCCTAAAAACATCTCAAACCTGATGTTTTAATGATCTGCATATCTGATGTCATGACATCGCATGTGACATCAAACTTCAAAACTTCAACAACTTAAACACTTAACATTATCCAATGTTAAGACTCAATGTTAAGACATCACCCATGTGATATCAACATTGAACAACTTTGTTTTACCAAAATTCTAGCCAATCCAAGAACTAACAAGAACAGAGAGTTTAGGGAAGAGATCGACACTCTGAACGAGGATCTGAAAAAGCTTCATAATGACATGCAAGCTCTTGCAGAAGCTCAGATGCATCAACAAAGGACTGTGATCGTAGAGATCACGTCAACGCCCATAGTGGAGAAGTATGATCCTAGGTATAAGATGCTGAAAGATCGTCCCTGGGGCATGCATATTAACTATATCCCGGAGGGATATATTCCGTCGATCACTGAAGATCCGGAAAATTTAGCAGGAGTCGCTGGGCCTGAAGGTTACAAACTTCGGGAAAGCGAAGATGCCAGGCGCATGACAGCAACTCCTGAATGTTATAAACTTTGAGAGGCACCGAGAGTCTCGGCCATAATGACTATACCACCATCCGTGGTACACATTGTTCTGGAAGGACAGATTCCACAGATACCTTCTGGTGGAAATGAATATATGTTCGACAGAATGAATTAGTTCCAGGAACAATTCCTGGAGATGCAGAAAGAACTGCAAGCCCTTCGCAGTTAGGATTTATTCGGAAAGGATGCCGCATACTTTTGTTTGGTCCCTAATGTGAAAGTTCCACACAAGTTCCAGGTGCCCGATTTTGAAAAGTACAAGGGTAACTCTTGCCCTCAAAGCCACTTGGCGATGTACGCACGATGAATGTCAGCTCAGACAAAGAACCAAGAGCTACTGATTCACTACTTTCAGGATAGTTTAACGAGTGCCACATTTAAATGGTACATGGGTTTAAACCGTACTAAGATCGTTACTTTCAGAGATCTTGGCGCAGCCTTCGTTCAACAATATAAGTATAACCTGGACATGGCACCGGACAGAGATCAACTCAGATCGATGTCACAAACGGACAAGGAAAACTTTAAGGAGTATGCTCAGATTTGTCCACCTCTTGAAGAAAAAGAGATGACAAAGACCTTCTGTAAAACCTTAAGCTCATTTTACTACGACGGAATGGTTTCCAGTGCGCCCAGTGACTTCACCGAGATGCTGGTGTAACACCCCAAAAATTTCCCTCTTGTTTCGAACCCTTTTTTGGCATATGGTTCATTTTGTTTTCAAACCAGAAAGGGTGAACGTATGCATTTCATTACTTTCACAAACCCTAAAGCGCTCCCACACAAAGTGCAAGATTTGATTGATGCAGGGGTCATTGCTTTCACTGTAGATGGTATGCATTTCAACTGAAGCTTCTTAAGTGGGCACTTGGGACTACAAGGATGTTATCAGAAGCAATAAGTCTAGACGGAGTCAAGCCTCCTCAATGGCAATCATCAACTTCCTTTACTGCATTTTCATATGCAGCTTTCATTTGTTTGTTTAAGCACTGTCTGCATGTAAAAACTTGTTTGTGTTTTGAATGATGATTTTAATGCAATGAATTTGTTTTCTTGAAGTGTTTTATTCGTGTTCACTCATTTTAATGTTTGCATGCACATCAATACCAACTTTCTTGCCTAAACTCTTGGAGGGAGGATGATGAGATGAAACGCAAAATCTTTGGTTGTATGTTTAAGGATAGAACCCTGTTGAGGATGTACAGACATTGCTTCAAATCCCTAAACACTGGAGATATAAGGGAGATAGACCTTTGTTAACCTCCTTTAGCCTTGAAGTAGGAGTTTCTTTTTATTCGAAAAACCCCTCACATTTAACCTGGGGCAGGGTAGTTGTCAGTAATTTGACCGATCGCCCAAATTTCAAAAAGGAATGTGCATCTGAGGATCCATTTCTTTTATTCCACAGCGTCAAGAGGTCAAAAGATGTGAAACCACAATGGTTATCCATCAATGATCAAGGAGTGAGGCAGTCACAACCCTTTCAAATAAGTCAGACAAACCAGTGTCACACGATTTATTCAAAAAAAAGGGAATAAAAGAATGAAAGCCGCTAAGTCGAAACTTGAAAACAAGCGACTTAGGCAAAAGATAAGGCATCCCGCTGAACTTCAAAATTGAAAAACTCAAAAGAGTCAGTCCAGGAAAAAATTAGGGATCAAAAAGCAAAATGAATGAAAAGTGAAAAGCGAAAAGGATTACAAAAGAAAAATCCTCAAACAAGAACAAATTCGTGTGATTACTGACACAAAAGACAAGAGGGGTGATTGTTACTCCAAAACCTCATTAGGTCTCAAATCATCAGTGCATGGATTCCTTAAAGATCATGAAATCTTTTTGAGAGATGAGCGCTTGCGCCAAATTAGATGAACGTAGGACTGGAGAACATCAGGAAGAGTGGGTGGGCACCGATAAACTTCGAGCCATAAATCCTTTTTTCTCAAACCGTGAACCAGGCCACTATATAACCCTTAAAACTCCTAATTGAAACAGGATTTATTTCGAGAGCTTACTCCGATGAGATAGCATGTGCATTCAAAAATCTTGTTGGTATTGCATGTGCATTCAAAAATCAATGTCGTATTCTAAGCAGTGATTCGCTCACGTGGCCTTGCGACATCTTTTCAATAAAAACTTTGAGATTAACATTGAATTAGATTTCTCGTTCTCAGAATGAACATTTTTTGCTTGTATACATGTGCTTAAGCATCAGGGAAGCTTACATAATGAACGTCAGCCGAGAAGCTCGATCTGCCAAGTTGAGATACTTGAAATCTCCGAAGGACAGTCAAGTCAAGGGGCATGTGGCCAAGAGACTATGCGCAGCCTAGGCGTTCCCGACAAATGGTGATAAGATGCAGTCAATCTGGAGCAGTCACATTGAAAACTCTCCCTAAAGCAGCTAAAAGGGGTCAATCACGTCGAGATTCGGCAAATCTCTCGAAGACCGGTAAATCAGAGGCAAATTGACTTCAAGGCTCATACTGGGGCATACCACCTCAAGAGCACGAGAAGTTATCCAATCCTGAATACGGTCTTTTGAAAGCATCTCGTCAACGTATGAGATACCGGGGCAAAATATTTCCAGTCATTGCAAACCCTTTCGAGGTAAGTTACTTTATAGATATGCAGTCTGGGGCAGTTATGTCGAGATCTGATAAATCTCTCCAAGAGTTTGAAGACCCTGGGGAAATGTGAATGCCCGGTCCTCTATAAAATCTTCTTGAGATGATTTCTTCCATTAGATCCTGTGGTATGGGGCAAGTGGAAAGTTTAAGGGACCGTTGGTCGGGTATGGAGACCAGTGTGTAGTTGATCAGCAGAGGCGTTAAGCACCCAATATTGTTTCTCCCCAAGAGATATACTCTCCTCAGTGTTGAAATTTCATCATCCCCAGGAGATTATTGCTCTCCCCGGCCAGAGTATAGAGAATTATTTCCCCAACCAGAGTTGTGGTTGATTTATTACTCCCCCGCCAAGCGTTCAGGAGTTGATGATGTTGTATCCCCAGCAGGAGACTTATGGAATATCTTCTTTCTTTGGACAAAGATGTTAATTCCCCACAGGGGCTGACCACCCATTCTCCTCAGCCAGTCAGGAAATGTTTTTTCTCACCAACAATGGTATGAGCTGATCCCCAATGGATGAGTAAGCTTGATGTTATCCTCTAGCAGAGTTGATGTCGTCAACCACCAAGCAGATTTGTTGGTAGTGGAAGGTATTTCCCAACAGGGTGAAGATAAGTACATCTCTCAACAATAGGTCAAGTTCAGTAATATCCCCAAGCAGGTTTGCATTATTGACTTGTCTCCCCAAGCCGAGTTTTGTGGTGATCTTCGTAGTGGTTTGTTCAACAGCAGTTGATATCCCCAGCAGGTCTTAAGTCTAATTGTTATTGGCATATTTCGGATCTAGGTTTTGAGTTCTATCTTCAGTAGAAGTCATTGGTATTCCCCATCCCGGTGAAGGTAAGGGCATCTCCTAGCAGCAGGTTAAGTTTAGCAATATCCCCAAGCAGGTTCGATATTATTGACTTGTCTCCCCAATTCGAGTTTGGTGGTGATCTTCGTAGTGGTTTGTTCAACAGCGGTTGATATCCCTAGTAGGTCTTAAGTCCAATTGTTATTGGCATATTTCAAATCTAGGTTTTGAGTTCTATCTTCGGTAGAAGTCATTTGTATTCCCCATCAGGGTGAAGGTAAGGGCATCTCCTAGCAGCAGGTTAAGTTCAGCAATATCCCCAAGCAGGTTCGGTATTATTGACTTGTCTCCCTAAGCCGAGTTTGGTGGTGATCTTCGCAGTGGTTTGTTCAACAGCGGTTGATATCCCCAGCAGGTCTTAAGTCTAATTGTTATTGGCACCTTTCAGATCCAGGTTTTGAGTTCTATCTTCGGTAGAAGTCATTGGTAATCCCCAGGAAGAAAATTCTCTTTGGGTTCCATATTCAATATTCGCTTTTTATCCATCCCCAACAGAATGGAATTTCTCTTAGAGTTTTCATCTCCAGCAGAGCTTGTGATCAGGAAGTCGTTCAGTGAAATCTTCCCCAACAGGATCTTTTAATTAAGAGGACAATTTAGTTTGTCATCCCCGGTGGAGTTGCCTTCGTCTTCAGCATTTATTTTGCTGGAGCGCCTCTTTTGCATTGCATAATCATTCTTGCATGGCATCCTCCCAAACGCGTAGCATTTCCATTTTGTATGGAGCATTACGCCATAGAAAAATTCAAACATATGCATTCGAAGCATAAGCCAGGTTTGATATTTGTTACCAGTTTCTTTCCCCAGCAGAAAGAAATATAATCCAGGAGATGTTGTTTGACATTACACTGTAATCAGTGGATTCGTCCTTCTTACTGTTGTTCCTTCCTATACTCCCCTAGAGAGTTGTCTGTTTAGATTTCTCTTTCCCCAGCGGAGTCATCTTTGTAGATTCGTTGATTCTACTTATGTTGGGTTTGAAAATCCACCTTCGGCTTGGTCTTTCTATTTCGAGTCCATCTTCGGCTTGGTCTCGTATTGTTGGGTTTGAAAGTCCACATTTGGCTTGGCCTTTCTTTTTGAGTTCGCCTTCGACCGTCCTCGGACCCTTTGTTTGAAAGTCCACCTTCGGCTTGGTTTTTCTTTTCGAGTCCACCTTCGGCATGGTCTCGTATTATTGGGTTTGAAAGTCCACCTTCGGCTTAGTCTTTCTTTTCGATTTCGCCTTCGGCCGTCCTCGTACCCTTTGTGTGAATGTCCACCTTCGGCTTGGTCTTTCTTTTCGAGTTCGCCTCCGGCCGTTCTCATATTATATTGTGTTTAAAAGTCTATCTTCGGCTTAGTCTTTCTTTTCGAGTTCGCCTTCGGCCGTCCTCATATTACCTTTTTTTGAAAGTCCACCTTCGGCTTGGTCTTTCTTTTTTTTGAGTTCGCCTGCTGGTTAACCCGCCTTCGGTCGGTCTCGTCTTCCCAGCATAGTCCACCTTCGGCTGGCAAACACTCTATTTCATTATCCCCACAGGTTGCAAATTTTTAGGTTATTTTGGTATTCAATCTCAGTGTATCCCAATTGTATGGAAGCCTTTGCTCCCATACCCTCGGATCCAAGAAGTTTGAATAAGGGCAGCTGTAACACCTCAAAATTTACCCTCATGCTTTTAACACTAACGGGCTTATGTTTCATTTCATTCTTTGCATTATCATCATTGCATATCATTGGATCTTGGCATGGGATCAAGGTATATGAGCAATCTCAAGTGAATCACATTCTCTTATCCAGTACAAAATTAGGGTTGTGGTGAAAAGTCAGTGCAAGTGTGTTTTTGAGCCAAAGTTTGATTTCAAGGTTTTCAATATGGTTTCAATTGTCTAAGGATGGAGTATTGACCATTGGTTCATTTCAGAAGGTTTTCAATTGATCAATTGGTTGAGAATTAGTCAGATTGGGGAAAAGTCAAATATGCAAAGGAAAAAGTCAACTCCTAACTTTTTGAGGTCAAAATCTTGTTCCTCATGTCAAATATGTCCATTGATGGATATTTGATCAAGAAATGTCAAGAGATTCACAAGAAATCAAGAAATGTGAAAAGTTGCTAAAAATATAAATTAGGGTTTCTAAATTTAGTAAGTTTTGGCAAGCTGAACACCCATCTTTGGAGCTCTCTTTCTTCATGATGCGAATTTTAAATGGAAAATTTCAAGAGGCCTAATTAAAGTTCACATTCTAAGCTTTAAAACCATAGCAAGAACTCTTCCATTGGATTAAAATTGAAGGAGTTATGAGTGTTCAAAGTTGGAGGCTTGTAAGGCATTTTGGGCAAGGCAGGCAAGTCATGGACGAGCTGGCTCGGAGTAATTTGATCAAACACCTTATGTGCATGTAGGGTCCAAGTTCAAAGGCCAATTACTCCATGGTGGATGTTTCAAATGAAAAAATGTTCAACATGAGTTTTGTTCCTCTCAATCTCCTCTACAACTTTGATGTTGGGGAATTTTTCGTATGATCAACTATTTGGGAGATATGGAGGGTCAAATTAGGGACCTCAACCTGATTCATTCACACGCATGGAGGCTGGGCATGAACCAAGTCAGGCTGGCCAACCATTCAGTTATGACCACACACTTTCATGGATATATTGAAGCATTTTAATGGCTTTCATTGTGATTGTTTTTAACACCAATCTTGTTCTCCACCATGAGATCTTTCCATAGCCCCCAAGATCAACCATTTTCACCCATTTACCATTGAGATATTTCACTCCAAAGTCATCATCATGTTTATGTTGTCATGGCTGCCAAAATAAGAAACATGTTGCACTGTATTTGCTACTTCATTCAGCCATGTGCATGTTGCCATATATTGCCATTTCAAGTTAAACAATAACCTTATAAATACATGCTCATGTACCCACATTTTGCTTAAAATGTTCAAACATAAAAAGAAAAGAAGAGACTTAGAGTACAAGTTGTTATGGTTGCAAGTCCATCACACATTATCACCACCCTTTATCATGATCAATACCATATGATTCCATGCTCCCTCCACACGTGAACCAACCTGAGCTTCACATTTCACTCTCACCTTCTCTCCATTTTCCATTCACTTTTCAACTTCATTCATCCTCCAACAAACTAACCACACTTCTAACTGTCAACCACACCTAGTTAATCCCTAACCACATCTATATAAGACTTAACTCAAGCTAACCAAGGTGGTTACAACAGTTTCACTCACTATCTCATTTTCACTTCACATTGCTCTCTTCATCAAATCTCTCTCCACAAACATTCTCTCTGCAAATTCTTCTTGAATTCTTCATCTACACCATTGATAAGGTCTTCTGTATGCAATAGAATGGAGCTGTGTTGAATCTATCATTGAATTTGAGTTTCAACATCAGCTTTACCAGTCCAGTTTTACGCAAGATTCATTGGATTACACACGTTTATTTCATGTTCAAAAGCAATTTGGAGGAGATTGGAAGCTTTCTCAAGGTTTTTTTAAGGATCAGTGAAATTCTTCATTGCTTTCAGCTACGTTGTATTAAGTATTTAAATGCATGGAAGAGTGATTATATGAAGTCCTATGGAGTGTAGACACTGATTACTAGTGAAAAATGTAGTTATAGTGTGATTTTCAGTTGTAGATCTCATTTTTGTTTGTTTCGATTTGCTTTGTATGTGCATGATACGTGAGAAATAATAGTAGATTCAGAATCTACGTGAAAAACCGTGCGGAACGGTGTGCCTATATGGAATTTTTGGTTAGGATTTCAGCCAGCTCCGGCGAGGCTGGCCGGAGAAGACGACCGGAGCTAGGGCTCCGACGTCTGAGTCTTCTTAGTCAACGCATACGTGTCCTCTTCTAATTACATCATGATTTTTCAGGACTAACCAATAAAATTATGCCAGCGCTTTAATGAGGGAGGCACTCCCTCACGTGATCCTTTTTCTGAACTTGTTTTTGATATTTGATTCCACGTGGTTGTTACACCTTATCTTAGCATGTGCCTGCCCGTTAATCCACATGATTGTCCTATTTTTACGATCTTCTCATCATTGACTGAATCCAAGGGCGCTCATTAAGTCAATGTTTGACTGAGCCACATGGCATGAACCTTCAGACCCCCACGCGTGTGGGCTCGGTCTTTGATTGATATCCACACCCCTTTCCTGAGCCCAAAGAACCTCTAATCTGGATTTTTGCTATTTGTGCACCCCTGGCCCTACTTCTTTTGTTTTTTTCATTATTTTTGCATATTTGTTTGCATTTTTATTTTTAAAAGTATTTGTGCATACATAAAAATCCCAAATAAATTCATGAGACATCCTAACACAATTAACTAATTTTTTACATTTTATTTTTCTATTCTTGGATTATTTTTCATTGTTTTACATTTTGTTGGAGCTTTGTTCATGACACAAGATGCATTGATGAATTGTTTGACATACTTGTGGGTTGAATTTTCAAATGAAAATTGGTACATGCTTTTATAATATCTTGAAGCACTTCATGTAATTTTTGTGGATTTTTGGGATCATTTTTGGTCAATGTTTGAATGCCATATTTGTGCACAATTCTTATATTACTTGTGTGAACTTGTGAAGCATGTTTTAGCATGATCCTTAATAAGTTTTGATCCATTCTTTTTAGACATGTTTGTTTGCTGTTTTCACTTCAATTTACTTGTATCTTTAAATTTTCTTGACCTCTTAACATGTTCTTTGTGAATTCATAAATGCACCTTTGTTTAGGTGAATGGTATAGAATATGTGCTAGGGTTTTGAAGTGCATTTTATGCAATCTGATGTGATACTTTTTGAGACCTTTTGATACATGTTATGTGAACATTATAGGTCCTCTTTCTCATATTATAGGTCATTACTTGTTCATGCTGGATTGACTTGTATGCATTTGTTTTAACTTGAATTGTTTTGTGGACTTATGCTTCTCTTCTTACACACTTTGATGGTTTGTTTTCATTAATGCTTGTGTGATCTTGAATGTCCATTTAAACTTGATTCATGTTCTGTTTGTGATTATTCTGAATCATATAACATGATTTCTAAGTGCATCTTTCCTGTTTCATAAGTTCATGAACATTTAATACTTGTTTGATCTTACTTGTGCATGTTTGCTTCTAATCTTGAACTTGCATCAACATGAGATATGTATGAGTTTTGTATGCTCATCCTTGCATTCTAAATGTCATCTCACATACCATATGCTACTGACTTGCATTTATTTCCAAGTATGTTCATCTTGCATCTTCATTCTTTACTTGTGTTACAAGTTATGCATGTTTGATTAAACTTAAGTGGTGTTTTGTTTTCACTTCTTCTTGCTTCATCTTCTCTAATGCTTACATTCATGATTCAAATGCCATCTTAATGACATCTCCATACCTTCATAAGTGTTATTCAATTCTGACTTTTAATGTTTGTAGTTGCATTTATTCATGTTTATGAACCATATGCTTTCATCTTGCATAGTTAGTGCATAACTTGCCTTTGTATGATCTTTTGATGAATAGTTTGACATTGTTTGGTTTCATTTGGCATGTTAACATTAGTAGGATACCTTGACATGAACCTACTGACCTTGGATGATCCTTAACCCTTAGGACTCATTCCTTTTAGTTCAAACCTTGTTTACTTCATATGTTGTTTTTTTAAAACAATTAGCATTGTTTGCTTTACTTTCTACCACTTGTATTCATTTTGTGCTAAATTTTTGTGTAGGGGAAGAGGTAAGACATATGAGTATGTGGATGCTTATCCATGCTCATTCCCTCTTTCATCTCTCTTTTCTTCTAATCCTCTTTCTCTTTTGTGTGTGGATTACATGATATAATGCTTGATTGTGTAGAACTCTCTCACATCCCTTTAGGATCCTAGCTTATCCTTAATTTTTTATTAAGGTGAGGTAGGATAAGCATTAGATAGTGTTATCCCTCTCTCTTATTTATGGGAAGTGAGGAATGAGGGGTCTCTCTCTTCATCTTTCTAGGGTGTTTAGCGTACGTCTTGTTGGGGACGATATGCGACACATTCGTTCCTATGTCATAGACTTCGGTGCAATGCAAGTTACAAACTAACTTCAATCAACTTCTATCTAAAGAACACAAAAAAAAACTCAAACCTTTTCATCGTTAGGGATTGTTATGTTTCAAGCTCATTTTCAGAAAAGGGCACGTTACTTCTGGCTTGTCGCAAACAGGCATCGACCCTAACTGCCGGACGCGAACTTAACGTCGCTCATAAAAAACACTAAGACTGCTCTGATTTCCTCCTTCTGGTTAGATTGAGGATACATAGGCACAAGACGGCGATGTCTTGGCGAATAACCTTCCCCCTTAGTTCATGTCCGAACTACATTGACTCTGACTTTTCCATTGCACGAGGGAATACGTAGGCATAGGACGTCGATGTCCTATCGAGTCACTTCTTTTTCTTCTTCGTTTCTTCATTCTTTTCTGTTCCCGTTCCTTTTCCTTTCCAGTAGTAGTGGAGCTCCAGATGATGACACCATTTGATCGAGACAACAAGCGTGGATCCCATCGAGTACGATGGATGCGTGGGGGTGCTAATACCTTCCCCTTACGTAACCGACTCCCTTACCCGTTTCTCTTGGTTGCGAGACCATGCTTTTCCTTCCTCTCAGGTTTACGTAGCGTTTCCTTTCCCTCTCTTGGAATAAATACACATTGCTGACGACTCTGTTTTCGTGCCACTTTCGCGTTTGTACTTGGATGAAAATCCCGGGAGCGACAACGAGAGTTGTTAATCGATTAACCAAAATGAACTGTAATTGGTTAATCGATTAACACTTATGCAGAGTGTGATTTTTGTGCATTTTTTATCATGTTTCAATCCCGTTTCACTTTTAATCTTAATGGATTGATATGATACACATTGTGGACTGTTTTGATGCTGTTGCACCTCACACCCTTGTATGAACACGATTTTCTGACACGCGATTCTTGGTTTTCATCGATGAATGTTCATGGTTGCATTATTGTTTTCTTGATGTGATGAACACTTTGCACACACTCATTGAGCATTTTAGTTGTGAATTATTGCTGGTGTTGCTGGAGTTATTGTGTTGTGCATGCTTGCTTGCTTTTAATTTCATGAGATGCATACTTGGTTTGATGTGTTCATGTGCTTAATGTTGTGTCATATCATGATGTTTACCATGGTGTGTGGTATGATTGTGGCATGTTTGATTGAAGAATGTGTAATGCTTGATGCATGTTTGTTATTCAATGTTTGTATCATTTCTGAAATGCATCACCTGTTGCCCAGTATTCACTGCTGTTCCTTTGCATATGTGTTGTTGTATGTGCTGCTGCCTACCTTTTTATACCTATTTTGTGTGCTGAACTTGAGCTGTTAAATGTTGTTTGGTGTCTTGGCTGGAATTTACCGTTGTACAGGTGCTGGAGCGCTGTTGTAGCCACTGTTTTGATTTATCGCTTAGTTTTTTGCCTTGCTTTTTGCTTGCTCCCTTAGGCTCCTAGTCCGACTTAATTTTCGATTAAGCTCGGAGTTAGATAGACATTAGGCTCTCATCCATGCATGCTAACTTAGGTAGATGTTTCCCCTTTGAACTCAACCATAGGTCCACTTTTGCATGACAACTTTAGGATAGATTTCCCCATAGTCTTTTCTTTTCGACTTGAGTCTTCTCTTCTCATCTCATAACATTTCTAAAACACTAAATAAATATAACGTATATTGCTCTTGAGCCTTAAGTGTAGGAAATGAAGAACGAGGGGTCTCCCCTCCTCTTCTAGAGTGTTTAGCATACGTCCCATAGGGGGCGACCATGCGACGCATTCGTTCCCGCATGGTAGACTTTGGTGCAATGTAAGTTACGAACTAACTTCAATCCACTTCTGTCTAAAAAACACAAAAACAAATTCAAATCATTTTCATCCATCGGGATTGTTGACTTTCGAACCGTTTTCGGAAAAGAGCTCGTCGCTCACGTAAAAAACACTAACCGACCTCGTTAGGTCGAATTACGACTGCTCTGATTTCCTCTCTCTCATCCGATTGAGGATACGTAGGCACAAGACGGCGATGTCTTGGCGAGCACCCTTCCCCTTTTTCGACCCGTCTGTCAACTATGTTTACTCTGATTTTTTGTTCGTCCACATAGATACGTAGGCCTTGGATTTCAGATAATCCTTGCGCGTCCGTCTTAGTCTCCCCCCTCCCCATTTTTTTTGTTCAGCCGTAGACTTTAGGATAACTCACCCTTTGATTAGACAAAAAGCATGGATCCCATCGAGTACGATGGATGCGTGGGGGTGCTAATACTTTCCCCTTGCTCAACCGACTCCCGAACCCGGACTATGGTTACGATGACCATGTCTTCTCCCTCTTAGGTTTTCTTCGATCGTTTCCTTTTCCTACGTCGGGATAAGTAACGTTCGGTGGCGACTCTTCTGTTCTAGTTTCCCGCCGGTTTTTTTTTCATAGGTTGCAACAGCTGGCGACTCCACTGGGGACAGGTTGACCTCTTCCGGGTCCATTCCCTAAGCGAGTCAATCCTAGCGCTTGTCTGTTTATTTTCATTGGGCGTTTATTGTTGTGCTTTATTTTGTTGTATATTACTGTTTTACTACATTTTATTGCATTTATGATTATTGTTATCATACTGTTCTGCTGCTGTTGTTCTGTTGGGTGGGTTGGATTCATGAGAGAAAAGCCCAATACCCAGGCTTGAGCCTACACCTATGATTAGCGTGGAAAGTAGTGTGACTTGTGTGGCATTTGGCCAGACGTAGTATACATGAAAACTTCACATCCAGACGAGGTTTTCTTGAGTAATGTTCTTTCCTGCGCATTGGTGCAGATGTTAGAACATAACCTGGAAGACTGTCGACTTTGGCGACCATTCCCCGAGGACTCAGTTGAGGCACTCCTCCCAAGAGGTAGTAATGGCAGACCAGAAAAAGCAAACCCGTTATACTTCTTGATCCGAGGACCCAATGCTGGGAACTTACATAGGATGACCTTATTTTTTGGGGAATCAGTGGACGACCTCTTTGTTTGGCGATAGTGTTATACCCCGAGGGATGAATGTACTATTGCTTCTCAAATCGAGAATTCGACGCTGAGGATCCTCAGTTTTTTAGAACCCACATGTGAGAGGGGATGGGTGTGTACAGGTTTGCAGGCAACCTTGACCTTCAACATACCCGGTATTCTGGATTTCTTATCAGTGTGAATTTAACATCCCGGTATTCTGGTATTCTGAATGGGTCGTCGTTCTGGATTTCTGGGTTTCTGATATTTTGGGTTTTATTCAGTTAGTGGAACAACAACAGTTTGGAGCATTGTGGATACCTTGATCTCGTGTGTGCATTTGCATCATCATCTTGCATTCTTACATGTTTGTTCATTTGTAGGGCTGCATCCTAACCTTGATTCCGGTTTCTGAAGACTATTGAAGATGAGTATTGATACTGAGAAGAAAAAGAATATCATATTGTACAAGTTCCCACAGCTTATTCTAGATCCTGTTCGCAAAATATTGGCTATGGCAGAGCCCGGGGTATTGGCGGACTTTGGAGGAGAGTATGGAAGAATTCTGAATTTTACCCGCGACATCACTGATTACGAGTATAGGGCTTTGCACACTCTGGTGCAATTCTACGACCCTCACCTGCAATGTTTTCTATTCACTGATTATCTTCTGGCTCCGACATTGGAGGAGTTTGCTCTCATCCTGGATGTTTCTATCAAAAAAGAGGCTCCTTTCTATCCTTCTAAAAAACTTCCTGATTTGGAAAAGGTCTCCGCTGCTTTACATATGGATCAATCTTTGTTGAAAAGCAACGTTTCCAGTAAGGGAGGGTTTAAAGGCTTTCACATGAAGTTTTTGGTGGATCAGGCAGCTGTACATGCTAAGGCTGGGTGTTGGTCGGTTTTCAACGCAATCTTGGCTATGTGTGTCTATGGGACGCTGTTATTCCCAAATGTGAAGGACTTCATAGATATGCACGCTGTCCGGATATTTATCATGAAGAATCTAGTGCCTACCTTGCTTGGAGATCTGTATTATTCATTGCATTACAAGCATGAGAAGAGGAGAAGGGGACCTTTATATTTTTGTGCTTCAATCTTCTACAAATGGTTTGTTGATCGCCTTCCCAAGTCTGGGGCATTCGTAGAAACTCGAGGGACATTGGATTGGTCCAAGAGATTGACGGGATTAAGGGCAGATAATCTGATTTGGGTCAACCGTGATTTGTTAGGCCAAGATATCATGATTAGTTGTGGAGGTTATCCAAATGTGCCTTTAATAGGAAGAAAAGGGGGAATTAACTACAACCCTATTCTAGCTATTAGGCAATTTGGGTATTCCTTGAAAGAGCCGCCAAGAGAAGAGGACGTCCGAGAGTCTCTATATTCGAGTGGAGAGGTTAATCGAGAACTGTTAAAAGAAGCTGCAAGTACTTGGGAAGATCGTCATAAGAAAGGGAAGACTTCTTTTGGAAAAAGTAATAACAGAACGTTTCCCGCATATGAAGATTGGATCTAGAAAAGACTAAAGAAGGAACTTTTGCCATTCTCCAAAGAATCACCTTCTTACCCCTTGCTGATTGAGCCTCCAACCACAGTTGAGATAGAGAAGTTTAATAAGTTGTGGGCTGAAAAGGAAAAGCTACGAGAAGAGAATCATGAGTTGAGTAGAGAAATTAGCCAGTTGAGGCACGAGCGAGGCGAAGCTATGTATACTGCCAAATTGAAGACAGAACTTCTCTCCAGGAAAGAAAAAGAGCTAGCAGATGAGGTCACGACCATACAGAAGGTAGGGCAAGCTCTAAAGGGTGTTAGCAAGGTTCTCAAGTCTAGGAAGGAAGACTTGGTCAAGGCTTTGTTAAAAATTCACAAGTTCAACTCTTACCGAAATACTACAATCACTGCCAACAAGCAGAAAGAAGATAACTTTCTGGAGCAGATTAAGGGTTTAAAATTGAAGCTCAAAAAGAAAAATGAAGAGATCCTATCAGAGACATTCGAGAGGCGAGCAGCTGAAGGCAGACTTAATAAGGCCAAAGCCACCATAGAGGAACTGAAGATTCAAGCCGAAGTGAAGAGGCCTAGAAATGAGGGTCCCAGCATGGACGATGTTTTTGAACAGGATGCTTGGGAGTTGCACTACCGATACTTGAAAGGGATCCTGCACAGAAGGGATGTTCTCATTCAAGAGTTGATCCAAAGACCAAAGCACCCTGACACCAAGAAGTTGTTCAAAGAAGTGCAAGACTGGAGCAAAGAACATAATGGCTAGGGAGGACTAGCACTTGTGGATTTGGATGACCTGCCATAGTTTTCTTTTTCTCTTTTATTGTGTTTGGATCACCGCCAGGCTTGTTGGTTGGGATCTGTGATTATTGTATTCAGACCTTTATCTGTATCTTGGGTTGTAATTGTTGACAGATGATTGTCCTTTTGTATTCTTAATATATGAGCAGACGTTTCGTTCTATCTTGTTGTTAAACTGGAATCAACGGGTGGATCGCCCTGCGAATATTCGAACATGTTCATTTGCATTTGCATAATCATAATTATTTTTGCATAGCATTTTTATCTCTGGTCTTCTTATCTTGCTCTTTTCTTCAGACAGGATTGCTGACCAACACATTCACCGGTACTCTACCAGACAAAATCAAAAGAGAGCCATGGATCAGGTGGAGGCTGAGTTGATTGAGATGCAGACTTGCATGGCCTAGTTTATGGAGTTGATGTAAGGCATTGCCCAGGGGCAAGAACAGCTGAGGACTCTGGTCCAACCTTTGGTTGCAAGAGTTGACGAAGACGGTGTTCTTCATGGTGGCCTTCATAACGATGTTGTTCCTCCGGGAAGAGGTATTGTTGGTAATGATGTTCAAGGGGGTCCCGTTGCTGGTATTGTTATCCATCCGGGAGGAGGAGAGAATGTGATTCCCTCTATAGTAGGAGGAGGTAACAGTGTCTGTGCGGTGCACGGTCATCACTATGATGATCAGCAGGATGATATATTTTCTATACCAGGTGGGGATGCTGACCCCCGACTTGATAATGATCAGAGAATCAGGTTGATTGAAGAGCAGTTAAAAGGGGTTGTGAATAAGAATTCCTTGGGTTTTGATATGGGGGATTTGGGACTGGTCCCCGGTGTCAAAATTCTGCGCAAGTTTCAGGTGCCTACTTTCGAGAAGTATAATGGTGTTACTTACCTAAAGACTCACGTCCGGGCCTATGCAAGGAAAATGGCTGCCTATTCTAATGATGAAAAGTTATTAATGCATTTCTTTCAAGATAGCTTGTCTGGGGTGTCTTTGGAATGATACATGCAGTTAGAGAGGTCCCATGTTCGCAACTGGAGGGAATTGGTGGAGGCTTTTGTTAATCACTATCAGTACAATACTGATATGGCTCCTAACAGAACACAATTGCAAAGTTTATCACAGAAAAATAATGAGAGCTTTAAGGAGTACGCCAAGAGGTGGCGAGAATTAGCGGCAAGGGTGCAACCTCCCATGTTAGAGCGGGAGATGATAAATATGTTCATGGCTACTCTGCAGGGTCATTATTATGAAAAGATGGTACCGTGTATGCCCAGAAAGTTTGCTGACTTGATCTTAGTTGGAGAAATGGTAGAAAGCAGGATCAAAGCTGGAAAGATCTCTGGTAGTGAAAGGTGTTAATCGGGAGGAGGGAAGAAGCCGAATGTAAGCTACAAAAGGAAAGAAGGAGACACAAACTCTGTTTCCTAGTACAATGGTAGGGGAAGAGCACGACAGAATTGCAATCAACAAGTTGCCTTTGTAACTATTCTGGCTGCACCTCAGCAGAAGAGGAATAATCCTAATCAGTACCAAAACAAGCAGCCAATCCAGTATCAAAACCGACAAAGAAATGCTAAAAGGCCTTTTGATCAACCACCCATGTCATATGCTCATTTGTTGCAACACTTGTTACAGCTACGTTTAGTTGTGCTCCGCACATTGGCTCCGCCCACTGGGAGGCTACCTCCGGGCTATGATGCTAACGCACATTGTGATTTTCACTCTGATGCTCCATGGCATACAGTTGAAGGGTGTAGGGCGTTCCATCATAAAGTACAAGATTTGGTAGACTCCAAAGCCATCAACTTCTCTAATGACGTGCCAAATGTCATTCCAAAGCCAATGTTGAATCACGGTGGGCCAAGGGTTAATGACATTATTAAAGATGATGAATCCTTGAATTTGGTTTTAGATGTGAACGAGTTGAAAATTCCCTTGTTTGTGGTAAAGGAAAGGTTGCTGAAGGGAGGCGTATTCCCTGGGTGTGATGGGGGCTATGCAGATTGTGGGTTTCAATCCAACGGTTGTGATTTGTTGAGATCAGGTATTCAGAGATTGATTGATGAAGGACAGTTATAGTTTGACAAAGAGAATGATGTTACCACTATACAATCCCTTTCAAGACAGTAACTATATTAACACCGACAAGACCAACGCCGGTCATCATTACAGTTCCTGGTCCAGTCCCGTATGAGAGTACCAAAGTCGTCCCGTGGAACTATGGGGCTGAGGTGTTTGTTGATGGAAAGAAGCAGGAATTGGTAGGAACATCAGCTGTGAATTCATAGGCTAATAATTCTATTGACGCAGGGGCTATCACGTGGAGTGGTAGAGTCTTTGTTCCGTCAGATAATCAGGTTGGCAGTTCCAAACAGGATAAAGGGAAACAAGTGATGGATGATGCTGTACAGAAGTAGGTCGTAAATGATTCCGCAACGAAACAAGTTGACACTTCCTTCTCAGAAAATGTGGAAGAGTTTATGAGATAAATTAGGAAGAGCGATTATAAGATTGTTGATGAGTTGCATCAGATGCCGTCCAGAATATCCATCCTATCTCTGTTGTTGTGCTTTGAGGTGCACCGGAATGCATTTTTGAAGGTTTTGAACACAGCCTACGTGCCTCAAGAAATATCTGGTAATCAGCTAGAAGGAGTTGTGGCTCACGTTAATGCTGGTAATGGCTTAGGGTTCATAGACCTAGATCTGACTGCAACTGGGAGGAATCACAACAATGCACTAGATATTTCAGTGGAATGCCGAGGCTCCTTAATGTCACATGTGCTAGTTGATACTAGGTCATCTTTTAATGTGTTGCCAAAAAAGGCTCTGATGAAGTTAGATACCCGTGGGCTGATTTGAACGCCGAGTGACTTGGTGGTGCCTGCTTTCGATGGTTCTAAGAGGTCTATTTTTGGAGAGATTGTATTGCCGGACAAAGTTGGTCCTGAAATTTTTGATGCCACTTTTATATCATGGACATTCAGCCTTCCTATAGTTGTTAATTGGGTCGTCCATGGATCCATAGTGTTGGGCAGTAACGTCCACGCTGCATCAAAAGCTGAAGTACATGGTGGATGGACATGTTGTGACAGTCTGGGTTGAGGAAGACATCATGGTGAGTCACCTATCAACCTTCAAGTATGTGGAGGTAGATGGTGAGATACAGGAGACTTTGTGCCCAGCCTTTGAAGCTGTGAAAATTCCTGAAGAACCTCCAAGAGTAGCCAGTCAGCCTGAGGTAGTTAATCAACCCGAAGTGGTAAATCGGCCTGAAGTTTCAATGTCTTCTTTCAAGGTTGCACGCGCTGTAGTTGAAGCTGGTGGTTCCCAGAAGTGGGGCTAAGTAATTGATGTTCAGGTGAAGCAGAATACCTATGGACTGGGGTATAAGCCACCCCGACGAGCTCAAGAACCTCCTAAGTTTTATTGTTCAGTCCATTTCACAAGCGCTGGGGTCTTCTTTAACTGGTTTAATGCCATTGATGATGAGGGGTATAGTGATTGCGACATGGATGAGTGGATCCGCCCCTGTACTCCCGGTCAAAGTCTATGCAGTTGGTCATCTGAGAAAGTCATCCAAGTGACCCGTCAAGAGTAATTGCCTTTGTTTTCGGTTTGTGTTAAATCCTACGTTCTGCCCAAGACGTAGTGATATTTGTCTGTAGGGCTTTGATGTTTTCGTTTGCTTACTTTATCATCAATAAAGGACGTTTTCACATTCAAATGTTTTAATCCCTGTTTTTCTATTTTTACTTTTTGCATTAACTCATATCAAAATGGCAATGTGTTTTCTTGTTAGTTGCATTCATAACAGACATATATCATCAATCATGCAGGTTTGTTCGTTCAGATGCCACCAATAATGATTCAGCTATGGCTCGGTATGACTTTGACAATCCTATCTATCAGGCTGAAGAAGAGACTGCCAAAGATTACGACTTACTTGAGGAATTTGCCAGACTGCTGAAATAGGAGGAAAAGGCATTCTACCTCATCAAGAGGAAATTTAGACTGTTAATCTGGGAACCGAGGACGCAAAAAAGGAAGTAAGGATTAGGGCTGCTTTGGAAGACATTGTCAAGGGAAGATTGATTGAAATGCTCCGAGAGTATATGGACATCTTCGCCTGGTCTTACCAAGACATGCCTCAGCTTGACACTGATATTGTGGTACATTGGCTGCCGCTCAAAGAAGGTTGTACTCCGATTAAGCTGAAATTGAGAAGGACAGAACAAGACATGGCTGTCAAAATCAAGGAAGAGGTTCAGAAACAGTTGGATGCTGGGTTTCTTGCTGTGACAAATTATCCTCCGTGGGTTGCTAATATCGTGCCTGTACCTAAGAAGGATGGAAAGGTCAGGATATGTGTTGACTACAGATATTTGAATAGAGCAAGCCCGAATGATGATTTCCCGCTCCCCTACATTGACGTGTTAGTGGACAACACTGCTCAATACTCTGTATTCTCCTTCATGGATGGCTTCTCTGGGTATAACCAAATCAAGATGGCCCCAGAGGACATGGAGAAGACTACGTTCATAACACCTTGGGGAACATTTTGTTACAAGGTAATGCCCTTTGGATTGAAGAATGTTGGGGCAACCTATAAGCGGGTAATGGTGACTCTCTTTCATGGTATGATTCACAAGGAGATCGAAGTCTATGTTGATAACATGATTGCGAGGTCAGAAACTTAGAAGAACATCTGGTAAATATTCAGAAGTTATTTGAAAGGTTGAGGAAGTTCAAGCTGAGGTTGAATCCGAACAAGTGCACCTTCGGGGTGAGATTTGGAAAATTGCTTGGGTTTATTGTTAGTGAAAAGGGTATCGAGGTCGATCCTGCTAAAGTAAAAGCCATACAAGAAATGCTTGAGCCGAGAAGAGAAAAAGAGGTTCGTGGTTTCTTTGGGAGGTTGAACTACATTGCTAGGTTCATCTCTCATCTCACAGCCACGTGTGAACCAATATTCAAATTGTTAAGAAAAGATCAAGAGGTCAGGTGGAACGAAAATTGTCAAAAGGCGTTTGAAAAGATAAAAGAGTATTTGCAAGAACCTCCGGTCCTTATGCCGCCAATGCCAGAAAGGTCGTTGATTATGTATCTTACAGGTCTTGAGAACTCAATGGGGTGTGTGCTCAGTCAACACGACGAGACAGGTAGAAAAGAGCATGCCATCTACTATCTGAGTAAAAACTTCACTGATTGTGAATCAAGGTACTCGATGCTGGAAAAAACATGTTGTGCACTCGCTTGGGCAGCTAAGCGTTTGAGGCAGTATATGCTAAACCATACAACCCTATTGATTTTGAAGATGGATCCGATCAAGTACATGTTTGAGAAGCAAGCACTTTCTGGGAGAATAGCCCGTTGGCAGATGGTTTTGACAGAATACGATATTCAGTATGTTTCCCAAAAAGCCATTAAGGGAAGTGTTTTGTCCGAATACCTTGCTGAACAACCAATCAAGGATTATCAACCGATGAAGTTTAAATTTCTAGATGAACATATCATGTTTCTAAAGATGAAAGATCGTGAAGAGCCTTTTCCTGACGAAGGACCCGACATTGGGTCTCAATGGAAGCTAGTCTTTGATGGAACTGTAAACTCATGTGGTAACGGAATCGAGGACATCATTACAACTCCAAGGGGTTCTCATATACCCTTCACTGCCCGGTTAGCATTCATATGCACCAACAATGAGGTAGAATATGAAGCATGCATCATGGGGTTAGAAGAAGCGAATGATTTGAGAATCAAGAACCTCGATGTTTATGGTGATTCTGCATTGGTAGTTAATCAGATTAAAGGAGAATGGGAAACTCGTCAGGAAAACCTAGTGCCTTATAACAACTATGCCAGAAGGTTGTTACCCTTCTTTGAAAAGGTGGAATTTCATCATATACCCCCGTCGAAAAATCAGATGGCAGATGCGTTGACGACGTTGTCTTCAATGTATCAAGTGAACCGTTGGAATAAAACTCCCTCAATCAGTATCATGCGTCTAGATAGACCGGCTTTTGTGTTTTCAGTTGAAGATGTATCATATGGAAAGCCTTGGTATCATGACATCAAGTGTTTTCTGAAAAGTCAAGAGTATCCATAGGGTGCGTCTACCAAGGATAGGAAAACTCTAAGGAGGTTGGCAGGAAACTTTTTTTTGAATAAAGATGATGGGTTGTACAAAAGGAACTTTGACATGGTCTTGCTACGTTGTGTTGATGAACACATGGCAAGCCTGTTAATGAAGGAAGTTCAGGAGGGATCTTTTGGTACCCATGCCAATGGGCATGCCATGGCTAGAAAATTATTGAGAGCGGGGTATTACTGGATGACTATAGAGTCTGACTGTTTCAAATATGCTCAGAAATGCCATAAATGCCAGATTTATGCTGATAAGGTGAATGTACTGCTTACTCCTCTGAATGTACTATCATCTCCTTGGCCGTTTTCCATGTGGGGCATTGATATGATTTGAAAGATTGAGCCAACTGCTTCCAATGGGCATCGCTTCATTCTGGTTGCCATTGATTATTTCACGAAGTGGGTGGATCGCCAACTTCACCAAACAAGTGGTAGCCCGGTTTATAAAGAAGGACATCATCTGTTGTTACGGAGTCCCGGAGAGAATCATTACTGATAATGGTTCAAATTTGAACAATAAGATGATGAATGAGCTATGCCAGAGCTTTAAGATTGAACATCACAATTCTTCTCCCTACCGTCCGAAGATGAATGAGGCTGTTGAAGCAGCCGATACGAATATCAAGAAGATTATGTAGAAAATGGTGGTAACATATAAAGACTGACATGAGATGTTGCCTTACGCTCTACACGGTTATCGTACTTCAGTACGCACATCAACTGGGGAACCTCCTTTCTCATTGGTGTATGGTATGGAAGCAGTTCTACCATTAGAGGTTAAGATTCCTTCTTTGAGAATTTTGGCAGACGTTAAGCTTGATGAAGCTGAGTGGGTATGCTCCCGGTTGAATCGACTAAGCCTTATTGAAGAGAAGAGATTGGCAGCCATTGCACATGGCCGGTTGTATCAGAGCAGGATGAAGAAAGCTTTTGATCAGAAAGTGCGTCCTCGGTGTTTTCAGACAGGTGAATTGGTTTTGAAAAGGATCCTTCCTCCTCAGACAGATCACAGGGGCAAATGGACTCCAAATTACGAAGGGCCATATGTAGTAAGAAAGGTTTTCTCTGGTGGAGCCTTATTACTCTCAACTATGGATAACGAGATTTTACATCCCCTGTGAACACAGACTTAGTCAAAAAATACTTTGCATAAAAGAGACCCACTGGACATAAAAAGAAGATCCAGGCAAAAAAGGGCATCCCGGCGAACCATAAAAAGAAAAGGTTCGGGCAAAAATTAGGGAAAAAAGAAAAAAAGAGAATAAACCTGCAAGGTTGAAAACCTGAAAAAGGCAACTTTTGCAAAAAGGGGTATCCCGGTTGATTAAAAACCCGAAAAGGGCGATCCAGGAAAAATTAGGGATTTGAAAGCAAGAGGATGCAGTCTGCGTTCGATCTGTGAACACTCTTGACACTTGGGAATTTCGAAGGAAAAGAATCGGTCCAGTCAGTCACTTCAAAGGTCAAAATATTTGTGGATAAACAAGGCATATGAGTCATAGCTGAATTGAATCATGGTTGCTATCTGCTCCCACATTGCCGACATGCGTATTTTCTTTTTGCTTTTGCGCAATTACCTCTTTTCAGGAATTGCTTCCAGATGTAAATGCCTATTTACAGGCCAATTCATTCAATAAAATTTTCATTTTCACTCAAAGAGCTTTCCATTTCTGTTTTTACTTTTACTGTTTTGTTTGTTAAAATGTCCGATATTTTTGATAAACATTGCATGCGAAAATGTTAGGCTTTGCAGAGCGTATCGGAAAATAATGGAAATTGCTTAGTCAACCGATATTGTGGATGGTAATCGCGGTAGCCACTTTTGCACATAGAATATTCTGTTGCTGTTGTGTGCAGGGTAGCAATGTTTCTCCCCAGTAGAGTTACTCGCTCTAGCTTTGAAATTGCATCATCCTCAGCAGATGGTTACTCTCTCCAGCTAGAGTATAGAGAATTGTTTCCCCAGCCCGAGTCGTGATTGATTTATTACTCCCCAACAAGCATTCAGAAGTTGGTGTTGTTGTATTCCCCAGCAGAAGACTGGTGGAATATCTTCCCGAGAAAAGATATTATCTTCCCCATAGAGTCTTGGTGTATGCTTTCCTCAGCCGGTCAAGAAGTGTGTTCTTCACCAGCAACAATATGCTCTAATCCCCAGTAGGGTGAGGGTAAAGTAATTTCCCCCAGCAACAGTTTAAGCTCAATGGTATCCCCAAGTAGATTTGGTAGTAATTTTTGCAGCAGTTTGTTCAACGTTGGTTGACATCCTCAGCAGGCTTTAAGTCCATTACTTATTGGCACCTTTTCAGTATCAGGTTTTGGGTTCAATTTTCAATAGTTATTTTTCTTCATGCCCAACAGAGTGGAAGCTCTCTTGGAGTTTTCATCTCCAGCAAAGGTTGTGGTCGAGAAGGTTGTTCAGTGTGATTTTCCTCAGCAGGGTCTTGTTCTCGGAAACAATTTAGTTTGTCATCCCCGGGGGAGTTGCTTTCGCCTTCAGCATTTATTTTGCTGGAGCGATATTTTGCATTGCATGAGCATTTTTCATGGCATCCTCCCAAAAGTGTAGCATTTCCATTTCGTATGGAGCATTACGCCATAGAAAAGTTCAAACACATGCATTCGAAGCATAAGCCAGGTTTGAATCCTCATTTGCCGGGTGTTTCCCCGACTGGAAGGTCGTAGTTCAGGAGATATCGTCCAACTTTATACCCCTAGCCATGTACTTGGCCATTTAGAGAGACTATTTGATTTATCCCTTTAGAGTTGTTAGCGTTACACTCGTCTGTGTCCTTTCCCATTGCCTCAATACTTCATCCGTATTGATTTTAAACACTCGTCCGTGTCACCTCAAACACTCGTCCATGTTCTTTTGGCACTCATCCGTGTTCTTTTTCATTTCCTCAATACTTCATCTGTATTGATTTTTAAACACTAGTTCGTGTTCTCTTGACACTCGTCCGTGTTCGGTTTAGTATTTCAATCCCTAGTAGGGTTGCCCTTTGAACTTTTTGACACCCGTCCGTGTTCTTTCATCACCCTCTGTGTTTGAACTTTTTAGCCAATACCCGTCCGTATTGATCTTAGACACCCGTCCGCGTTCTTTCATCACCCATCCGTGTTTGAACTTTTTAGCCAATACCCATTCGTATTGACCTTAGGCACCCTTCCGTGTTTTGACCTTAGACACTTGTCCGTGTTCTTTCAGCACCTGTCCGTGTTTGACCTTTGACACCCGCCCGTGTTCTTCAGCACTCGTCCGTGTTTGAACCTTTGACACTCGTCCGTGCTATTTCATCACCCCTCCGTGTTTGAACTTTTTAGCCAATACCTGCCCGTATTGACCTTAGACACTCGTCTGTGCTCTTTCATCACCCGTCCGTCTTTGAACTTTTAAGCAAACACCCATCCGTATTGACTTTAGACACCCATCTGTATTGACTTTAGACACCCGTCCGTGTTCTTTCAGCACCCGTCCGTGTTTTACCTTAGACACTCGTCCGTGCTCTTTCAGCACCCGTCCGTGTTTTGACCTTAGGCACCCGTCCGTGTTCTTTCGGCACCCGTCCGTGTTTGACCTTTGACACCCGTCCGTGTTCTTTCAGCACCCATCCATGTTTGAACCTTTGATACCCGTCCTTGTTCTTTCAGCACCCGTTCGTGTTTTAACCTTTGACACCCGTCCGTGTTCTTTTATCACCCGTACGTGTTTGAACTTTGGCATCAACGAAGTTGTCAATGTTGGAAAAATGGAATAACCCATATATGAGAAGAACAAAGACACCCTCAAAAGCGGTTATATTTCCTATACTGGCAAAGTATAGAGCTTTCTCTATCAGGAATTTATCTGGTAAACCCTAGATTCTTCCTTTAGTGGTTATGTGAGTCCTTACTTCTGACTCGTCCAAAGAGATTTCTCTTGCAATGGTTTGTTCCTTTGGAATTTCTTCCAGTCCAGAAAAAGGAGCTTGATCAGTGATAGGTAAATCAGTCAGGTGGGAGTACTTCTCCAGGGTTGGTGACAGTTGGTAATCCTGGAAAGTGAAGCAGTGATCAAGCGGATCGTAGAACTGAATCAGCATGGACTGGATTCCTTCAATCACGTTAACCTTTAATAGAGACAACAATCCTCCATGCTTAGCTCTGAAAGCCTCGGGGTTGGTAATCATCCTTGCCAACCTTCTTAAGTCATCTAGTTTTGGAGCCTTGAAGGTGTGCTTGTGCATCTTTCTCCTACCGAAATCCATAATGCAACCTCTGATATTTGCATTTATTGTTTTAGTTTATTTGAAAAAAAAGAATTTTTTTTCTTGTTTGAAAAGGGGTTTTTAGATGAATGCATGAATGCAGGACACAAAAACATTAGAAAGCATGGGTTCAAGGGTTCAGCGTCACGAGCATGAAGTCAAGGCTCTACCCATCCCCAAAGGTTGTACTAAAAGGTCGATTGTGTACCTGTAGAACGGGTTCTAAGGTTCTCATTGATCCCTCTTAGGAAAATCAACAGCAAGCTGATTCACTCGAGCGAGCTGTAATATCCTAAGATGAATTTCTTTTGAGTTTAGTATCACGTATCAACTATTCCCGATGGTTACCGCACTACTAAATGTCTCTATGGTTAATGTCTACTAAATCCTCAATTTCACGGATACCACACTGGGAAAACGATGCTTTCACGAAGATCGGTCATTCAACATTTAGTATCCACACGGGTATCTCCACTGATTTGGTGGACTACTAGGATAAATTTGTCGGGATTCACTCCTTATAAGAGTTTCCGATCTATGCCACCACTTATCTTAATGTTCCCTTAAACTTTCCACATGCGTATCAATCGCATTCCCATTTGACAAAAAAATAAACATGGATATCAAGTAGGATGATAATAAATATATATATATATATATATATATATATATATATATAGTATAAAAAATACTAAACATTCTAGACCTCTTAGGAACTCTAATCCTAAGGAAAAAATATTCTCCAGCAGAGTCGCGATTTTTCTGTAGCGTGCAATTTTTGTTGGTGACGCGACCACCTTACCGCATTGGTTGGAATTGGGTGCTACTTTCTGAATTCTTATTTATCCTATGAAGCTGGAAAGGAATGGGAAGCTATCTAAAACTAACCTTGCACGCAAATGTTTTCTTTAACAAATGCTAAGAGATTGGGGGTCCGGGGTCTGGTTATACAAAGGAAAGTTGTCAATTAACCAGCATTATATATGATTATCCATAGGTTGTTTAGCATTTTCTTCTATCATCTACTTACGGGTGTATATCTGTCATTGTTGCTTTATCCAAAGGAAAAGGTAAAGATCGAAGAAAACCCTAGTTGCGCTATGTGAAGACACAGCTAAGAGATCGGGGATTGGGGGTTGGTTATACCTAGGGAAGGTGTTAGCATCCTAAGTATATGTAGTACTCTACAGGAACCTCTTGTTTGTATTTATGTTAAGTTATGTTTGCTTGCTAAGGGAATCTGCTAAGGGTAAGGTAAAGACTTAGGGTATATACACTAAGTATGCTCGCCAAGACATCGCATCTTGTGCCTACGTATCTGACTAAAGAATCAGAGCAAACGTAGTTACCTAACTAAGGGTGAGGAACCATTGACAATGGTCAAAGTTCCAAGGGGGATGAGTATTACACTCATGTAGAGTTTGAGGAACTCTCTAAGTCTAAGTTGTAAAGGGAAAGTGAATACTCATGATGATGAGAAACACATAGAGTTTAGAAACTCTATCCTAGTTCTAAGTTTGAAAGGTGTTGAATGGATCTAAGGAGACCAAGAAGGAAGAGAGTACTATGATGATAGTGCTCAAGTAGAGTTGTGAAACTCTTAGGAGAATTGTTCTAAGGAGACCAAGGGTGAAAGAAAGTACTATTATGATAGCACTCAAGTAGAGTTGAAGAACTCTAAAGGGATAAATCCTAATGAGGATGGGGGGATGGCTCTAAGGAGGCCAAGGGGGCAATGAGCTATCTATGACAATGAAGTCAATAGAGAGACTTTCCTTTGGAAGGAGATAACAAAGAGGGTTAAGGAGGGGAGCTAAAGAGCTTACCTCACTTGGGGAAAACTTAACAAAGTTACAAGATAACAACATCAATTGGACAAGATGAAAGTACGAGTATGGTGGAAACCAAAACACTTCATGGGGAGCACATGCCTAAGATGTTATAATACCTAAACAAACATGGGTTTAACAAAAAAGGGGTGACAATAACTTAAGGTTCATGCATTAAAAGATGACAATCCATGAAATATAAACACTTAAGGATGGTCTAATCATGGTGTTCAAAGATCCAAGACATAAATATGTCCATGCTTAAACAAACAAATTCATGTTAAAAGGGTACATGATCTAAAGAGATCTCATGGTATCAACAAAGGACAATTTACATGTAACAACACATTGAACAATAAGGAAATAAGATGAAACCAAGGTACACAACATCATAACACCATGCAAGATTTAAGTATCATGTATTAAGTTTCAAAATATCAAGATGGAACAAGAAACATGACAAATACACTAAAGGAAACCAAGAAGTTTTTATAAAAACCCTAAAAAGGTCCTCTACTTTCAACATTAATAAATGTTTCCAAAATTATTATTTTTACCAATTTATTTCCATAATCATAAAATAGTCATGTTAAAGAACATTTTACAAAAACAATGGACGGAAAAGAGTAAAAAATGAGCATGTAATGAACATTTAAAGAAGAGGTATAAACCATAAAAAGAACAAAAATGAGACAAGTAATAAAAATAAGGGAATTGTCCTCCCTTAGGTTTGAACCCATGCCATGGAATTTATGGCTCAAAACACTAGCCAACTGAGTTGCGCGTGCCATGTGACTACAAGATACAAACAATGAATAAAATAACAAAACAAGGAAAAATCAGAAAAAAGGTACAAAAGGGTTGATCCGCAAGATCGAACCCAGGCAAGGCAGGCGAAAGGGAAAGGTGTAGCGAGTGATTTTTGGATGTGGTTGCGAAGCATAATCGCTCTTCTACTACAGTTCGATTCATTTTTATCCTATTGAAGCTGATGAAGGAAGGGAAATAGATGTCTCCAACTAACCTTGCTTGCATACTGAGGTTAAACAGTCAAAACTGTTGGTTTACAGATGCTACAAAGATTCGGGGTCTCTCATAGGTTATTTTGTTAAAATAGCGTTTGGTCGATTGTTGGGAGGTATAGGATTTTGGGTTTTTGTTTAGTATGCTCGCTAAGATTTTTCTTTCAACCTTATGCCTACGTATTCCCGTTTATAGAAACAGGGAAATCAGAGCGTTCGTAGTTCCTCCTATTCTATGGGAGGAAATGATGTTTTTGGTGTCTTGTTCAAAGCCCAAGACGTGAAGCGAAAGGTGATTTGTATCTTGTTCAAAGCCCAAGATATGAAGCTGAAGGGTCTATTTGTATCTTGTTCGAAGCCCAAGATGTGAAGCTGAAGGTGTTGACCTTTAGAGAGAATTTGTCATCTCTAAAAGGGGGTCTGTTTGTCACAACTGTTTATAAAGGAGAATTACTTTAACCGAGATACGCGGATCCTAGCAATGCCATAATTTCCTTTATAGGGGGTTTTAACCTGAAGGAGAAGACTTTAACTCTGTGTAGAGTAATGCCATCTTTCCTTATGAATTTCTCATGCTAAAAGAGGGACAGTGGCATGGATGTAGATGTTCCAGAGGCTTGCCGCTTACAGCGATTAGATGAAGGGGAAAAAGTTGTTGATGTTTTGTGCACTTTGAACGAGGCACAACTTTGATGCTAAAAGGTTGATTGGATCAACCAGTGGTTTTCTTATACAAAGCCTAAGAGGAGGCTAATATGTGTCTCGTACAAAGCCCGAGAGAGAGGCTAAAAGGTTTTGACTCAACGAGGTCGTCTTTTTGTATCTCGTATAAAGCCCGGGATGGAGGCTGAAAAAGGGATTGACTCAACAAGAGAGAGTCTTTGGTATCTCGTAAGAAGCCCGAGATAGAGGCTAAAATTGTTAGCTCCGCTGGGGAGAATCATTGTACAAAGCCCAATAGGAGGCTATGGTGACTGTTTCAGTTGAGTGATAGGTCCAGTATGCTGATTTAAAGATAAAATCAGTTCTTATATGAGTAATGTTTGCACTCAAGGATTTTTGATTCGAGGATCAAGGTTGTTTCCTGTTCTTTAAGGAAATGGGAAATCCGAAGGTTATCGAGACTGTCCGAGTCTACGGGTTTTCTTCCTATTTTTGAAGGGAGCATGAGAATGTCTTGGAGACTCAAGGAAATTAGACTGTCCAAGTCTAGAGTTTCATCTTTTGTACTATGCTTTGAGAAACAGTAGTAGACTCTTTGAAAGACTGCTCTATTAAGATGACTAATTTCTGTTCCTATACCTCTAGGAGGTCGTCGGGATAATTTGTACGAAGCCCAAGAGGAGGCTAAAAACTTTTAAGAAGCCGATCGGTCCTTGTACGAAGCCCAAGAGGAGGCTATCATTCCCGGAGGAAGAAATCATTATATGAAGCCTAAGAGGAGGCTGTGAATACTTCTAAGAAGCTGACGGGTCCTTGTACAACGCCCAAGAGGAGGCCGATGCTTTTAAGAAGCCGATGGGTCCCCAAACCTCGAGAAATTCAAGGCAAGCTATTCACAAGGAATAGATCAAGTCAGGAAAGTTCGAGAATTTAGAAGAAACTCAAGAGATGCCATTCACGGAGAAAAGATCATCTCTGGGGAGTAGAGTTTCTTTGACAACTTCTATGAGTGACAGTCTATGAAAGGGTTCACCGAGAATGCTGCCTTTCATGTCTCCATATTGTTTAACCCTAAGAGGAGGGAAGACTGTGTCTGGTAATCCTATGGGGATCTAGTTTTAACTATTTCTAAGAGTGATCAACGGGCTTAATGCTAGACGTAGTTTCCAGGGAAACTCTAAATATCTATACTATTATTACACAGTTGATATGAGTTTATGAAAGAAGACTTACAGCAAGACAGCCCCACAATACAATTATATGTATATGAAAGAGGTAAATGAAAGCGTGTAAACACTTCCTCGGTTGTAGAGCTTCCATGTTGTTTGGTTAGTTGTTCAACAAAGAAAGATTGAAAACAAAAGTATAGTTCAAAATCAAAGGAGAAAGTGCTTTGAAAAAGAAAGATTTGGGGCTTACAGCTCAAGGAGAGGCCCAAGGTTTTATCAGTGATTGCACTGTTATTTTTGTACAAAGGGACTTATACAAGTGACTGAGGCCAAAAAAAAAATTGTTTCTGTACAAGTGGATTGGGTCTTACACTCTAATAGATGCCCAAAAGGTTTAAAGAAAAAGAATGGGGCTTATAACTCGAGGGTAGGCCCAGATGATTTTTCGTTTGAAATGGCGATTGCGCCGAGGTTTTCTTTTAACGCAGAGGGACTTATACAATAAGTGAGGCCCAAAAGGTTTTAGTTAAAAGGGGACTGGGTCTTACACTCTATTAGAGGCCCAAAAGTTTTGAATGGGTCTTATAGCTCAAGGAGAGGCCCAGTTGATTTTTTAAAAGGCGACGATCGCGTCGTTTATTTGAAAAATGTACAGAGGGACTTATACAATGAATGAGGCCCAAAAAGTTTTCTGTACACAGGGAGTTGGGTCTTACACTCTAATAGAGGCCCAAAAGTTTTGAAAATGATTTATGAGGGTTGAATTAATCCAAAACCCTAATTTGTTTTCAAAAAAGTATTTAATTGAATAAAAATTCAATTAAAATGATCAAAATTGTTTAACATATGGAAAACAAATTGTGATCTTGGATTAATGCTTCAAAAATTAAGTATTGACCTACAAAATAATTAGAAGGCATTAAAAGTTGCAAAATCAAGGTGGGAAAAATATTTAAAATGACAAAAACAATTAAAATATTAATTCTTTGCAAAAATATCAATTATATGAAATAAATAATATTTTTGGAATTTTTGGGTAAAATAAAATATTTTAACATTTTTGTGAATTATTAAAAAAAGAATCAACTAAAAAATCATTAAAACTCAGAGAGAAATTAATTTTTGAATCAATTAAACAAAATCACAAAATTCAAATATTCAAATATTGGAAAATGGCGCCAAGAACAAAGGCAAGAACATGCGCATTTTTCAGTTTTGCCCAGATTTGCATTTTCTCTCCAATCTCACTCAATACTTAACCATATCATGCAATCCATATACCAATCAACTCGTTTCAACCTCACGATCATGTCTATGGTATTTAATTTCATTTAAATTAAACATATAACAAGAAATCACGAAAAATCCACAAGAACCCTAGATTCTGCATGAAGGCTGGGATTTTTGATACATGATTCAAACAATGCAATTAATTGAGGGGAAACATTCCATGCATGATTATGAACATTTGGAAAAAGTATTGTGCGAGGAAATGTGCATAGATTGAGAGATGACCAAGTTTAGGCTTACCTTTAGGTCGTGACAGCAAGAGCAAATTCATTTCTGAGTTGGAGATGTTACAGATGAATTGTGATGATCTGAACAACTTCCCTACACCCTATGGAATGTGTTTGAATGTTTGGACTTGATTGAAATTGGCTGGATCACTTCATGGCATCTCAACTGCACTTTGGTTAAAACCTTGAGCAATTGACTAGTGATTATGAGAAATCGGTGTTCCTATTGTTGTTTAAGTTTTTGATCAGCTCATATGTGATGTATATGAGGTTTGTGTGTGATTGGTTTGATTAGAAAAGCTCTCAAACTCAAAACCCGATAGTGACTTGCCTTAGAAGGTAAAATTGGAGTGAAAGAAGGGATTTTGAGGAAAGCATCTGTTTGATGGCTTTGGTGTACTTAAACTGATCACAATTTAGCTCTATTTATAGTAGAGAAAGTTTGTTTTGGCTGCAATAGTGAATGGCAACTGCTGATTATGTTAGGCCAATGTTGGCAAATGAAAATCCAAGTCTCCTCTAGCCATTGACTAGAGGTTAGGGCACAGGCTGCTGGTTCCCTTGGTCTTGGATAAGTCTTGACTGAATTCAGTTGAGAATTGCTCAGTCCATGCCACCTTGATGCTTCCATTGAATGCTCTAATCTAAAATTGGAGTCTTGTCCCTATTTTGGCCAATCAAGGTTCAACATGCTATTTCTTGTTCCAAAGACTTTTGAGGCTTGGCTCAGTGATTGTCCCCTTTAGATTCAATCCTCAGATGTGTCCAAGTGGATAGGAGTGTTTGGATTTGCACAATTTTGGCAAATCGAGCAAAAGTGCAAAATCTGCCTTGCCTTGACAGATTTCAACAAGGCAACTTGCCAATGTCATATCTCATGACTCAAATTGAATTTGGTAATGTTCTTGGCCATTTTGGAAAGCCCTTAACAGATTTCACTTAGTGTTGGAACAAAGTGACTTTTCTTGATTTTGATCACTCCATAACTCAAAATCCATGAGGAATTTGGACATAGGTCAGCATGAAGCTTTTGTAGAGGACAATGAGATCTACAAATCAAGCTTTGAATAGGGAACAATGGCCTTGTGGTTTAGGAGTTATGATCCTCCAAAGTTGGCACATTAGTGTCACTTTTTCAATAACTTAGAAAATTTTCTAAGTTTTTATGGTTACCCCTTTTACAAGTTATCCCACTTTCTTTGATTTTTCTTGATGAATGATGATTCAAATCATATATTAACATCATTTTAGGGTTAAAAATCCATTTTGGTGAAAAATCTCAAAAAGTCAAAGTTGACTTTTGTGCACAGTTGACTTTTTATCAGATGAATTCCAAACTGTGCAATTCTTCAGGAAATCATGTCCTTGACCTCAATAAAACTTGATGGACATGTTCCATGGGTGTCATAGAGTATATTGAATCATGTCCTAGGGTTTGGGAGCATGTCCTGGTAAAAAGTCAAAGTTACAGTTGACTTTTCCCGCGAAACCCTAATTGTGGTGCAGATGAAATTGAGACTTGTTGCTCAAACTTCTTGGAATAATCCATTGTTCCAAATGGATCAATATAGTTCATTAGAGACCCTCAAACCCTATATTGAGGTCTTGGCTCAAGATTTGCCCTAAAAGTCAACTTAGGGGTGAATTAGGTCAAGAAACCCTAATTCCTGATTTTTGATGAATGCATCCCCTGAGGCAAAATTGACTTGATTGTTGGGTCCATGAGGTCCCATGGAGTATATTAGGTTGTGTTTTGGATCCTTGGCTTATGCCCAGATGAAAATTTCCATCTGGAGGCCCTGGTCGACCAAAACCCTAATTTGGTGATACTGGCGATCTTGAGGCTTGATCCACCCAGAAGGGAGTATCCTTGTGCTTAATCCTTGAAGTGGGAGTCCTCTTGATACATTGTAGCTACTTGAGAGGTTATACAAGTTGAAGATCATGTCATTCCTTGATTGACCATTTTTCTAAGAGATCTGAGAGGGCTTGAAACCCTAAATTTGATTGCAATGGATGCTCACCCATCTTTGGGGAGACTAATGAGGCAAGATGGTTCCCCCATATTGTGATGATGATTTTCAAAATGATGGGAAATCTTAGTGGTCAAAATTTGGGGTATGACAAATGCCCCTATTTAATCTCCTTGGACCCGAAGGTGTGAATGACGAAGGTATTCGGGCATTCGGGGTGCAAGAGGATTAAATATCGGAATATCCAAAATTTTGACGGCTATGAATGGCAGCTTGCGCATTCATCTTCTTTTGCTAAGCAATGATGCTTAGAAAAGGTAAACTTCCCCTCGATCCTGGTTTCTTGCCAAGGAACTGGTCTAAGTTGCGGAAACAAACTTCCCCTCGATCCTGGTTTCCTACCAAGGAACTGGTCTTAGTTTCTGATGTTTGAACTTCCCCTCGATCCTGGTTTCCTACCAAGGAACTGGTCTTAGTTTCTGAAATAAACTTCCCCTCGATCCTGGTTTCCTACCAAGGAACTGGTCTTAGTTTCTTTTGTCAATAAACTTTATTGACAAGGGACAATATTTGTAGCGGCTTTCCTCAAACTTCTCGCCGAATTTTCCTGGAGAGATGCCATTTGACGGAAAAACTTTTGATGTCAGACTTGCTGGGGAACCCATTTGTTTGAGCTGTAGAGTTGCTCAAACTTCTCTGTTGGAGACGCCATTTGTTGACTCTATTTGGGGAATGCGAGTCCCTTGAGAGACTGCTCCTGCTTGGGGATATTGCATCATACTTTTCTCGAGATCTTCCCGGAGAAATACCATATGATGGGATCCAATTTTGAGGTGCCGATAACCTTTTCATCAGTGGTGTTTTCTGGTGCGAAACTGACGTGCTGCCGAATCTCTGATTACGAGGCTTTCTCTGTGGATTTTCCTTAATCCGAGAAAGCAAGGATATCATCTTCAATGGCGAAGAGTGATGTTTGTTGAACGTTTTCTCTGGTTCTTCAGAGGTTCAAGATATCAAAGTGGTCGAAGAGCCAATTTCGTTCCAGAAATAAACTGGAGGAGAGAGATAGTTCAGATGATTCAGTTACTAACAAGGAAAGAACTGACAACTCGATTGAGAGGTCTTTTAGCACTAGGGGACTAGACCGACTGGAGTGATAGTGATGCAATATGAAATGTGAATGCAAATCGATAATGCATGATGTATGTATGTATATGCTGACAAAACTGACGCGACATACAAACTAATAGATGAACATGACTGGATACTCGGCCACTGCAGGGGACGGAGAAGCACCATTCATTCATGATAGCAATTTCACCTTGCTTAGGAGAGATAGCCCCTGTTGGGAGCTATGTTGGTCGGGCTTAGGAGATGAGAACTCGGCCGAGGGGTATCAGATGGGAAATCCACATCTGATACAGCTGATCCTTCGTTTAGGTGTACTGGCGTAGAAGGAGTACTTTGATTCTGCACTTCGAGGTTCAATTACTTCTGGAGAAGTGACCGATGTTCTTCTGATGTTCAACAGTCAAAAGAAATTGCCGTCTTTATTAAAAAACAGAAAAAGTTTTAACAAGTAAATTCATTTTTTTTTATTTCAAGAATCGTTAATCATGTTAACAACGTCGTTCTGTAAAGCTAAAACAAATAAGAATTACAAACAAAAGCACAAAGGCTCAAATTTTATTGATAAGATGGAGATCAGCCAAACGCGTGATTCCAAAGAGTATTTACAAAGTTAGAAAATGGTAATTTACAGGGAAAAGGGCTACATTGAAACATGACGACCATTATCCTTCTACCAACTTTGACTTCGGGGCATCCTGAGCTTCTGTCGAAGATGACCTTGATTGGAGTTTTCTGACGGATGATGTAACTGCTGCTGAGGGACCTGCCTCTGTTGAACATAGTTACTTGACATTATCCCTAATTTTTGCCTGGATTGTACTGTGATGTTTCCAATCCAACGGGATAATTTTTTTTTTTATTTCGTCTCTAATTTTTGCCTGGACCGCCCTTTCGGGTTTTCAATACACCGAGACGTTTTTTTTTTTTTTTTTTTAAGCGAAGTATTTCTTGACTACATCAACATTTGTGGGGTAGGTAAATTCCTCTCCGTCCATAGTTGCAAGTCTCAAGGCGCCGCCTGAGAAAGCTTTCGTGACCACATAGGAGCCGTCATAATTTGGAGTCCACTTTCCCCAAGAATCAGTGAGAAAAGATTGTATCTTCTTGAGCACGAGGTCTCCTTTTCTGAAGACGCGAGGTCGGAACTTTTTGTCAAACGCCTTCTTCATTCTCTGTTGATACAACTGACCGTGGCATAGTGCCGTTATTCGTTTCTCTTCGATCAAATTGAGTTCATCGTGCCGACTTTGGCACCATTCAGCTTCTGTAAGCTTAGCTTCCATCAATACCCAGATTGATGGGATCTCTACTTCGATGGGGAGCACTGCTTCCATGCCATACACTAGAGAGAAAGGGGTTGCCCCTGTTGAAGTACGGACATATGTGCGATAACCGTGAAGAGCAAAGGGTGGCATCTCGTGCCAATCTTTGTTGGTTACAACCATCTCTTGAACAATCTTCTTGATACTCTTATTAGCCGCTTCTACCGCTCCGTTCATCTTGGGTCGGTAGGGAGATGAGTTATGGTGTTCGATCTTGAACTCTACGCACAACTCTTTCATCATCTTATTGTTCAAGTTAGATCCATTATCAGTAATTATCTGGCTTGGAACACCATAACGGCAGATGATATTGTTTTTGATAAATCGGACCACCACTTGTCGGGTTACATTAGCGTACGATGCTGCTTCGACCCACTTGGTGAAGTAATCAATGGCTACAAAGATAAACCGATGTCCGTTTGAAGCTTTAGGTTCGATCATGCCGATCATATCGATTCCCCATATGGAAAAAGGCCACGGGGAAGAGAAAACTTTGAGATGTGTTGGCGGTACATGAATTTTGTCGGAGTATATCTAACACTTGTGACACCTCTTCATGTACTTGTAGCAGTCGGATTCCATTGTCAACCAATAGTACCCTGCTCTCAGAATTTTTCTCGCCATTGTGTGTCCGTTGGCATGAGTGCCAAAGGATCCCTCATGCATTTCTTTCATCAGCATTTCTGCTTCTGGTCTGTCTACGCATCGGAGCAAGACCATGTCAAAATTTCTCTTATAGAGAGTGTCACCGCTCAGGAAGAAGTTTCCAGCCAATCTTTTGAGGGTTTTTTTGTCTTTCCTGGATGCCCCAGGTGGGTACTCTTGTTTCTGAAGGAAGCATTTGATATCGTGATACCAAGGTCTGTCGTCTAGGACTGCTTCGATCGTGAAGATGTAAGCGGGCCTTTCAAGGCGCATGATGTCGATCTTAGGTATGTCATTCCATTGACCTAAACTAATCATGGAAGAGATAGTGGCTAATGCGTCAGCCATGTGATTCTCATCACGAGGTATGTGTTCCAATCTCCTTTTATTTGATTGATAACCAGGGCTGAGTCGCCGTATACGTCCAAATTTGTTATCCTTAAATCAATCGCTTCCTCGAGACCCATAATACAAGCTTCGTATTCGGCCTCATTGTTTGTACATTTGAACGTAAGTCGAGCGGTGAAAGGAATGTGGGTACCCTGAGGGGTAACAATTATTACCCCAATTCCGTTTCCATAATGATTAACTGCTCCGTCAAATATTAGTCCCCACTGGGAACCTGGTTCTGGCCCTTCACTGGGTAGCGGTTCATCGCAATCTTTCATTTTTAGATACATGGCATCTTCGTCTGGGAAGTCAAACCCAATTGATTCTTGATCATCAATCGGTTGATGAGCCAAATGATCGGCTAAAATACTTCCCTTAACGGCTTTCTGAGCATGGTACTTTATGTCATATTCTGATAACAACATCTGCCAATGGGCGATTCTTCCCGTGAGAGCAGGTTTTTCAAATACATACTCGATTGGATCCATTTCGGAGATCAACCAAGTAGTGTGACGAATCATGTACTGGCGAAGACGTTTGGCTGCCCAAGCCAAAGCGCAACAAGTTTTTTCGAGCATAGTGTACCGAGTTTCGCAGTCGGTGAAGTTCTTGCTCAGATAGTAAATGGCAGACTCTTTCCTTTTGGTTTCGTCTTGTTGGCCAAGTACACACCCCATTGAGTCTTCCAAGACTGTGAGGTAGATGATCAATGGTCTTCCTTCCACTGGAGGTGATAGAATCGGAGGATTCAACAGATATTCCTTAATCCTGTCGAAGGCAGTTTGACAGTCTTCTGTCCAAACTCAGTCCTGGTTCTTTTTGAGTAATTTGAAAATCGGTGTACAGGTCGCGGTCATAAGGAATATGAATCTGGAGATGTAGTTCAAACGTCCCAGGAATCCTCTGACTTGTTTCTCGGTTTTCGGAGAAGGCATTTCTTGAATGGCCTTGACCATGTCAGGATCAACCTTAATTCCTTTCTGGCAGACGATGAACCCTAAAAGTTTCCCTGAACGGACACCAAAGGTGCACTTGTTAGGATTCAAGCGGAGCTTGAATTTTCTTAGACGTTTGAACAATTTTGACAGATGTTCAACGTGCTCACTCTCTGTTTTTGATTTTGCAATCATATCATCAACATATACCTCGATTTCTTTGTGTGTCATGTCATGAAACAGAGTAGTCATGGCCCTTTGATAGGTTGCCCCGGCGTTCTTCAAACCGAACGGCATTACCTTGTAACAAAAGGTACCCCACGGGGTAATGAACGAAGTTTTCTCCATGTCTTTTGGCGCCATTTTGATTTGATTATAGCCCGAGAATCCATCCATGAAGGAGAAAACTTTGAACTTTGCTGTACTGTCCACCAGCATATCAATGTGTGGTAAAGGAAAGTCGTCCTTTGGACTAGCCTTGTTTAGATCTCTGTAATCTACACACATTCTCACCTTTCCATCCTTTTTTGGAACGGGTACGATGTTGGCTAACCATTGAGGATATTCTGATGTGGCGAGGAAACCTGCGTTAATCTGTTTCTGTACTTCCTCCTTGATTTTGATGGCTATGTCCGGGTGAGTCCATCTCAACCTCTGTTTTACTGGCGGACGTTCTGATCTCAACGGTAAATGATGTTCCACGATGCTGGTATCCAACCCTGGCATATCCTGATAGGACCAAGCGAATACATCGGGGAATTCTTTGAGAAGCTTTATCAAACTCTCTTTGGCAGTTGGACTGAGCAGTGTCCCAATCCTGATTTCTTTTCTCTCTTTTTCTGAACCCAAGTTTACCGTTTCCAACGGCTCTTTGTGAGGTTCAATGGACCTTTCCTCTTGTATGAGTAGTCGGGAGATCTCTTCTGGAATTTCGTTGTCAGCTTCTTCTTCAGCCCCAAATATCGGGAACTCAAAGTTGGGAGAAGGCATTGGATCGTATGTTTCAACGAGGTTTAAAACAAGCAATCTGCATGACGTGATGATTCGTGTTTAGAAGAGATAGAGAAAATGCAAGTGTGTGCAGTGTTTTATTTTACTGCTTGTTTTTATTATTGATTTGTTTTTTAGGATTACCATTTTCTGAAAAATGAAAAGAGAAAACAGCAATTAATGCGGAAATTACAGAACGACGTTATTTTATTAATGAACAAGTCAATTCTTGAAACTACAGCCCTATAAAACAAAACTCTGTCGCTTTGGGCAAAGCGAAGAGGGAAATTTACGGAAAGCGAGCCCTATCAAAACATCCATTCCACCTGGGCAGGGTGAAAGGTTAAAGATGGCAATTACTTTGACTGGTGAACGACCTTCGAAACATCGACAGCAACCCATAGGCGGCGAACTCCTCGGTGAATCACAAAGTCTGGCACCTTCCTTGATTTGTCTTCAGAAATAATGCTGATTTCTGGTGAAGCAGGATCATTGGAATCTGTCTCCCAGGCAGAATTGTCGTAGGAAGATTCCTCAGTTGTATTTTGCATAGCATTTGTACTCTTAGCTGTATCTCCCCATCCAGTTGGCTGGATGTCTTCGAGCCTGATGCGAGAGCTTTCGGGAGCGGTGTACTTGACCATATAGTCGTATTTTACACTTGGTTATCCCAGGGTGTCCCACACTTCCTTGGAACTGGAGGGGTCATCCCTCTCGATGACGTTGACCTAAGGAAAGGCATAGTTGACGAATTCTAGTTCTGCAAATGTTGCAAATTCATCGTCATGTTAAGTAGTTTCTGAATGACCTGACTGTTGATCCCATGACATGGTGGGGACACAGGTATTATGTTCAATGATGCTCAGTTGAGTTTCATTACTCGGCTGACTTTCTGGCCCCAAGTCTCCTCGGTAAGGCTTCCACATTGGCAGGCCATCCATCGGGCCATAGTAATTGTGGTCAAAGTTGTCTTTCATTAGAGTGTCTTCCTCTAATGAATTTGGCAGAGCACGGCATCCTTCCGGATCGCAACCTCCGTATATCATTTCGACATCTGACCATGGTATAATTCTCGGACTCTGTACGGGATAGCAAAATGGTGTAGGCACCTCTTCCAGAGACATATAACCGTCCTCGTTAAGATAGGACTTCCATTCTTCATCTGTGTCAGAGCGATCCTCCTCATTGATAGTGTGTACTTCCTGAGACACTGGGTGGAGGAAACCTCCACTGTGGAAGAAGTTTTGAATGGGATGAAGACTTTCATCGTTGGCAGCTGTCTGGGTACAGGTTGCAGAAAAACCAAGACCCTTCTTTGTTGTATTGCCAGTAGGAATGACAAGCTGTCCCCATCCCTTTGTATTGGTTCTCTCGACTGCTTTGATAGCATCTTTGTATGAGTAAATCAAAGTTCCTCCTCTTGATTGATTGTTCTTGCTTACCAATAGTGCTTGGAACTAAGTTCCAATAACCTCCTTGGGTTCTACACAAGTAGATGATGACAAGTTGCTTACAAGCAAGGCTTGTTCCCCACAAACTGTGACAAGTTAATCGTTCTTGACGAACTTTAGCTTTTGGTGGAGGGTGGAAATAATCGCCATAGCCTGATGTATCCAAGGTCTTCCTAATAAACAATTGTACGTTGCCCGGATGTCCATGACCTGGAAGGTGACTTGGAAAGTGTGGGGACCAATAGTTATGGGAAGGTCAACTTCGCCGATAACCATTTTTCTGGATCCGTCGAACGCTTTGACGAAGACCTCGCTGGTTCTCATCGGAGGGCCTTTGAATGATAATTGCATCAAAGTGGACTTCAGCATAACATTCAGGGCTGACCCTGTGTCTACCAGTACGCTGGCTAAAGCATCGTCCTGCCAGTAAACTGTGATATTGAGCGCCATATTATGACGACGACCCTCTTCAGGTAATTCCTCATCACTAAATCACAAATTGTTGCAGGAAGTGATGTTAGAGACAATGCTATCGAACTGTCTGATTGTTACATCCTGTTCCATAAAGGCTTGCTCCAATGATGCGCTTCTGAACTGAGTAACAATGATAATACCGAGATCTTTGAAGGAGTCTGTAACAGCTGATCAACAATGTTATATTCACTCCTTTGGATGAGCTTCAGCATCTCATCATTATTTTTCGAAAGGTCGGGATTACTGGATTGACTGACTGATGGATCGGGAGCTTTTGTCTGAAGTTCCTTTTCTTTGTTAGGTTCCCCAACCCCTCGGTTGAAGATTCTACCACTCCGTGTTACTCAACTGATGTCTTCAATGTTCACGATGGAGGGTAATGGAATTTCCTTTCCATTTTCAATTGTTGTTGCACCGTATTTGTAAGGGATTGCCTTAGCTGATTCATACGGTAGTGGTCCTGGCAAATAGATGACTACGGGAGCCCTCTGATTTTTCCGACCTTATTAAGTAATCTCGATCCGTTCTCGGTTGGGAACTTTAGATTCGTCAAGTAGAGGGATAATGGAAAAAACATCCCTGTTCCTATGATGACCAGAGATTGTGACAACGTCCTCGACTTGATCGGCAAGGTAGTTTGGCGTCCAGTTGATGGGTCCAGAACCCGGATATGGACGAATCTCTCCACGATCCACCTGACCCTGAAGAGCTGCTCTCACAAGGTAACACCCTTGGTTACTTTCCGAACAGACGCTACAACGGTCATAATTGTGTGGTGGCACCTGGCCACACCCACTTTGAATACAATGTAACCTCACTAGGTTAGCTTCCACTGATCGGACATCCTGACTCTGACGCCGAGTAGGATTCCTGTTGCTGATACTAATTTGCTGAGTATCTTCATCCATGTAGATTGGCATCCACCAATGATTTAACAAGTTCTGAAGTGCCTCCTGGACAAGGGCACATCCCTGATCATTTTCGCAACCCGCTTTACAGCTTTGATAGTCATGTGATACCAGGAATCCAAGTCGGACCTGTTCAGCATGTAACTCTACCAGGTTGGTATTCATCACGCGAATATCAAAGATCTGAACCATGTTGATTTGATAGGAATTCCTATCATGGTAGTCTTGGATCCATCCAAGATCCATTTGACGCTGGAGGGCCTCTTGTATCAAAGAGCATCCCTGTTTGTTTACCGAGCAAGTCAGACAAGAACTGTAATTGTGCCGCGATAGATTATGATATTGGCTTTGCCTTGAGTGCATCGCCACCAGATTGGCATTCATCGCACGGATGTCGTGGTTTTGAATGACGTTAGAATTCGTGTAGACCATGTTAACTCCACGAAATCGGAGCTCTTGGATCCATCCGAGATCCATTTGTTCCTGTAGAGCTGCTTGCACCACAGAACATCCTTGATTGTCTTTAGAGCAGATATCACACTGGTGATAGTTATGAGGTGGCACATGGCCATATCCACTCTGTCTACAATGCATCTTGACCAGATTGGTCTTCGTTAAGAGTTCATCATGAATTTGATAGACGTTGTTAGTCTCTCCTTCTATCAAATTGACTGCAACCTTCTCATGTTGAGGCAGCGGGTTCGTGAGAACATTAGGATTTGTATCCTTGAAGGATAAGACCCTGCTCCTAACAAGCTTTTGCACGTCAGACTTGAAACTGAGACAAGTCTCGATGTTATACCTTGGTTTTCCTCAGTGGTAAGTGCAAGTTTGATCCACCTTAAACCAGAAAGGCGGATTTTCTGGCACTGTAAGAGGGGACTTAGTCTGAATGTGCCCCTTGGCTAGCAGTAATGGAAACAGCTCTGCGTACGATATGGGTATAGGATCAAATCCTAGTGGCCGTGTTGTATGGTTGTTGTTGAATTGGGGACGAGCCTGCTGAAGAGACTGTTGTGTCCTTTGTTGATCAGGTTGGCTTTTCTCAACCTGAGGTTGATACGTAGGCGCGATGCTGATAGCAGGAGTTACAGCTGCTACTGGTTGATAACGTCGCCTTTGCTTTCCGAGAGAGATATTCCCAATATCTTGCTCTTTTTTCTTAGGGAGAGCACTGCCGTATTTTTTAGTACCGCTCGTCGATCCAGTGTCTTTTACCAAATGTCCTTCTCGGACGGCTTCCTCAAGACGTACGCCCATGCCGACCATTTCAGTGAAGTCGTTGGGTGCACTGGCAACCATTCGGTCATAGTAAAATGAGCTTAAGGTCTTTAAGAAGATCTTTGTCATCTCTTTTTCCTCAAGAAGTGGACAAATTTGAGCGGCAATTTCACGCCACCTTTGAGCATACTCCTTAAAGGGTTCCTTGTCCTTTTGCGACATCGATCTGAGTTGATCTCTGTCGGGTGCCATGTCCAAATTGTATTTGTATTGTTGGACGAAGGCAGTGCCATGATCTGTGAAAGTGGTGATCGTGGCACGGTTTAAACCCATGTATCATTTGAGTGCGGCACCGGTTAAACTATCCTGAAAGTAGTGAATCAGTAGGTCCTGATTCTCCGTTTGAGCTGACATCCCCCGAGCGTACATCACCAGATGACTCTGAGGGCAAGAGTTACCCTTGTATTTTTCAAAGTCGGGCACTTGGAACTTCTGCGGGACTTTCACATTAGGGACCAAGTAGAGGTCTGTGGCATCCTTTCCAAATAAATCTTGACCGCGAATGGCTTGCAGCTCCTTCTGCATTTCCAAAAACTACTCCTGGAATTCATGCATTCTGTCAAACAAAGTTTCCTTTTTACCAGCAGGTATTGGCGGAATCTGTCCTTCCGGGACAGTGTGCACCACAGGGGGTGGTACCATGACTACGGCAACGAATCTTGGCGTTTCCCAAAGTTTGTAACCTTCAAGAGTCCTCAGTATGCCCCTGGTATCTTCGGTTTCCCGAAGTTTGTAACCTTCAGGCCCAGCGGCTTCTGTTGTGATTCCCTGATCTTCAGTGATCGGCGGAACATATCCTTCCGGGATATAGTTAACAGGCATGCCCCAAGGACGATCTTTCGGCATTTGATACCTGGGATCATACTTCTCCACTATGGGCATTGAGGTGATCTCTGAGATCACAGTTCTTTGTAGCTGAGCTTCCACCATGGGTTGCATGTCGTTATGAAGCGTTCTCATATCCTCTCACAGAGCGTCGATCTCTTCCTTCAACTCTCTGTTTTCTTCCTCAAGATCATCCATCTTTTTATGACGATTGGCTCGAGTATTATATGAATGAGACAGTTTAACTCTAGAATCGAGACACAAACGTGAGATTCGTAGGTAAGAAGAATACACGATGTGAGAATGATGAATGCAATGATTATATTAATTGTTTTTTGGTTTAATCAAAATAAACTTCGACAATTAGATTGCAAATATCAAACAGCGGGGAAACCCATTTTTATTGAATTCAAAGGATTACAGAAATAGAAATACAGTAGATTACAAGGTGCAGAAACAGAAACCTAAGCTAAGGGGTCCCGAATCCTCTCTGAAGAGAAACCGGGTGCTGATTCTAGTACTTTCCTTTTCTTTGACCGGGGCTCTTGGGCCGTTGTCGGGTTGTCATTCCTTTGCCAGGTGAAAGGAGTGAGCAAATTCCTTTGGTCATCTTGATTCTCTATAGCATGTTGCTCCAAAATTTCAATCAGAGCGTCCTTATCTTTCAGTAGTTGCTGTCTTTTGATGCATTCTACGTTTAGGGAGCGGTACTTGTGCTTCCAAGACCTTCTCTCCTTTTGAACTTTGTTAAGAGTAACCTGAAGCTTTTCCGTTTCTGTCATGAAATACATGACAGATTCCTTTGGCGGAAGAATTCTATGACGCGGATAAGGCATTTTTAGTTTGAGAGCTCTAGTTTGTACCCAGTGGAGATAAGGCTCCACCGAGACACAGTCCAGTTTTCCCAGAGACTCTTGTCCTTTCTTATGAACATGCTTCCAGGCCTGCACTATTTCCATCTTTAGTGCTCTGTCACTTTCTCCTTCCTTGAAGAAAAGACCTTCCAGATGAACACCCCGTGGGACGTGTCTCATCGGGTATCCAAATTGACGACGAACCAACACCGGATGGTAGTTGATTCCTCCTTTAGTTCCTATGAGGGGTACGTTGGGGAAGTTTCCACAACGATCAATGATTCTAATTCCATCATGGATATTATTACACCAATCTATATCAGAGTTGGTAAGAGACATGATCTTCTGCGACCAACGTAAGGCACTCTTATGATCCCAAAAAGCAGCAAACTTAGGCAAATGAGAGATAAACCATTTATAAAGCAGAGGTACACAGCATGTGATCTCCCCTCCGCTGTACAAATTTCCCAAGTGTGCAGAATGATACGCATCTGCGAGCAAAGTCGGCACAGGGTTTCCAATGAGAAAAACCTTAATGGCGTTGATATCTACAAAGTTATTAATGTTGGGAAACAAAAATAACCCGTAGGTGAGCAAGAAAAAGATGCTTTCAAAAGTAGTCACGTTCCCTATACTAGCAAAATACAGGGCTTTCTTTGTCAAGAGCTGGGCTGGCAAACCTTGGATGCCACCCTTAGCGGTCATGTGAGTCTTGACCTCAGACTCGTCCAGATAACTTGTTCTTGCAATGGTCTGATTCTTTGGAATTTCTTCCAGTCCAGAAAATGCAGCTCGATCGCTAATGTGCAGATCAGTCAGGTGAGAGTACTCCTCCAACGTTGGTGCGAGCTGGTAATCCGGGAATGTGAAAAGTGATAAACTGGATCGTTGAACTGACTGAGCGCATCCATGATTCCCTCAATCACATGGACTCTTAACAGTGGTAGCAGACCTCCGTGCTTGGCTCTGAAAGCCTCAAGGTTAGTGATCATTCTCGCTAACCTTCTCAAATCCTCTAGTTTTGGAACCTTGAAGGTGTACTTATGGGTTCTCCTTCTACCGAAATACATGAGCGCAATCCTTTTCTCTGACATTTGCAATCATTGTCTTAGTTTAATTTGAAAAACAGAGAGACTAGAAGAGAATATTTTTTTGAATGTTTTAATGTTTTTTAGATGAATGCATGAATGCAGCACACAAAAACATAGAAAAAACATGGGGTCAAAGGGTCGTTGTCATGAAGTCAAGGCTCTACCCATCCCAAAGGTTTATACTAGGGTGATTTTTGTACCTGTACTCAAAATCATCAGCTCCTCCCAGGATAACAAACAGCAAGTGGATCGCCAGCGAGCTGTATGAAATCTTAGAGTAAGTGCCATTCACCGAGAATAGATCACCAGCCTCAAATGAGGGTAGTATCGCGTAACAACTATTTCCGATAGTTTCCGCACTAAAAAAGGGTTTGGCTCCTCAGCTTCTCAGACATCACAATCGGCCCATTTCCTAAGAGAGGGAATGGGTTGCACTGGTCAGCCTCCACTGAGGTTGATGGTCGACCTCGTCGCCATCACTTATCTTAAGTATATACTCAATCTTTCCACATGCGGCATCACACGCATTCCCATTAGCAGAAAAATAAACACAGATAGCAATTAGGAAAAGCAGTATATATATTTGTCCTAAAGTCCTAGACTTTAAAGAGCTATGAATCCTATGTTCCTGACAAAAATGGCTCCCCGGCGGAGTCACCATTTTGTGGTTTCTTCCTTATTTAAAGGTTTTTGACCTAAGATCCTAGTGAAGTCAACAAAAAGTCCTATCCCATAAAAGAAAGAAAGGATGAAATTTTAAGTTTTCTACCTAGCCTCCTCTTGGGCTTTGTACAATGATTCTCCCCAGCAGAGTCGCCATTTTTCTGTAGCGAGTGATTTTTGGATGTGGTTGTGAAGCACAATCGCTCTGGTACTACAGCTCGATTCATTTTTTATCCTATTGAAGCTGATGAAGGAAGGGAAATAGATGTCTCCAACTAACCCTGCTTGCATAATGAGGTTAAACAGTCAAAACTGTTGGTTTACAGATGCTACAAAGATTCGGGGTCTCTCCTAGGTTATTTTGTTAAAATATCGTTCGTTCGATTGTTGGGAGGTATAGGATTTTGGGTTTTTGTTTAGTGTGCTCGCTAAGATTTTTCTTTCAATCTTATGTCTACGTATTCCCGTTTACCGAAATAGGGAAATCAGAGCGTTCGTAGTTCCTCCTATTCTATGGGAGGAAATGGTCTTTTTGGTGTCTTGTTCAAAGCCCAAGACGTGAAGCGAAAGGTGATTTGTATCTTGTTCAAAGCCCAAGATATGAAGCTGAATGGTCTATTTGTATCTTGTTCGAAGCCCAAGATGTGAAGCTGAAGGTGTTGACCTTTAGAGAGAATTTGTCATCTCTAAAAGGGGGTCTGTTTGTCACAACTGTTTATAAAGGAGAATTACTTTAACCGGGATACGCGGATCCTAGCAATGCCATAATTTCCTTTATAGGGGGTTTTAACCTGAAGGAGAAGACTTTAACTCAGTGTAGAGTAATGCCATCTTTCCTTAGGAATTTCTCATGCTAAAAGAGGGACAATGGCATGGATGTAGATGATCCAGAGGCTTGCTGCTTACAGCAATTAGATGAAGGGAAAAGAATTGTTGATGTTTTGTGTACTGTGAACGAGGCACAGCTTTGATGCTAAAAGGTTGATTGGATCAACCAGTGGTTTTCTTATACAAAGCCTAAGAGGAGGCTAATATGTGTCTCGTACAAAGCCCGAGAGAGAGGCTAAAAGTTTTTGACTAAACGAGGGAGTCTTTTTCTACCTCGTATAAAGCCCGAGATGGAGGCTAAAAAAGGGATTGACTCAACAAGAGAGAGTCTTTGGTATCTCGTACGAAGCCCAAGATAGAATCATTGTACAAAGCCCAAGAGGAGGCTATGGTGACTGTTTCAGTTGAGTGACAGGTCCAGTATGCTGATTTAAAGAGAAAATCAGTTCTTACATGAGTAATGTTTGCACTCAAGGATTTTTTATTCGAGGATCAAGGTTGTTTCCTGTTCTTTAAGGAAATGGGAAATCCGAAGGTTATCAAGACTGTCCGAGTCTACGGGTTTTCTTCCTATTTTTGAAGGGAGCTTGAGAATGTCTTGGAGACTCAAGGAAATTAGACAGTCCAGGTCTAGAGTTTCATCTTTTGTACTATGCTTTGAGAAATAGTAGTAGACTCTCTGAAAGACTGCTCTATTAAGATGACTAATTTCTATTCCTATACCTCTAGGAGGTCGTCGGGACAATTTGTACGAAGCCCAAGAGGAGGCTGGAAACTTTTAAGAAGCCGATCGGTCCTTGTACGAAGCCCAAGAGGAGGCTATCATTCCCGGAGGAAGAAATCATTATATGAAGCCTAAGAGGAGGCTGTGAAAACTTCTAAGAAGCCGACAGGTCCCTGTACAATGCCCAAGAGGAGGCCGATGCTTTTAAGAAGCCGATGGGTCCCCAAACCTCGATAAATTCAAGGCAAGCTATTCACAAAGAATAGATCAAGTCAGGAAAGTTCGAGAATTTGGAAGAAACTCAAGAGATGCCATTCACGGAGAAAAGATCATCTCTTGGGAATAGAGTTTCTTGACAAGTGCTTTTAAGAAGCCTGTGGGTCCCCAAACCCCGAGGAGTTCAAGACATGCCATTCACCGAGAATAGATCAAGCCAGGAAAGTCCAAGAATTTGGAAGAAACTCAAGAGATGCCATTCACGGAGAAAATATCATCTCTGGGGAGTAGAGTTTCTTTGACAACTTCTATGAGTGAGAGTCTATGAAAGGGTTCACCGAGAATGCTGTCTTTCATGTCTCCATATTGTTCAACCCCAAGAGGAGGGAAGACTGTGTCTGGTAATCCTATGGGGATCTTGTTTTGACTATTTATAAGAGTGATCAACGGGCTTAATGCTAGACGTAGTTGTCGGGGAAACTCTGAATATCTATACTATTATTACACAGTTGATATGAGTTTATGAAAGAAGACTTACAGCGAAACAACCCCACAATACAGTTATATGTATATGAAAGCGGTAAATGAAAGCGTGTAAACACTTACTCGTTTGTAGAGCTTCCATGGTGTTTGGTTAGTTGTTCAACAAAGAAATATTGAAAACAATAGTATAATTCAAAATCAAAGGAGAAAGTGCTTTGAAAAAGAAATATTTGGGGCTTACAGCTCAAGGAGAGGCCCAGGGTTTTATCAGTGATTGCACTGTTGTTTTTGTACAGAGGGACTTATACAAGTGACTGAGTGGAGGCCCAAAAGGTTTAAAGAAGTGGGTTGGGTCTTACACTCTAATAGAGGCCCAAAAGGTTTAAAGAAAAAGAATGGGGCTTATAACTCGAGGGTAGGCCCAGATGATTTTTCGTTTGAAATGGCGATCACGCCGAGGTTTTCTTTTAACGCAGAGGGACTTATACAATAAGTGAGGCCTAAAAGGTTTTGGTTAAAAGGGGATTGGGTCTTACACTCTATTAGAGGCCCAAAAGTTTTGAATGGGTCTTATAGCTCAAGGAGAGGCCCAGTTGATTTTTTAAAAGGCGACGATCGCGTCGTTTATTTGAAAAATGTACAGAGGGATTTATACAACGAATGAGGCCCAAAAAGTTTTCTGTACACAGGGAGTTGGGTCTTACACTCTAATAGAGGCCCAAAAGTTTTGAAAATGATTTATGAGGGTTTAATTAATCCAAAACCCTAATTTGTTTTCAAAAATGTATTTAATTGAATAAAAATTCAATTAAAATGATCAAAATTGTTTAACATATGGAAAAAAAATTGTGATCTTGGATTAATGCTTCAAGAATTAAGTATTGACCTACAAAATAATTAAAAGGCATTAAAAGTTGCAAAATCAAGGTGGAAAAAATATTTATAATGTCAAAAACAATTAAAATATTAATTCTTTGCAAAAATATCAATTATATGAAATAAATAATATTTTTGGAATTTTTTGGTAAAATAAAATGTTTTAACATTTTTGTGAATTATTAAAAAAAGAATCAACTCAAAATCATTAAAACTCAGAGAGAAATTAATTTTTGAATCAATTAAACAAAATCACAAAATTCGAATATTCAAATATTTGAAAATGGCGCCAAGAACAAAGGCAAGAACACGCGCGTTTTTCAGTTTTGCCCAGATTTCTCTCTAATCTCACTGAATACTTAATCATATCATGCAATCCACATACCAATCAACTCGTTTCAACCTCACGATCATGTCTATGGTATTTAATTTCATTTAAATTAAACATATAACAAGAAATCATGAAAAATCCTCAAGAACCCTAGATTCTGCATGCAGGATGGGATTTTTGATACATGATTCAAACAATGCAATTAATTGAGGGGAAACATTCCATGCATGATTATGAACATTTCGCAAAAGTATTGTGCGAGGAAATGTGCATAGATTGAGGGATGACCAAGTTTAGGCTTACCTCTAGGTCGTGACAGCAAGAGAAAATTGATTTCTGAGTTGGAGATGTTACAGAGGAATTGTGATGATCTGAACAGCTTCCTTACACCCTATGGAGTGTGTTTGAATGTTTGGACTTGATTGAAATTGGCTGGATCACTTCATGGCATCTCAACTGCACTTTGGTTAAAACCTTGAGCAATTGACTGGTGATTCTGAGAAATCAGTGTTCCAGTTGTTGTTTAAGTGTTTGATCAGCTCATATGTGATGTATATGAGGTGTGTGTGTGTGTGTGTGATTGGTTTGATTTGAAAAGCTCTCAAACTCAAAACCCGATAGTGATTTGCCTTAGAAGGCAAAATTGGAGTGAAAGAAGAGATTTTGAGGAAAGCATCTGTTTGATGGCTTTGGTGTACTTAAAATGATCACAATTGAGCTATATTTATAGTAGAGCAAGTTTGTTTTGGCTGCAATAGTGAATGGCAACTGTTGAGTAGGTTTGGCCAATGTTGGCAAATGAAAATCCAAGTCTCCTCTAGCTATTGACTAGAGGTTAGGGCACAGGCTGCTGTTTCCCTTGGTCTTGGATAAGTCTTGACTGAATTCAGTTGAGAATGGCTCAGTCCATGCCACCTTGATGCTTCCATTGAATGGTCCAATCCAAAATTGGAGTCTTGTCCCTATTTTGGCAAATCTAGGTTCAACATGCTATTTCTTGTTCCAAAGACTTTGGAGGCTTGGCTCAGTGATTGTCCCCTTTAGATTCAATCCTCAGATGTGTCCAAGTGGATAGGAGTGTTTGGATTTGTACAATTTTGGCAAATCGAGCAAAAGTGCAAAATCTGCCTTGCCTTGACAGATTTCAACAAGGCAACTTGCTAATGTCATATCTCATGACTCAAATTGAATTTGGTAATGTTCTTGGCCATTTTGGAAAGCCCTTACATGATACAACAACTGTTTGAACATGTTTCGTTTTGATATCTTTTGAATCCAAGTGAAAAATCCCCCTACATTTGGAAAAAAGTAAGGCAAAATCTGACTTAGTGAAATTTTCACTTAGTGTTGGAACAAAGTAACTTTTCTTGATTTTGACCACTCCATAACTCAAAATCCAGGAGGAATTTGAACATAGGTCAGTATGAAGATTTTGTAGAGGGCAATGAGATCTACAAACCAAGCTTTGAATGGGGAACAATGGCCCTGTGGTTTAGGAGTTATGGTCCTCCAAAGTTGGCACATTAGTGTCACGTTTTCCATAACTTAGAAAATTTTCTAAGTTTTTATGGTTACCCCTTTTACAAGTTATCCCACTTTCTTTGATTTTTCTTGATGAATGATGATTCAAATCATATATTAACATCATTTTAGGGTTAAAAATCCATTTTGGTGAAAAATCTCAAAAAGTCAAAGTTGACTTTTGTGCACAGTTGACTTTTTATCAGATGAATTCCAAACTACGCAATTCTTCAGGAAATCATGTCCTTGACCTAAATCAAACGTGATGGACTTGTTCCATGGGTGTCATAGGGTATATCGAATCATGTCCTAGGTTTGGGAGCATGTCCTGGTCAAAAGTCAAAGTTACAGTTGACTTTTCAGGAAAAACCCTAATTGTGGTGCAGATGAAATTGATACTTGTTGCTCAAACTTCTTGGAATAATCCATTGTTCCAAATGGATTAATATAGTTCATTAGAGACCCTCAAATCCTCTCTTGAGGTCTTGGCTCATGATTTGCCCTAAAAGTCAACTTAGGGGTGAATTAGGTCAAGAAACCCTAATTCCTAATTTTTGATGAATGCATCCCCTGAGGCAAAATTGACTTGATGGTTGGGTCCATGAGGTCCCATGGAGTATATTAGGTTGTGTTTTGGATCATTGGCTTATGCCCAGATGAAAATTTCCATCTGGAGGCCCTAGTCGACCAAAACCCTAATTTGGTGATACTGGCGATCTTGAGGCTGGATCCACCCAGAAGGGAACATCCTTGTGCTTAATCCTTGAAGTGGGAGTCCTCTTGATACATTGTAGCTACTTGAGAGGTTAGAAAAGTTGAAGATCATGTCATTCCTTGATTGGTCATTTGTCTAAGAGCTCTGAGAGGGCTTGAAACCCTAAATTTGATTGCAGTGGATGTTCACCCATCTTTGGGGAGACTAATGAGGCAAGATGGTTCCCCCATATTGTGATGATGATTTTCACAATGATGGGAAATCTTAGTGGTCAAAATTTGGGGTATGACAAAAGGAATGGCAAGGTTTCTACCACTGGGGTGGCTATTACATCCAAACATAATATGCCTTCAATTGTTTTTTTTAAGAACCAAACCAAATGGCCACCTCAGCGCCACTTTGGGCTGGTTGGGTGCCTAATCACCATCATCTTCTTCATTCTTTCCCTCACTCGCTCGTGCCCTAGAACAAAATCATAGCCAGACCTTCCCACAAATATATCTCACGCATCTCCCAACCAAATCACAAGATGTAAAGATCAAATTTGGAGTAGATATCACAAAGAATCAGAATGTCACATTACTTTCTATTAACAACAATCATATGATTCACAAATCAACGCATAACAGTGCAACATCATAAAACTTGGACATGTTGTAACATGAAGCTTTTCCATCAAACAGGGCAAACTTTTATTCAACAACACTAAACAACATACACACTACATTTTCACATTCAAAAAGCAAGCAAATGATGCAAGAATATGAGAGTTTCAAAGGGCAGAAATCTTACATCTTGGAGAAAGTCCAAGGCTTCTTCTACAACTCTTGTAAATGATAAAAACCTCCTTCTCGGACCTTGTTGATCCTTGGAGAGAAGATGCAGATGATTAGAAGCTTTGGAAAGTGGTTGGATAATGCAACCCGATTCCTCTTGCAACTTGGAGCTCAAAAATGGAAGGTGGTGGTGGAAGTGTTACAGTTTGGTTTCAGGTGTTTGGATGTTCTTTGTGAGGTATTAGGAGATGGTTTATGGAGTTTGAAAGTGAATGCACGAGTGGAATGGACTGAAGCAATGTTCTTGTAAATTTGCAAGAATGAGTCAGTGAGAGAGTTCAGAGAGTATCAGCCTCATTTTTGGGGTGATTCTGGTGTCCTTTGAAATGAAGATTGAAGTCCTATATATAGGAAAGGTTGAAGGCATGGGGTATGCACAGATTTCATAATTTGCCAAAAACACCCTTTCTTGCAACTTCCTTCGTGCAAGTTGTCTTGCCGAGTCATGAACCTTCCCACACTCTAGCAAATGGTCAGCAATAAGGGTTTGAACTGTTGAGGTGTGATTATTGGATTGGAACAAGGCTCCATGCTGCCAAAAAATTGGAATGACCATGCTTCCTTGAAAACGTTTATCTCTCCTTGCATCCACTTGCATGAACTTCACATAAACTAATATATTTCACTTTGCAACTTGTATAGCTTGTGGCAGAGGTTCAAATGACATTAAAATTGTCCCTAAACATCATAAAAGGGAGTATTTTGGCGATTAGAAGTGGTAATGCATCATTATTCATATGTTGGTAACTTGAATTTCAAGAAATGGACCTCAAACTTCTCCTCTTCGAAACTCCTAGCTCCCTCCATGGATTTAAGAGTTCTAGTACTTTTTGGAAATCCCTAGAGATCCTCTTCAAAGTTTATGTTTGAATATTTTCCAAATTCCCAAAGGATCTTGATTAAAAGTAGACTTGAAATAAGCAGAATTTTTGGTAAAAACCTTGAAAAATTCTAAGTGTTTTACAAGGGCCAGAAAGTACTTGAAATAACCTTGAAATTTTTGGTATGACCCTCTAATACACCTTTAAAGTACATGATGAGATCTTCAAAATGAGCTTTGGATCATTAAAATTGGATGTGTGGATCAAAAGTTATGACCTTACCAATTTTACATAAGAATTAGGGTTTCCACACTTAGAAAAATTCATGAATCAAACTTCGCCCTTCTAGCAAGAAACCTCTAAAATGGTGATTAATCAAGCTCAAATTCAATAATTGAACATGTTAGGATGGAATGTGGCTTGAATACCTCTTCTTGGACCACTACCATCAAAAATCATAGGTTTGACTTTTCAGTCAAAACCCTAATTTCCTCAGGAACTCCACTGGATGATCTCTGATGATATTGCTTCCTAAATCTCTTAAAATGCTAATGAATGGCCTCCAAGGATGTTTATGAACATGTAGGACCATGTCTCAAGGCTTAGGAGCATGCCTTGATCAAAAGTCAAAGGCAAAGGTTGACTTTCCTGACAAAACCCTAATCCGGGGATAAGATGATCTTGTGGCTCTTTGCACTAGTGATGAAAGCCAGATGCTCTTGATTTCTTATTTAATGAGACATATTGAACGCATGTAAGATTAATTAGTTGATGAACCAATCAAGCCTTGACTGATCATGACAAACCTCTTCAGTGATCCTTCAGGTTAAAAACTCTAATTCCACAACTCTTGGTCTGATGATCTCTGGTTGATTTGATTTGACCCAATATCTTGAGATTATGGCATGTGATTTGAGAACTTCATGATTTGTCTTTAAGAACACATGGTTGAAGCTTTGGAGTCTCAGTTGCCTTTCTTGAGCAGATGACTTCACACTAACCCCAATCAACGGATGAACACTGATGATAGATGTATAGGGCCAAGAAGAGCCTTAGAAGCCTTTGAAACACATGAGAACTTGGTTTATTGATCTTGTCCTCTTCCTTGTACCAATCATATCTTTCACATGGAAATAAACTAGCATGCTTATTAGGGTTTGTGGATAATGCATATATGATTGAACCCTAAATGTAAGTGCAAGATGTTATGACATCTAAGGGGTAGAATTTGGGGTATAACAGTTATGAATTGGGAAAGTTTTTCCTTTGGGAGTGTTGAGAGAATGTTGAAAAGATGTTTTTTTTTTTGGATTTTCTATTATTTTAGGTAAGGTACTGGACCTAAGATTTTTGTTTAGTTTGCTCGCTAAGATTTCACAATCTTATGCCTACGTATTCCCGTAAAGAGGTACAGGGAAATCAGAGCAATCGTAGTTCTTCCTATTCTATGGGAGGAAAAAGATATTTGGTGTCTTGTTCAAAGCCCAAGATTAAAGCTAAAGGTTGTTTGTGTCATGTTCAAACCCAATGATTGAAGCTAAAAATTTGACTGAGAGAGAATTTGTCATCTCTAAAGGGAGATATCTCATCTGTTTATCACAGTTGTTGGGGATTGGTTTAAAGGAGAATTACTTTAACTGGGATGCGGGATCCAGCAATGCCATAATTTCCTTAAAACGGGATAGTCCTAAAGGAGGAAACATTAACTCAGTGTAGAGAAATGCCATTTTTCCTTAGGAGTCTTCCATACTAAGAGAGGGACATTGGCTTGGATGTAATTAATCCAGAGGCTTGCCACTTACAGCAATTAGATGAAAGAAGAAGTTTACCAGGATAAGAGATGGACTACAGCTTAGATTTTTGAATCAACATGTGTGCCACTTACAGCAGTTATTTGGAATTAGGGTTTTGTTTGAGTGTTTGTTTTTGACATGTGATATACAGTGAAATGTCTTCCTACAGAGAGAATTTTTTATTTCCTTTGAGGAGATGTTGATTTTTGTGTGCCTTGAATAAAGGCCAAGGTTGAAGCTAAAAGGTTGACTCTGCTAAGGGAGTTTTATATTTGTCTTGTACATAGCCCAAAATTGAGGCTGAAAGTTGACTGACTCCACTGGGGAATGTTTTATCTGTCTTGTACAAAGCCTAATATTAAGGCTAAGAGTAAAGTGACTCTATTGAGGAATGTTTTATCTATCTTGTACAAATCCCAAGATTGAGGCTAAGAGTAAATTGACTCTATTGAGGAATGTTTTATCTGTCTTGTACAAAGCCCAAGATTGATGCTAAAAGCAAACTGACTCTATTGAGGAATAATCATTATACAAAGCCTGGTTGAGAAATTCTTATATGAAGCCTAAGAGGAGGCTAGCTTTTGCTGAGGATTATTGAGATCCAGAGACAGGTCCAAATTGGGGAATTAACTCTTGCTAAAGATTGCAGAAGAGTTGAAATATCAGAGACCATGTGTCGCAGTGAGAATTGGATATCAAGCTATTGATTAACTTGAATCGGAAATTGTTTATTTCACCATCGGTCTTTGATTTATCCAAGGGAAGGAAGATAGATCGAATGTCCCACAGTATGCAATGCAAATGCAAAGCTAAGAGTCTAAGGTTTGGGGGTTGGTTATACCTAGGGAAGGTGTTAGCATCCTAGATATATATAGTACTCTACATGAACCTCTTGTTTTATTATGTTATCTATTAATTGTTATCTGTTTGCTAAAGGTAATGGTAGGAGAGACCTAGATTGTATTCCTAAGTGTGTTCGAAAAGATATCGCATCTTGTGCCTACATATCCTGCCGGGAGTGGAATCAGAGCACTTGTAGTTCCTCTCTGAGGATGCTAAAGTCTGTTTGAAAAGTCTAGGAGAAAGTATGAGTCATTATCTTAAGAAACCACCACAGTTTTGAGAATGGACCTTTGCTTCATCTTAGGAGAAGGGCTCCGAATCGGATATATAATCGACGAATATGCCTCATGCCTCTCCTAAGTGGAAAAGGAATCCACATCTTGTTTGTATTTGTCGGGTATGACATTGTATGTCTCTTCTTTGAGATGATTCACATCTAATTCTCTTGTCTGGAGAATTAGGTGAGCTGAAGTTTGATTGTAAAATCAAAATTAAGGGGGACTAACTTAGGAAGTCTATTCTAAATTTGTCCTAAAGGATATGAAAACCTATAGGGAGGTATGAAATGCATATGCAATGCACCATGTAAGACAAATGATTATCATGCATGGGATTTTCCCTTGGATATAATTCAATAATATAATGAGATTTTACTTGTGCGCGCTAGCAAAGTGGGCTAGCGTTTTATATAGTGACCAAAGGTTGATAGCGATGCTTAAAAGCGATCGTTTTACAGGGGTGAAAAATGGCTCGACGTTGGATCAAGAATTTTACTTTTGAAAGGGTTTAGAGCACAATTAATACAAACAAGTAACGTGCATACATCACATACAACTATCTACTCAAAAACAAACCACTAAGGGGATGAACTAGGAGAAAGTAAAAAGAGGTTTTGATCCTAGTTAAGAAGAAAGGTTAACTTCAGAAAGTTTAATTCTAATTATGAAAAAAAAGTTTTCATTATTTTAAATGAAATAGAGGTTTTGTTAATTTAAAAGTTTATTATGCTTTTATTACTATCTAAAAAGGGGTAAGAAAAAGCTTATACTATGTGTAAATTCTTTTACTATTAGTTATAAGATGAAAAAAAACATTCGTTATAAAAAGCTACATCAAATAATCATATTCATTATAAAAAAGAATTATGTCGTATTAGTTATAAAGAGCTAAATTATTATTATTGTTAAAATGGAAAAAAGCTATATTATAATTTTTTTAAAAAGGGTTTATTATATTAACAGGTTATTATTAATTTTAAAAGATTTATTAAAAAAAGGGGCTGATTTTAAATACAAAGAGGTTTCTAAAATTTTACAACAGGTTATACATTAATAAAAGGTTCTATATTATTTATTTTTTTAGGAAAGGTTATGTTTTATACTAAAACTAAATTTAACAATATTATTAAAAAAACTATGTTTTAAAAAAAAGAATTATGGTTGTTTTGTTAAGAAAAAGGTTAAATCAAACTTAAAAAAAAATGGGTGGTGCTAAAGTAAAACAGAGGAATATTGTGTGTGCGAGGGAGAGAGGGTCCACTATGGATCTTCAAATCATGATCGTTGGATCAAGATGCGCTGAGATCTAACGCACGGGACATGAGGGTCCACGTGTGTACGGTGTGCATCAGTGTACGCGATCAAAAGAAAAAAAAAGGATCAAAGGGGAGTGAGGTTCATACTCATCCCTCTCTAGTCTCTCTCAAAGTCTCTCGCTCCCTCTGTTCTGTCTACTTCAAAAGGTGCCATGAGAACCCTAGATCCCTGTCGTTTTCACTGCCACTCTCAACCTCTCCATTCACTCATGCTCTCGTTTGAAAAACTCAACCTGAAAGAAAACCCTAAGCGAATTTCAGATCAAACCCTACTCTAATCCCCACAAACCCTAAGCCCCAATTCATTAATAAAAGAAATACATGATTACAAAGATTTAGAGCAAGAAAAAAAAGAAAGGAAAGGGCGCCGGCGGTTTAAAACAAAGGGGCGAGATCAAGCCTTCCAAGCTCTCCGTCCAAAGATGAGTCTTCCCTTCTATCCCTTTTCTTTGTGTACATTGTGCTCTGTCTGTGTGTAAATTGCTATGTCTTTTTGTCTGCCTTGAAATCGTATAAATGACTCTGCTATCTTTTCTGTTATGAGGCATCTCTGTACGTGAATAATAATGTTTGAATCATTAATTTTGTATGGATGCTGCGTGTGTGTTGTTGTATCGATATACTCTTGGGGTTCTTGGCGTAACGTTCTTCCCCTGCTGCGTATGTGTGGTTTGTATGGATGACTTTGGTTGGAAAATGGTTGTGTAATTTGAATTTTTGGTGGTGTATGATTGAATTTCTGATTGTATATTGGTGAATTATTGTATAAGGTTTGATGGATGGTTGGATTTTGGTGAATATTTTGACTGGTTTTGATATGTTTAGTTTCTGATATGTGTGTACTGAATAGTTGCTGGTGTATGAATTGTGATGTTTGATTGGATTAGGTTTCTGCAGTGATTGGGTTAGTGAATGTTTTTGTTTATGGTTTTGTTTGGTTTATAGTGATTCCCCCCCCCCCCCCCCCCCCGCGCTGCGTATGAGTATGTGTGTATTTATAGGCCAAGACTATGAACCTGTTATAAATACCTTAAATCTATTGTTTAAACATGTTTGGTGCAATTAGGAAAGTTTTCGAAATCTGGTCTTCAACATGTTTTTCTCACTTTGGAAAGAAATCAAATGTTGTCTGATGATGTTTGGCATGTAATCATGGTGTCTGATTGTGTTTTGGTTATGGTAAAGCTTACTTATGACTTGGCTCCTTGCCTTTTGCAGGTGTGATTTCTGACTCAATGACTTTCCATCTTAGTTTGGACTTGTTGGAATTAGGTTTAGGGAAGTATGAAATTTTGTCTGCAACGTGTTTTGGAAGGTATGAAGTGTGTTTGAGTAAGCTCTGCCAATCTTTTCCGTGTTTATTTCCTCATTGTTTTAAGGATTTAAGGCAATGTGCTTATTATGTTTTGTGTAATTTTATGATTCACGAAACCGTTCTTCATGATTCACATAGCTTTACATATATTGATTCCTTTTCTTTTGGCAGTGTGGTGCTTGTATGAGGGTTTACGCATGGTGATTTGCAGGATTGTGAATTGTGTATATGTTGCAGTAGAAGTTTGAGCAAAGTCCATTTCCTTCAAATGAGTAGGAGAAAGAACTCCCTCTAATTTTGAACGTCACGTAAGTCCATCAATTCACGTTCTTTACGAAAAGTAAAAAAACCTAGCTTTGTATTTGCTGCTATGTAATGTCTCGACGAGATAAAAGGGACTTAAGTACAAACATGCACAATTTTTGGCCCTAAGATGCCGCCAAATGCACATGCTATGGCATGAAATGATATGAATGCAAAACAAACTTCCTGTGAGGAATAATGTCACAGGGGATAACTGTAAATGAAACATCGGAAAACAGCTAAAGAATGGAAAACCCGACGGGGAACAGCTTAGCAACTCAAGACTCCATGGGGAAAGATCTAACTACACTTGGAGAAAGAGACTACCAACTGACAATCACAAGGTATCTTAAGCGGGGTGATGAACTTGCGATGAAATATTCTAACAAAATCTAGTTGAGGATCCTGCTTTAGTGGTCAACCGAAGGAATCTTCCCTTAGGAACACCTTCTTCGAAGGTTTTATTGAAAATGTGTCCCCTGTCAAAGATATTGGGGAATATGTTGAGAGAAAATGAATGTCTGTCGAAGTTTAAAATTAACCAGGGAATCTACTGCCGAGATCCTGGAAAGAAATGACAGTTTGTCGAAGTTTACAGTTAACCAGGGAATCTACTGCCTAGATCCTGGAAATAGAGAAACATCTTCCATTGAAACCTGCTAGAGATCTACTGCCGAGAATAACCAGAGAATTTACAAAATAAATACCTTCTACCGAGGTCTTCTGGAAATCTATCGCCGAGAATAACCAGGGAGATACCTACTGCCGAGGTCTTCTGGGAATCTTCTGCTGAGATTTGCTAGGGAATAAGATAGAAAATACTAAACCTCCCCTCGTCTCGTGTCATAAGCCACTGACTGGTCTCAGTTTCTTCTTTAATCAAGTATTCCACTTGAAAAGTGTAAAAATAAACCACTACTCTGAGGTTGTTTGCCTCGAGCAAGATCTTGAAATAGAAACTATGAGGTTGTCTGCCTCGAGCAAAGTCTTGAAATAGAAGCTATGAGGTTGTCTGCCTGGAGCAAAGTCTTGAAATAGAAGCTACGAGGTTGTCTGCCTCGAGCAAAGTCTTGAAATAGAAGCTACGAGGTTGTCTGCCTCAAGCAAAGTCTTGAATTCCTCCGCGAAAAATGAATACTTGTGGGAAAGCATCTTCACAAGGGATTGGAATTCCACCGGAGATTAAAGACTTCAGCAGGAATCCATAACTTACTGAGGATCTTTAAAATGAGGTGTAGGCCGGCTGCTTTGTAAAATATGTCTTCTAAAATAAAGAGAAAGATCAACGTTAAGAATCTTCATCAAACTTCTCGGGGAGATGCCATTTGATCGGAGTAAATTGAATAGCGGACTCACTGGGGAGAACACCACTGAGGGGAAATATTGTTGTAGCTTAAAGATTGCATTGAAGCAAATAAAATTCTTGATAACAAGAGTTCACAAATAAAGAGAAACATTTGTAAAGTCTTTACCAAACTTCTCTGACGGATTTCCGGCGAGATATTACTTGATAAAGAATGAGTTGATAACCTCGATAACTTCACAGGGGACTTGATAAACTGTCTTGAGGAGACTTCTATTTGTTATCCGAATAGAAAACTGAGCTCAAATAAAGAGCTACCACTTGTTATCCGGGATTAACTCCCACGAAATGTTGAAATAATACTGCTGGAGAAATAATTTCCTATCTTCCGTAGAGATCTTCAAATAGATTCTTCCTGGGGAGACAAAGTGCAAAATAAATGCACGCTCAGTCTAGGTTCAAAAGCCTAGAGATATCCAAAATTGTGATTTTCAGGGACCAAAGTTCAATTCAGGAAAAACTGAAAAGAAACGGTCAAGCAAGACCTATCCATTGAGGAATGAACTCAAAGGGGTTTATCTTTATCCAAAAGATGGAAAAGAAAACCAAATCAACCATCGTCCACGAGAATCGAACTCAGTGGGGAGTTTAGAAAGGTTGTGCTCTTTCTGCCTAGGGCAGACGATTCTACTTGGAGGGAGCAGACAAACCCAGTTACTTGGAGATAACCACGGCCCAAGTGAAAGAACAAAACAAACAAAACAAAATGCAAGATGCAAAATGCACAAATGCCATGTATCTACATGAATGGATGTATGCCATGCTATGCTTATGCTTATGCTGACAAAACAAACAGAAAGAGAAAAAACAAGAAATGAAATAAACGTCTCGATACGGATACTCGGTCAATCTTCGCAAGATAAGAAGCATCACTGGGGGTGAACGTAGAGCCGCATATGGGACCACAATTCTGTTTCAAGGCTTCAAACATCTCCGGGGAAAAGAGAGCATACCACCTGGGGATGAACATCATGACTTCACTGATGGGATTGTTAAGATGAGTCCAGTTACTCTGTTAGGGATGAGAAAGATCCACGGGGAAAGGATCAAACTCAGGATTAGAGAGACTTCATGGGGATAAAATAAATGTCCACCGTGAACTGAAGCTTGGATCAATATATCAGTTGAAGATGTCAGAGATAAAACTTTGAGGGGATGAAATAAACATCCACCTTTATTAGAGAAGGTTGAGGTAGTGAGAAAATCCATTTAGGAATGAAATAAACATTCACTTTGTTGGGGAAGGTTCAAACCAAAGAAATTCACTCACTACTATGAAAAACCCATTTAACAACGGTTGCAAAAGAGATATAATGACGCGGGCACGTGCGTTGTTATGTAGAGTGTCGTTGTATATATGATTCCGACAATCACGGCCCAGAAAACGTTGTAATTAATTGGAAAGTACACTACCTATAATGACGGTTATTTTAAATACCCATTGTTGTATGTCTTTAAATAAACTAAAAAAAAAATTGCAGCATTAGAACAAGAACAACAGCAAGAACAACAAGAACATCAAGGACAACAATAAGAATAACAACAACAGCAACAACTACATCAATAACAACAACAACAACAGCATCAATAACAATAACAACAACATCAATAACAACAACATCAACAATAATAAAAAGAAGAACATGAAGAATAACAACATCAAGAACAAGAACAAGAACAAGAACAAGACCAATAACAAGAACAATAACAAGAACAACAACAACAACAACAACAACAAGAATAATAACAACAAGAACAACAAGAACAACATTAATAAAAAAGAACAACAAGAACACCATTAATAAAAAAGAACAAAAAAGAACAACAATAATTAAAAAAGAACACCAACAACTAACATTGCTAACTCGAGTTGTGAAATTTGTTCTGAAATTTGGTTTAGTGGAGAAATAGAGTATCATAAATGAAAGATGATGTTTTGAGGTAGAAGATGTCTAAGTTTTAGGTTTCACGCGGATCACTAATAGTAGTGTCTTGGCCGTTGATATCACTAAATGGACGGCCATGATTTGTTTAAGGATACTGAATAAACTCAATATGCGCTCTACCTATAATGTTGGTAATGAGACTTGAAAAATGCTGGCTGGGGCTTGAACCCATGACAAGATGCTACCTATAATGATGGTTGGTTTAAATTACCCGTGGTGAAAGGTCTATAAGCATTTTGAAAAAATAAGTAAAAACGCTACCTATAATGACGGTTGGTTTAAATACCTGTAATTAAAGGTTTGTCAGCATTATGAAAAAATAGGAAAGAAGTAACATGATTAAAATAATTCAGAAAAATCTAAAAACACGAAATTTAATCAAATTAGGTAAAATAAGAATTTTGAGAATTTTTATGGAATTTTTTGAGACTATGAAAACAGTAAAAAAATCATTTAAAATAGAAAAAAGATGAGTTTGGGGTTTTGAGGGTGAAGTCCCGTATGATTTTTCTGCTTCAGATGCACGAAACAGATCTCAAAAAGGAGACGATTTTCCCTAAAACCAATTTTTTGAAGAGCAAGACCTAAAACTAAACTATAGGCTATAATAACGGTTGAAAACATAACTGTGGTGAGAGGTTGCGGGCATTTTGAACAAATATGTAAAAAACCATAAATGTTGGTGTTGGGAATTGAACCCATGAGCAGGCGCTACCTATAATGATGGTTTTTTTAATACCTGTGTTGAAAGGCTTTGCATTTCACCGCGGTTGGAATATTAACCGTCATTAAAAAAATACGCGCGTCTATTACAATGGTGTTTAGGCAAGCCTTTGTAAACCGGGCGTTGTTGTATGTGCGTTTTGTAGTAGTGATTGGGAATCTAAGTCTGCCTCGAGCAAAGTCTTGAAATAGAAGCTACGAGGTTGTCTGCCTCAAGCAAAGTCTTGAATTCCTCCGCGAAAAATGAATACTTGTGTGGAAGCATCTTCACAAGGGATTGGAATTCCACCGGAGATTAAAGACTTCAGCAGGAATCCATAACTTACTGAGGATCTTTAAAATGAGGTGTAGGCCGGCTGCTTTGTAAAATATGTCTTCTAAAATAAAGAGAAAGATCAACGTTAAGAATCTTCATCAAACTTCTCGGGGAGATGCCATTTGATCGGAGTAAATTGAATAGCGGGCTCACTGGGGAGAACACCACTGAGGGGAAATATTGTTGTAGCTTAAAGATTGCATTGAAGCAAATAAAATTCTTGATAACAAGAGTTCACAAATAAAGAGAAACATTTGTAAAGTCTTTACCAAACTTCTCTGACGGATTTCCGGCGAGATATTACTTGATAAAGAATGAGTTGATAACCTCGATAACTTCACAAGGGACTTGATAAACTGTCTTGAGGAGACTTCTATTTGTTATCCGAATAGAAAACTGAGCTCAAATAAAGAGCTACCACTTGTTATTCGGGATTAACTCCCACAAAATGTTGAAATAATACTACTGGAGAAACAATTTCCTATCTTCCGTAGAGATCTTCAAATAGATTCTTCCTGGAGAGACAAAGTGCAAAATAAATGCACGCTCAGTCTAGGTTCAAAAGCCTAGAGATATCAAAAATTGTGATTTTCAGGGACCAAAGTTCAATTCAGGAAAAACTGAAAAGAAACGGTCAAGCAAGGCCTATCCATTGAGGAATGAACTAAAAGGGGTTTATCTTTATCCAAAAGATGGAAAAGAAAACTAAATCAACCATCGTCCACGAGAATCGAACTCAGTGGGGAGTTTAGAAAGGTTGTGCCCTTTCTGCCTAGGGCAGACGATTCTACTTGGAGGGAGCAGACAAACCCAGTTACTTGGAGATAACCACGACCCAAGTGAAAGAACAAAACAAACAAAACAAAATGCAAGATACAAAATGCACAAATGCCATGTATCTACATGAATGGATGTATGCCATGCTATGCTTATGCTTATGCTGACATAACAAACAGAAAGAGAAAAAACTAGAAATGAAATAAACGTCTCGATACGGATACTCGGTCAATCTTCGCAAGATAAGAAGCATCACTGGGGGTGAAAGGAGAGTCGCATATGGGACAACAATTATGTTTCAAGGCTTCAAACTTCTCTGGGGAAAAGAGAGCATTCCACCTGGGGATGAACATCATGAATTCGCTGATGGGATTGTTAAGATGAGTCCGGTTACTCTGTTAGGGATGAGAAAGATCCACGGGGAAAGGATCAAACTCATGATTAGAGAGACTTCATGGGGATAAAATAAATATCCACCGTGAACTGAAGCTTGGATCAATATATCAGTTGAAGATGTTGGAGATAAAACTTTGAGGGGATGAAATAAACATCCACCTTTACTGGAGAAGATTGAGGTAGTGAGAAAATCCATTTAGGAATGAAATAAACATTCACTTTGTTGGGGAAGGTTGAAACCAAAGAAATTCACTCACTACTACGAAAAACCCATTTAACAACGGTTGCAAAAGAGATATAATGACGTGGGCACGGGCGTTGTTATGTAGAGTGTCGTTGTATGTATGATACCCACAATCAAGGCCCATAAAGCGTTGTAATTAATTAGAAAGTGCGCTACCTATAATGACAGTTATTTTAAATACCCGTTGTTGTATGTCTTTTAATAAACTAATAAAAATTACAGCATTAGAACAAGAACAACAGCAAGAACAACAAGAACATCAAGGACAACAATAAGAATAACAACAACAACAACAACAACATCAATAACAACAACAAGAACAACATCAATAACAATAACAACAACATCAATAACAACAACATCAACAATAACAAAAAGAAGAAGAAGAACAACAACAACAACATCAAGAACATGAACAAGAACAGGAACAATAACAAGAACAACAACAACAACAACAACAATAATAACAACAAGAAAAACAAGAACAACATTAATAAAAAAGAACAACAAGAACACCAATAATAAAAAAGAACAAAAAAGAACAAAAATAATTAAAAAAGAACACCAACAACTAACATTGCTAACTCGAGTTGTGAAATTTGTTCTGAAATTTGGTTTAGTGGAGAAATAGAGTATCATAAATGAAAGATGATGTTTCGGGGTAGAAGATGTCTAAATTTTAGGTTTCACGCGGATCACTAATAGTAGTGTCTTGGCCGTTGATATCACTAAATGGACGGCCATGATTTGTTTAAGGATACTGAATAAACTCAATATGCACGCCACCTATAATGTTGGTAATGAGACTTGAAAAATGTTGGCTGGGGCTTGAACCCATGACAAGACGCTACCTATAATGATGGTTGGTTTAAATTACACGTGGTGAAAGGTCTATAAGCATTTTGAAAAAATAAGTAAAAATGCTACCTATAATGACGGTTGGTTTAAATACCTGTAATTAAAGGTTTGTCAGCATTATGAAAAAATAGGAAAGAAGTAACATGATTAAAATAATTCAGAAAAATCTAAAAACACGAAATTTAATCTAATTAGGTAAAATAAAAATTTTGATAATTTTTTTGGAATTTTTTGAGACTATGAAAACAGTAAAAAAATCATTTAAAATAGAAAAAAGATGAGTTTGGGGTTTTGAGGGTGAAGTCCCGTATGATTTTTCTGCTTGAGATGCACGAAACCGATCTAAAAAAGGAAACGATTTTCTCTAAAACCGATTTTTTGAAGAGCAAGACCTAAAACTAAACTATAGGCTATAATGACGGTTGAAAACATAACTGTGGTGAAAGGTTGTGAGCATTTTGAACAAATATGTAAAAAACCATAAATGTTGGTGTTGGGAATTGAACCCACGAGCAGGCGCTACCTATAATGACGGTTTTTTAAATACCTGTGGTGAAAAGCTTCGCATTTCACCGCGGTTGGAATATTAACCGTCATTTAAAAAATGCGCGCGTCTATTACAATGGTGTATAGGCAAGCCGTTGTAAACCGGGCGTTGTTGTATGTGTGTTTTGTAGTAGTGACTAGGAATCTAAGTCTGCCTCGAGCAAAGTCTTGAAATAGAAGCTACGAGGTTGTCTGCCTCAAGCAAAGTCTTGAATTCCTCCACGAAAAGTGAATACTTGTGGGAAAGCATCTTCACAAGGGATTGGAATTTCACTGGAGATTGAAGACTTCAGCGGGAATCCATAACTTACTGAGGATCTTTAAAATGAGGTGTAGGCTGGCTGCTTTGTAAAATATGTCTTCTAAAATAAAGAGAAAGATCAACGTTAAGAATCTTCATCAAACTTCTCGGGGAGATGCCATTTGATCGGAGTAAATTGAATAGCGGACTTATAACGAACCGATTTTAATTATCTCCATTTTGTGTTAATTGTATTATTTTGTTGAGTATTTTATTTAATTTGGGTGATAATAATGTTATTGTGAAATTGGTGTTTTAATCTGATATGTTGGCGTGTTATATTATTTTACCGTTTTTGAGAGTTTTCGGGGGAAATTAGATTGGAGGGTATTTTAGACATTTCATAATTATTGTTAAGTTAGAATTTAAGTGAGGAATGATTTAAGGGTATTTGTGAGAATATGAATTGTTAGATATTTTGAGTGAATAGTAATAGAAATAGAATATGATATTGTATTTGAGATATTTTAAGAAAAGAAAGTATAAGAAAGAAATAGAAAAGAAAGTTAGTAAGAAAAACATAAAGAGAGAAAAGTGAGAAAGAAGAGAAAAGAAGAACAAGAGGAGAAAAGTGGGAAAAAGGCTAGAAATCATCAAAATCAACGGTTAGGATTCGAATCGAACGGGTAAGGGTGTGAAATATCGTTATCTTAACTTTGTATACGATTATGTATGGTTTTGTTTTGGTTGTTTTGGATCGTTTTCATATATTTTTCATTTTAGGTCGAAATGAATAAAGTCGATAAAAACCGATGTTTTTACGGTTAGAATTCGAAATAAATTACGTAGTTGTATCGAGGAAGGTTAGGTTGTCGTATAGTGTGTTTTTTATTCGATTTGGTGATGTTTGAAAATTCTGGTTTTTGAAAGGTTGAAATTTAATCGAAAAATCGAACGTCGTAGAAATTTCGTTTATGTGTTCTAAATTGTTCTTATGTATTTGGTGGTTGCGCGTATGTGTTTGTTTCGAAGAAAATAATTGAATCGGTCGGATTTTCGGGCAAAATAGCCGAAACCCGTAGCAGCCCGCAGGGCATTTTCTGGTTTTCGGGGAAACTTCAGAAATTCATATCTCTTGAACCGTAAGTCGGTTTTGACCCCCGTTCGAAGCGTTGGAAAGCTAATGAGATGTTCTTTCTAGGAAAAATGGTTTTGAGGTCTGAATCTGGTCCAATCGGAACAGTATTTTCGAAACGTTTCATTGTGTCCGGCCTCCGGTTTATGTTTTTACGTTATTTTGAAATATCCATATCTTTTGCGTTGTTTATCCGATTGAGGTGTTCTTTATATGGATGTGAAGCCAAAAATATGGTCTATGATTTGGTGAAGAAAAATATTATTTTTAGCCGACTTTTAACCGACTTTTCCGGTAAACCGTAAATCAAATTGTTTGGTTATTTGTGAGAACGTTCGGTTGCCGTTTGACACAATTGATGTGAATGTATGTGGATTGTGTGTGATGAATGCATGACTATATTGTGAATATGTATGCATGTCAAGAGTGTCATGAGTCATGTTGTATGTGAAGCATCATGATGTGCATTCTTGCATTGTGGGGTTCTAAGATGAATCCGTTGTAACGTCGTAAGCCTTTTGAGAGGTGGGGGCGATGATTACAAACGATTGTAAGGCTTTTGAGAGGTGGGAGCAATCGGATTGTAAGCCTTTTGAGAGGTGGGGGCAATCCATAAACATTGTAAGCCTTTTGAGAGGTGGTAGCAATGGGTGAACATCGTATGCCCGACGGGGAGTTACACTAAGTAACGAGCGATGGTTCCAATAAGCTCTTCAATTGAACTTGAGATAAAATGAGTCGGTACCCGCATTGCATTTGCATAGAGTCGTGAGTCGGTCTCTATGATTTGCATTGGTCATCTTTGTATATGTGCATTGATGAATGAACATGAATATATGTATTTATGTTGAATGATAAGCATTGTGATGAATATGTTTGGTTTTGTATATATATATATATATATATAGATATATATATATATATATATATATATATATATATATATATATATATATGTGCCCTGCGATGTATATTGAGTAAGAGGTGATGAATGGCGATAAGAGTTGTATCTTTGTAATGAGACATTGGTGAATAAACATGTATGTGTGTTTATGTTGAATGAATGGTGATGAATTGAGATGTATTGGTGATACATGTATTTGAGCATGAATGAATATGCCTATGTGAAGGATGCGTTAATTACGGATTGTTATGCCGTGTATTTGAGTTATGGTATATGCTTGGTGTTATATATATATATACATGCACAGTGATGAGTTGTGGTGAGAATGTGGTATATGTGTATTATATGTTGAGATATATAATTATATGCAACGTTATTATGATAATATTTCTCACCCTTCTGCTGTTTTATAATGCTCTACGAGGCATTGCAGAGTAGGCTTGCTGGCGGTCTTTTTGTGAAGCGTGGCTTCATGTCCGTGTTAGTCGGTTGGCTCTGATATGTAGCACCGGGTAGCTAGGATGCTTTTGATTTCCTTTTTGTGATACATTTGTATATGTATCTGGTTGATGACTTTATGTATATACCATGACTGATGTTGATGAATCATACTGGTTGATATATGTATATATATGATGTTTATATATGTGGTTGTTATTCAATGTTTAGTTGTTCCGCTTTTATGCTAAATATTGAAATGTGGGTGTAAGGACGTAGATTCCTTGATTGATAAGTTACCCCACTGTTGCATATCTTATGAGCAGGTGTTGTATGTGTTTTAATTTCATGTATGTTGTGGCATATCTCTTTTATACCATGTTATGATTATACTCTGATGAAATTTTGAATACGTGCCTAAATGTTTAATTGATATATTTGAGGGTATAAAAGGGGGTGTTACAAAAGTGGTATCAGAGCCAAGGTTGAGTCAGTCGTGTCTGTCTCGTTGTTGTGTTGGTTGAACTGTTGTTTAACCTTTGTTGTTATTTTTGGGAATGATCAGAATATGGCTGGTAGAAACGATAATGTGATGGCTGCTGCTATGGAAGCAATGGATAGGGCGGTGCAGGGTGCGCCGAATGTAAGTGCTAATGAAGAGTTCAGGAAGAATCAACCACCGGTCTTCAAAGGAAGATTTGATCCCGATGGTGCTCAACTTTGGCTGAAAGAGATTGAAAGAATCTTCAGAGTCATGGACTGTGCGGAAGAGAATAAGGTGAGGCTTGGATCTCACATGCTGAGGGAAGAAGCCGACGATTGGTGGGTCGGTATGCGTGAAATTCTTGAGGTGGATAATGAAGAGGTAACTTGGGAATTGTTTCGTACCGAGTTTTTCCTGAAGTATTACCCTGAAAGTGTGAAAGGGAAGAAAGAGATGGAATTCCTGGAATTGAAACAAGGTGGTATGTCAGTGGTGGACTATACTGCTAGGTTTGTGGAATTGGTTCAATTTCATTTTCATTATGCTGCGATTACTGCTGAGTTCTCAAAGTGTATTAAATATGAGAATGGTTTGTGTCCTGAGATTAAGTAAGCTGTGGGATATCAAAGGATTAGGAGGTTTTCGGATTTGACCGAATGTTGTAGAATCTTCGAGGAAGATAGCAAAGCTCGTTCTACACATTACAAGAGTGTGAATGAGGGGAGAGGGAAACAGCAAGCTAGAAGTGGACCTTATGTGACCCTCGCTGATAAGGGTAAATATAAGGGAAACTTTGATAAGAGATCTGGAGGAGGAAGTTCTGGGTTCATTAAGTGTTTCAATTGTGGTGGAATAGGTCATAAAGCAACTGAGTGTAGGAAGGCCGTTGGGAGATGTTCTAACTGTGGAGGTATTGGGCATTCTACTGCTGAGTGTAGGAGGAATATGGTGAAGTGTTTTAACTGTGGAGAAGTAGGTCACATTAGTACAAAGTGTACTAAGCCGAAACAAGTTCAAGCGGGAGGAAAGGTGTTTGCATTGGCAGGGTCAGACACTACTAGTGCAGACCGTGTGATTAAAGGTACATGTTTTATTAATAGTACGCCTTTAGCTGTTATTATTGATATGGGAGCGACTCATTCGTTTATTTTCCATGAGTGAGCTAAGTGTTTGAATTTGTTTATGACTGCTTCGGGGTCGGTAACTACGTCCTTGTTGTGTGTTTGTCGATGCTGTTTATTCCTTAGTACGTGATAGGTGTGTGGAACACTATCAGTGCTCTCTGGTTTTTCTAATCCTTTATCTTTAGGATTGAGAATGAGATAAGTGGGGGAGAAGCTGGTACTTCTCCAAGTGACTTCAGGTGTAGAGCGTTGGCTCAGTGTGCCGTTGGTTGCACGATTGTATGTGTTGCTTGGACAGTGTTGTTCCCGATTCCGAAGGGAATGCCGAGGTAAGGTTTATGTCAATTAAGGATTTGTGCCTTGTGTGGTTTTGTGCACAAGAAGCAAGGAATGTTATTATGGCTTGGTAAAGATGGTCTATGCCCCCTCATGATTGTCGGCTGTCTATTGACAAATTGAGGAACTGATCACCCTTAATCTCTTGTTGATAGCAGACGGAAATTATGTTGGATGGAGTAGACGTGTCTTTCCAGCTTGATGGTATGTTTGGTGAATGGTTTGGAGCTAAACCAGGTGCTTATAGTTGTTTTGATGATTTGGTACATATTCGTATATCTGAAGATGAAGAGGATGGATGATTGATTTATATAGCCAGTATGTGGTGTATACTTGTATGGATGCTATGGAAAGCAAAACACAGAGTTATAATGAGTTAAGGAGTTTTGAGCTTAAGGTATCAATGTAGGAGTTTTAAGGAAACCATTATGTGTGAGTAGCAAGTGTTGAAAAGAGATGAAGCTTTAAGATAAGTTATCAAAGTGTGGATTTTGGTTGATAAAGATGAGTTTCTTGGTCATGATATTTCATATGAGAATACTTTTGTGGATCAATCGGAGGTAGATGCAGTCCTGTGATGGGAGACTCCGAAGTTGGTTAATGAGATTAGAAGCTCTAGTTTTTGGTTGGTTGTTATCACAGGTTATGGAGGGCTTTGCTAAGTTAGCACTTATGTTATCTCAGTTGACCTGCAAAGGGCGAGTCATTTGTTTTGGATGTTCATTGCGAATGAGTTTTAGAGGGCTAAAGTAGGAGTTGACTACGGCTCCAGCTTTGATTTTGCCTGATCTTAATAAACCGTTTGAGGAATTCATACAAGGATCTATACTATTCAGGATTTGGAATTGGTTACAGTGATTTTGTGTTGAAAATATGGAAGTATTATTTTTATGGTTCTAAGTTCGGAGTGTTTAGTAATCGCAAGAGGATAGAGTACCTGTTTGGTCCAAAGGAATAGAGTATGAGACAACAATGATGGTTGGAATTCCAAACAAGTTATGAATTTGAATTGGATTATTCAGAGGAGTGTGTTTGGTGTGTAAGCTAATACAGCATAGAGAGAAGTGGTGTATATAAAAAGTAAACTATGATTTTCTGGTGTATAGTACAAGAGTCAAATGTTGATTATGAAATTGGTGGTTTGTTAGTTTTGAGTAATCAGAGTGCGCAGCGGAAGTGTGAAATTGTTGTATTGGTTGTTGGGAGACAAGGATGCAGGTATTCTGGTTTTGTGGATGTTATTGAGGTAATGTTGTGTCTTGGAACTTTATGTTCTTGCCTGTGTTGTTGCCTCGTTTCCATGGTGATGGTGCGAGTGCGGGTAGCTAATTCCTCTGTTTGGGGGATTAGGAGAGTGTTACCTATGGTGTTGGTAACGATCTTGTCGTGTTCCAGGTCAAGAGTGAACTTGGGTGTTTGTATCTTGGTTATCCTTTGAGTTGGTCGTCAAGTGCATTGTATGGGCATTGCATCTGGTCTTGGTTGTCGTGGTCGTTGTCTTGTCATTGTTGTTGCTGTTAGTGTGCTGCCTTGTTGTTTCTGTTATTCATGGTGTGCCTTTTGTTGGCATGATAGTTGGTTGGTCGGATACTAGAGCCGTATCCGGGGTTGTTCGTGCTTAGCATATTTTCGAGGACGAAAATGTCTAAGTGGGGGAAAGTTGTAACGACCCGATTTTAATTATCTCCATTTTGTGTTAATTGTATTATTTTGTTGAGTCTTTTATTTAATTTGGGTGATAATAATGTTATTGTGAAATTGGTGTTTTAATCTGATATGTTGGCGTGTTATATTATTTTACCGTTTTTGAGAGTTTTCGGGGGAAATTAGATTGGAAGGTATTTTAGACATTTCATAATTATTGTTAAGTTAGAATTTAAGTGAGGAATGATTTAAGGGTATTTGTGAGAATATGAATTGTTAGATATTTTGAGTGAATAGTAATAGAAATAGAATATGATATTGTATTTGAGATATTTTAAGAAAAGAAAGTATAAGAAAGAAATAGAAAAGAAAGTTAGTAAGAAAAACATAAAGAGAGAAAAGTGAGAAAGAAGAGAAAAGAAGAACAAGAGGAGAAAAGTGGGAAAAAGGCTAGAAATCATCAAAATCAACGGTTAGGATTCGAATCGAACGGGTAAGGGTGTGAAATATCGTTATCTTAACTTTGTATACGATTATGTATGGTTTCGTTTCGGTTGTTTTGGATCGTTTTCATATATTTTTCATTTTAGGTCGAAATGAATAAAGTCGATAAAAACCGATGTTTTTACGGTTAGAATTTGAAATAAATTACGTAGTTGTATCGAGGAAGGTTAGGTCGTCGTATAGTGTGTTTTTTATTCGATTTGGTGATGTTTGAAAATTCTGGTTTTTGAAAGGTTGAAATTTAATCGAAAAATCGAACGTCGTAGAAATTTCGTTTATGTGTTCTAAATTGTTCTCATGTATTTGGTGGTTGCGCGTATGTGTTTGTTTCGAAGAAAATAATTGAATCGGTCGGATTTTCGGGCAAAATAGCCGAAACCCGTAGCAGCCCGCAGGGCATTTTCTGGTTTTCGGGGAAACTTCAGAAATTCATATCTCTTGAACCGTAAGTCGGTTTTGATCCCCGTTCGAAGCGTTGAAAAGCTAATGAGATGTTCTTTCTAGGAAAAATGGTTTTGAGGTCTGAACCTGGTCCAATCGGAACAGTATTTTCGAAACGTTTCGTTGTGTCCGGCCTCCGGTTTATGTTTTTGCGTTATTTTGAAATACCCATATCTTTTACGTTGTTTATCCGATTGAGGTGTTCTTTATATGGATGTGAAGCTAAAAATATGTTCTATGATTTGGTGAAGAAAAATATTACTTTTAGCCGACTTTTAACCGACTTTTCCGGTAAACCGTAAATCGAATTGTTTGGTTATTTGTGAGAACGTTCGGTTGCCGTTTGGCACAATTGATGTGAATGTATGTGGATTGTGTGTAATGAATGCATGACTATATTGTAAATATGTATGCATGTCAAGAGTGTCATGAGTCATGTTGTATGTGAAGCATCATGATGTGCATTCTTGCATTGTAGGGTTCTAAGATGAATCCGTTGTAACGTCGTAAGCCTTTTGAGAGGTGGGGGCGATGATTACAAACGATTGTAAGGCTTTTGAGAGGTGGGAGCAATCGGATTGTAAGCCTTTTGAGAGGTGGGGGCAATCCATAAACATTGTAAGCCTTTTGAGAGGTGGTAGCAATGGGTGAACATCGTATGCCCGACGGGGAGTTACACTAAGTAACGAGCGATGGTTCCAATAAGTTCTTCAATTGAACTTGAGATGAAATGAGTCGGTACCGCATTGCATTTGCATAGAGTCGTGAGTCGGTCTCTATGATTTGCATTGGTCATCTCTGTATATGTGCATTGATGAATGAACATGAATATATGTATTTATGTTGAATGATAAGCATTGTGATGAATATGCTTGGTTTTGTATATATATATATATATATATATATATATATATATATATATATATATGCCCTGCGATGTATATTGAGTAAGAGGTGATGAATGGCGATAAGAGTTGTATCTTTGTAATGAGACATTGGTAAATAAACATGTATGTGTGTTTATGTTGAATGAATGGTGATGAATTGAGATGTATTGGTGATACATGTATTTGAGCATGAATGAATATGCCTATGTGAAGGATGCGTTAATTACGAATTGTTATGCCGTGTATTTGATTTATGGTATATGCTTGGTGTTATATATATATATATACATGCACACTGATGAGTTGTGGTGAGAATATGGTATATGTGTATTATATGTTGAGATATATAATTATATGCAACGTTATTATGATAATATTTCTCACCCTTCTGCTGTTTTATAATGCTCTACGAGGCATTGCAGAGTAGGCTTGCTGGCGGTCTTTTTGTGAAGCGTGGCTTCATGTCCGTGTTAGTCGGTTGGCTCTGATATGTAGCACCGGGTAGCTAGGATGCTTTTGATTTCCTTTTTGTGATACATTTGCATATGTATCTGGTTGATGACTTTATGTATATACCATGACTGATGTTGATGAATCATATTGGTTGATATATGTATATATATGATGTTTATATATGTGGTTGTTATTCAATGTTTAGTTGTTCTGCTTTTATGCTAATTATTGAAATGTGGGTGTAAGGACGTAGATTCCTTGATTGATAAGTTACCCCACAGTTGCATATCTAATGAGCAGGTGTTGTATGTGTTTTAATTTCATGTATGTTGTGGCATATCTCTTTTATACCATGTTATGATTATACTCTGATGAAATTTTGAATACGTGCCTAAATGATTAATTGATATATTTGGGGGTATAAAAGGGGGTGTTACAGGACTCACTAGGGAGAACACCACTGAGGGGCAATATTGTTGTAGCTTAAAGATTGCATTGAAGCAAATAAAATTCTTGATAACAAGAGTTCTCAAATAAAGAGAAACATTTGTAAAGTCTTTACCAAACTTCTCTGACGAATTTCCGGTGAGATAATACTTGATAAAGAATGAGTTGATAATCTCGATAACTTCACAGGGGACTTGATAAACTGTCTTGAGGAGACTTCCATTTGTTATCCGAATAGAAAACTGAGCTCAAATAAAGAGCTACCACTTGTTATCCGGGATTAACTCCCATGAAATGTTGAAATAATACTGCTGGAGAAATAATTTCCTATCTTCCGTAGAGATCTTCAAATAGATTCTTCCTGGGGAGACAAAGTGAAAAATAAATGCACGCTCAATGTAGGTTCAAAAGCCTAGAGATATCCAAAATTGTGATTTTCAGGGACCAAAGTTCAATTCAGGAAAAACTGAAAAGAAACGGTCAAGCAAGACCTATCCATTGAGGAATGAACTCAAAGGGGTTTATCTTTATCCAAAAGATGGAAAAGAAAACTAAATCAACCATCGTCCACGAGAATCGAACTCAGTGGGGAGTTTAGAAAGGTTGTGCTCTTTCTGCCTAGGGCAGACGATTCTACTTGGAGGGAGCAGACAAACCCAGTTACTTGGAGATAACCACGGCCCAAGTGAAAGAACAAAACAAACAAAACAAAATGCAAGATGCAAAATGCACAAATGCCATGTATCTACATGAATGGATGTAAGCAATGTTATGCTTATGCTTATGCTGACAAAACAAACAGAAAGAGAAAAAACTAGAAATGAAATAAACGTCTCGATACGGATACTCGGTCAATCTTTGCAAGATAAGAAGCATCACTGGGGGTGAACGGAGAGCCGCATATGGGACCACAATTCTGTTTCAAGGCTTCAAACTTCTCTGGGGAAAAGAGAGCATACCACCTGGGGATGAACATCATGACTTCACTGATAGGATTGTTAAGATGAGTCCGGTTACTCTGTTAGGGATGAGAAAGATCCACGCGGAAAGGATCAAACTCATGATTAGAGAGACTTCATGGGGATAAAATAAATATCCACCGTGAACTGAAGCTTGGATCAATATATCAGTTGAAGATGTTGGAGATAAAACTTTGAGGGGATGAAATAAACATCCACCTTTACTGGAGAAGATTGAGGTAGTGAGAAAATCCATTTAGGAATGAAATAAACATTCACTTTGTTGGGGAAGGTTGAAACCAAAGAAATTCACTCACTACTACAAAAAACCCATTTAACAACGGTTGTAAAAGAGATATAATGACGCGGGCACGGGCGTTGTTATGTAGAGTGTCGTTGTATATATGATACCTACATTCACGGCCCAGAAAGCGTTGTAATTAATTGGAAAGTGCGCTACCTATAATGACGGTTATTTTAAATACCCGTTGTTGTATGTCTTTTAACAAACTAAAAAAATTGCAGCATTAGAACAAGAACAACAGCAAGAACAACAAGAACATCAAGGACAACAATAAGAATAACAACAACAACAACATCAATAATAACAACAACAACAACATGAATAACAATAACAACAACATCAATAACAACAACATCAGCAATAACAAAAAGAAGAAGAAGAACAACAACAACAACATCAAGAACATGAACAAGAACAAGAACAATAACAAGAACAACAACAACAACAACAACAACAATAATAACAACACGAACAACAAGAAAAACATTAATAAAAAAGAACAACAAGAACACCAATAATAAAAAAGAACAAAAAAGAACAACAATAATTAAAAAAGAACACCAACAACTAACATTGCTAACTCGAGTTGTGAAATTTGTTCTGAAATTTGGTTTAGTGAAGAAATAGAGTATCATAAATGAAAGATGATGTTTGGAGGTAGAAGATGTCTAAGTTTTAGGTTTCACGCGGATCACTAATAGTAGTGTCTTGGCCGTTGATATCACTAAATGGACGGCCATGATTTGTTTAAGGATACTGAATAAACTCAATATGCGCGCCACCTATAATGTTGGTAATGAGACATGAAAAATGCTGGCTGGGGCTTGAACCCATGACAAGACGTTACCTATAATGACGGTTGGTCTAAATTACCCGTGGTGAAAGGTCTATAAGAATTTTGAAAAAATAAGTAAAAACGCTACCTATAATGACGGTTCGTTTAAATACCTGTAATTAAAGGTTTGTCAGCATTATGAAAAAATAGGAAAGAAGTAACATGATTAAATTAATTCAGAAAACTCTAAAAACACGAAATTTAATCTAATTAGGTAAAATAAGAATTTTGAGAATTTTTTTGGAATTTTTTGAGACTATGAAAACAGTAAAAAAATCATTTAAAATAGAAAAAAGATGAGTTTGGGGTTTTGAGGGTGAAGTCTCGTATGATTTTTCTGCTTGAGATGCACGAAACAGATCTCAAAAAGGAGACGATTTTCCCTAAAACCAATTTTTTTGAAGAGCAAGACCTAAAACTAAACTATAGGCTATAATGACGGTTGAAAACATAACTGTGGTGAAAGGTTGTGGGCATTTTGAACAAATATGTAAAAAACCATAAATGTTGGTGCTGGGAATTGAACCCATGAGCAGGCGCTACCTATAATGATGGTTTTTTAAATACCTGTGGTGAAAGGCTTCGCATTTCACCGCGGTTGGAATATTAACCGTCATTAAAAAATGCGCGCGTCTATTACAATGGTGTATAGGCAAGCCGTTGTAAACCGGGCATTGTTGTATGTGCGTTTTGTAGTAGTGACTGGGAATCTAAGGCTGCCAACTGGGGAAATCTTGCATCAAACATGCCATAACTGCTCGAAGTAGAGATTCATCGGGGAATAGTCGTGACTACTTGTAGTAGATACTTACTAGGGAATCATCACACCACCTGAGATAGGAACTCTTTGAGGTATGAGTGAATAATGTCGTGAGACTGATATAACTCTGCATTGATGACTTGCATGGTAGTCACCATTTTGAACAACAGTTGCTGTGAATGGATGAGAAGTAATCTTCACTTCTCAAAATGCCCCAGATCATATGGTTAACGAGAAGAAGTAATTTCAAGAGGATTTTACAGAAAACTTGGCATCCAACTGTTCCAATGTCTTCAAACTCTTGGAGATATTTGTCAAATCTCGACGTAACTGCCCCAGATTGATTGTATTACATATAACTGAGTCTTTAAAGTTGGAGAGATTTATCAAATCTCGACGTAACTGCCCCAGATCGACTGTATTACGTATAACTAAGTCTTCAAACTTGAAGATATTTATCAAATCTCGACGTAACTGCGCCAGACTGACGATGTTCTATGTCTACAAACTTGGAAAGATTTATCAAATCTCAACGTAACTGCCCCAGTCCGTCTGTAATCTTGCATAATAGAATCCACGAACTTGTTCTTCAGACTGTGGAGTAATAGCTATGGAACGGACTTGCCTTTGTTTGTTGGTCTCTGGAATTCAAGCCTTGCAAAGAGTTGGGAAGCAACTTGCTATAAGATGTCCTCAATATTCTGAAGTTTGAAAAGTTCTGCCCCTGATTCAACAACTCCAGGAATGATTGATCAACAAGTCCTTCAAATAGAGTGCCCCAAGATGAGTTTCCTTTGCCCAATCAAAATCTCTAGTTGGCTTCACTTGTGAAGAAGTTGCCCCAGACTAATTGACCTTTAGAGATTTGTCTAATCTCGACCTGATTTCTTCTGATTAACTGGTCCTTGAGAGATTCGCTGAATCTCGACCTAACTTTCCCAGATTATCTGAATCTTTGATGGCTTGCTTCCCTACTCAACGGAGTCTTTAGGAGTTTTGTATCTTAGTTTGATTGATCCTTTCATTGTTGAGGCCTACTTAATAGTTTCCACAATTACTCTGAATTTCTTATGATGTTCACTCCCATCCTCTGGTGTGAGTATAGAACTTATGATGACTTGGCTAACAAGAAACACGAACAAGAACCTTGAATGCAAAGGAATGCAAATGCAAATGCAAATGATACGTATGATGCAGCATAAACTTCAAGGAACTCGAAAGCATATTTGTAAGCATCGTAAATAGAAACTCGTTTTATTTAAAAAAAAAAAAGAAAAGTTTTTCATAACGTCCAGTACACCTTCAAAGTTTATTACAATAAGAAACAGAATACACAAAAGGAACTAGGAATCTAATCCACCAGACGATGACTCTTTTCTTCCTCGGAGTTGTTCAGTCAACTTGTCAATCTATTCTTGCATCCTTGCCTTGTCAAGGGTAAGCTTCTCAATTTCCACCTTCAACTTCAAAACTTCACTTGATTCAGTCATAGGAGGCTTGGGACGAGGATAGGGCATCATCAAGGTGAGAGCCTTTTCACGTACCCATGCTAGGAAGGCTTCAGTAACTGTGCAATCAAGGTTCGTTGTCACGGTCATTCCTTGCCTGTTTATGTGGCGCCACGTATACACAATTTCGGTTTTCAATTCAAGATTCTCTCCGTGATAGAGAAAAATTCTGGTCAGATTTTCTGAATTAGGTACTTCTTCTATTGGATAACCGAGTTGTCGACGGGCGAGCACAGGGTTATATCTAATGCATCCTTTTGTGCCAAGAAGAGGCACATTAGGAAGGTTTCCGTAGCTATGAATCATGACGATTCTTCCATACATCGGATTGTGACATACAATGTTTGAGTGAGTGAGAGCCATGAGTTTCATGGGCCATTCTGTACCATCCTTCACATCCCAAAAAGCTGTAGACCTCGGTAGGTGCGAAATAAACACCTATAGAGGATAGCAGTGCAACACATAATCCGTCCTTCTCCTTTTAGAACCTTCGAATGAATGGCATGATAAGCGTTGGCCAGTAAAGTAGAAACTGGATTTTTGAGCATGAAGATTCTAATTGCGTGGACATCGACAAAATCTTCAATGTTTGGAAATAGGAACAAACCATAGGCCAGAACTGCGAAAATGTTCTCGAAAGCCTCGGTATTCCCCATGTTAGCGAAGTGTCGAGCTTTCTCAAACAAGAACTGGGTAGGCAAACCATCGATTCTCCCTTTGACCGTCATGTGAGTTCGAATATCCAACAGCTTTATGCGGGACGCTCTCTCAATATCTTCCTGGCTAGGCCTTCCTTCTGCGCCGGAGAATGGAGGTGAGTCTTTGACAGGGATAGCTAACAGAGTGGAATATTCCTCCAACGTAGGCACCAACTGGAAATCTGGGAAAATGAAACAGAGATAGATCGGGCTGTAGAGCTGAACAAGCGTCTCTAACAGACCAGCAGCCACTCGAACTTGCAACAGTGGGAGGATCCTTCCATATTTCTCAGTGAAAGCCTCAGGATCTTTGATCTGACCTCCTAGTTCCCTTAACTTTTCAACATCAAGAACCTTGAAGGTGTACGGAAAAACTCCATTCTTTCCGTAATCCATCTTACAATGCCTAGCAAAACAGCTTTTAAGTTCCTTGAAGGGGAGAGAAAGAAAATAAAAATGCAATGCAACAAGATTCATGGAACTCAGCTATTTATAATCATTGTGGAATATCAAAAGATGCATTTTTATTGAAAAACGGTTACAACAATTAGTATAGGAATACTAAAAGATTGATTCATTACAAAATTGATTACAAACGTGTCTGTACACCTTACAAGAATCATGACATAAAAGCTAGTAACGATGGATCTAAGGAGACTCTTCCAACGGTATTGTCTTGAGTCGTTTGACTTCTTCTTCTAATTGAGCTTTTTCCAGAATGGGTAATAATTCCCGTGTCTAATCTTGAATCCTTATTTATCTGTCACCAAGGTCTCCAGTCTCCTTAGATCGTCCAGATCATGAGTCTTGTAAGTGTACTTCAAAGTTTTCTTTCTTCCAGAGCCCATGATATCCCTATGATGTTTACAAACAAAGCTAAGTTCCATGAATCTTTATGAAATGATGCTTATGAATGCATGTATGCAAACACACAGATAAACACACACAACTAAGTAAACAGACAAAGAGTCCTAGGTTTGAAAGGTCATAAGCGTGGAGCCAAGGTCTACCCATCCCAATAGGTGCGTACTAAGGGTTCATTTGTACCTGTACAACGGGTTCTACAAATTTCCCAGAGTCAACAACCCATCATTTGAATATTATCAATTTCGCAATTACTTGGTAGTCAATAATATTCTCAAGAGAGTCTCGTCTGAGTGTAGTACCGTGTATCAACCATTTCAGGATTACTCCCTCATAGTCATCACACTACATCCTAAAAGGACAAGTTGGGCTAAAGGTAACTACGGTTCTCAATATCACGGGCTCCTAAGTCGAATATGGCAATGCATTCACAATACCTCGTTCAACATATACCACCCTCAAGAGGGCCTCAACTGAGTGTGTAATCTCAAGTCAACTCCTTTGGGATTACTCCCTCGAAGTCTCCTTGACTATATCCACTATTATATCATATGTGTGCTCTCAATTCTGGGTTAGGACTTATCTCACCACTCAAATGTAGCAATCCTGCCAAACAAAAAAATCCAAGCAGACAGGTATAGATATACAAGTATACAGATATAGTCAAACATATACAAGTATAAACAAAAAACATATAAGAAACAAGTTAGGGGTAACCCTCTTAAGGACAATCCTCAGTGAAGTCGCCATTTCTATCGTGGTGAGAATTGGATATCAAGCTATTGATTAACTTGAATCGTAAATCGTTTATTTTACCACCGGTCTTTGATTTATTCAAGGGAAGGGAGAAAGATAGAATGTCCCACAGTATGCAATGCAAATGCAAAGCTAAGAGTCTAAGGTTAGGGGGTTGGTTATACCTAGGGAAGGTGTTAACATCCTAGATATCTGTAGTAATCTACAGGAACCTCTTGTTTTATTATGTTATCTATTAATTGTTATTTGTTTGCTAAAGGTAATGGTAGGAGAGACCTAGAGTTTTATTCCTAAGTGTGCTCGACAAGATATCACATCTTGTGCCTACATATCCTGTCAGGAGTGGAATCAGAACACTTGCAGTTCCTCTCCGAGGATGCTAAAGTTTGTTTGAAAAGTTTAGGAGAAAAGATGAGTCATCATCTTAAGAAACCACAACAGTTTTGAGAATGGACCTTTGCTTCATCTTAGGAGAAGGGCTCCGACTCGGATATATATTCGACGAGTATGCCTCATACCTCTCATAAGTGGAAAAGGAATCCACATCTTGTTTGTATTTGTGGGGTATGAGATTGTATGTCTCTTCTTTGAGATGATTCATATCTAATTCTCTTGTGTGGAGAATTTGGTGAGCTAAAGTTTGATTGTAAAATCAAAATTAAGGGGGACTAACTTAGGAAGTCTATCTTAAAGTTGTCTAAGATAATTTTATCTTAAAGGGTATGAAAACCTATAGGGAGGTATGAAATGCATATGCAATGCACCATGCACGAGAAATGATTATCATGCATGGGATTTTCCCTTGGATATAATTCATTAATATAATGAGATTTTACTCGTGCGCGCTAACAAAGTGGGCTAGCCTCGTGTATAGTGACCAAAGGTTGGTAGCGATGCTTAAAAGCGATCGTCTTACAGGGGTGGAAAATGGCTCGACATTGGATCGAGAATTTTACTTTTGAAAGGATTTAGAGCACAATTAAGACAAACAAGTAAAATGCATACATCACATACAACTATCTATTCAAACACAAATCACTAAGAGGATGAACTAGGAGAAACTAAAAAGAGGTTTTTATCCTAATTAAGAAGAAAGGTTAACTTCAGAAAGTTTAATTCTAATTATGAAAAAGAAGTTTTCATTATTTTAAATGAATGAGAGGTTTTGTTAATTTTAAATTTTATTATGCTTTTATTACTGTTAAAAAATGGGTAAGAAAAAGCTTATACTATGTGTAAATTCTTTTACTAGTATTTATAAGAAGAAAAAAAACATTCGTTATAAAAAGCTACATCAAATAATCATATTTATTATAAAAAAGAGTTATGTCGTATTTGTTATAAAGAGCTAAATTAATACTATTGTTTAAATTGAAAAAAGCTATTTAATTATTTTTTTAAAAAGGGTTTATTATATTAACAGGTTATTATTAATTTTAAAAGATTTATTAAAAAAAGGGGCTTATTCTAAATACAAAGAGGTTTCTAAAATTTTACAAAAGTTTATACATTAATAAAAGGTTCTATATTATTTATTTTTTTAGGAAAGGTTATGTTTTATACTAAAACTAAATTTAACATTATTATTAAAAAACTCTGCTTTAAAAAAAGAATTATGGTTGTTTTGTTAAGAAAAAGGTTAAATCAAACTTAGAAAAAAAGGGTGGTGCTAAAGTAAAACGGAGGAATATCGTGTGTGCGAGGGAGAGAGGGTCCACTAAGGATCCTCAAATCATGATCGTTGGATCAAGGTGCGCCGAGATCTAACGCACGGGACGTGAGGGTGCACGTTGTAGCGAGCGATTTTTGTCGGTGATTCGACCACCTTATCGCTGGTTCTTCTCCTCACTGCAATTAGGAGGGATGGGTGGTACTTTCTGATTTCTTATTTATCCCGTGAAGCTGGAAGGGAAAGGGAAGCTTTCTAAAACTAACCTTGCACGCGATTATTTAAATGAACAAACGCTTTAAAGAGATTGGGAGTCCGGGGTCAGGTAATAGAATGGGTAGTTGTCAATTACCCATCCTATATGTGGTTATCCACAGGATGTTAGCTTTAGGTTTTGCTTTGTAATTGATAGTGTTTATCTGCTGATGGGTTGGGAAAGTTTCTTGGGAAATATGAGAGAGTGAGTGAGTTTTTGTTGATGTTCGGGTGTTCCCGATGTTTTTGGTAAGGTACTGGACCTATGTTTTGATTGATGTGTGAAGGTACTGGACCTAGATTTTTTTTTATTAGTATGCTACTAGAAAAATGACATTTGGTTAAATGATTTTACATCAGGTATTTATTTCCACTGATGTAAAAATAACGCGATGGTAGTTTCGTAAATAATTAAAAATTTTGTTATAAGGGATTTCACATCGGGCATTAATTCCAACCGATGTAAAAGCTTCGTAAAAAATAAGGGATTTAGGGATTTTACATCAGGTATTTATTTCCACTGATGTAAAAAATAACGCGGTGATAGTTTCGTAAATAAATAAAAATGTTGTTATAAAGGATTTTATATCGGGCATTAATTTCAACCGATGCAAAGGCTTATTATTTGGGCCCTTATATCGGTCCATGTAATTAACCGATGTGAAAAACGAAACACGTTTATATCGGTCCATTTAATTACCCGATGTGAAAACCTCTCTCACAAAAGCACCTTATTTCGGTCCAATTCATTAACCGATGTGAAAACCTCCTCTCACTTAAACCCTAAAACAAAACGAATCCTGTTCCACCTTCTTTCTCTCTTCATTTGTTTCCAAACCTATTTCCAAACCTCTTCTTTCTCTCAGCCTGAATCACTCTGTCACGTCCGGCCTCTTCTTTCTCTCAACCTGAATCACTCTGTCACGTCCGGCCTGCCTCCCTCCGTCGCGGTCTGCCTCCCTCCATCGCGCCTCTCGTCATTGTGTATTTTATTAAAATGACAAACGTTCTTTGGCTCGTGCACCGCCGGTAAAGTGAGAGGGCAAACTCCTAAGGTTGCCGATTCATCACCGCCGGTAAGTATTTTTACCTTTGATTTGATTATTTGTTGTGATAAGTCACCGTCTGAGTATTTGTTGCGATTCGTCACCGTCTGGAGCTTCACGACCAAAAACCCTAACTCAATATGATTTTTCTATTTGTTTTGGGTTATAAGGTTTTTCATTCCCCATAGGAACAAACATTTTTAAAACATTGTAAAAAAAATCTCGTAAAAACACAACAGTGTTTCACTATACGAAAGAACATTGTAAAACAAACCTCGTAAAATATACATAAATGAACATTTTTAATTCGCACAATCCCTATACAAAAGATCAATGTAAAAAAATCTTAAACGAACAAAGTTTGCAGAAACTTATAAACCTTCACTGTGCATATGTTGTAAAACCTTAAGCTATAATATGAAAGAAAGGGAGAGAGGGTCAACTTGGGTTCATACTCGATATAATTTTCCATTTATTTTAAAGCTTAGGAATTTTAAATCCCTATACAAATGAACATTGTAAAAGTATTCTAAAGTAACACATAAATGAGCATTCCCCGTATGAACGAACAATAAACATTGTAAAATAGCACATGAACAAATTCCCCATATTAAAGAACATTCTAAAAGTATTGTTAAAAAATGTTGTAGAAAAAGACAAGATCGAAATTTCCTCATAAAAAAAATTCCCATTTGAATGAACATGGTAAAAAGCATCGTAAACAAATCAATCTTGCAAAAACCTTATATTTTCCATATAACAGATCTCTCTTTTTCTTCATAAAAATAAATAAATTTTTTTTATTAAAGTTCAAAATAACAAATAGTATTTAAGAGACAAAAATATATTTAAGTGGAAATCTTTTCCGTTTAAATTTTAAATTATTATTTTAATTTAACAATCATCTAACGATTCTTTGCATGATTTTCTTAAGTACTCATTTCAATCGTAAATATATAAAAAAAATTAAACTATTGTCCTTCATATTATATTTATGAAAAACTTCTTCATCTTATTTATGTTAAGTATTTTAGTGGTTAAATTCTCTTGCAATTGCATTAAACTTCTTTATATTTAATTGATAATGTAACTTATGGTATTTCAATTTATTGACATAAAATAATCATGTATTTCTATTAATATTAACTCATATACACTATATGGTATAACCACTAGAAAATAACGAATTCATGTCAAACATAAGTATTATGCAAACTACATATACTTTATTATTTGTTTTTTTACACTCACGCAAAATATGATCACATGTACTAATTATGAGGTTGTATAAAGATAAAGCATAAATTATGAAATACTTCAATTAATAAAAATTGTGTTTGGAGTTTATGTTATATAAATATTTCATTACATTTTGTGTTTTCTATTTAGTTTTTTGAAAACTTTATTTTGAAAAAAAAAAGAAAATATTTTAATTTTTATCTTAATATTTTTTTGTTATTATACTTGTTTAGATTTTATAACAATATAATTTATGTAGGTATAAGCAAATATGCAAAGTTTTTCATGTTAGTTTTTTTCTTCTCTTTATTTCTTTTATGCACTTTTATACATTCTTTACAATGTTGTAATACATTCTCCTGTACTTTCTAAATAAAAAACAAGACAAGACAGTAAACTTCAGTGTTAAGAAAAATATTTATGTCAAGTGTGGTAGTATCAAGGCGTTCTAATTATAAGGGAAATCAAATTCCTATATTATGTTTCTAAAATAGTTTTTAATTATAACTTCAAACATAATATATTTTTACTTAAATGCACTTTTGATTATCTGATATATGAAACCATTGATCTTCATTTTAAAAATCGTTTATTTAAACTCTACCTTTTAACTTTTTCTTGATTTTAATATCATTCAATTTGAATTTAATTTTTAATGACATGACATTTCAATTGATAATTTGTCAAAATTTAATTAGAAAATATAATTACATTTTAATATGAGTAAGTTTTTTTGTGTTTGAAACAATATCCTTTGGAACAAACAACCCAACATAACACATGTTTCAACCAACCAAATTGAACAACCTAATATTATTGGAGTTTTCTCTTTTTAAAAATCACATCTACACAAATAAAAAATAAATTGTGAATGAAACTAAATAAAATTTTTTTTGTGAAAAACTAGGTTATTGTAATGGTAGTGGTGAGAATGTGATAATGAATGGTCCAATATATCAAAATTATTAAATTACCTCAATCTAATATATCACCGTCTGAGTATTTGTTGCAATTCGTCACCGTCTGGAGCTTCACGACCAAAAACCCTAACTCCTCCCAAAACACTGTCGTATATGTTAAACCCATAAACATTACAAAATATTAAACTACCTTAATCTAACTACTGTCAAAATAAAAGAAAAACAGAACCAAGTTTAAGGCTAGGTAGGTGCCTATATATTTTGGAAATTGGTTTGATCAATCAAATTATATTGTACCACTTTGTATAAGCTTAAAGTTTTTTTTTTTAAATTATTATTAAGATCACTTTTTTTTGTGATTCATTTATTTATTTTGCTACATTTCATTAGGAATATCCAAGGTGAAATTAATTTAATATGCTTGGAGAAGAACAAAGAGTGGTGTTTTGTTGAAATTTTGGGGACTGTTGTTGGATTTTGGGTTTGCATGGTGGCTTATAGAAACTTATTTGGGTATGGAATTTGATTCTTAAGATTCTGCAAAAACTTTTTATAGTGAGTATGCTAGACGGTCGAGTTTTAGCTCCAAAGCTGGGTTGCATGGTCAATTTAATATTGATGGTACAAATATGTTTGGGGAGTTTGTGTTGTCTTTTCTTTTCTCACCACTCTATTATAAGTCGTTACCGATTTCCTTTTTCTAACCACTAAAAGTGGTGACATAATTTACTTTTTATATTATCTAGAAGTGGTGACATAATTTACTTTTTATATCATCTATAACTTTATTAATAAAAATAATGTTAATCAATGATGCTTTGGTCAAATGAGAGGCAGGCATATCCATGCTCTTTAAATTGGAGATTTTTACATGCTCTAGTTTTTGTATTTATGAATTTGTTTGAATTGCTTCAGTTTGTTGATATTGTATTTCTCGCAGAATTTGTGTGTCGACGAGAACGTCGGCATCGTCACTCTTTTCGCTCAACCGCGAGTCATCCGGCCGCCACGACATTGCAGGTTCTCTTTTCATTCTTTATAACTTCTCACTTCTTCTTTTATGCCACGTGTTTGCACGTAGAGACTTTTGTTCTCTCTAATGTCCAAAAGAGGGACTATTATAGGCGTCTCAATGATTTAACTCTGTATGCATTAATTTCGGAACATAGGTATGAATCGTAGTTGGATGAGAGCTAATCGATTAAGTGTCGAGTACGAACATGGAGTGATGGAATTTCTACAGTTTGCTGAAAGTAATGCTAAAAAAAATCTTCCTCCTCCTAAAAGTAATGCGGAAAAAAGTCTTCATGTGCTTTTTCTCTATCCATGTGTTCGTTGTGCAAATCACGAACCAAAACTCAATAAAAAAGAAATCATGGATCATCTAATTTGTCATGGGATTTGTCAAAGTTATACACAATGGATATGGCACGGTGAGGTAGTAGCAAAGTCAAATGTGTCCCAAAGAGATAATTTTAGTGCAGAAATGGATGATCGTCTGGAAGACATGATGCGTGATATTGGACAAGATTCGTTTAAGAAGGCATGTGCGTATGATACTTAATGCAGTGACAAGGATAAACCTTTGTACCCGGGATGCACAAATTTTACACGTTTGTCAGCCGTGTTAAAATTGTTTAATTTGAAGGCAAATAATGGGTGGACTGACAAAAGTTTTACCGAATTGCTTGAATTGTTGACACAAATGCTTCCAGAAGGTAACGTAATGCCAAATCGTTATTACGAGGCGAAAAAGATATTGTGTCCGATGGGTTTGGAGTATGAAAAGATACATGCATGCCCTAATGATTGCATATTATACAGAAAAGTGTATGTAAACTATAATCATTGTCCGAAGTGCAAGGCGTCACGCTACAAAAAGAAAGATGGTGATTCTAGTAATGATGAGGTGGTCAAAAAGGTTCCTCCCGCGAAAGTGGTATGGTACCTACCAATAATTTCAAGGTTCAAGAGACTATTCGCTAATGCAAATGACGCAAAGAATCTTAGGTGGCATGCAGAAGAAAGAAAGTGTGATGGACAAAATCGTCATGTAGCTGATTCTTTGCAATAGAAGAAAATAGATGCTTTGTTTCCAAATTTTGGCAAAGAGTCGAGAAATCTTTGACTTGGACTTTCAACTGATGGAATGAATTCGTTTGGTAATCTAAGTACTAACCATACTTCTTGGCATGTTCTCCTGATGATTTACAACCTATCTCCTAGGTTGTGCATGAAGCATAAATATATTATGTTATCGATGATGTTTTATTTTGTGCTTAATTTGATGTCTAATTGTTTATATTTTGTGCTTAACTTGATTTCTAATTATTTTTATTTTGTGTTAACAGATACATGGCCGATTCAACCGACAACCCTTCTTCATCTAGTGACCCTAAAAAAAGAAGAGTTAGAGGTCCCACTTTGATGGCACAAATTGACAAAGTTCATCAAACGGGTGAAAAGATAAAGGTCGAGTTTGATCCAAGAACCCATGGATGTATGGGTAAAAATGCTTCAAATTTTAAGAGTTACATAGCGTCTCTTGCTCGACAGAGATGTAGTATTTTGAAAGATGAGTGGAAAGACATAGATGAAGGCATAAAAGAGGCTATTTGGACTGATGTTCAGGTATTTTTAACTGCTACACTTTATTATATTTTATATTCATATACTAACAACATATTCCATATACTATATGTGTAGGCTCATTTCACTATTCCAGAACCTCATGATCCAAAGAAGGATTCGTTGAAGAAAGAATGGATTAAATATGCAGGAGAGCGATGAAGAGGTTTTAAGACACAACTCACAAGCGAGTATATTAGAAAGCCCAAAGAAGGTCTCGCTCCTGCACATATCAGGTATAATTATATTAAAGAAGAAGTGTGGAAGGATTTTCTGAAGTCTCGAGATACCCCTGAATTTAAGGTTAGTAGGAGTTAAAAAAATTTTTTGTGCATAACATTTTTATTATGTTTAGTGTTAAATTACATTTTGATTTATAATAGGAAAAAAGTCAAAAGGTTATGGAAAATGTGGCTAGGAATGTATACCCACACGTATTATCTTGTGGAGGGTATCGCTTGCTTGAGGAGAAAATGATAAATGAAAGGAGATCATCGAGAGATGATTCCACATTAGATAATAATGGTAGTCCATCTCCACCGTCACGCCATGAGTTATGGAAGAGAGCACGACAAAAGAAAGGGGGAGAATACACATCAAGGGCTACACAAGTTGTTGCTGAGAAAATTGTAAGTAAAATTTAGAAAATACTTCCAGTATCGTTATAGTTGTGATTGATAAAAAAATATGGTTTTTTCATTTTGTAGGATTCTCTAGTTGAAGAAGTTGAAAAAGGTGCCTTTGTTCCGGATGGACGTAACGATATCTTAACAGCAGCCATTGGAACATCTGAGCATGGCGGCCGTGTTCGTGGTGTTGGAAAACACCATAAACAAAGCACTTTCTTTGGAAGATCGTCTTCACGTCAACGACAAGATATAAGAGAACAATTTGCACAATTTTCATCTGAATTGGAAGCAAAGCTTAGAGCTGATTTTGATCAAAAGTTGGTTGAAGAGCGTAAGGCGATGCAACAATCTTTCATGGAGACACTTAGGTCTATGGGTCTCTCGCAAAGCACTGAAAATAATATTAAATGCATTGAACAAAGGGAAGTTGTCGATGGAAGCGGAAAAGGAAGTTGTTCAGCTGCAAAATTAAGCACAAAAGAAGGGGAAGACGATGTTGAGAGATTAATGAAAATGGTTCTAAGAATGGGTGAAGCACATTTGGAAATAGAATTAAGTCATTGTGCGAGCGTCACTAATTTTCATATGTCAGCTAAGTGTATCAGAGAGCTGCTGATGGGTTTTCATTGGCTTGATGTGTCTACTCTGCAAGTTTGGTGCACGTAAGTACATTTTCTTATTTTATTAGTGTCAATATCTACTAATATATTATATCTCTCATCACTTTTATTATAATGTTGATTTTAAAATTTTTCAGGTATATTCATCGTGTGTGTATTGATAATTCACAATCAGAAGTATATGGATTTATGGACTATGCTATGTGTTCGTACATTGATAATGTGCCGAAAACTGAAGCAAATGTCAAAAAATACATACAAGATAAGTTACGTGACGAAAAAGAGAGAGTCACTTGCTACCATTTATTCATGGGTAAGTTTGTATGAAATTGTGTTTTCTATTTTTTAATTTTGGTTACATAGATATTTCAATTTTGGTAACATGAAATTGTGACTTTTGTGTTTCCACACACACGTACAGAGGTCATTGGCAATTAATAGTCATGTGTCCAAAAGATAATATTGTGGTCGCCTTTTGTTCACTTCATCGGGAACTTAATCAAACCATGACGAAAATTGTTACAAAGTAAGTTTATCTTTTATGTTCACTTCATCCTATATACATAATTTGTTACAAAAGTAATTTCACATTTTATGTGGCTTTATATGGATTTTTTTCTTCTGAATTAGTGCTTTTGGGGTTCATCAAGCAATAAATGGCATTAGAAAAAAGGCTACATGGCTTCAACCCAAGGTAAGCGTGGTGTGAATTATAATTATATATTTAATTTTATCATATAAGTATTCACTAATTATGTCCTTCATTTGTAGACAAGGAAACAACATAACTCTAATGATTGTGGGTATTATATGATGAAAAATATGTTAGATATTGTCTCTGCCAAGATAACCAGGTCTTGGATGAAGGTAATAAAAATGACTTTAATTTGTTATTTACTTTACGTTTTGCAACTTAATGTGAATTTTCAAAGAATAACTTAATTGTTATTTATGTGTTGTAGGTATTTGATGACCCAACAGAATTAACACAAGATGATTTGTATGATTTGCGACTCCGTTGAGCAACATGTTTCTTTGAGTTATATAAAGGTTAAGCTTGGTTGGTAATTCATCTTCTTGTCGATTGCAAGTTGGTAATTCAAGTGTGGGAAAGGACTTATAAATGGTTGGATATTTTTGTATTTTTTGTTGTTGTAGTAGTCCATCGTGTAAACCTCCTTATAATTTAGTACATTTGCGTGTATCCTATATTAGTACTTTTGTAAATCAATTATGGAATTTGAAGAATATATATATGTGTATACTAGATATTTGGTGCAATGAAATTAGATTTGTGAGAAAAATATGAAAATAACGACCTAAATGTGGTCTATGTGATGTTGGGAAACTATGGAAAATAGCGACCTAATTATGGTCTGTGTGATGTTGAAAAAATGTGAAAAATTAGGTACCAAAAAAGTTACAGGGAACTGCTAAAAAATAGTCAAATTATTTAGAATTATTACAGTACTTTTTACATCAGTTATTAGCAAAACCGATGTAACACACAACATTTTTACATCGGGCAAAACAACAAAACCGATGTAAAAAGTCATACCTGGCGCGTTTGATATTTTTATGCAATACTTTTTACATCGGTTTCAGGTTACAACCGATGTAACTGAACCAACCTTTTACATCGGTTTCTAGTTACAACCGATGTAAAAACACTCTTTTATATATAAAAAATTAAAATTATATTTTTTTTTCACATCAGACTTAAAAAGTTAACCGATGGGGTTGGTGACTTTTTTACTTCGGGCCATAACCCGATGTAAAATGTCTTTGATTTACTACATCGCCTGACTTTACATCGGACCCAGACCTGGTGTAAAAAGTCATTTTCGCCCGATGTAAAAAGTCATTTCTGTACTAGTGGGGGAGTCAACTCTTACTGAGGATTACAGAAGAGTTGAGGTATCAGATACCTTGAGGTTCTGATTTGGGATCAGCTGACCCTGGTTGGGGAACTCTCATGAGAGAGACTGAGTTTCTGTTGGAGATTGATTCAGAGTGACTGAGGTTCTTCCTATGTTTGTAGGAAACTTGAGAATATCTTTGAGACTCAAGGGGATTAGACTGTCCAAGTCTACTGGTGTGGAAGAGTTTTATCTTTTGTATGATGCCTCCCAGAGGAGGCAAGGGCATTAAGGGATGAGAATCAACCCTAAAGTGGCATGAGGTTTGACACTGGAAAGACGACTCTAGAAAAGGATGAATAAGTTCTGTCTTATACATTTAAGAGGTCATCTAGGTCCTTGTATTAAGCCCAAGAGAAGGCATAAGAACTTCTAAGAAGCCGAAGGGTCCTTGTACAAAGCCCAAGAGGAGGCGGGGATGCTTTTAGGAAGCCTGTGGGTCCCCAAACCAAGAGAATTTCAAGAAATGCAGTTCACAGAGAAGAGATCATTCCAGGAAAGTTTGAGGGTTTGGAAGAAACTCAATAGATGCTATTCACAGAGAATAGATCAACTCTGAGGAGTAGAATTTCTTTGACAATTTCTAGGGGGGACAGTCTGAGAAAAGGTTCACCGAGAATACTGCCTTTCTCTTTGTTCCATATTGTTTAACCCCAAGAGAAGGGAAGACTGTATCTGGAAATCCTATGGGGATCTAGTTTTGTTTGTATTTAAAAGCGACCAACAGGGCTTTACCTAGTTCTAGACCTAGTTGTCGGGGAAAACTCTAAATAACTATACTTGTATATATATAGTTGATATATGAAAAGTATTTAAAAGAGTATGAAAGAAGAATAACCATGCGCAGCTTCCCACAATACAGTTATATATATATGACATGTATTTAAAAGAATGAAAGAAGAATAACCATGCGCCGCTTCCCACAATACAGTTATATATTTGAAAGCGAGTAAATGAGAGCGGATAAAACTTATAGGCGAGCAAGCTTCCATGCTGTTTTGTTAGTTGTTCAAAGAAATTAAAGAAAGTTTTGACAACAATATGTATATTTGTATCTAAATCAAAAGGGAAATGTTTTGAAAAGATTGTTGGGGCTTATACAATATGAGAGGCCCAAACCATGAATAGTGATTGTACTGTTGTTTTGAATATCGTATCGGGACTTATACAACGATTGAGGCCCAAAAAAGGTTTATTTAGAAAAGGTTTGGGTCTTACAACTCAAGGAGAGGCCTAAATATTATTAAAAAAAAATAAACGGGACTTACAACACAAGGGTAGGCCCAAGTGATTTGATTTGGAACTGGCGATCGCGCCGAGATTTTTCTTTTAACGCAGAGGGACTTATACAATATATAAGGCCCAAAATAGTTTTGGTTAAAAGGGGATTGGGTCTTACACTCTATTAGAGGCCCAAAGAGTTTGAAAATGAATAAATATGGGTCATATTGCTCAAGGAGAAGCCCAGTTAATTTTGATTTAAATTGGCGATCGCGCAGAGGTTTTTTGAAAATACCGTGGGTCTTATACAGTGACTGAGGCCCAAATTATTTTTGTTTTCAAAAGGGGGTTGGGTCTTACACTATATTAGAGGCCCAAAGTGTTTGAAAAAAGTTTGTTAGGGTGAAAATCAAGGAAACCCTAATTTCATTTTCTTTTAAAAGTAATCCTTTTAATAAAAATGAATAAAAAATGACAAAAATAGCAAAGAATTATAAATAAACTACTTGTAATTTTTGGTTAAGGTTTGAAAAATGAGGTTTTAATCACAAGATGATTTAGGACTCATTTGATTTTGGTTTTCAAGATGAATATTCATTTTTAAAAGGTTAAAAAACAATAAAAAATGAATTTATTTGCAAAAATACCAACTATATTAAATAAATAATATAAATCTGATTTTTTTGTGGAATAAAAAATTTCAACATTTTTGTGATTTTTTGCAAAAAGAACCAATAAAAAATAATTAAAATTGAGGGAGTTATTAATTTTCCAAATTATTTAAAAAATAACATGAAAAATAATAAAAAGTGGAAAAAGTGATAAAAAGAGGATATGGGGCGAGGGGGATTTAAACCCCAGACCTCTATGGTGCAGCTTGCGCCTTCTACCACTCGGGTGGTGATACATCCGTGTATCAAAACTACTCCATGAATATATGTGGCATGCCTTGTTTTTGGACTGGCCAAGGCAAGGCAAGGCAAGGTTTTGACCAAAAACGTGAAGCTTGGAACTTTCTCATTTCTCCATGGATTGGGACAAAATTTAGTTCTATCCTGCCTAGAATTTCACAAGGAACCCAATGGTGGTGGTGGTTTTTTCAGATGAGGCTCCTATTTCAAAACCCGATAGTGTTCTTGAAATAGGCCTATAATTGCATTTTCTATGATACCTCTTATTACAGACATGAATTACATGATGAATTGGTTCAAACACAACATATATAACATGTATGAGATGTGCATGATGAGTGGACTTCAAAGCAATGCATATTTCAAATAGTTTAAGTTGTGATGCTTACCTCTTTAGGAGCTTTTTGTGCAATCTGCCAAGTGCTTTATTCCAGAAACAATTTGATGCTTTGGACACCCTCAAATGATCCCTTAGAAGCTTTTAGAATGGTTGGAACCAGCTGGAATCCTCAGGAACAAGTTTGAGCTCTTTCTTGCAAAAGGGGCAAAAGTGACCAATATAGCAACTCTCTCAAATGGTGTTCCAGATGTGGGGAACCATTTGGTACAGTTCAAGGATGATATTTGGAGTGTGTTTGAGGTCTTATCTGCTTTTTAAAGTGACTGAATCAAGACATCGCTTGAAAATGCAAAAAAAGTCCAATTTTGAGGTTTTGAGAGGGGACTTTGTGATTTTGGTGTTACAGGTCACTTATGAGAGTTTGGACAGCTTAGATATGACATATTGGATGTGTTTGGATCATGAGCTATGATGGAAATGCTGTCTAACTCAAAAACTCATAGTTACCTTGCAAAAGAAGTCATTTTTGCCTAGAGAAAGAGATTTTGAGGAAAACAAGTGTTGTAGTGCTTTGGTGTACTTAAACTAAGTACAAATGAGCTCTATTTATAGTAGAGCAAGTTTGTTTTGCAAGCAATAGTGAATGGTGGCTGCAGCAAGCCTTTGGCCAATTGGATCACTTTGGAATCTTAAGTCTCCTCTAGCGATTGACTAGAGGTTAGAGCACAGGCCTATGGTTCTTTGGTTCAGAGCTTATTCTTGACTCATTCAGTTGGAATAGTATCGGTTCATGCCACCTTGGTGCATCCATTAAATGTTCTAAAACAAAATTGGATTCTTGGCCTCCTTTAGGCTTTTTAGGTTTGGCATGCTACTTGTGGAGTCTTGGACTTGGAAGGATGATGAATCAGTGTTTGTCCCTTGGTTGCCCCCTTGAGGTGTGCAGATGGATAAGCATGCTTGGAATTGCACAATTTGAGCAATTCGAGCCCTAATGCACTAATCTTCCTTGCCAAGACAGTTTGCAGCAAGTCATGTTGCAGCTGTCATAACTCCTAGCTCAGGTGGAGTTTGATGGAGTTCTTGGACATTTTGGAAAGCCCTCATGTGACACAACACATGTGTGATCATAGTTTGTCTTGAAACTTTTTGGATCCAAGTGAAAAATGCCCCTACATTTTGAAAAAAACCAAGACAGATTCTGACTTAGTGAAAATTTCACTAAGTGTTGGAAAAAGTGACATTTCATGTTTTCCGCCATTTTGATTACTCCATAACTAAAAATCCATGAAGATTTGGAATGAGGCGAAGTTGATACTTTTAAAGTATGCCATGAGAGCTACAAATCCATCTTTGGACCATCCAAAATGGTTGCTTGGATCTCAAGTTATGATCCTTGGAAGTTAGTATCCTTGCCACTTTGTTCCATAACATTGATTTTCTGGAGAGAAGAACCATTGTGTTGCTGAGAGTCTTTAGTTGCGAGGCCCTCTCTGGGATTTTCCTTAATCCGGGAAAGCAAAGATATCATCTTCAATGGAGAAGAGTGACGTTTGTCGAGAGTTTTCTTGTTTTTCAGAGGTTAAAGTTATCAAAGTGGTCACGGGCCTTCTCCATCCCAGAAATAACCTAGAGGAGAGATCGATCAGATAAGGCGTTTCCGGACGAGGCAATAACTGACAACTTGATTGACAAGAGGACTTTACCACTAGGGGACAAGACCGACTAGAGAGATAGTGATGCAATATGAATATGAATGTAAATGAATAATGCATGATGTATGTATGTATATGCTGACAAAACTGACATGACATACAGACTAGTGGATGAACACAACTGGATACTCGACCACTATGGGGGACGAAGAATTATCACTTGTTCAAGATAGCAATTTTGCCTTGCTTAGGAGAAGTAGTCCTTGTGGGGAAAAATGTTGGTTGGGCTTAGGAGATAAGAACTCTGTCTGGGAAGTCGGACGGAATATTCGCATCCGACACAGATAATCCTTCATTCAGGTGTACTAATTTAGAAGGAGTACTTTGATTCTGCACTTTGAATCTAGATTACTTCTGGAGAAGCGATCGATGTTCTTTCGATGTTCAATAGTCAAAAGAAATTGCCATCTTTATTTTAAAAGCAGATAAAGTTAGACAAGTAAATTAATTTTTGTTTTATTTCAGGAATTGTTGATCATGTTAAAATTTCATTTTATAAAGCTAAAACAAATAAGAATTGCAAACAAAAGCAGTAGGCCTCAAATTTTATTGATAGGATAGAAATTAGCCAAACGCGTGATTCCATGGAGTATTTCCAAAGTTTAGAAAATAGTAATTTAACAGAAAAGGGCTACATTGAAACATAACAACCGCTATCCTTCTACCAACTTTGAATTCTGGGCATTCTGAGCTTCAGTAGAAGATGACCTTGATTGGAGTTTCTTCTATGGATGGTACGACTGCTGAGGAGCTGAACTGATCAGACGTAGTTACTTGCCATTAATCCCTAACTTTTGCCTGGATTGTACTTTGAGATTTCCAATCCACCAGGATGATTTTTGATTATGTCTCTATTTTTTTCCTTGACGGCCCTTTCGGGTTTTCAATCCACCAAGACCTTTTTTTTTATTTAGGCGAAGTATTTCTTGACTACATTAACATTTGTGGGGTAGGCAAATTCTTCTCCATACATGGTTGCAAGTCTCAAGGAGCCGCCTGAGAAAGCTTTCTTGACCATATAGAGGCCATCATAATTCAGAGTCCACTTGCCCCGGGAATCAGTGAGAAATGATTGTATCTTCTTGAGTAGTTTGAAGATTGGCGCGCATGTCTCGGTCATAAGGAATATAAATTTGTAAATGTAGTTCAGACGTCCCAGGAATCCCCTGACTTGTTTTTCAGGCTTTGGAGAAGGCATTTCTTGAATGGCCTTGACCTTGTCAGGATCAACCTCAATTCCTTTCTTGCTGATGATGAACCCTAAGAGTTTCCCTGAACGAACACTGAACGTGCACTTATTGGGATTCAAGAGGAGTTTGTATTTTCTCAGCCGCTCGAATAGTTTTGACAGGTGGGTCACATGCTCCTCCTCTGTTTGAGATTTGGCAATCATATCATCGATATATACCTTGATTTCTTTGTGTATCATGTCATGAAACAGAGTAGTCATGGCCCTTTGATAGGTTGCCCCGACGTTCTTCAAACCGAACGACATTATTTTGTAACAAAAAGTGCCCCATGGGGTAATGAACGAAGTTTTCTCCATATCTTTCGGCGCCATTTTTATCTGATTATAGCCCAAGAATCTGACCATGAAGGAGAAGACTTTGAACTTTGTTGTACTGTCTACCAGCACGTCAATGTGCCGTAAGGGAAAGTCATCCTTTGGACTTGCTTTGTTCAGATCCATGTAGTCTACGCACATTCTGACCTTTCCGTCCTTTTTCGGAACTGGTACTATGTTGGCCAACCATTGAGGATATTCTGATGTGGCGAGGAAACCTGCGTCAATCTGTTTCTGTACTTCCTCTTTGATCTTGATGGCCATGTCTGGGTTAGTTCGTCTTAGTCTTTATTTCACTCGTGACATTCTGATCTTAATGGTAGATGATGTTCCACGATGCTGGTATCATACCCTGGCATATCCTGATTGGACCAAGCGAATACATCGAGAAACTCTTTGAGAAGCTTTATCAAACCTTCTTTGATAGTCGGACATAGCAGTTCCCCAATATTGACCTCTTTTCTCTCTTCTTCTGAACCCAAGTTGACCGTTTCCAACGGCTCTTTGTAAGGTTCAATAGACCTTTTCTCTTGTCCGAGTAATAAGGAGATATTTTCTGGAATTTCATCGTCATTTTCTTCTTCAGCCTCAAATACCGAGAATTCAAAGTTGGGAGAAGGCATTGGATTGTATGTTTCAATGGGGTTTAAAACAAGTAATCTGCATGACGTGATGATTATTTTTGGAAGAGATAGAGAGAATGCAAGAGTGTGTGCAGTGTATTTTCTGAAAACTGCTTGTTTTTATTATTTGTTTTTTTTAGGATTTCCATTTTCTGAAAAAGCGAAAAGAGAAAACAACAATAGATGCAGGAAATACAGAACGACTTTATTTTATTTATGATCTTGTCGATTCTTGAAATTACATCCCTATAAAACAAAACTCAGTCGCTTTGGGCAAAGCGAAGAGGGATATTTACAGAATGTGAGCTCTATCAAAACATCAGTTTCACCTGGGCAAAGTGAAAGGTTAAAATAAAGATGGCCATTACTTTGACTTATGAACAACTTTCGGAACGTTGATAGTAACCCATTGGCGACTAACTCCTTGGTGAATCACAAAGTCTGGTACTTTCCTTCTTGACATGTCTTCAGAAATGATGCTAATTTCTGGTGGAATAGGATCGTTGGAATCTGTCTCCCAGGCAGAGTTGTCGTAAGAGGATTCATCTGTTGTATCTTGCATATTGTTTGCATTCTCGGGTGGATCTCCCCATCCAGTTGGATGAATGTCTTTGAGCTTGATGCGAGAGCTTTCAGGAGCGGTATACTTAACTACGTAATCGAATTTGCCACTCGGTTCTCCAAAGGTGTCCCACATTTCTTTAGAACCAAAGGAGTCATCTCTCTCGATGACGTTGACCTCGAGTAAAGCATAGTTGATGAATTCTAGTCCTGCAAGCTTTGCAAATTCATCGTTGAATTGGATATTTTTTGAATGCCCTGAGTGTTGATCCCATGACATGGTGGGGACGCAGGTATTCTTTTCAACGATGCTCAGCTGATATGCATCGTTGGGCTGACTCTTTTGCCCCAAATCTCCTAGAAACGGCTGCCAAATAGGATGGCCATCCATTGGGCCATAGTAGTTGTGGTCAAAGTTGTCTTTCATCAGAGTTTCCTCCTCTAACGAGTTTGGTGGATCACGACATCCTTTCGGATCACAATCTCCGTATATCATTTTCACATCCGCTCTCGGTATAAATCTCAGACTCTGTGCGGGATAGCAAAATGGTGTAGGCCCCTCCTCCTGAGACATATAACCGTCCTCGTTGAGATAGGACTTCCACTCTTTATCTGTATCAGAGGAATCACCCTCGTTGATGATATGTACTTCGTGAGACACTGGATGAAGGAAACCTCCACTGTGGAAGAAATTTTGAATGGGATGAAGACTTTCGTCATTAGTAGCAGTTCTGGTACAGGTTGAAGAAAAACCAAGACCTTTCTTCGCTTTGTTATTTGTAGGAATGACAAGCTGTCCCCATCCTTTTGCATTGTTATTTTTTATTACTTCGAGAGCATCTTTATACGAGGAAATTGACATTCCTCTTTCTGATTGATTGTCGGTGCTCACCGAAAGTGCCTGGAAGTGGGTTCCAATAACCTCTTATGGTTCTACCCAAGTGGATGATGATAACTTGCTTACGATCAAGACTTGCTCTCCGCAGACTATGACGAGTTGGTCATTCTTGACAAAATTCAGCTTCTGGTGAAGTGTCGAAGTGACTGCCCCAGTCTCGTGTATCCAAGGTCTTCCGAACAAATAGTTGTATGCTGCCCGAATGTCCATGACCTGGAAAGTGACTTGGAAAGTGTGGGGACCGATAGTTATGGGAAGGTCGACTTCGCCGATAACCGTTTTCCAGGATCCGTCAAATGCTTTGAAGATGACCTCACTGCCTCTCATCGGAGATCCTTTGAATGATAGTCGCATTAGAATGGACTTCAGCATAACATTCAGATCTGATCCGGTGTCAACCAGTACGCTGGCTAAAGCATCGTCCTAGCAGTTGACTGTAATATTGAGCACCATGTTATGGCTTTTGCCTTCTTCTGGCAATTCCTCATCTCTAAACCCCAAGTTGTTGCAGGAAGTGATGTTAGAGATGATGCTGTCGAATTGTCTTATTGACACATCTTGTTCCACAAAGGCCTACTCTAATACTTTCTGTAGAGCTTCCCTGTGAGCTTCGCAACTGAGTAAAAATGATAATACAAATATTTTTGAAGGAGTTTGCAACAGCTGATCAACAATGTTGTATTCACTCTTCTGGATGAGCTTCAGCATCTCATCGTTGTTCTTTGAAAGGTCGGCATCACTAGAATGACCAACTGGTTGATCAGGAACTTCCGTTTGAGGTTCCTTTTCTCTGGTAGATTCTCCAACTCCTCGGTTGAAGATTCGACCACTCCGTGTTACTCAAATGATGTCTGCAGTATTCACGACGGAGGATAATGGGATTTCCTTTCCATTCTCAATTGTTGTTGCACTGTATTTGTAAGGGATAGCCTTAGTTGATTCATACGATAATGGTCCCGACAGATAGATAACTACAGGAGTCTTCTCATTTTTCTGACCATTGTAAGTAATTTCAATAAGTTCTTGGTTAGGAAATTTCGATTCGTTAAGTAAAGGGATGATGGTACAAACATCTTTGGTCCTCTTATGATCAGAGATTATGATAACATGTTTGATTTGATAAGAAAAATAGTCTGGCATCAAGTTGATTGACCCAAAACATGGACACGGTCGAATCTCTTTGTTGTCCAACTGACTTTGAAGGGCTGCTCCCATGAGGTTACATCCTTGATTATCTTCTGAGCAAACTCTACAGCGTTCATAGTTGTGTGGTGCCACCTGGCCACGTTCACTTTGTATGCAGTGTAACCTCACTAGATCTATTTCCATTGATCAAACATCCTGACTTTGATGCCTAGTAGGGTTCCCGTTAGTCATGCTGACTTGTTGTGTGTCTTCATCTAGATAGATCAGAAGCCACCAATGGTTTACCAAGTGTTGCAAAGTTCTTTGAACGAGTGCACATACTTGGTCGCTTTCACGACATGCCTTATAGTTTTGATAATTATGCGAAGTTAGAAAACCGAGCTCGACCTGCTTAGCATGTAACTCCACCAAGCTGGTATTCATCAAGAGAATATCAAAGATTTGAATCATATTCACTTGATACTGATTTCTATCGCGGTAATCCTGAATCCATCCAAGATCAATCTGACGCTGGAGGGCCTCTTGTACAAAAGAGCATCCCTGATTATTTACCGAGCAAATCAGACAGGAATCGTAATCGTGCCGTGGCAGATTATGATGTTGGCTTTGGCTTGAGTGCATTGCCACCAAGTTGACATTCATCGCACGGATGTCATGGTTTTGAATGATGTTGGAATTTGTGTAAGTTATGTTGACCCCACGAATTCGGTGATCTTGGATCCAGCCGAGATCCAACTGTTCCTATAGAGTTGATTGCACCACAGAACATCCTTGATTGTTCTTAGAGAAGATATCACACTGGTGATAGTTTCGAGATGGTATATGCCCATATCTGCTCTGTCTGCGCTGCATTTTGACCGGGTTTGCCCTCAATAAGAGTACATCATGAATTTGATAGCTGTGGTTAGACTCTCCCTCTATCAAATTTACCGCAGTCTTCTCATTTTGAGGCAGCGGGTTCGTTTGAACATTCGGATTAGTATCCTTGAAGGATAAGACTCCGCTCCTGATAAGCTTTTGTACATCGGATTTGAAGTTGAGACAGTTTTCTATGTTATGCCCTGGTCCTCCTTGATGGTAAGGGCAAGTCTGATCCGCTTTGAACAAAAAAGGCGGATTTTCCATAATTGTAAGAGGAGCCCTGGTTTGGACGTGTCCCTTGACCAGTAGTAGCGGAAATAGTTTTGCGTACAACATTGGTATAGGTTCAAACCCTAGTGGTCATGTCGTACGGTGGTTGTTGTACGGAGGACGAGCCTGCTGAAGAGGCTATTGTGTCCTTTGCTAATATTGTTGTTGATTCGGTTGGCTTTGAGCAACTTGAGGTTGATACGTAGGAACAGGCGCATGGTTGATAGCAGGAGTTACGGCTGCTACTGGTTGGTCTCGTCGCCTTTGCTTTCTGAGAGTGATATTGCCGATATCTTGCTCTTTTTTCTTAGGGAGAGCACTACTGTATCTTTTGGTACTACTTGATGATCCAACGTCGTTTACTAAATGTCCTTCTCGAACTGCTTCCTCAAGACGAACTCCCATGCCCACCATTTTAGTGAAGTCATTGGGCGCACTGGCAACCATTATGTCGTAGTAAAATGGACTCAAGGTTTTCAAGAAGATCTTTGTCATCTCTTTTTCCTCAAGAGGTGGACAAATCTGAGCGGAAATTTCACGCCATCTCTGAGCGTATTCCTTGAAGGTTTCCTTATCCTTCTGCGACATGGTTCTGAGTTGATCTCTGTCCGGTGCCATGTTCAGATTATACTTATATTGTTGAACGAAGGAAGCTCCAAGATCTCGGAAAGTGATGATCTTAGTGCGGTTTAATCCCATGTACCATTTAAGTGCGGCACCGCTTAAACTATCCTGGAAGTAGTGGATCAGTAGCTGTTGGTTCTCTGTCTGAGTTGACATCCTCCGAGCGTACATCACCAAATAACTTTGAGGGCAAGAGTTACCCTTATACTTTTCAAATTCAGGAACCTTGAATTTGTGCGGAACTTTCACACTGGGGACCAGACAAAGGTCTGCGACGTCCTTTCCGAATAGATCCTGACCGTGAATGGCTTGCAGCTCTTTCTGCATCTCTAGGAATTGTTCCTGGAATTCCCTCATTCTCTCGTCCATACTTTCGTTTCCACCAGACGGTATCTGGGAAATTTGTCCTTCCGGGACAGTGTGTACCCTGGGTGGTGGTAAAGTCATTATGGAAGTTACTCTAGGTGTCTCCCGAAGTTTGTAACCGTTAGGAGTTGTTGTCATGCCCCTGGCATCTTCGCTTTCCCGAAGTTTGTAACCTTCAGGCCCAGCGGTTCCTACTGCAGTTTCTAGATCTTTAGTGATTGGCAGAACATATCCTTCCGGGATATAGTTGAGTGGCATGCCCCAGGGGCGATCTTTAGGCATGGTATATCGAGGATCATACTTTTCCACTATGGGCGTCTATGTGATCTCTGAGATCACATTCCTTTGTTGTTGCATCTGAGCTATTGCCAGAGCTTACATATCGTTGTGAAGCTTTCTCAGATCCTCTTTTAGAGCGTCGAGTTCTTCTCTCAACTCTCTGTTCTCTTCATTGAGATTATCCTTTTTCTTTTGTTGACTGGCCCGAGTATTGTACGAATGAGACAGTTTGACTCTAGAATCGAGACACAAACGTGAGATTCGTAGGTAAGAAGAATGCGTTATGTGAGAAAGATGAATGATATGCGATGATTATATATTTTTTTTGTTTAATCAAAATAAACTTCGACAATTGGATTGCAAATATCATACAGTGGGGAAACCCCATTTTATTGAATTCAAAGATTGCAAAAATGGAAATACAGTAATTTACAAAGTGTTGTAAAAGGAAATGTGAAATTCTGGTACCAGATATGTGATGTTACGTGTGATGTCAGAACAACACACTCTGTAATGGACAATGTAAAACAACAGAAGAGTACACAAAGAATTGTTCACCCAGTTCAGTTAAACAACTTACTCTGGGGGCTACCAAGCCATGAAGGAATTTCACTATTAGTAGAATAAATTTACAGACTCAACAACCTAGTTGACATCTCCTAAACTTAATCTCTACCTAATGAACTTTCTACCTAAAAGACCACTTAGGTATGAGAACACTACTCACTTCCTAAAACACCTCAAAGATCACACTTTGAGAAAAACCTTGATCCTGCTTACAAGCTTTGATCAAGTAATAACACTCTCTTGCTTCACAGCTCTCAGAGAGTACACTTTACAACTCACCAATTCAACCTATAATGGCTTACAAAAACAAGTACAAAGACAATGAATGACCCTCAGTCTATGTTCTCTATCTTCTGTGCTTTCTTCAAAGGATTGATACACTATATATAGCTCTTTGATCTGGTCTTGGACCTCCTACAATATCTGACCTGATTTGTTATTTAAAACTGAATCTTCGACATATTTTCTCTCTCAAAATCTTCTTAAATCTTCAGCCTTTAAACTCTCCTACAAATCTGCATCAAATCTGTTTGTAACAGAAAATATCTCCTCCAAGATATTCGCATCCAATTACTCTGCCAGCTCTTCCAAAATCCAGCTAAAACGTTTAACCCTAAAAACATCTCAAACCTGATGTTTTACTGATCTGGATATTTTATGTCATGACATTGCATGTGACATCAGACTTCACAACTTCAACAAGCTAAACACTTAACATTATTCAATGTTAAGACTCAATGTTAAGACATCACCCATGTGACATCAACATTGAACACTTTGTTTTACCAAAATTCTAGCCAATCCAAGAACCAACAATCTCCCTCTTTGGCTAATTTTGGCTAAAACAATCTCTGCAACATCATGGACTTCAGCAGCGGATAAAACATAAGAAAAATTAAAACTCCTAGCAGTTAGCAGAAGCAGCACTCCTTCAAAACAGCTCCTACTACAAAATGCTGCACATACTTCATCAGCTCAGTAAAGGGTCAAGCTTCCCCTCAAAACCATAATCATCTTCCAGCTGCACAAATTCCCCCTCAACTTCTGTAGCACATATGGGCTTGGCTAACTCTCCCCCTTTTTAGCCATAATTGGACAACCACCTACTAACTACCAGTTAGTCCTAAGCTAGCTCTCATTGTCAGTCTAAAGTCAGCATTCAAGACAAGACAAATCATAGAACATAAAAAGTGCTTAAAAAAACTACAATATTCAAATTACATAAATAAGCACATCAAGTGCAGAACAAAACAACAAAAGCAAACAAAAAAAAACTACTGTCTAAGGCCACCTTCTTCAGAACCTGGTCCTTCAACATCATCATCATCATTTTGGCTAGCATTGACTTCTTCATCTTCTTTTTCTGCCAATCTCAGATCATGAGAAGTTTTTCAAATTTTAGCTTTCTTTCAGTACTCACTCTGATGACTTCATCCAACTCCTTGCAAGCCTCCTCCAATTCTGAAATCAACCCAGTTTTGGCAGGTGGCTGCTGTAATGTTGAAGCTGATTTCTTGACAATGTCAGGGACATGCTTCCCTTCAAACAGCTTATAGTGGATTGACAAGGAAGGTTCTCTCTTACACACCACATCATATTGATGAAGAATCTCAGGATGTTATGACAAGATGATCCCACAAATAAGAGAGGGAAGGCAATACGCATCTTCACTGCATTTGTAGCAGCATGCTTGATAGTCTGATCATATATATAAGTCCCATAATCAAACAACCTCTTTGTCCCAACAACATAAATGAATTTTCCCAATACAGCAGAGATAGTTGTCTTGTGATTGGTAGGGAGCCAATTAGCTGCTCCTATTCTATGTAGAATAGCATATTTGACACTCAACAAACTGGCAGACAATTTTCCTTTCAGAGGCCAGACTTTCACTTGCCCTGCTGTGATTTCCTTGGACACAACATTGTCTGTTTCTTCTAACTCTCTATACTCCTGCTCATCCCTTCCTAGATACGTGTTAATTACCTCAGGAGAAAAGTTTACACATTGGCCTCTCACATAACCCTTCCTAAAATCCATATTTATGCTATCATTAATAGCCATAGGAATGTTGACAATAAATTCCTTGACTAATCCATCATAGCACTTGGACAGTCCAGACACAGTCTTCATTAACCCAGCAAATCTAATCAATTCAATGACTTCCTTAAGATCCAAGGCATCTCCACCAAGTTCTCTCTCCAGTGCTAGTCTCCTCTGACAGACAAATTTCCACATGGATGCACTGCTAGCATAGTGGAATGAAATATTGTCAACAGGGATATCAGGGATCTTGTCAGCAATTCTTTTTAATATAGACCTTCTCACAGGTGTAATGTCTTGAACATCATCCTCAACATCAAATTCAGACTCTGAATCCTCCCTCAACTTTCTCTTTTTGGATTTCACAACCACTTTGCTCCATGACTTGGTTGGACCAACCACAAAAGCCTTTTTCTTCTTCCCTTCAGCTGACTTCTTAGGAGAAGCTTCCACATTCTTTCCTTTCCTTGTTTTCAATCTATTGGCAATCCTAGGGACAGCTCTTCTAATCACTTCATTATCAAACATATCAATTACATCCACCTTATCAGTATTCTTCTTTTCACTAGGGCTAGTTTCAACATCCCTATCAGGCGATGTTCTGACATTTGTTTCAACATCAGCTTCCTCCTGAACATCTTCTTCTTCACCACCCACTTCAGCATCTTCAATAATAGACATAGCCAGTCTGTGAAGATTTGTAGCAGCACTTTGCATGTCTTCCTTTTCAGCAGGCATTTGTCGAAGGGGAATAGAAATTCCTTTTACAGATAAACCCTTATCCAAAATCTTGGTGGCAATCTGATTAAGACTGCGATCAACATCCAACCTCTCCTCAACAATATGAGAGGTGGAAGACCCAGATGCAGATTTATCGCTAAAAAGTACACTAGTGACTAGCCTCTTAGTTTCATTATCATTAAATTTAGTTCCAACCTTTTTTGGTTGTAGTTTGGAAGGTCTTGACCTACCAGATTAAGGAACCATCATGGAGATGGGTTCTACATTCAAAGCTTCTTCTGCAGAGCGCTCTTCTGTAGAAACCCTAGCTTTATCTCGTGATGAACTTTGTGAGGCAGATTTCTTAGATGGAGATGATATATGTTTTGACATTGTTCCTGTGGAGCACTTCAGATTCAGAGATGAATGGTGATTTCTGTTGAAGGAGAAGGAGATGAACAGATTAGGGATATGAAGTTTGATGAAGCGTGAGATGGCTATAATAGGAAATGACTGCCTAAAGTATGGAGCCTGGTTTTGTGGGTCACTTAAGCGCCTATCAAGGATTTTCTCCCTCCAAAATAACTTTCCTTTTAAATTTTTAAAAGGATTCACACCACAAGTTATTGACCCTACTTGACCTTTCAGCATGCTCAGACTATCACCCTTAATGTTATAGTCAGATGTCACAACATCAACCTTAACATCATTAGATGAGCATACCTCTTGAGGTATCCATTGATAACAATTATCTTTGGATCTGACTCCTTTCATAACTACCTCATTTTCTTCATTAGTTATCAAACACTCATCTTTAGTGTAGCTGACCTTATATCCATCATCACAGAGCTGACTTATGCTAATCAGGTTAGCACTCAAACTTTTGACAAGTAGCACATTGTCAAGATCAGGTCCATCATGACACTTCACTTTTCCAACACCTTTTACCACCCCTTTCTCTCCATTTCCAAAAGTAACATCAATTGATGAGCAAGAATTGACATCCACTAATTGGTTTTTGAATCCAGTCATGTGCTTTAAACAACAACTGTCAAAGTACCATCCATCCTTAGCAGAGTGCCTATCTGAAAAGTGAGCCAATAGACATTTAACCTCTTCTTTAGGAACCCACTGCTTAACAACCTTGGGCCTGTTATCCATCTGTCTAGGTTGAGGGATAGACTTTGGATAACCATGAAGCTTGATGCAAGAAAATTGCATATGGCCAAATCTTCCACAATAGAAGCACCTTACTCTTTCTTTTCTGAAGTTGTTAAACCTCCTGCCACCTTGATGATGAAACTGCTGTGGCTGCCATCCATAGTACTGGTGTTTTTTTCTTCCATAGTTTGCCTGTCTCCTGTAGTGAGGATTCTGCCTCTTAGGCTGTCTTCTATGGTGATGTGTGTCGCTCCTAGGATTTTCATCCAGGTACAAACGTGAAAGTGGCGCGGAATACAGAGTCGCTAGCAATGTATATTTATCCCAAGAGAGGGAAGGGAAACACCGCATAAACCTGAGGAAGAGGGAAAGGAATGGTCATCGCAACCATAGCCTGGGTTCGGGAGTCGGTTACGCGAGGGGAAGGTATTAGCACCCCACGCGCCCATCGTACTCGATGGAATCCACGCTTGTTGTCTAATCTAAGGGTGAGTTGTCCTAACATCTATGGCTGTACTAAAACGGGGGAGGGAAAAACAAAGACAGACTCGGTAGGACGTCGTCGTCCTAGGCCTACGTACCCCCTTTGTGCAATGGGGAATTCAGAGTCAACGTAGTTCGAACCAAGTTCTTTTTGTGTTTTTTATGAGCGACGTTAAGTTCGCGTCTGGCAGTTAGGGTCGATGCCTGTTTGCGACTCAGACGGAAAGTAATGTGCCCTTTTTGAAAATAGCCTTTAGTTTGACAATCCCGCAGGATAAAAAGGTTTGAAATTTGTTTGTATTTTTTAGGACAGAAGTGACTTGAGTTAGTTCATAACTCAACTTGAACCAAAGTCTATGACACGGGAACGAATGCGTCGCATGGTCGTCCCCAATAGGACGTATGCTCAACACTCTAGAAGAGAGAGGGGGACCCCTCAATCTTCATTTCCTATGTTTAAGGCTTGTGCGCAAGGCAAGTTGACCTTATTAAGTATCTTAGAGATGTTATTAGATGAGAAGAGGGACTCAAAAGAAAAGAAAAAAAAGCTAAGGGGAAAATCTATCCTAATGTTATCATGCAAACATGGCCCTAAGGGGAGGTTTGGAGGGAGACTATCCTATGGAATTTAGTCCTAATGTTATCATGCAAAGATGGCCCTAAGGGGAGGTTTGGAAACAACCTAAGCCTAAAGAAAAGAAAAGATGAGAGAAAGAAAGAGTGAGGGTGGGCATGGATAACTATCCACACCCTCAAATAACTTACCTCTACCTCTGCATAAAAGGTTAGTACAAAATAGACATAAGTGACAATAAGACAAATGAAATCTAAGCAAGTCACAAACCAAATAAAAATGGTTACAAACCAAATGAAACTCATCCAAGCCAGAATATACACCTTAGAAGTGACCCACAATGTTTACCAAACAAAATCAAGCAAATAGAATGCAAACAAGTGGCAAAACAAACAAGAGAGTTATCAAAGAAGGAGTAGAAGAAGAATGAGTGGATATGCAAGGTGATCATGCAAGAATGCTTCAAATAATATCCAAGTCAGAATGTGGATGACCTAAACATGTGCCTAAACATGCTATACAAGTGTCACATGAGACATGCAAACAGATATCCAAGCATCAAACATCAATAGAAGAAGAAGGAAGCATATAAGTGAAACATGTCCAAGTATGTGAGATGAAGCCTGAATAGCATATGACATGAATGAATGCAAAGCTCCAAGGTCAGAAACATACATAAACTGGAATGTAAATGAATGATAAGGTATGGCATACATAAACCAAGCATAAGTCATGAGTAAGCATAAACGAGGTGAGGTGAGAAGATAAGTTAAAGAGAAAGCATGTAAACCAAACATTGAACATGTGCACAAAGTATGCAACAACCTCACACCAATGACCTATAATAGCAATCAAGTGACCCATAACAATTCAAACATGGTTTATGAAGTCAAAGAAGCAATCCCAAATGATGGCACAAGTGCCTTCTCAAACAAGTCATTAGACATGATCAAAGATGTGCATAGAAGAAGACCTTAAATGAAGAGCAATCAAACAATTAGCAAAACAACAGGTCAAAAGCTCATGCCAAATTTTCCCAGATAGGTCACTCAAACAATTATGCAAAGATCAAGTAGGAAACATGGTTCAATATGCAAAAGAAAAGGACCAAAATGCAATATGAAATGATTTTCAAAATATGAGAAAAATGTTTTAATGAACTTAAAAATGTTTATGGAACAATGCAAAAAGAATGGATTCAAAATGATTTATATGCTATGAGAAATAAAATAAACAAGTTAGAGTATGCATATATGGAATAAATTTAAAAGAAAATAGACAAATAATTACTTCAGATGCTAAAAATAAAAATAAAATAATAAAATAAAATTTGGGAAAATTTTATAAAACTATAAATATGCTTCATGATTTTTTTTTATGACTTTTTAATGCACAAAACTATTTTTAAAAATTTAAAATGAAATACAATGACTAAATGAAAATAAAAATAAAGAAATAAGCATGGGGGGTGTGTTTAGCTGCCAATGCACGTTGGAAAACACACCTGGGCCCAAAGGAGGGGTGCAATTATCAAGCCCAAACCAACAACCCATCAGCGAAATAAAAATAAAAAAACAATGATCCAGTCAACTAATTGACTTAACACGTACCATGGGATCAATCTGATGCTTCATATTAAGTCAACACAAGCACAAGTAATAATGATGAGAGGCATAGATCCACACACCCACACTAACAACGATGCACATACACACACCAAATTACTTAGCAATTAAAAATCACATGTGATGAGCACATGACAACATTAATGTGTTGGCGTAATAATAACCATCAGATTCCATCAACGCACATAAACCAATCATCAAATCAAAACGTGGGGCTCAGATTAAAAGTGCATGGTAATAATCATGGAACGTCAAACACATAATTAATAAAATAAAACCATATTTTAAAAGATGTGGCACACTGTGGACCGTTAGATCAAGGCAATGGACGACCCTAATTATGTCTTCCACCTTGAAACCCTAGCCTCGCCGGCGATCAAGCCAGACGCCGGAGCCCTAGCTCCGGTCGTCCCTTCCGGCCACCTGCAACCCCAAAAAACCCAGAACGTGCAAACGACTATACCCCCTTGACCAGAATTTCACCAGGATCAATAATATGCCCTCAAAAATACAAATAACTAACACATAAGCCAAATCGAATGAAATAAGCTAGGGTTCAAAAATTTCAAACTCATCATACAAACAATCTATAAGTCCAAACTTAAAATAAAATACATAGGCATCATCAGTGACAACCACAGATCATTATGCATGTCAAAAATTTGAGTTTAGAGAGCATGCAAATTATCACTAACCTGAGATCAAGCAATCTGTATCCTTGCTTTTAGCTTCCAACGATGGGTGGTTTGTGCTCTATGGATGCCAAGAATGAAGATTGTGAAGGAAGTTTTTGGGAAACCCTTGTGGCTGATGAGATTCGAAGGAATGAAGCTTTAGGGTTCACACATGAAAATCTCCACAAAATAACGTGTCTCCCTTTCAATGAGTGTATGAGTAAGCTTAAATACATTAGGTCATTCCACTGATAATTATTTGGACCTTAATAATTCCTTAGTTAATGAGTTTTGGGTGATTTTGGAAATTTGCATAATGTGAAATAAACCCTCCTTCATGCATGTACACCCAAGCCCTTGATGATGGATCACTTATTTGACAATTGCTAATCACACCTGTATGGAATTTGGGCCTTGAGATGTCTCGGTTTATGAATTTTGATGCATCTTGCCATTTTGCATAATGTGAAATAAGTGGTGAATTTGTCATGGAATCCCTTAGTTAAAAGGCCAAAAATGATCCTTATGGAATGTACTTTGGTCTTAGAATGTGCCTTTAATCAATTATAGGTCACTATGTCCCACAATGCAAAAGTTGTGAAAATGGAACCATGAGAAAACCCTAAAAAAACCCCTTGCCTTCTTTTGATCATAACTTGAGTTTCACAAATGATATGGGGACCAACTAGTACTTGTAGGAAAGGGGAGAAAAAGATCTTCAAATTTCATGTTTGAGGAAAATTTATTTGAAGCTTATTTGATGATGAAAAGTCAAGTTGACTGTAGTGCAAAAATGGAAACTTCTCATTATAGATCATTTTCCAAATTTAGTAACTTTTGTACCAACCCTTGATTCTTGATAAATGGTACGAAACTTGACCCTTGAAGACCACATGAGGATGTGAGACCTTGAAAACCCTGAAGAGAACCTCAAAATCTCATAGTTGACTTCCCCTTTCGCTGTTGACTTTTCTCCAATTCTCCTGATTCCCAATCCATTGGCCAATTGAACTTCTCATGAACCAAACTGATGGAGAATCTTCCATTCCTAGATACTTGGGGACCCAAGGAATACCATGGAATCAAGTCTTTCCCAAAAAATCAGAAATAAACTGACTTTATAGCAAATCCTAATTTTGGTACCCCCGCTCTAGGAGGAAATAGCACAGTCTCCAAATCCAAATTCCTCTGAATATGATGTGTATCCTCTCCAACAACGATAAGATGTGCCATTTGGTGATGATAAAAACCCAAGGAGCTTGCCCATTGGAGCAATAAACCCAAGAATCTCAAAACCCTAATTTCTGCACTGATTAGGAAGGAGTGGTTCACTCGAGATCTCTTGCCAGTTGTGAACTCCTGATGATGTGATGGACTAAATAGGATCTCTTGAGCCCCTAGGCCCCTTAGTGACTCAAATAATGGTGTCATCAATAACCATTCTCTCCTCTTGATCTCTTGGACAATAGAAGGGCTCTTACTTGACCCTTTGAAGGACACCTTCTCCTCTTGAACTGCCTCAGGCACCTTGACCCCATGCTAAGAACCAATGATATGCACACATGATAATACAAAAATGAAATAAAACATAAGCCAGTTAGTACTAAAGGTAGGAGAGCAAATTTTGGGGTGCTATAGCTACCCCTATTCAATCAACTTGGTCCTGAACGTATGATAGCGACGGCTCTCAGACATTCCAGGATACACGGGGATTGAATAGTGACAGAACCCTGGAAATTTGCTAACGGTGAGAATAACGAAATGGAGCGTGCTGAAAAATAAGGAGTATGACCTCAACCATACCCACAAGGAAATCAGACGAATACGACCTCAATCGTACCCGCAAAAGGAAGACTGACCGCAATCACTCTGCCCACAAAGAAAACATGAATACGACCTCAATCGCACCCACAAAATGAATACAACCTCAATTGTACCCGCAAAGGAAGACTGACCTCAATCACTCTACCCACAAAGAAAATATGAACACGACCTCAATCCCACCAACAAAACGAATACAACCTCAATTGTACCCGCAAAAGGAAGACTGACCTCAATTACTCTACCCACAAAGAAAAAATGAACACGACCTCAATCGCACCCACAAAACGAATACAACCTCAATTGTACCCGCAAAAGAAGACTAACCTCAATCACTCTAACCACAAAGAAAATATGAATACGACCTCAATCGCACCCACAAAACGAATACAACCTCAATTGTACCCGCAAAGGAAGACTGACCTCAATCACTCTACCCATAAAGAAAATATGAACATGACCTCAATTGCACCCACAAAACGAATACAACCTCAATTGTACCCGCAAAGGAAGACTGATCTCAATCACTCTACCCACAAAGAAAATATTAAACACGACCTCAATCGCACCCACAAAACAAATACAACCTCAATTGTACTCGCAAAGGAAGACTGACCTCAATCACTCTACCCCCAAAGAAAATATGAACACGACCTCAATCGTACCCACAAAACGAATACAACCTCAATTGTACCCGCAAAGGAAGACTGACCTCAATCACTCTACCCACAAAGAAAATATGAACACGACATCAATCGCACCCACAAAACGAATACAACCTCAATTGTACCCGCAAAGGAAGACTGACCTCAATCACTCTACCCACAATGAAAATATGAATACGACCTTAATCGCACCCACAAAACGAATACAACCTCAATTGTACCCGTAAAGGATAACCAACAGAAAGTGGACTTCGCTGGGGATAACGTGAAACGAAACTTCTGGTTTAAACCACCCCTACTGAGAAAGGGAAACTGGCAAACAAAATATGTCAAACGAGAACTGACTACCAGGCGAGAACTGGATTTCACAAAAGAAAAGGCCAAACAAAGGCAAATTTCTAATGGACTCATGATCCACAGATAAGATGACTCCACTGGGGAAAGGAGAAGTCTAAATAAAAGACTCTGCCGGGGAGCACAAGTATGAGGAACGCATCCCTCCAAAATCTCCTGAGTTATGCCATCCCTGTTGAGAAAGAGAACTGGCAAGGAAAGTACCAAACTTGGCTTATGCTTCGAATGCAAATGTTTGAATTTTGCCGTAATGCTCCACACGAAGTGGAAATGCTACGCGTTTGAGGATGCAATGCAAATGCTTATGATATGCGAAAGGGGTCCCTCCAGCAAAATAAATGCTGGAGAGAAAAGACCAAATCAGCTGGGGATGACAAAAATAAATTGTCCTCTGAATCCAAGAGCTCCGCTAAGAAGGATCACACTTACCGTCTCTTTGGATCCACAACTTCTGTCGGGGATGAGATCCAGAACCATATACACTCTACCAGGGATTACACATGACCTTTACTGAAGGTGACATCGAACCTAAGATTCCTCCTCTGTTGGGGGAGTTGAGAATGAATGCCAACAACGGAACCGGGAGTCTGTTACTGAGGATTGCCAATAACAGATGGGCTTAGTACCTGCTGGGGGATGCCAGCCCATAATACCATCCTGCTTGGGGAAAATAGTCCATAATACCATCCTGCTTGGGGATACTGCTGAACTTAATCGGCTGATGGGGAGAATGACTTTACTCTCACCTTGCTGGGGATTAGAACATAACGTTTGTCGGTGAAAGTACACTTCTCGACTGGCTGGGGAAAGTGAGCACCTGATTCTGTGGGGAGACAACGTCCTGACCCAGAGAACAAATTCCCCGAGTCTCCTGCTGGGGAAAGTCTGCTTTGTTGAGGAAAGTGCAATCTCAACGCTGGGGAGAGCAAACTGCTGGGAAGTACAATCCTGTTGCCATCCTGACCTGTCTCCACGGTCATAAACGGCCCTTTGAACTTTCCACTTGCCCCAGACCACCAGGTCTAATGGAAGAAATCATCTCAAGAGGATTTTATAGAGGGTCGGCCGTTCGCATTGCCCCAGGGTCTTCAAACTCTTGGAGAGATTGATCAGATCTAGACGCAACTGCCCCAGACTTCATAACCCATGAAGTACATTACCTCAAAAGGATTTGTAATGACTTGAGAATACTCTGTCCCAATATTCTGAACTTTGAAGAGGTGTTTTCCATTAACCATTTTCAGGAGTGGACAATTTCTCATGCTCTGGCCTGCCCCAAGTCTTGAAGGAACCTTTTCCCCTGACTGATCTCACAGATATTTGTCAAATCGATCTGATTGCCCCTGATTGGCTGCTTTAGGGAGACTTTTCAGCGTGACAGCTCCAGATTAGCTGCATCTTATCACCATTTATCGGGAACCCCCAGGCTGCGCACAGTCTCTTGGCCACATACCCCTTGACATGATTGTCATTCAGAGTTTTCACCATCTCAATTTGGCGTGATCGAGCTTCTCGACTGTTGTTCATCGTGTAAGCTTATTTGATATCAAACACATGCAAGCAGAAAATGTTTATTATGAGAATGACAATTCTAATGCCACACTCATGCTAACCTTGAAGTTTTATTGAAAATGAGTTGCCGAGCCTTGTGAATGAATCACTAGCTGGGATGCGACCTTGATTTTTGAATGGCAAAACAATGCGCACATGCAATACCAACAAATCTTATTAGCACAACTCATAGGAGTCAGGAATGCTATCCTATTGAAGTACGCTTTCGGAATAAACCCTATTTCAATTAGGACTTTTAAGGGTTGTAACGTGGTCTGGTTCACGGTTTCAGAAAAAAGGATTTATGGCTCAAAATTTATCGGTGCCCACCCACTCTTCGTGATGTTCTCCAGTCCTATGTTCAGCTAATCTGACACAAACGCTCATCTCTCAAAAGGTTTATGATTTTTAAGGAACCCACGCATCTAATAGTTTGACACGTAATGAGGTTTTGGAGTGACAGCCACCCCTTTTTATCTTTTGGGTCTGTAATCACACGAATTTGTTCTTATCGAGGATTTTCTTTTGTAATCCTTTTCACCTTTCGCTTTTTCTTTCTTTTGCCTTTTTTGATCCCTAATTTTTGCCTGGACTGACTCTTTTGAGTTTTTCGATTTTGAAATCCAGCGGGATGCCCTAACTTTTGCCTAAGTCGCTTGTTTTCAAGTTTTGACTTAGCGGGCTTTCTTTTTTATTCCCCTTTTTTGAGCAAAGCGTGTGACACTGGTTGTCTTACTTGCTTGAAAGGGTTGTGACTGCCTTACTCCTTGATCGTTGATGGATAACCATTGTGGTTTCACATCTCTTAACCTCTTGACGGTGGGATAGAAGGTAATGGATCCTTAGATGCACGCTCTCCTTGAAATTTGAACGCTCGGTCAAACTAACTGACGCCTACCCTGCCCATGGGTTAAGTATGAGGGTTTTTTCGTACGAAAGAAACTCCTACTTCAAGGCTCAAAGGGGTTAACGAGGGTCTATCTCCCTTATATCTCCAGTGTTTAGGGATTTGAAACAATGCCTGTACATCTTTAACAGGGTTCTGTCCTTGAACATACAACCAGAGATTTTGCGTTTTCATCTCATCATCCTCCCTCAAGAGTTCTAAATAAGAAAATTGGTAATGCAGTGCATATAAACATTTAGGAGTGAACACGAATGGATTACTTCAAGAAAAACATACTCATTGCATTAATATCATCATTAAAAAACAAACAAGTCTTACATGCATACAATGCTTTAACAAGAAATGAAAAAACTACAAATGAAAATGCAGTAAAGAAGCTGAAGATTGCCATTGCTAAGGAAGCTTGATTCTGTCTGGACGTACTTGCAGACTGAGTGCTCACTTGAGAAAGGAGGCTTTAATTGATGTACATATCATCTTCAGTGAACGAAACTTCTGCTCATGTATTAAGAAAATCGGAGGAAAACCAAATGTCAACAATCACAATCCAAGATAACAAGTCTGAACATAATAATCATAGATCCCAACCAACAAGCCTGGCGGTGATCCAAATACAATCAAAGAGAAAATAGAAAACTATGGCATGTCATCAAAGTCCACAAGTGCCAAGCCCCCCCATCCATTATGCTTTTTGCTCCAGTCTTGAATTTCCTTGAACAGCTTTTTGGTGTTGGGATGCTTCGGTCTCTGAATTAGCTCTTGAATGAGAACGTCTCTCCTATGCATGATCCCTTCCAAGTATCGGCAATGCAAATCCCAAGCGTCTTCTCCATAAACACCTTCCAAGTATCGGCACATACGCACACCAAATTACTCAGCAATTAAAAATCACACGTGATGAGCACATGACAACATTGATGTGTTGGCGTAATAATAACCATCAGATTCCATCAACGCAAATAAACCAATCATCAAATCAAAACGTGGGGCTCAGATTAAAGGTGCATGGTAATAATCATGGAACGTCAAAAACATAATTAATAAAATAAAACCATATTTTAAAAGATGTGGCACGCTGTAGACCGTTAGATCAAGGCAATGGACGGCCCTGATTATGTCTTCCACCTTGAAACCCTAGCCTCGCCGGCTATCAAGCCAGACGCCGGAGCCCTAGCTCCGGTCGTCCCTTCCGGCCACCTGCAACCCCGAGAAACCCAGAACGTGCAAACGAATATACCCCCTTGACCAGAATTTCACCAGGATCGATAATATGCCCTCAAAAATCACAAATAACTAACACATAAGCCAAATCGAATGAAATAAGCTAGGGTTCAAAAATTTCAAACTCATCATACAAACAATCTATAAGTCCAAACTTAAAATAAAATACATAGGCATCATCAGTGACAACCACAGATCATTATGCATGTCAAAAATTTGAGTTTAGAGAGCATGCAAATTATCACTAACCTGAGATCAAGCAATCCGTATCCTTGCTTTTAGCTTCCAACGATGGGTGGTTTGTGCTCTATGGATGCCAAGAATGAAGATTGTGAAGGAAGTTTTTGAGAAACCCTTGTGGCTGATGAGATTCGAAGGAATTAAGCTTTAGGGTTCACACTTGAAAATCTCCACAAAATAACGTGTCTCCCTTTCAATGAGTATATGAGTAAGCTTAAATACATTAGGTCATTCCACTGATAATTATTTGGGCCTTAATAATTCCTTGGTTAATGAGTTTTGGGTGATTTTGAAATTTTGCATTATGTGAAATACACCCTCCTCCATGCATGTACACCCAAGCCCTTGATGATGGATAACTTATTTGACAATTGCTAATCACACCTGTATGGAATTTGGACCTTGAGATGTCTTGGTTTATGAATTTTGATGCATCTTGCCATTTTGCATAATGTGAAATAAGTGGTGAATTTGTCATGGAATCCCTTAGTTCAAAGGCCAAAAATGATCCTTATGGAATGTACTTTGGTGTTAGAATGTGCCTTGAATCAATTATAGGTCACTATGTCCCACAATGCAAAAGTTGTGAAAATGGAACCATGTGAAAACCCTAAAAAAACCCTTATCTTCTTTTGATCATAACTTGAGTTTCACAAATGATACGGAGACCATCTGGTACTTGTTGGAAAGGGGAGAAAAAGATCTTCAACTTTCATGTTTGAGGAAAATTCATTTGAAGCTTCCTTAATGATGAAAAGTCAAGTTGATTGTAGTGTAAGAACTTGCCCAAAAAGGAAACTTTCAAATTATAGGTCATTTCCATATTTAGTAACTTTTGTACCAACCCTTGATTCTTGATAAATGGTACGAAACTTGACCCTTGAAGACCACATGAGGATGTGAGACCTTGAAAACCCTGAAGAGAACCTCAAAATCTCATAGTTGACTTCCCCTCTCACTGTTGACTTTTCTCCAATTCTCCTGATTCCCAATCCATTGGCCAATTGAACTTCTCATGAACCAAACTGATGGACAATCTTCCATTCCTAGATACTTGGGGACCCAAGGAATACCATGGAATCAAGTCTTGCCCAAAAAATCAGAAATAAACTGACTTTATAGCAAATCCTAATTTTGGTACCCTCGCTCTAGGAGGAAATAACACAGTCTGCAAATCCAAATTCCTCTGAATATGATGTGTATCCTCTCCAACAAAGATAAGATGTGCCATTTGGTGATGATAAAAACCCAAGAAGCTTCCCATTGGAGCAATAAACCCAAGAATCTCAAAACCCTAATTTCTGCACTGATTAGGAGGGAGTGGTTCACTCGAGATCTCTTGCGAGTTGTGAACTCCTGATGATGTGATGGACTAAATAGGATCTCTTGAGCCCCTAGGCCCCTTAGTGACTCAAATAATGGTGGCATAAATAACCCTTCTCTCCTCTTGATCTCTTGGACAATACAAGGGCTCTTACTTGACCCTTTGAAGGACACCTTCTCCTCTTGAACTGCCTCACCCACCTTGACCCCATGCTAAGAACCAATGATATGCACACATGATAATGCAAAAATGAAATGAAACATAAGCCAGTTAGTACTAAAGGTAGGAGAGCAAATTTTGGGGTGCTACAATGTGGCTTCGTTCTTCCATAATAATGAGGCACAACATTATTATATTCAAAGCCATACATGTTCCCCTGATGTTGAGACATCTGATGGAACATGTTGAACCTAGGAGCCTGCATACTCCTATGGTATTGAGGAGGCATATACTGCCTAGCTCCCTAAGTGTGTACCTTCCCTTGATGAGGACCATGAGCATCCCTTATCCCAACATTCTGATGTTGTTGGTGAGCAACCTGCTTGGGTTTAGGATTATGTCTCTTTTTGTTATGTTGAGACATTGGTTGAGACATTTCCTTTTTGGTTCCTGAAGTACTAGCTTCAGCAGAAACCTGCTCCTCAACGAATCCTAAGCCAGATTTGTCTCCTGCTACTTTTTCAGCCTGAAGGATCTTATCAAAAGTATCAGATCCAGTGTTCAACATTCTAACATATTTTGTCATTTGATTAATTTGAGATTTAACCAACAAAACTTCATTTTCAAGATCAGCTTTGACAGTCTCAAGCTGAACAATTTGTTTCTTTTGTTTCTCACTTTCTTGACATACTTCTGCACTCTTCATACATAACTCATGATAGGAGGTTGCTAACTCCTCAAAAGTCAGTTCCTCATCACTTGATTCTCCATCAGTAACACATGTCCCTATCAAGGCTCTGACATACTTGGTTGAATCTTCTTCACTTTCACTGTCAGTATCAGACCAGGAAACTGTCATGCCCTTTTTCTACTTCTTCAGGAATATAGGACATTCTTTCTTGACATGTCCATATCCTTCACACTCAAAGCATTGAATCCCTTTGTCTTGTGTAGTCTTCTCTTTATCCTTCTCCTTTGACTTGCTGATGTCAGAGGAGATGTTTTTGACATTAGGTTTGTAGTTCTTATTCATCCTCTTGAAAACCTTATTAAACTGTCTTTCCAGCATAGCAATGGCCTGAGACAGCTCCTCCTGAGATTCAGCACCATTCCCTTTCTTGGCTTCTTCAGAACTGGAGACCAAAGCTATACTCTTGGACTTCTTCTCATGTTCCTCTTCATTCAACCCTAACTCAAAGGTTTGAAGAGATCCAATTAGCTCATCAACTCTCATTTTGCTGATATCTTGAGCTTCCTCAATTGCAGTCACCTTCATCTTATACCTCTTGGGAAGGGATCTAAGGATTTTCTTCACCAGCTTTTCTTTAGTCATTTTCTCTCCAAGAGCACTAGAGGCATTGGACAGCTCAAGAATACTCATATGAAAGTCATGAATAGTTTCATCTTCCTTCATCTTTAGACTTTCAAACTTTGATGACAGAAGTTGAAGTCTTGACATCTTAACCTTTGAAGTTCCATCATGAGTAGTCTTCAAGATGTCCCAAGCTTCCTTGGCAACTTCACAGGTATTGATCAACCTAAATATGTTCTTATCAACTCTATTGAAAATAGCATTTAAGGCTTTGGAATTACCAAGGGCAAGATCATCTTCTTCCTTGGTCCATTCTTCTTCAGGTTTCAGTTTTGAGCTGCCTTCTTTTTCTTTCCCAGCATCATCTTTCTCAACAACAACATGTGCTTTCCATTCTTTTATGATAGCCTTCCAAGCCCTGCTATCCAAGGATTTCAAAAAGGTAATCATCCTTGGCTTCCAATAATCATAATTAGAGCCATCCAAAATATGAGGTCTATTCACAAATCCACCAACTTCCTTGTCCATCTTTACCAGAAAGTATCAGCCCTAGATCTCACCCAGATTCAGAGCAGGATGCCTGCTCTGATACCAATTGAAGTTCTGGTACCAGATATGTGATGTTACGTGTGATGTCACAACAACACACTCTGCAATGGACAATGTAAAACAACAGAAGAGTACACAAAGAATTGTTCACCCAGTTCAGTTAAACAACTTACTCTGGGGGCTACCAAGCCAGGAAGGAATTTCACTCTTAGTAGAATTAATTTACAGACTCAACAACCCAGTTGACATCTCCTAAACTTAATCTCTACCTAATGAACTTTCTACCTAAGAGACCACTTAGGTATGAGAACACTACTCACTTCCTAAAACACCTTCAAGATCACACTTTGAGAAAAACCTTGATCCTGCTTACAAGCTTTGATCAAGTAATAACACTCTCTTGCTTCACAGCTCTCAGAGAGTACACTTTACAACTCACTAATTTAACCTAGAATGGCTTACAAAAACACGTACAAAGACAATGAATGACCCTCAGTCTATGCTCTCTATCTTCTGTGCTTTCTTCAAAGGATTAATACGCATTATATAGCTCTTTGATATGGTCTTGGACCTCCTACAATATTTGACATGATTTGTTATTTAAAACTGAATCTTCGACAGATTTTCTCTCTCAAAATCTTCTTAAATCTTCAGCCTTTAAACTCTCCTACAAATCTGCATCAAATCTGTTTGTAACAGAAAATATCTCCTCCAAGATATTCGCATCCAATTACTCTTCCAGCTCTTCCAAAATCCACCAAAAACGCTTAACCCTAAAAACATCTCAAACCTGATGTTTTACTGATCTGCATATCTGATGTCATGACATCGCATGTGACATCAGACTTCACAACTTCAACAAGCTAAACACTTAACATTATTCAATGTTAAGACTTAATGTTAAGACTTAATGTTAAGACATCACCCATGTGACATCAACATTGAACACTTTGTTGTACCAAAATTCTAGCCAATCCAAGAACTAACAAAATGTCTAAACTAATGGATCCTGAGTCCTCTCTGAGGAGGGCTCAGGTGCTGGTTCTGGTGCTTTCCTTTTCTTTGACTGGGGCTCTTGAGCCGTTGTCGGGTTGTCATTCCTTTGCCAAGTGAAAGGAGCGAGCAAATTCCTTTGGTCATCTTGGTTTTCTACAGCAAGTTGCTCTAAAATCTCGATCAGAGTGTCTTTTTCTTTTAACGGTACTTGTTCTTCCAAAATTTCCTCTCTTGTTGAACTCTTAAATTCTGGTATCAGATATGTGATGTTAAGTGAGATGTCACAATATCAATATCTGCTATATGAACAAGACAATAAAAGTAACTGCACTTGAAAGCAATAAATAAACACAGAGAATTGTTCACCCAGTTCGGTCTAACAACCTACGTCTGGGGGCTACCAAGCCAGGGAGGAAATTCACTATTAGTAGTATTAATTCATAGACTCTACAGCTAACACATCAGTTGACAATCTACTCACTTAATCACAGCCCAATGACACCTTCTACCTAAGACACTCTTAGATATGAGACACTTCTCACTCCCCCTCAATCACACCAGTGATAACAACTAACAACAATGAAAGTAGAAGACACACTTCAACGACAATACTTGATCTTGCTTAAAAGCTTCAATCAAGAACAAACACTCGTGCTTAAAAGCTTAGAGTTGACAAATTACAACTCAACTAACTTAGTCCAATTCAACCATCAAAACAGATGAATGAATGACTCACAATACACAGACGAAAACACAAACCCTAATACTTGACACTCAGTACATAATCTCTTGTCTTCGTCGCTTCCAAGTAGTGTTGATACTTCTTTAAATAGAAACAGATTCTTGGGCTTGGGCTCTGTGAAAAACTCAGATTTGATGCACAATAAAAACATATTTTATCTTCAAATCTTTTTTCCCTAAATAGAGAGATAAACGATTGCATCTGAATAAATCTTCTTCAAGAATTTCGCCTACAATCTCTCAAACAGAATCTCTCAAAACATAACAATTAACACGCAACCCTATAACAAGTAGCAGACTGAACATGATGTTCTGTCAACAGATGTTAAGACATCAGTCTTGACATCATGCACAAAAATTGCAAAACCAAATAACACACACATGCAGAATGTTAGAAACACATGTTAAGACATCAGACAAGACATCTTGAACAAACACATTGTTTTACCAAAATTGATGCCAATAACAGAACTAACAATCTCCCCCTTTGGCTAATTTTGGCTAAAATAATATCAGCACACATCAGAGATACCAACAGCAGAAACACACCACTCAAACAAATCTAACATTCTGAGTAAAAAAAACAACCAAGAAAACCAGCTGCACAACAATCAAAACTTAAACTCCTCCTCAATCCAAGAAACCCGCAACACAACTCTCAACAATTACAACCAAAACCCAACATTAGAACATCACAGAAACATCCACTAGAGAAACATACTCTCCCCCTTTTTAGCCATAATTAGCCAAACGACCACTATCAATGTTCTGACACTTAGTCAAACATGCTCAAGTACCAAGAAACACTGTTGAACTCAGCTTGGAAAGAGGTGCACAGACACCAACCCACTTTGACTGACCAAGCGATACAAACAAGGGTTACCATTTGAAATATAAAAACTACACCAAACTGCTTCTTACTACAGCCAATACTGAGAAGGATACATGAGTCAGTCCTCCAAGACAGTTGAAACACACAAGGGTCAGTTGAAGCAAGACCAGAAGAACAAGAGCACACAACCAAAGGAGATGAAGTCCAAGGAAATGACCACAAGTGAATCCTCTACAGGGGCAATAAGGACAGGAAGAAAAACAGAAAAAAGGATGAAGACCATCAAGAAGGCTCATGAGCAACTTCATGATTCTGAGGATGAAGCAGATGAAGATTGGGTTAATTTCATTAACTCAGGTGGTTGGAATGAATAGCTAAATCCAAACAATAAAACTCTTTGCTTGTAGTTCCTGTTAAAAAAATTGTAATGTTGAGTACTTCCATCAATAAAAATGTTCTTGATTGTTTCCAAACATTCTTATTCTATCAATTTCACCAAAGACACAAAAGACACCTGCACCAAAAATCACCTTCCCACACTCCAACAAAAAATCTACTAATCCTCATATATATAAATCCCTAATTCGCTTCTTAAATTTTCAAATTAATTTGCATCTAAGGCTTTAGTAAAAATATCAGCTAATTGCATTTCAGTAGCAACATGTTCCAAAGCAACCACTTTATCTTCAACCATATCTCTTATAAAGTGATGACGTATGTCAATATGCTTAGTCCTGCTATGTTGAATTGGGTTCTTGGAGACATTGATAGCACTCAGATTATCACAGTACAATGTCATGACATCTTGCTTGACATTGTATTCAGTTAACAGTTGCTTTATCCAAACCAGTTGTGAACAACTATTTCCTGCTGCTATGTACTCAGCCTCAGCAGTAGAGGGAGACACACAGTTCTGCTTTTTGCTAAACCACGAGATAAGATTGTTCCCTAAGAAAAAGCATCCTCCTGAAGTACTTTTTCTATCATCAGCACTCCCTGCCCAATCAGTATCACAATATCCACTCAGTTCAGTGCCTGTTCCATGACTGTATAGTATGCCATAGTCACTAGTACCATTCACATATTTCAGAATTCTCTTCACTTGATGCATGTGGCTCACTTTAGGTTCAGATTGATATCTGGCACAAACTCCTACAACAAAGGAGATATCAGGTCTGCTAGCTGTGAGATACAGTATGCTTCCAATCATTCTTCTGTATAAGCTTTGATCCACACTCACTCCATGTTAATCCTTGGACTGCTTCAGGTGAGTAGGAGCAAGTGTCGTCTTGTGATTAGCACTCTCCAGACCAAACTTCTTGACTATGTTCTTTGCATACTTTCTCTGAGAGATAAATATGGAGTCTTTCATTTGTCTAACTTGCAGACCCAGAAAATAGCTGAGCTCACCAACAAGACTCATCTCAAACTCAGACTGCATCTGTTTCACAAAATGTTGAACCATTACTTCTGACATCCCACCAAACACTATGTCATCAACATATATTTGAGCTATTAGCAGTTTTCCTCCTTCCTCTTTGACAAACAATGTTTTGTCTATTCCTCATTTTCTGTAACCATTCAGAGACAGGAATTCAGTAAGCCTGTCATACCAAGCTCTAGGTGCTGGCTTTAATCCATAAAGAGTTTTCCTTAGTTTGTAGACATGGTTAGGAAATGTTGGATCAATAAACCCCTTGGGTTGATCTACATAAACTTCTTCATTTAAGTACCCATTCAAGAAATCACTCTTTACATCCATCTGGAGTAACTTGAATTTGAGATTACAAGCCACACCTAAGAGTAACCTGATAGATTCCAGTCTGGCCACAGGAGCAAAAGTCTCATCAAAATCAATTCCTTCTACCTGAGTGTAACCTTGGGCAACCAGTCTAGCCTTATTTCTGGTGACCACTCCTTGTTCATCAGATTTATTCTTGTAAACCCACTTGGTGCCAATCACATTTATTGTATCAGGCCTTGGTACAAGATCCCACACTTCATTCCATTTGAATTGTCCTAGCTCTTTTTGCGTGGCATTAATCCAAAATTAATCTTTCAAGGTTTCTTTAACATTTTTGGGCTCAATTTTGGATATAAAGAAATAATTTGACATAACTTCTCTTGACCTAGTGGCAACTCCCGAGTTTGGATCACCTATGATAAGTTCTTTTAGGTGGTCTTTTTCCACTCTGATGGATGGTCCCTTGTTAGGCTGCTATGATTCAGGTTCAGCAGCAGTAGGACTGAGATTTACACTTCTGTCTTCAGCTTCTGTTGATACATCATCAACAAATGTTCCAACATCATCCAGGACATCAACATCTTCCTTCATTCCATAGTCATCAACAACCACATTTATAGATTCCATCATGACTCTGGTTTCAGAGTTGAATACCCTGTAAGCTCTGCTGTTTGTAGAGTATCCCAAAAAGATTCCCTCATCACTTTTAGGATCAATTTTCCTCCTCTGTTCACGATCTGACAGAATAGAACATTTACTTCCAAAGACATGAAAGTACTTCACACTTGGTTTTCTTCCCTTCCACAGCTCATACAAGGTAGCTGAAGTACCCCTTCAAGGTAACTCTATTGTGAATGTTAGGGGTGTGCATGGTTGGTTATTTTTAGAAACCAAACCATAACCATTTTCAAACCATTTAAATGGTTTGGATTTATAACCAAAACCACATTTTAATCAAAACCGGTTGTAAAACTAGTTATAAATTTGGTTATGGTTATATAACCGGATTTTTAAAAAAAATCCAGTTTTAAAAAAAATATTCAAAAAAATATATTTTTATTTTATTTTAAAAATTAAAAAATTTGGATTTTGGATAATAACCGGATTATAACCGAATCCAAAAAATTTTTACCGGTTAATAACCATTTAATTATATCCGGATTATATGAATGGATAACCAAAACCATTAAACACTAAACCGGTTAATAACCATTCAATTATATCCAGATATTTAAAACAGATTTGGATTTGGTTATGGATTTGGGCATCACAACCGGATATTTTGCACACCCCTAGTGAATGTAGTAGGCAGTATTCATAGCTTCAGCCTAGAAATGGTAAGGAAGCTTTTTGGCATGAATCATTGCTCTAGCAGATTCTTGAATGGTTCTGTTCTTCCTTTCAACAACTCCATTTTGCTGAGGGGTAATAGGAGAAGAAAACTCATGGCTGATGCCTTCAGTAGAACAATATTCAGCAAACTTGCTATTTTCAAACTCTCTCCCATGATCACTTCTTATTCTGATGACATTGCTCTCCTTTTCTCTTTGGAGTCTTTGACAGAGATCTTTAAACACATCAAACACTTCCATTTTCTCTTTGATAAAATTCACCCAAGTGTACCTAGAATAATCATCCACAACTACATAAGCATATTTCTTCCCACCTAGACTTTCCACCTGCATAGGCCCCATTAAGTCCATATGAAGAAGTTCCAATACTTTAGATGTAGTGGGATGTTGAAGCTTTTAATGTGACATCTTGGTCTGCTTCCCTATCTGACAGTCTCCACAAACTCTTCCTTCTTCAATTTTGAGCTCTGGGATTCCTCTTACTGCTTCTGTAGATATGATTCTCTTCATTCCTTTCAGATGTAGATGTCCCAACTTTTGATGCCATACTCTGACTTCATCTTCCTTTGCAAGAACACATGTCGAGGAACTTGAGTCTGGTGACACCCATAGGTAACAGTTGTCCTTAGACCTAGCACCCTTCATGATAACTTCACTTTTCTCATTTGTGACAATGCACTCAGTTTTCATAAAACTAACTACGAGTCCTTGATCACATAGTTGACTAATACTGATCAAATTTGCTGTCAACCCCTTGACTAGCAGGACATCATCAAGTCTAGTTGCACCTTCACAATTCAGCTTTCCCACACCCTTGATTTCTCCTTTGACACCATCATCAAAAGTCGCATGGCCAGAAGAATGAAGTTTAACATCCACCAGCAAATTCTTCACTCCTGTCATGTGTCTTGAACAACATTGGTTTTGGAGACCCATTGCTTCTTTAGTGGAGACTCTAAGAGAAGTATGGGCTATCAACCTGACAACATTGGTTTTGGAGACCCATTGCTTCTTTTGCTTGATGACTTGATTACCTTTATGAATAACCTATCTGGGTGCACAATTAGGAGTACTCTTAGGATACCCATGTAACTTATAACAGAAGGCCTTTATGTGTCCAAAGGTCCCACAATGATGGCATCTCCAGCGCCTGAATTTCTTCCTAGAGGGAGTCCTGTCAGGATGTTTCAACATCTGTTTCAACATCACTGGCTTGGAACTAGGAATAACATCATTTAAAGCAGATCCACTATTGAACCCCAATCCACTTTTGTCTCCTGCAGTTCTTCCAACATCAAGAATCTTGTCTAGAACACCAGTTCCACTATTTAGCATTCTGATAGACTTGGACATAGATTCAAGTTTAGAGTTCAACATAGATACTTCATCTTTCAGCTTGGCAATGGTTTCCAAATGCTCTGTCTTTTCAGCCTGGAGTTGGGCAATAATCTTCTTCTGCCTCTCCCCTTCTTGACAGGCTTCTTCACTTTTAATGCATAGTTCTCTATAAGAATCAGTAAGCTCATCATATGTGCTCTCTTCATCCCTAGAATCATCATCAGATATATACCTTCCAGTCAATACCCTAACATGCTGGGCAGTCTCTTCATCTTCCTCACTTTCGGTATCAGACCAGGACACAGATAAGCCCTTTTTTTGCTTCTTGAGATATGTAGGGCATTCAGCTCTGATGTGACCATAACCCTCACAGCCATGGCATTGGATTCCTTTGTCATAATTAGGCTTCTCCTCAGTTCTTGTTTTCTTCATCTGATCACCTGACCTGTTGATGTTAGATGTGATGTTCTTGACATTAGGTTTATAGCTCCTGTCCATTCTTTTCAAAACCTTATTAAACTGTCTTCCCAACAGAACAATGGCATTGGATAGCTCTTCTTGAGTTTCAAGACCACACTCTTTCTCATCATCTTCTGTACTAGACACCAAAGCTATGCTTTTAACCTTCTTTTCAGATTTGTCATTCAACCCTAATTCAAATGTCTGAAGTGAACCAATCAATTCATCTACCCTCATTTGGCTGATGTCTTGAGCTTCCTCTATAGCAGTCACCTTCATATCAAATCTCTTGGGAAGTGATCTGAGAATTTTTCTCACCAGCTTCTCATCAGACATCCTCTCTCCTAGGGCACTAGAAGCATTTGACAGTTCAAGTATGTTCATGTGAAAGTCATGAATGGTTTCTTCATCTTTCATCCTCAAACTTTCAACCTTTGTTGTTAGCAGCTGAAGTCTTGACATCTTGACCTTGGAAGTTCCTTCATGAGTTGTTTTTAGGATATCTCAAGCCTCCTTAGCCACTTCACATGTGTTGACCAGTCTGAAAATGTTCTTGTCAATACCATTAAATAAGGCATTCAAGGCCTTAGAATTTCCAAGAGCAAGTTCATCTTCTTCCTTGGTCCACTCCTCTTCAGGTTTCAGCTTTGACACACCATCTTTTCCCACAATGACAGGATGTTTCCATTATGTCAAAACAACCTTCCAAGCCCTACTGTCTAAAGTCTTCAAAAAGGCAACCATTCGAGGTTTCCAATTGTCATAATTTGATCCATCTAGAATAGGGGGTCTATTCACAAATCCACCACTCTCCTTGTCCATTGCACCAGAAAGTAACAACCCTAGATCTCACCCAGATATAGAGCAGGATGACCCGCTCTGATACCAATTGAAATTCAGGTATCAGATATGTGATGTTAAGTGTGATGTCATAACATCAATATCTACTATATGAACAAGACAATAAAAGTAACAGCACTTGAAAGCAATAAATAAACACCGAGAATTGTTCACCCAGTTCGGTCTAACAACCTACGTCTGGGGGCTACCAAGCCAGGGTGGAAATTCACTATTAGTAGTATTATTTCATAGACTCTACAGCCAACACATCAGTTGACAATCTACTCACTTAATCACTACCCAATGACACTTCTACCTAAGACACTCTTAGATATGCGACACTTCTCACTCCCCCTTAATCAAACCAGTGATAACAACTAAAAACAATGAAAGTAGAACACACACTTCAACGACAATACTTGATCTTTCTTAAAAGCTTCAATCAAGAACAAACACTCATGCTTAAAAGCTTAGAGTGGACAAATTACAACTCAACTAACTCAGTCCAATTCAACCATTAAAACAGATGAATGAATGGCTCACAATACACAGATGAAAACACAAACCCTAATACTTGACACTCAGTACATAATCTCTTGTCTTCGTTGCTTCCAAGTAGGGTTGATACTTCTTTAAATAGAAACAGATTCTTGGGCTTGGGCTCTGTGAAAAACTCAGATTTGATGCACAATAAAAACAGATTTTATCTTCAAATCTTTTCGCCCTAAATAGAGAGACAAACGATTGCATCTGAATAAATCTTCTTCAAGAATTTTGCCTGCAATCTCTCAAACAGAATCTCTCAAAACATAACAATTAACACACAACCCTAAAACAAGTAGCAGACAGAACATGATGTTCTGTCAACAGATGTTAAGACATCAGTCTTGACATCATGCACAAAAATTGCAAAACCAAATAACACACCACATGCAGAATGTTAGAAGCACATGTTAAGACATCAGACAAGACATCTTGAACAAACACATTGTTTTACCAAAATTGTTGCCAATAACAGAACTAACAAACTCTATTAAGAGTAACCTGAAGCTTTTCCGTATCAGACATAAAATAAAGGACAGTGTCCCTTAACGGAAGAACTTCCTGACGAGGGTAAGGCATCCTCAGCTTGAGAGCTCTAGTTTGTACCCAGTGGAGATAAGATTCCACAGAGACACAATCTGGTTTTCCTAAAGACTCTCTTCCTTTTCTATGAACATGTTTCCAGGCATGCATTATTTCTGTCTTTAGTGCTTTGTCGTTTTCTCCTTCCTTGAAGAAAATACCTTCCAGATGAGCATTACGCGGGACATGCCTGATCGGGTATCCGAATTGACGATGAACTAAAATTGGATGATAGTTGATTCCTCCTTTAGTTCCTATGAGGGGTACATCAGGGAAATTTCCACAACGGTCAATGATTCTGATCCTGTCATAGATTCGATTGTACCAATCGATGTCAGAGTTGGTAAGAGACAAGATCCTCTACGACCAACGTAAAGTATTCTTAGGATCCCAAAATGCAGCAGACTTGGGCAAGTGGGAAATGAACCATTTGTAAAGCAGGGGTACACAGCAGGTGATCATTCCTCCGCTGTATAAATTCCTTAAGTGTACAGAATGATAAGCATTTGCGAGCAAGGTCGGTACATGGTTTCCAATAAAAATTATCTTAATGGCATTGATATCTACGAAATTATCGATGTTGGGAAACAAAAATAACCCGTAGGTGAGAAAAATAAAGATGCTCTCGAAAGTGGCCACGTTCCATATACTGACAAAGTACAGGGCTTTTTTATCAAAAACTTGGATGGTAAACCTTGGATCCCTTAGTGGTCATGTGAGTCCTGACTTCTGACTCGTCCAAATAAATTGCTCTTGCAATTGTTTGATCCTTTGGAATTTCTTCTAGTCCAGAAAAGGAAGCTTGGTCAGTCATGGGTAAATTAGTTAAGTGAGAGTACTCCTCCAGTGTTGGGGCTAGTTGATAATCCGGGAATGTAAAACAGTGATAGACCGGATCGTAGAACTGAATGAGCGTAGCCAGTATTCCCTTAATTACATGGACCCTTAACAGAGACAACAATTCTCCATACTTAGCTCTAAAAGCATCAGGGTTGGTGATCATCCTCGCCAATCCTCTCAAATCCTATAGTTTTGGAACCTTGAAGGTGTACTTGTGAGTCTTCCTTCTACCAAATTCCATAACGCAATCTTTTTCTCTATCTGACATTTGCAATCATTGTCTTAGTTTAATTTGAAAAAGAGAGACTAGAAGAGAAGATTTTTTTTTTGTTTAAAGTTTTTTAATGAAATGAAGGCATGAATGCAGCACACAAAAGCATATAAAAATATGGGGTCAAAGGTTCGGTGTCATGAAGTCAAGGCTCTACCCATCCCCAAAGGTTTTACTGGTGATTTTTTGTAATTGTCCTCACAATCATTGACCCCTCTTGGGATAACAACAACAGGCTGGTTCACCCAAGCGAGCTGCAGTATCTTAGAGTAATCTCAAATGAGGGTAGTATCGTGTGACAACTATTTCCGATAGCTTTCGCACTACAAAATAGTAACAAGGTTTCAGTCTACTAAAATCCTCAGCTTCTCAGATAACCCAATCGAACAATCTACTTTCAACAACCGAAGTCGTATAGGCATTGAATCTGCAAAGGGCATCTCCACTGATTCGATGGTCGACCGGGACCTCTTATTTGGGAGTCACTCCCTGTAAGATTACCCGTATAGTGCCATCACTTATCTTAGGTGTATGCTCAATCTTTCCTGATGCGACATCACTCGCAGTCCCATTAGCATAAAAATAAACATAGATATCAATTAGGAAAAGCGATATATATATATATATATATATTTGTCCTAACATCCTAGACCTCTATAATCCTATTCCTAAAAAATAAATGACTCCCCAGCAGAGTCGCCATTTTTCTGTGGAAAATAGGGACGATGATGACTAAGGTAAAACAGATCATACAGTGTCTCCCCAGTAGAGTCACCATTTTCTGTAGTGAGCGATTTTTGTCGGTGACGTGACCCCCTTATCGCTGGTTCTTCTCCTCACCGCAATGAGGTGGGATGGGTGCTACTGTCTAATTTCTTATTTATCCCATGAAGCTGGAAGGGAAAGGGAAGCTATCTAAAACAAACCTTGCACGCGATTATTTAAATGAACAAACGCTTTAAAGAGATTGGGGGGTCTGGGGTCAGGTTATACAATGGGTAGTTGTCAATTACCCATCCTATATGTGGTTATCCATAGGATGTTAGCTTTAGGTTTCGCTTTGTAATTGATAGTGTTTATCTGCTGATGGGTTGGGAAAGTTTCTTGGGAAATTTGAGAGAGTGAGTGAGTTTTTGTTGATGTTCGGGTGTTCCCGATGTTTTTGGTAAGGTACTGGACCTAAGTTTTGATTGATGTGTGAAGGTAATGGACCTATATTTTTTTTTATAAGTATGCTCGCCATGATTTCGCAATCTTATGCCTATGTATTCCCGTTTAAACGAAACAAGGAAATAAGAGCAATCGTAGTTCCTCCTATTCTAACGGAGGAAAAAGATGTTTTGGTGTCTTGTTCAAAGCCCAAGATTGAAGCTAAAAGGGTATTTATGTCTTGTTCAAAGACCAAGATTGAAGCTAAAAGGGTATTTATGTCTTGTTCAAAGCCCAAGATTGATGCTAAAAGGCTTGGCTGAGAGAGAACTTGTCATCTCTAAAGAAGGATTGTTGATTTTTGTGTGCCTTGATTAAAGCACAAGGTTAATGCTAAAAGGTTAATTGACTCGGCTAGGGGTTTTCTTTATATAAATCCTGAGAGCAGGCTAAATATGACCGACTCAACAAGAGAGTGTAGATATAGGTGTCTTGTACGAAGCCCAAGATTGAGGCAGAAAAAAAGAGACTGACTCTTTGGGGATATCATTATACAAAGCTTAAGAGGAGGCTAAAAAGGGTTTTAACTCCGTCGGGGAGGTTGATATGTGTCTTGTACGAAGCCCAAGATTGAGACTAAAAGGGAAATTTAACTGACTCAGTTGAGGGTATTTTTATGTGTCCTGTACAAAGCCCAAGACGGAAGCGAAAAGGATTTAACTCTGCTGGAGAGTATTATCTGTCTTGCACAAAGCCCAAGATTGAGGCTGAAATGAGTTTGACTCCGCTTGGGAAATCGTTTCTCCAAGCCTAAAAGTAGGCTGAGAGGAAATTACTTCGCTGGGGCAGATGTGTGTCCCAGGCTTAAGAGAGAGTTTTGGGAGATTTATGTCTTGTACAAAGCCCAAGATTGAGGCTAAAAGGGTTTGACTCAACAAGAGAGTACTTTTATCTGTCCTGTATAAAGCCCAGGATTGTGGCTAAAAAAGGTTGACTCAACAAGAGAGTCCGAAAAGTTGGTGGACTCAACAAGAGAGTCTAAAATGTGATTGACTCAACAAGAGAGTCTGAAAAGTGATTGACTCAACAAGAGCATCTGAAAAGGTTATCTCTGGTGGGGAGAATCATTTGTACAAAGCCCAATAGGAGGCTGACTGTGTTGAGGAAAGATCATTATACAAAGCCTATGAGGAGGGTAACTTTTGCTGGGGATAATTGAGATCTCGAGGTTGGTCCAAGTGGGGGGTCAACTCTTGCTGAGGATTACAGAAGAGTTGAGGTATCAAATACCTTGAGGTTCTGATTTGGGATTAGCTGACCCTGGTTGGGGAACTCTCATGAGAGAGACTGGGTTTCTGCTGGAGATTGATCCAAAATGACCGAGGTTCTTCCTATGTTTGTAGGGAACTTGAGAATGTCTTTGAGACCCAAGGGGATTAGATTGTCCAAGTCTACTGGTGTGGAAGAGTTTTATATTTTGTATGATGCCTCCCAGAGGAGGCAAGGGCATTAAGGGATGAGAATCAACCCTAAAGTGGCCTGAGTTTTGACACTGGAAAGACGGATCTAGCAAAGGATGACTAAGTTCTATCTTATACCTTTAAGAGGTCGTCTGGGGCCTTGAATTAAGCCCAAGAGAAGGCATAAGAACTTCTAAGAAGCCGAAGGGTCCTTGTACAAAGCCCAAGAGGATGCGGGGATGCTTTTAGGAAGCCTGTGGGTCCCCAAACCAAGAGAAGTTCAAGAAATTCAATTCACAGAGAAGAGATCATTCGAGGAAAGTTCGAGGGTTTGGAAGAACTCAATAGATGCTATTCACAGAGAATAGATCAACTCTGGGGAGTAGAATTTCTTTGACAATTTCTAGGGAAGCTTCCATACTGTTTTGTTAGTTATTCAAAGAAATTAAAGAAATTTTTGACAACGATATGTATATTTGAATCTAAATCAAAAGGGAAATGTTTTGAAAAGATTGTTGGGGCTTATACAATATGAGAGGCCCAAAGCTTGAACAGTGATTGTACTATAGTTTTGAATATCGTATCAGGACTTATACAACGACTGAGGCCCAAAAAAGGTTTATTTACAAAAGGGTTGGGTCTTACAGCTCAAGCAGAGGCCCAACGATTATTTAAAGAAAATAAACCAGACTTACAACACAAGGGTAGGCCCAGGTGATTTGATTTGCAATTAGCGATCGCGTCGAGATTTTTCTTTTAACGCAGAGGGACTTATAATATATCTGAGGCCCAAAATTATTTTGGTTAAAAGGGGATTGGGTCTTACACTCTATTAGAGGTCCAAATAGTTTGAAAATGAATAAAGATGGGTCTTATAGCTCAAGGAGAAGCCCAGTTGCTTTTGATTTAAACTGGCGATCGCGCTGAGGTTTTTTGAAAATACCGTGGGTCTTATACAATGACTGAGGCCCAAATTTTTTTGGTTTTCAAAAGGGGGTTGGGTCTTACACTCTATTAGAGGCCCGAAGTGTTTGAAAAAAGTTTGTTAGGGTGAAAATCAAAGAAACCCTAATTTCATTTTCTTTTAAAAGTAATCCTTTTAATAAAAATGAATAAAAAATGACAAAAATACCAAATAAGTCTAAATAAACTACTTGTGATTTTTGGTTAAGGTTTGAAAAATGAGGTTTTAATCACAAGATGATTTGGGACTCATTTGATTTTGGTTTTCAAGATGAATATTCATTTTTAAAAGGTTAAACAACAATAAAAAATGAATTTATTTACAAAAATACCAACTATATTAAATAAATTATATAAATCTGATTTTTTTGTGGAATAAAATATTTCAACATTTTTGTGATTTTTTGCAAAAAGAACCAATAAAAAATAATTAAAATTGAGGGAGTTATTAATTTTCCAAATTATTTAAAAAATAACGTGAAAAATAATAAAAAGTGGAAAAAGTGATAAAAAGAGGATCTGGGGCGAGGGGGATTCGAACCCCAGACCTCTAGGGTGCAGCGTGCGCCTTCTACCACTGGGGTGGTGATACATCCGTGTATCAAAACCACCCCATGAATATATGAGGCATGCCTTGTTTTTGGCCTGGCCAAGGCAAGGTTTTGTTAAAAAACGTGAAGCTTGTAACTTTCTCATTTCTCCATGGATTGGGACAAAATTTAGGTCTATCCTGCCTAGAATTTAACAAGGAATCCAATAGTGGTGGTGGTTTTTTTTCAGATGAGGCTCTTATTTTAAAACTCGATAGTGTTCTTGAAATAGGCCTATAATTGCATTTTCTATGCTACCTCTTGTTACAGGCATGAATTACACGACGAATTGGTTCAAACACAACATATATAACATGTATGAGATGTGCATGATCAGTAGACTTCAAAGCAATGCATATTTTGAAGAGTTCAAGTTATGACAGTTACCTCTTTAGGAGCTTTTTATGCAATCTGCCAAGTGCTTTGTTCCAGAAACAATTTGATGCTTTGGACACCCTCAAATGATCCCTTAGAAGCTTTTAGACTGGTTGGAAGCAGTTGGAATCATCAGGAAAAAGTTTGAGCTCTTTCTTGCAAAATGGGAAAAAGTGACCAATATAACAACTCTCTCAAATGGTGTTCTAGATGTGGGGAACCATTTGGGACAGTTCAAGGATGATATTTGGAGTGTGTTTAAGGTCTTATCTGGTTTTGAAAGTGACTGAATCAAGACATGGCTTGAAAAATGTAAAAAAAGTCGAATTTTGAGGTTTTGAGTGGGGACTTTGTGATTTTGGTGTTACAGGTCACTTATGAGAGTTTGGGCAGCTTAGATATGACATATTGGATGTGTTAGGATCATGAGTTGTGGTGGAAATGCTCTCTAACTCAAAAACTCAGAGTTACGTTGCAAAAGAAGGTATTTTTTTCCTAGAGAAAGAGATTTTGAGGAAAGTAAGTGTTGTAGTGCTTTGGTGTACTTAAATTGAGCGCAAATGAGCTCTATTTATAGTAGAGCAAGTTTGTTTTGCAAGCAATAGTGAATGGTGGCTGCAGCAGGCCTTTGGCCAATTGGATCACTTTGAAATCTTAAGTCTCCTCTAGCCATTGACTAGATGTTAGAGCACAGGCCTATGGTTCTTTAGATCAGAGCTTATCCTTGACTCATTCAGTTGGAGTAGGCTCGAATCATGTCACCTTGGAGCATCCATTAAATGTTCCAAAACTAAATTGGAGTCTTGGCCTCCTTTAGGCTTTTTAGGTTTGACATGCTACTTGTGGAATCTTGGACTTGGGTGGCTGATGAATCAGTGTTTGTCCCTTGGTTGCCCCCCCCTTGAGGTGTGAAGATGGATAAACATGCTTGGAATTGCACAATTTGAGCAATTCAAGCCCTAATGCACTAATCTACCTTGCTAAAACAATTTGCAGCAAGGCATGTTGCAGCCGTCATAACTCCTAGCTCATGTGGAGTTTGATGGAGTTTTTGGACATTTTGGAAAGCCTTCATGTGACACAACACATGCGTGATAATAGTTTGTCTTGAAACTTTTTAGTACCAAGTGAAAAATGCCCCTACATTTTGAAAAAAAGCAAGAGAGATTCTGACTTAGTGAAAATTTCACTAAGTGTTGGAAAAAGTGACATTTCATGTTTTCAGTCATTTTGACCACTCCATAACTAAAAATCCATGAAGAATTGGAATGAGGTGTAGTTGAAACTTTTAAAGTATGCCATGAGAGCTACAAATGCATCTTAGGACCATCCAAAATGGTTGCTTGGATCTCAAGTTATGATCCTTGGAAGTTGGTACCCTAGCCACTTTGTTCCATAACTTAGAAAAATTCTAAGTGTTTATGGTTACCCCTTTTACAAGTTATCCCACTTTCTTTGATTTTTCTTGATGAATGATGATTCCAATCACACATTAACATCATTTTAGGGTCAATGAACCATGTTAGTTCTGTATTTGTAAGGATTGGCTGAAATTTTGTAAAAACAAATATAGTAGCAATATAATAAAGAGTTACTCTTATCTCCCTAAAGAATCAGAAAATAGCAGAAATCTTAGAGGAAGATGGTGTAGTGAAGTGTTTCAACATCTGCTACAACATGTCGTATCAAGATGTCCCAAGCAGGTCCATTCGACATCGCGCCAGAACTAAAGTTGTTTGTTAATTCTGTTAGGTTTTAACTGATGCAGAATATTCTGGAATATTATGCAATCATGAGGCACTGATTTATAGGTCTGAAGATTCAAGATGGAGAGAAAATATTGAAGAACTTGACTTTCTAAATATGGATATATTTTAGGAAGTTAACGTTTTGATTGAAGACCTGATTTGTAGCAGAAGTTTCTGCTGATATGTATCAGCTTATTTGTTATGTAGGCCCAAATCCAGTTGGGAATAGGTTATATATAGATGTTTTGTTACCTAGTTTTTGAACGAACCAAAGATGTAAAAGTTCTAATATTAGGGTTGGTTCTTGTACCACTCGACATGTGAGTTGGACAGTTTGTAAGTGTGATCCTCGAAGTTGTTAAGTAAGAGGAGTATTGTTCTTGGAGGAAGCTTTTAAGTAACTCTAAGTTGTGTCTTGGAAGGGTGATTTCCTTGCTGAATTATTGTATAGGTAAAGAGCCGTTGATGCAGTGGCGTATTGTCAACTGCTAGACATCATTGCGATGATTGGGAGTGAGAAGGGTTTCTCATGTCTAGAGAGGATCTAGGTAGAAGGGTCATTAGGTAGTGATTGAGTGATAAGCTGCAAACGGAGAGTTTAGCTTTGAATTGATACTACTGATAGTGGACTTCATCCCTGGCTTGGTAACCCCCAGAGTAGGTGTGTTTGACCGAACTGGGTTAACAATTTTGTGTGTCTTGCTCTTATCTTTTCAGTACCATGATTTTTGCAATATACCTTGCCCTTTGTGATCATGTCAGACCAGATGTCGAACGGCATGTTCTAGGACATTTGAATTCTGCACATGTACCAGAATTTCAATTGGTACCAGAGCAGGTCATTCTGTTCTATATCTGGATGAGATCCGAGGGAAGATACTTTCTGGTTCGTGGTCAAGGTAGAAGTTTTCCACTGAAAAGTTGTTTGAACTTATAGTAGTTCATATAGGTGTGAGAATGGTCCCTAGAAGTGGAGGATGGACTGTTCGTGACAGGAAGTGGCGTGTACTGAAGGCTTGGAGGAGTGGTTGAAAAACTGCTGTGTCGTGGTTATGTTAGGTTTGATTTATTTTCAAACCCGTGGTATTGTGGTGTCACCTGAATTATGATGCTAGGGCTAATATGTGACACCTGAAGGCTTTGAGGAGTTTGTATTTTGATCCGCTGCGAATCTATCTGAAAACTCCTGAGGTTGTAACTGAGAAGGTTGTTCTTCTTTGAATGTATATCCTATGGTGATGGGATTTATGCAAGACTGCTTCAGCTTACTCTGTCAACGATACTTGAAGTTTATTGTTCAAGTCCACTCATAAAGGCATGTTGTAAGGAAGAGATCTGAGAAGTAATTTACTTTTGCTTCTTTTCTTAAAAAGGATAATCTCCAGTATTTGATCTCTTGATGTGTTCCTTGGAATGATGTCCTATCTTGTACTAGAACATCAGAATTGTGCTGGTTTTAGGAATGGCATAGCAGATGCTCTGGGTGCTAAACTAATGTAGTTTGATCACATGAGTTTGGAGCCTACTCCTGATCTAGAAGAGGAGGCATCTAGATGGTATGTCTAAGAAGTTTCTGGTCCTGGAACTTATCTTAGATGTGTGAGTTGATCAAGGTATGATCAACACGTTATTTACTCCTGAGGTCAGCTTATTTCTGGTCCTTGCTGCAGGAGTGGAGAACCTGAGATTCAAGAAGTATTATCTCTAGCAGACTTCTTGGACATGAAGGTCAAAGATCAAAAGGTCATGATTTTTCTCTGCTATTTGGAAGCATGTTCTGAATGATCTTGTGATGTTAGATAAGTATTGACTGTGTGTGCTTAGGATTGATACGATCAAATTACAGTCTGTGCTGTTATTAAAGGGGAGAATGTATGATTTTCTGAAGTGCACTTGGCAGATTCTGAGGGAGAGTACCTGATGTATTAAGAATTTATTGTCTCAAGCTGTTTGGATGATGGTTCTCTGATTCAGGATGGAGGTTGCTTACTCAAACTTGATGACATGTATCAAGTCTATGAGAGCTTGGAACTCTTATTATGGTTTAGTGGAGAACTTTTAAGGGTTAAGCACTGTGGAGTTGAATCAACCGGTGGGGTTGGTTGGTAACTATATGCTTGGATTATCTGGGATGAGTTTGGCTGAAGGATTAGAAGAGACAAATTGGTTGTAGAATGATTGATGACATCCATTATCTCAAAGTCAGAGAAGATGCTGTGAGTTAAGGAAAAGACTCTTGAGTTGTTCCTGCTGCTGAATGTGCTTGTGATATGACCTGGAAGCTTGATCAGCTACTGATGGTTGATCCTCGTGTGCTAGAGCTTTACTATAAATGATATCTTCAGAAAAGCTCTGTGACTGAGATTGATGTTGCAACATCAATTCAGGTGGTTGCTGGTTCAGCTAAGGTTGTTTTGCGCAGGAAGACGTCCAAGATCAAGCCACTGATCCAAGTTAAAGCAACTTGTGAATATATGTCATGACAATTTGTCATAAAGAAGAATCAGAAGCTGTCAGACGTATGCAGAAGATGACAAACAAATTGTCATACCTTGTGTGAGAAGGTAATCTACTTCTGACTAATAGTAGATACTTTGACGAGAGATTTAGTATTTGTCTATTATTGATGTTATGCATAAGGGTAAATACTTTGACGGGAGACTAAGTATTTGTCTAGAGAATTATGCAAGTTTGCAGTCTGGATATTATGGTGGGGTGATTGATGACAACCTGAGGTAGCCTTATCAGCTGACTGTATCAGAAGTGTGTGTATAAAGAAGTGAGCATCATCTGTTGTTTGTTTGTGAAGCCTTCTTGGATAACAAATACCTTGTCGGGAGCTAGGTATGAGTCTGATGGAGATGTGTATGTGACTGATGGTAAAGACCTTGTTGGGAGCTTGGTAGTTATCTGATGTGTGGATGCGATTCAGATTTCTGAATTGTGTGAGAGTTTATTTCTCTCTGTTGTGATCAGGTGGTTGTGTTTACCTGAATAAAATGCAGAAGGTGTGATCCTTTATCTAATGCTGATGTCCTACATATTTTTACAACATCATTGGTTGTTGTGTATCCTGGATGAAGGTTTGGGACTGTGCTTGTGGAGTTGGAAGAAGCAGCATTATTGTCTGAAGTGGCAGTTCTGACACGATGTGGATTAGAATGGGCAGATTCTGATCTTGATGTTAAATAGTTTGTTCTGACAATACATGACTACTTTCATGATGAAGACTTCATTAGGTGCTTATCAGAATGGCTGAAGATGAGGAGGTTTCTTCTAATACAAGTAAAAGGTGGTGGCTGTCCTTATCTTATGTTACAAGTAATCTAAAGACATTTGTTATGGAATATGTGAGAAATTCCAAATCAAGTGGGTTTTTATATTGGACTTGGCAGATACATGGTGAGATTATGCTCAACAAATACAAGAAGTGGCAGTTCTTATTGTTGAGAATGTGGCAATATCATCTGGTGTCAAGTGTTCATCTGTATAAGGAGCATTAGTTGTTCATGTCAGGGGGAGTTAAGGCTGGTGTTTATGGTCTATTACTACAAGGGTGCAGATTTTTGTGGAGCGTGCGTGCTGTTCAAGTTTGTGCAGAGTGATGTCAAACATCATGATGGGACATATCATAGCTGTGTATGCAAGAGAGGTCTGAAAAGTAGAATTGTTGTATCTAAGAGAATTTATTTTTCGCTGCTGCTCTGAAGAAAGCTAGAAGGGAATGTGAGTTGCGCTGATCGATAGAAGTCGTCTCAGAATCCAACAGAAAAGAAAATGTGCTTTGGGTTTTGGAATGTATAATGTTCTGTGGAGTTTTGGGTGGATAATGTTGTGAGCAAGCAGACATTGTCTGATAAGATGTCAGAACATGGTACATGACATGTCTTTCTTGAGCCAAACAAGGAATTACTCTGGACGGTGGTGTAAGGATAAGGAGAAACAAGTGTCTCTACCTATGCATGGAGCATTATTGGCCTAATTTATGGTAACATTCAGTTGAGAAACATTTAAGGAAGTCAAGGCAGTTTTGGAAGGTAGGCATTGAATTTGAATGCAGTTTTTGATACCTAAAATAGCGTTTCTTTGACCAAGAACCTTGACATATTCAAGGCTCGTTAATTCTTAAGTTACTGGTCAGCTATTTATAGTGGCTGTTCTCTTCTCCTCCAGTCAAGTGAGTGTTTTGTTTCACTAGTCTTATGGCGTTTGTTCGTATTTGGGTAAGTATTTCCTGGATCTGGTTTTGTGATGGCATAATTTGGCAAATTTTGGCTAAAAAGGGGGAGAAAGGGAGTTTTGCGCAGATGCTGAGAAATGGTGTATGGGGTCTGCAGTACAGGTGCATTAAAAATGACAAGAAGGAAGTCATAACCATCTTGATGGTTGGAGTGTTTTTGTGACTTGTGTCCTGAGTTATGAACACAGTTGTGACTTGTGTTCTGAGTTACCCAGGTTGGCAAATTGGCGCTTCTGTCGACTAGGGGTGACTAATCAATCAAGGTGGGCAGATCTCTTATGCCACCATTGGTCTTTCTAAGTAGCTGGATCCTTCTTGGAAGGAAAAAGAAATGTGTAGAAGAAAGTTCCTCATATTCCTGATTTGAGTGGGAGTATTGGATATATTCTTCCTCATGTACACCAAGTGAGTTCAGGACTTTCGGAAGGTATCAATCAAGACCTGCTGCAAAAGGAATGGTTAGACAAGCTGAAGTGAAGATGTCAAGCAAGATGTTATGACAACTTGAGACCCTTTCCTTGTTGCTGTACTGATGGGTTCTATTTAACTTCAGTAGTCACTGTTGACTACTGGTTGTTGGGTATTGCTGCAAACTGCGATGTGTTTTTTTTTTGTTATTTGTTTTAGTCAAAATTTGCCAAAAGGGGAGATTGTTAGTTCTGTATTTGTAAGGATTGGAAGAAATTTTGTAAAAACAAATATAACAGCAATATAATAAAGAGTTACTCTTATCTTCCTAAAGAATAATCAGAAAATAGCAGAAATCTTAGAGGAAGATGGTGTAGTGAAGTGTTTCAACATCTGCTACAACATGTCGTATCAAGATGTCCCAAGCAGGTCCATTCGACATCGCGCCAGAACTAAAGTGGTTTGTTAATTCTGTTAGGTTTTAACTGATGCAGAATATTCTGGAATATTATGCAATCATGAGGCGCTGATTTATAGGTTTGAAGATTCAAGATGGAGAGAAAATATTTAAGAACTTGACTTTCTAAATATGGAGATATTTTAGGAAGTTAATGTTTTGATTGAAGACCTGATTTGTAGCAGAAGTTTCTGCTGATATGTAGCAGCTTATTTGTTATGTTGCCCCAAATCCAGTTGGGAATAAGTTATATATAGATGTTTTGTAACCTAGTTTTTGAACGAACCAAAGATGTAAAAGTTCTAATATTAGGGTTGGTTCCTGTACCACTCGACATGTGAGTTGGACAGTTTGTAAGTGTGATCCTCGAAGCTGTTAAGTAAGAGGAGTATTGTTCTTGGAGGAAGCTTTTAAGTAACTATAAGTTATGTCTTGGAAGGGTGATTTCCTTGCTGAATTATTGTATAGGTAAAGAGCCGTTGATGCAGTGGGGTATTGTCAACTGCTAGAAATCATTGCGATGATTGGGAGTGAGAAGGGTTTCTCATGTCTAGAGAGGATCTAGGTAGAAGGGTCATTGGGTAGTGATTGAACGATAAGCTGTAAACAGAGAGTTTAGCTTTGAATTGATACTGCTGATAGTGGACTTCATCCCTGGCTTGGTAGCCCCCAGAGTAGGTGTGTTTGACCGAACTGGGTTAACAATTTTGTGTGTCTTGCTCTTATCTTTTCAGTACCATGATTTTTGCAATATACCTTACCCTTTGTGATCATGTCAGACCAGATGTCGAACAGCATGTTCTAGGACATCTGAATTCTGCACATGTACCAGAATTTCAAACCATAATTGGGAAAAATCTCAAAAAGTCAAACTTGATTTTGTGCACAATTGACTTTTTATCGGATGAAATCCGAACTATGCGATCCTTGGTGAAATCAAGTCCTTGACCTAAATTAAACCTAATGGATATGTTCCATAGGAGTTTTAGGGTGCATTGAATCATGTCCCAAGGTTTGGGAGCATGTCTTGGTCAAAAGTCAAAGGTACAGTTGACTTTTTCCCCGAAACCCTAATTGTGGTCCGGATGAAAATGAAACTTGTGAGCCAAGCTTCTCGGAACAATCCATTTTTGCAAATGGATCAATGTGGTGTGTTAGAGACCCTCAAATCATGCCTTGAGGTCTTGGCCCATGCTTTGTCCCAAAAGTCAACTTAGGGGTAAATTAGGTTAAAAAACCCTAATTCCCGATTTTTGGTAAATGCATCCCCTGAGGTAAAATTGACTTAATTATTGGGTCCATGAGGTCCCTTGGAGTATCTTGAGTTATATTTTGAAGCATTGGCTCATGCCCAGATGAAGATTTTCATCTGGAGGCCTCTGTCGACCAAAACCCTAATTTAGTGACACTGGCGATCTTGAGGCTTAATCCACTTGGAGTGCTGCAACCTTGTGCCTAATTCTTGATGTGGGAGTCCTCTTGATCCTTTATGGGTGTTTGAGAGGCTAGAAAAGTTGAAGATCATGTCATTTCTTGATTGATCATTTGTCTAAGGCTCTAAGAGGGCTTAAAACCCTAATGCTTGATTGCAGGGAATGCTCAACAATTCTTGAGGAGATTGATGAGGCATAAAGGTAAATCCATATTGTGATGATAGTTTGCACAATGATGGGAAATATTAGCGGTCAAACTTTGGGGTATGACACACGTGTGTACGGTAGGCATCAGTGTACGCAATCAAAAGAAAAAAAGAAAGGATCAAAGGGGAGCGAGGTTCAGACTCATCCCTCTCTCGCCTCTCTCAAAGTCTCTCGCTCCCTCTGTTCTCTCAACTCCAGAAGGGGCGATGAGAACCCTAGATCGCCGTCGTTATCAGCGCCACTCTCAATCTCTCCATTCACTCACACTCTCGTTTGAAAAACTCAACCTGAAAGAAAACCCTAAGCGAACTTCAGATCAAACCCTACCCTAATCCCCATAAACCCTAAGCCCCAATCCATTAATCAAAGAAATACACAATTACAAAGATTTAGAGCAAGAAAAAAAAGAAAGGAAAGGGCGCCGACGGTTGAAAACGAAGGGGCGAGATCAAGCCTTCCAAGCTCTCCCTCCAAAGATGAGTCTTCCCTTCTATCCCTTTGCTTTGTGTATGTTGTGCTCTGTCTGTGTGTAAATTGCTATGTCTTTTTGTCTGCCTTAAAACGTATAAATGACTCTGCTATCTATTCTATTATGTGGATTCTCTGTACGTGAATGACAATGTTTGAATCTTCAATCTTGTATGGATGTTGCGTGTGTGTCGTTGTATCGTTATACTCTTGGGGTTCTTGGTGTAATGTTCTTCCCCTGCTGCGTATGTGTGGTTTGTATGGATGACTTTGGTTTGCAAATGGTTGTGTAATTTGAATTTCTGGTGGTGTATGATTGAATTTCTGATTGTATATTGGTGAATTGTTGTATAAGGTTTGATGGATGGTTGCATTTTGGTGAATGTTTTGACTAGTTTTGATATGTTTAGTTTCTGATATGTGTGTATTGAATAGTTGTTGGTGTATGAATTGTGATGTTTGGTTGGATTGGATTTCTGCAGTGATTGGGTTACTGGATGTTTTTGTTAATGGTTTTTTTTTTTGGTTTGTAGTGACTCCCCCCTGCTGCGTATGAGTATGTGTGTATTTATAGGCCAAGACTATGAACCTATTATAAATACCTTAAATCTATTGTTTAAACATGTTTGGTGCAATTAGGAAAGTTTTCAAAATATGGTCTGCAACATGTTCTTCTCCCTTTAGAAAGAATTCAAAGGTTGTCTGATGATGTTTGGCATGTAATTATGGTGTCTGATTGTGTTTTGGTTATGGTAAAGCTTACTTTATGACTTGGCTCCTTGCCTTTTGCAGGTGTGATTTCTGACTCAATGACTTTCCATCATAGTTTAGACTTGTTGGAATACGGTTTAGGGAAGTATGAAATTTTGTCTGCAACGTGTTTTGGAAGGTATGATGTGTGTTTGAGTAAGCTCTGCCAATCTCTTCCGTGTTTATTTCCTCATTGCTTTAAGGATTCAAGGGAATGTGCTTATTATGTTTTGATGTAAATTTTTGATTCACGAAACCATTCTTCATGATTCACATAGCTTTGCTGATATTGATTCCTTTTCTTTTGGCAGTGTGGTGTTTGTATGATTGTTTACGCATGGTGATTTTCTGGATTGTGAATTGTGTAGGTGTTTCAGCAGAAGTTTGAGCGAACTCCATTTCCTTCAAATGAGTAGGTGATAACAGACCCATTCGTAATAGAGCAAAGCCCAAGTGGATGCAGGACTTTATTTTTAAATGATGTTTTATTATTTTTATTTAATGATGTTTGTAATCCTTTATCCTGTCCCTTTTGGGCTGGCCCATTAACCCCATTCTTTTAGGGTTGTCTTTGTATTTAAAGACTTGTGATTCATGAGATTGGTAGAAAAATTAATTCACAAGTTTATATTTCTTTTTATTATCTTTATTTTATGTGTGTTCTTGGTAAAACCCTAGATCTAGAAAATAGTGTAGAAACCTTTTTATCAGTAGGCGAAAGAACTCCCTCCAATTTTGAACGTCACGTAAGTGCATCAATTCGCATCAATTCACGGTCTTTACAAAAAGTAAAAAAACCTAGCTTTGTATTTGCTGCTATGTAATGTGTCTCTTTTGGAAAATGATAGCTTGTCCTGAACATGCCGTCACCGTCATGATTATAATTCAAGACCTACTATTTTCAATTTGATTTGCGTTTAGAAATTAATAACTTTTGGCTTGGTCAAGTTGCAGTTCTGTCAGTAATAAAGCTTTCATGTCTTTTGGGAGCCGTCTGTTTAATTCCATTGCCCAAGAAGCCATTGCGAGGCGCATTAACTTTTGGCTTCTGACAGGAACACCGTTCACACACTACCAGCCTTGGGGATTGTCTTGGACTGGAGACGGAAGCTGAGGTGTAGAGTAGGTGAAGATTGATGAAGAGTTGGTCCAGATTAATGAAGTTTGCAGAAATTGAAGTGGAAAATGAAGCTCCCCTCACAATTCAGTTGCAGCGGGGATTTTATAGTGGGTTCAAGGAGGGTAGCTTGGTATTTCAAAACGAATTCTATTATGTAATTTTGTTACGATTTCGTTTTGGAATTCTGTTAGGTTTGCTAAGCAATCCTTGTATTTCTTTTTCTGTTATGAGTACCACATGCGCTTTATTTTATCTTCTAGTCTCGTTACTGCTATGTAACTCTTTTTCTGAAATGAATGAATTTTCATCTGTTGTGGAATATTGCTGCTATCGTGTACTTCCTCCTGTCATTTAGCATCTGACTCCTCTTCTAATTCAAGAAGCTCACCGAGTAAGTTTAATGAATTCAAGAAATCACGCTTCAAATCCGTTGAATGAAAAGCTTTAACATACTTCATCATGGATTTGATATCTTTCTTGTCAAAATAACTACTTGCACAATTCTCCATAAATTTTTGTTCAATTGCATAAAGGTCATGGCTATTAGCCCAACCAGGCTCAGCACTTTCATTTTGTTTCCAATGCTGAATGTTCAAAGACTTACTTTCATAAGTAGTGACACTCTCAGAAGATAAAGATCATTTACTCAACTCATTTTCGTCAGGTCATTATAAGGTTGGACGCAAAAAAAAATTGGAAGTTGGACCTTTTACACTTGAACTTGTAATTTTGAAAGGACCTTGGATAATATGAAATTAATCTTCACTTATGTTGTGCCTTGTATAAATGAAACTTATATTCAACTCTCATGTAACGTGAGTTTTGAAGATGGTGTCAATCTTAATTTTTCAAAGTTCAATTTCTCATGATAACTTGAAAATTCTTGAATCTCATAACTCGTATTCTACGTGAACCATAAACATGAACTTTCCACTTTGACCATTCAAACTTTGAAATGAACTTGGATTAATGAAGTCCGGTGAATCAATTCTTGCAAAACTCATGGACGTTGTAACTCAAATAAAACTTAAGTTTCGACACCCAACATGAACTTGTATTTTGACATTTTAGATCTTGAACTTGGAAATCCGACTTTGGAAGATAAGTTTTGTAACCAAATCTTAAGAAATTGTGAGGATTTCAATCTTCTACCAATGGTCAAAATATCTTGAATATTTAATATACCATTGATCTTCGAAATTGCTTGAAAAATACTTTGATATCTTTAAGAAACACGAATATTCTTCTTAAAACAGAGGACCTGAGCTTCATACTTTGACCAAAAGTGAATTAGAATCATAGGAATATGTAAGAACGTTAAGCTTGGCCCTGTAAACTTATGACAAATCAATGGACTTGAATTTGCACTTTGAATCCAAACTTCTACTTCTTTCCCAATTGGACCTCCCTTGACGAATCTATACATAAAACATAGAGCAAACACATGTCTTAATCTTGAGGAGCCTACAGAGGGAGGGGGGGGGGGGGGGAAGATGTCATCTTGTAATATAACTGTCACACAACCAGTGACCAGTCTTTTAGGGTACAAAATATCCATATCAAAGGGTATAAGGACTTAATCTTCGCGGGGGGAAACCAAGGAGTCTTGAGGGAGAAAAGGCTTGGTAGTGGTTTAGGGACCAGAAAGGGAAGGGGCACAATCTCACAGGAGTCCATACACATCTTGCAAAGATCAGAGAACTTCCACAAACACACACATCAAAGCCTTCAAGACCTTGAACCTTCTGCAGCAGTACCTGTCCTAACAAAGCTAGATAAAGCGGTTAGTTATGCACAGATGATTGGCATAAAATGTTATACAAAAAGGCAAAGCATGGATCTTAGGGTCAAAAATTAGGGTTTGACACCATGAGGTTCTGAGTTTTCTGAGGGTTTACTGGTAGTGATTTGGCCCTAACAGAGGAATTTAGAGTAAGAGTTTAAAGATTGAGTTTTGAAACTTGTAGAGGTTTCAACTCTGTTGATGATTGATCAGGGTTTTTCCTGTACTTTTAGAAAACTTGAGGCTTTCATTGAAATCCAAGAGGAGATGAGACTGTCCAAGTCTACTAGTATGAAAAGGTTTATCTTTGTATGATGCCAAACAGGAGACTGATGTTCTTTAGGGATGAAAATCAACCCTAACTCGGTCTGATGTTCTGACTCTTTGGAGCTCTACTCTAACAAAAGATGACTAGGTTCTGTCCTATACCTGTAGGAGGTCTTTTGGGTCCTTGTACTAAGCCCAAGAGGAGGCTGAGAACTTCTAAGAAGCTTGAGGGTCCTTGTACAAAGCCCAAGAGGAGGCTGGGGATGCTTTTAGGAAGCCTATGGGTCCAAACCAAAGAAAAGTTCAAGAAAGGTTTCACCGGGAATAATCATTTCTTCAGTGAACAATTCAAGGGTTTGAAGAAATTCAAGAGAGGTTTCACCAGGAATTAATCCTCTCTTGGGAAATGAACTTCTTGTAAAAAAATTCTAATTAGTGACAGTCTTGAGAAAAGTTTCACCGGGAATAATGCCTTTCTCTGTTCCATAATGTATAAGCCCAAGAGGAGGCAAGACTGTATCTGGAAATTCCTATGGGGAACTAGTTTTGACTGTGTTGAAAGAGTAACCACTGGTTTGATCTAATCCCATACCTAGTTGCTGGGGAAAACTCTAAACAAATATGTACAGGCCTATATATATACAGATGAAATATATATGCTGGTATGTAAAAGAAAACTGGTAGACCTTACAGGTGAGCAAGCTTCCAGTGTTATAAACACAACTGTATGGTTAGTTATTCAAGAAATTGAAGAAAGTCTTGATAACAACAATGAATTTGAATTTGAATTAAAAAACAAAGTTTTTTGTAAAAGGAAATTTGGGCCTTATACTCAAAAGGAGGCCCAGATGAATTCTTTTGAAAAGGCGACAATTGCGTCGTAGTTTTGAACATTTACAGAGGGACTTATATAATGAATGATGCCCAAATTATTGTATTTACAAAAGGATTGGGTCTTACACTCTATTAGAGGCCCAAAAAGTAAATAAATGGGGCTTACACCTCAAAGAGAGACCCAAATGATTATTGTTTTGAAATAGACGATTGCGTCGTGATTTTGAAAACGTATCGGGACTTATACAAATACCGAGGCACAAAAAAGGTTTATATACAAAAGGGGTTGGGTGTTACACTCTAATAGAGGCCCAAAAAATTTATTTTACAGCTCAAAGAGATGCCCAAATTAAAATAGTGATCGCACAACCGTTTTGAAAATCCTATGTGGTCTTAAACAATTACTGAGGCCCAATAAGTTTGTGTGTGACAAGTGATGGGTCTTACACTCTATTAGAGGCCCAAAAAGAAGATAAGAAAATGTTTGTGTGGGTAAAAATAATCAAAACCCAAATTTGAATAGAAAAATGCATTTTAATTTTGAATAAAAATTAATAAAATTATCAAAATTATCAAACACTTGTGAAAAATAAGTTGTGATCTTGGATTAATGTTTGAAAAATCATGTTTTATTCATAGAATGATTTGAAAATCATTAGAATTTGAAAAATCAAGAGAAAGAAATATTTTTAAATACTTTAAAAATCAAACAAAAATAAATTCTTTATGAAAATATTAAATATATAAAATAAATAATATTTTTGTGAAAATTTTGTAGAATAAAATATTTTAACATTTTGGTGAATTTTGAAAAAAAGTACCAATAAAAAATATTCAAAATTGTAAGAGAAATTAGTATTGTATTAAGAAATTGTAAAGAAAAGTGAAAGAAAAAAGTGGTAAAAAAATATGGGATGATTCGCCCAAGGTTTGAACTCATGCCCTTAGGGTGGAGAGTTTAAAACATTGCCATCTGAGCCATCTGCATGGGCTGATAGGGAGTGGAAAGAGTAAATAATATAGGAAACCTTCTTTTGAAAATGATTCAAAAAAAATACCAAAAGGTCTGGGGCTAGGGGGATTCGAACTCCAGACCTCTTGCTCGCTACACACACACAAATACTAGTGTTTCCACTAGGGCGCAATTCCTATTCAAACATATATTGGCAAGTGTATGATATATACTATGTTTGGTTCTAAAACCCTGAAAATGGCGCCATGGCCATCTTCTTCCTTGAGCCAACACCAGACTTGCGTGAAGCAAGCTATCTTCCTCGTTTCTCAACGATTTCGGAAGATGTAAAAATGAAACTTGACCACTTTTGGACGAGGAATAGAATGGTATTACTCAATTTTATTTAAATTAAAAGAATCAAGAGATAACATGGTATAATCATATGAACCCTAAAAAATGCAAGGGTTGTGTGAAGTCCTATACACGCAAGATAAATAGGAATTGATTGAGGGAAAATGATCTATGAACATTCAGAAACACATTGGTAACATGAAAACATGTTTATGATGCATGCATTAATGAGTTCGATAGTTTAAGGCTTACCTCTGCAAGAAGGAATTGACTTCAGTGGTAGAGGTGTTACAGAAGTGAAACAATGATCTGGATAACTTCCTTAGGCCTCAAGGATTCTGTTGCAACCTTCAGGATGTTTTGGAACTCTTTGGATAAGTTGGCTCAACTCTGACTGCAATTGGTCCAAGTGAGAAATGGAGATGATGATCTTGATGTTTCAGAGGTGTAAGGAGTGTTTGATCAGCTCATATATGATGTGTGGAATGCGTTAGAATAATTGGTGGTGATGGAATGGCTCTCTACTGAAAAATTCGATAGTGACTTGCAAATGAAGGCATTTTTGGAGTGAAAGAGAGATTTTGAGTAAAGCATCAGTTTGGGTGCTTTGATGTACTCAAACTGATCACAATTGATGTTTATTTATAGTGTAATAAGTTTGTTTTGGCATCAATAGTGAATGGAGGCTTGGACAGTCCCTTGGCCAATGTTGATCAAATGGAATCTTAGATCTTCTCTAACCATTGACTTGGGTCAGTGCAGCAGGTTATGAGTCCTTTGGTTCAGAGATCAATCTTGACTCATTTCGGTCAGCAATGTCTTGATACTTGCCACCTTGTGAATCCATTGAATGCATTGAAACAAAATTGGAGTTTTTCGAATTTTTAGCCTTTTTAGGTGACACATAGCTATATGTAGATCCTTGGACTTGGGAGGCTTTTGGATCAGATCTTTTCCCTTTGATGTTATCCTCTGAAGTTTCCAAATTGATGACAAGGCTTGTAATTGCCTAACTTAACCAATTCGAGCAAAAATGCACAAATTTGTCTTGTACAAGGCAGTTTGAAAGTGCCATTTTGGGAGAGTCATATCTCCTTGCTCAAATGGAGTTATGGAATGCTCATGTAATTTTTAAAAAGCCCTTATATGATACAATTCATGTGTGGTCATAGTTTGTCTTGAAACCATTTGAATTAAAATGAAAAATCCTTATGAACATTGATGTTCAAGGCTGATACTTAGACAGTTTTGTACTAAGTGTTAAATCCTTGATTTTTCACCACTTTGATATATCCATAACTAAAAATCCATGAAGATTTAGAGTTTCATGTAGTTTAAGCTTTTGTAGAGTGTAGGAAGAGCTACAAATCAGGCTTTGGATCACTCAAAGTGGCTGCTTGGATCAAGAGTTATGGTCCTTGGAAGTTGGCACCAAAACCATCCAAATTTAGTAACTTAGAAAAATTTTCAACTTTTTCAAGATTAGCCCTTTTACAAGTTATCATGATTTCTTAATTAATTCTTGTTCAAATGACATAATAAATCAATTTTTTTGAGAATATGAGTCACAAGGATCATTTTTGCCAAAAAAGTAATGTTTTTACTTTTGGCTCTAGAGCGGTTCAGCACGTAGAAACCCTAATTTCTGAATTTTGAGGAATGCAATCTCTGATGGTGTTTTAACTTTGCAAAGGGATTACTAGGATTACTTTGAGCATATTGAGTCATGTTTTGAAGCCTTGGCTCAATCCCTTATAAAAATTTCACTCTGGAGGTCTCGGTCGACAAAACCCTAGTTTGGTGACACTGGGTATTTCGAGGCTCATTCCACTTGGAAGGTTGCAACTTTGTGCTTGATTTTTGATGTGGGAGTCCTCTTGATCCTTCATGGATTCTTGGGGAGGTTAGACAAGTTGAAGATCATTTCATTTCTTGATTGATCCTTTGTCTAAACTCAGAGAGGGATGGAAACCCTAATTCTTAATCATAGTGAAGGCTCAATAATCCCTGAGGAGATTAATGGGGCCTGATGGTATATCCATATTGTGGTGATGATTCTCATAATGATTTGAAATCTTGGTGGTCAATATTTTGGGTATGACACAATGTATGAGGATTAAAAGCATGTAGATAATTGCATCTGAAGTCATACATCTTGTTGGCTCTGTTTGTGGTTAGTTTAGGGTGAAATGTGATAGTTATTGGATTTACGGCTTAAGTTAATCGTGTTAGTTTTGCATGAGAGAGTGGTTATATGGAATTTTTAAGCTCAGATTCGTGATCAGCACGAAATTTCGAGTGGAGTAGTGCCTCCCCGTTTGAATTTCTGGGAACTATCATCATCACTCATTATGGTGGTCCACCGGAAAAGACGACCGGAGCCCTAGCTCCGGCGTCTGTGGTGTGTTGAGTCACCCAGGCAACACATGCGTGGTGTTTTCTAGTTGGTCAGCATGTGAATTTTTAATCCCACCTGTACAAACTCGCAAGCACATTAATGAATAAGGAGAAAAAAAACACGTGCTTCAATTCATTTCTTAGTTTTTATTTTCAGAATAAAATGAATTAATAAAAATCAAATAAAAATAGTTATTGTGAATGTAATTGGGCCCTGCGAGCATTTTCTATTTCCACCCGCAGTTCTGGCCCATTGTTATATCTGAACATAGGATTTGCTACTGATGCACCCCTTCCATGCCCTTGTGTGTTTTTTTTTAATTTTCTTTTTGATACTTCTCATTTTGCGTTATTAAAAATAGTTTTAAGAACCAAAAAATTAAAATAAAATTCATGGATGATCTTTACGGTTTTAATTAATTTTTTATAATTTTTTATTCCATTTTGGATTAAATATGGTACTTGTTTTGAATTTTTGACTCAAAGGTGTACAAATTGGCATATCTTGCATACCATGTCTTGAAACTGAATTTTATAAACTAGTTTTGATCTCAATTTTTGTATGCACTTAGTCACAAGATAATAGGTGTCATAACCCAAATTTTGACCACTAAGATTCCCATCATTGTGCAAATCATCATCACAATATGGGTGTGTCATTATGCCTCATCAGTTTCCCCAAAGATGGGTGAGCATACACTACTATCAAAATTAGGGTTTCAAGCCCTCTCAGAGTTCTTAGACAAATGATCAATTAAGAAATGACATGATCTTCAACTTGTATTACCTCTCAAACATCCACAATGGATCAAGAAGACTCCCACATCAAGGATTAAGCACAAGGTTGCTCCCTTCTAGGTGGATCAAGCTTTAAGATCGCCAGTGTCACCAAATTAGGGTTTTGGTCGACCAGGGCCTCCAGATGGAAATTTTCCTCTGGGCATGAGCCAATGCTTCAAAGCATATCCTAATATACTCTATGGAACCTCATGAACCCAATCATCAAGTCAATTTGACCACAAGGGATGCATTCATAAAAAATCAGGAATTAGGGTTTCTTGACCTAATTCACCCCTAAGTTGACTTTTGGGGCCAATTATGAACAAAGACCTCAAGAGAGGATTTGAGGATCTCCAATATTCCATATTGATCCATTTGGAACAATGGATTGATCCAAGAAGCTTGAGCAACAAGTTTCAATTTCATCTGAACCACAGTTAGGCTTTCGCGGGAAAAGTCAACTGTAATTTTAACTTTTGACCAGGACATGCTCCCAAGCCCTAAGACATGATTAAATAGACTCTATACCACCCATGGAACATGTCCATCAAGTTTGATTTAGGTCAAGGACATGATTTCCTAAAGAATTGCACAGTTTGGAATTCATCGGATAAAAAGTCAACTGTGCACAAAAGTCAACTTTGACTTTTTGAGATTTTTCACAAAAATGTATTTTTAACCCTAAAATGCTGTTAATGTATGATTTGAATCATCATTCATCAAGAAAAATCATAGAAAATGGGATAACTTGTAAAAGGGGTAACCATAAAAACTTAGAAAAATTTTCTAAGTTATGGGATCATAACTCCTAAACCATAAAGCCATTTTTTTCCATCCAAAGCTTGATTTGTAGATCTCATTGCCCTCTACAAAAGCTTCATACTGACCTATGTCCAAATTCCTCATGGATTTTTAGTTATGGAGTAATCAAAATCAAGAAAAGTCACTTTGTTCCAACACTTAGTGAAAATTTCACGAAGTCAGATTTTTCCTTACTTTTTTCCAAATGTAGGGACATTTTTCACTTGGATCCAAAAAGTATCAAAACCAAATATGATCAAACAGTTGTTGTATCATATAAGAGCTTTCCAAAATGGCCAAGAACATCACCAAATTCAACTTGAGCATGAGATATGGCATTGGCAAGTTGCCTTGTTGAAATCTGCCAAGGCAAAGCAGAATTTTGTACTTTGGCTCGATTTGCCAAAATCAGCCAATTCCAAGCCTTGTCATCACTTTGGACACATCTGAGGATTGAATCTAAAGGGGACAATCACTGAGCCAAGCCTCCAAAGTCCTTGGAACAAGAAATAGCATGCTAAACCTAGAATTGCCCAAAATAGGGATAAGACTCCAATTTTGGATTGGAGCTTTCAATGGAAGCACCAAAGTGGCATGGACTGAGCTATTAGCAACTGAATTCAATCAAGACTTATCCAAGACCAAGGGGACGAGCAGCCTGTGCCCTAACCTCTAGTCAATAGCTAGAGGAGACTTGGATTTTCATTTGCCAACATTAGCCAACCCAACTCAGCAGTTGCCATTCACTATTCCTTGCAAAACAAACTTGCTCTACTATAAATAGAGCTCAATTGTGATCAGTTTAAGTACACCAAAGGCCTACAACACTTGCCTTTCTCAAAATCCACTTCTCACTCTCAAAAATGCCTTTCTTAGAAAGTCACTATCGGGTTTTTCATTAGAGAGCAATTCCACTCAAACCAATCACACACACACACCTCATATACATCAAATGTGAGCTGATCAAACACTTAAACAACATCTGGAACACTGATTTCTCAGAATCACCAGTCAATTGTTCAAGGTTTTAACCAAGTTGCAGTTGAGATGCCATGAAGTGATCCAGCCAATTTCAGTCAAGTCCAAGCATTCAAACACACTCCATAGGGTGTAGGGAAGTTGTTCAGATCATCACAATTCATCTGTAACACCTCCAACTCAGAAGTCAATTTGCTCTTGCTGTCACGACCTAGAGGTAAGCCTAAACTTGGTCATCTCTCAATCTATGCATATTTCCTCGCACAATACTTTTGCCAAATGTTCATAATCATGCATGGAATGTTTCCCCTCAATTAATTGCTTTATTTGAATCGTGTATCAAAAATTCCAGCCTTCATGCAAAATTTAGGGTTCTTTAGGATTTATCGTGATTTCTTGTTTTATGCTTAATTTAAATGAAATTAATTGTCATAAACATGATCGTGAGGTGAAAACGAGCAGATTGATATGTGGATTGCATGATATAATCAAGTATTCAGTGAGATTGGATAGAAAATGCAAATCTGGGCAAAGCTGAAAAAAGCGCGTGTTCTTCAGCTGTTCTTGGCGCCATTTCTCTCAAATTCAAATATTTGAATTTTGTGATTTTATTTAATTGATTCAAAAATTAATTTCTCTTTGAGTCTTAATGATTTTGAGTTGATTCTTTTTTTAATAATTCACAAAAATGTTAAAATATTTTATTTTATGAAAAAATCCCTGAAATATTATTTATTTCATATAATTGATATTTTTGCAAAGAATTAATGTTTTAATTATTTTTGACATTTAAAATATTTTTTCCTTCTTGATTTTTTAGATTTTATTGACTTCTAATCATTTTGTAGGGCAAAAATTGATTTATGAAGCATTAGTCCAAGATCACAATTTGTTTTCCACATGTTAAACAATTTTGATCATGTTAATTGAATATTTTATTCAATTAAAACACATTTTGAAAACAAATTAGGGTTTTTGATTAATTCAACCCTCATAAATCATTTTCAAAACATCTTTGGGCTTCTAATAGAGTGTAAGACCCAAACCTTTGTAAATACAACCTATTTTGGGCCCCACTTATGGTATAAGTCCCGTTGTATTTCAAAAGTTCGACGCGATCATCATCTGTTGAAAAACAAACCTTGGGCCTACCCTCGAGTAGTAAGACCCATTTCATTTCTTTAAAACCTTGGGCCTCTTAATAGAGTGTAAGACCCAAACCCCCTTGTACAAACCATTTTGGGCCTCACTTATTGTATAAGTCCCTCTGTACAAGTGAACGGCGTGATCGTCGCCTTTTAAAAAATCAATTGGGCCTACCCTCGAGTAGTAAGACCCATTTCTTTACATTCAAAACTTTTGGGCCTCTAATAGAGTGTAAGACCCAACCCTTTGTAAATACAACCTATTTTGGGCCTCACTTATGGTATAAGTCCCGTTGTATTTCAAAATGTTCGACGCGATCATCATCCGTTGAAAAACAAATCTCGGGCCTACCCTCGAGTAGTAAGACCCATTTGTTTTTCTTTAAACCTTTTGGGCCTCTAATAGAATGTAAGACCCAACCCCCTTGTTAATTAAACTTTTTGGGCCTCACTTATTGTATAAGTCCCTCTGTACAAGTGAACGGCGCGATCATCGCCTTTTAAAAATCAACTGGGCCTCTCCTCGAGCTATAAGACCCATTCAAAACTTTTGGGCCTCTAATAGAGTGTAAGACCCAATCCCCTTTTAACCAAAACAACTTTGGACCTAAGATATTGTATAAGCCCCTTTGCGTTAAAAGAAAACCTCGGCGCGATCGCCATTTTAAAACCAAAAATCATCTGGGCCTACCCTCGTGTTATAAGCCCCACTCTTTTTCTTTGAACCTTTTGGGCCTCTTGAGAGAGTGTAAGACCCATCCCTTTGTACAACAAATAATTTTTGGGCCTCAGTCACTTGTATAAGTCACTCTGTACAAATTCGATAGTGCGATCACTGATAAAACCCTGGGCCTCTCCTTGAGCTGTATGCCCCAAATCTTTCTTTTTCAAAGCACTTTCTCCTTTGATTTTGAATTATACTATTGTTTTCAATCTTTCTTTGTTGACCAATTAACGAAACAACATGGAAGCTCTACAACCGAGTAAGTGTTTATATGCTTTCATTTACCGCTTTCATATATATATAACTGTATTGTGGGGCAGTTTCGCTGTGAGTCTTCTTTCATAAACTCATATCAACTGTGTAATAATAGTATAGATATTTAGAGTTTCCCCGTCAACTACGTCTAGAACTAGGTAAAGCCATTTTGATCACTCTTAAATAGTCAAAACTAGATCCCCATAGGATTACCAGACACAGTCTTCCCTCCTCTTGGGGCTAAACAACATGGAGACATGAAAGGCAGCATTCTCGGTGAACCCTTTCATAGATTGTCAATCGTACAAGTTGTCAAAGAAACTCTACTCCCCATAGATGATATTTTCTCCTTGAATGGCATCTCTTGAGTTTCTTCCAAATTCTCGGACTTTCCTGGCTTAATCTATTCTTTGTGAATAGCCTGTCTTGAACTTCTCGGGGTTTGGGGACCCACAGGCTTCTTAAAAGTACTTGTCAAGAAACTCTACTCCCCAGAGATGATCTTTTCTCCGTGAATGGCATCTCTTGAGTTTCTTCCAAATTCTCGGACTTTCCTGGCTTGATCTATTCTTTGTGAATAGTCTGTCTTGAACTTCTTGGGATTTGGGGACCCACAGGCTTCTTAAAAGCACTTGTCAAGAAACTCTACTCCCCAGAGATGATCTTTTCTCCGTGAATGGAATCTCTTGAGTTTCTTCCAAATTCTCGAACTTTCCTGGCTTGATCTATTCTTTGTGAATAGCCTGTCTTGAACTTCTCGGGGTTTGGGGACCCACAGGCTTCTTAAAAGTACTTGTCAAGAAACTCTACTCCCCAGATATGATCTTTTCTCTGTGAATGGCATCTCTTGAGTTTCTTCCAAATTCTCGGACTTTCCTGGCTTGATCTATTCTTTGTGAATAGTCTGTCTTGAACTTCTCTGGGTTTGGGGACCCACAGGCTTCTTAAAAGCACTTGTCAAGAAACTCTACTCCCCAGAGATGATCTTTTCTCCGTGAATGGAATCTCTTGAGTTTCTTCCAAATTCTCGAACTTTCCTGGCTTGATCTATTCTTTGTGAATAGCCTGTCTTGAACTTCTCGGGGTTTGGGGACCCACAGGCTTCCTAAAAGCATCCCCGCCTCCTCTTGGGCGTTGTACAAGGACCCGTCGGCTTCTTAGAAGTATTCACAGCTTCCTCTTAGGCTTCGTATAATGATTCTTCCTCCGGGAATGATGGCCTTCTCTTGGGCTTCATACAAGGACCACTCGGCTTCTTAAAAGATTCCAGCATCCTCTTGGGCTTGGTACAAATTGTCCCGACAACCTCCTAGAGGTATAGGAATAGAAATCAGTCATCTTAATAGAACAATCTTTCCAAGAGTCTACTACTGTTTCTCAAAGCATAGTACAAAAGATGAAACTCTAGACTTGGACAGTCTAATTTCCTTGAATCTCCAAGACATTCTCAAGCACCCTTCAAGAATAGGAAGGAACCCCGTGGACTCGGACAGTCTCAATACCCATTGGATTTCCCATTTCCTTAAAGAAACAGGAAATAACCCCGATTCTTGAAACAAATCTATGAGTACATTACTCATATAAGAACTGATTTTCTCTTTGAACCAACATACTGGACCTGTCACTCAACTGAAATAGCACCATAGCCTCTCTCTTGGGCTTTATACAATGATTCTCCCCAGCGGAGTCAAACACCCTTTAGCCTCCATCTCGGGCTTCGTACGAGATACAAAAACACTCTCTTGTTGAGTATAAAGCACTCTCTTGTTGAGTCAAACCTTTTAGGCCCCGTCTTGGGCTTTGTACAAGACACAAATCACTCTCTTGTTGAATATAAAACCTTTAGCCTCCATCTCGGCCTTCGTACGAGATACCATAGAGGACTCTCTTGTCGAGTCACTTCCCTTTTAGCCTCTATCTCGGGCTTTGTATGAGACAAATAAAAAATACCCTCTTGTTGGGCCATTAGCCTTCTCTTAGGCTTTGTATAAGGAAAACCTTTTAGCCTCCTCTTAGGCTTTGTATAAGAAAACCACTGGTTGATCCAATCAACCTTTTAGCATCAAAGTTGTGCCTCGTTCACAGTACACAAACATCAACAACTCCTTCCCCTTCATCTAATCGCTGTAAGCGGCAAGCCTCTGGATCATCTACATCCATTCCATTGTTCCTCTTTTAGAATGAGAAATTCCTAAGGAAAGATGGCATTGCCTCTGAATTAAAGTCTTCTCCTTCAGGTCAAAAACCCTTATAAAGGAGATTATGGCATTGTTGGATTCACATATCCCAGTTAAATTAATCCCCCTTTATAAAATCAGTCACCCGACAGTTGTGACAAACAAACCCCTCTTTAGAGATGACAAATTCTCTCTAAAGACAACACCTTTTAGCTTCACATCCTGGGCTTCGAACAAGATACAAATAGACCCTTCAGCTTCACATCTTGGGCTTTGAACAAGATACAAAACACCTTTAGCTTCACGTCTTGGTCTTTGAACAAGACACCAAAACACCATTTCCTCCCATAAAATAGGAGGAACTACGATCGCTCTGATTTCCCTGTTTCGGAAAAAATGGGAATACGTAGGCATAAGATTGAAAGAAAAATCTTAGCGAGCACACTAAACAAAAACCCAAAATCCCATACTTTCATACATCCGTCCTAACATCTTAACCTCCCACCAATCGACCGAACACTATTTTTAACAAAATAAACCTAAAAGAGACCCCGAATCTTTGTAGCATCTGTAAACCAACAGTTTTGACTGTTTAACCTCAACTTGCAAGCAGGGTTAATTTGAGACATCTATTTCCCTTCCTTCATCAGCTTCAATAGGATAAAAAATGAATCGAGCTGTAGATACCAAAGAGCGGCAGTGCTTCGCAACCACATCGAAAATCACTCGCTATAGAAAAATGGCGACTTCATTGGGGACGACGAGATCTTCTTCTCTTCCCATCTATTAGGTGGAAACTTTAAAAGTGGCGCCCCGTGGGGCTGGTCTTTCTTTCTTTCTGGGATAGGACTCTTTGTTGACTTCACTAGGATCTTAGGTAAAAAAACCCTTTAAGTGGGGAAGGAACCACAGAATGGCATCTCCGCCGGGGAGCCATTTTCTGTCAGGAACTGATAACGCGAAATTATATCATGTATTTGACTTGACATGCATGAATTTATACTATGTTTTATCTGTTTTTGCCCGATTTATGCTTTATTTTACCCATATTTGTCTATGTTTTTCAGGCACTCGAGTCGAACCGGAATTTAACGGAAAATAAAGATTTATTGAAGGAAATGAGAAGAAAAGAAATGGAAAGGAAAGAAATGAAGAGAAAAGAAAATGAAGAGGGAGAAAGGGGATGGAAAGAGATAAAGAAGAAAGAAAAGAAAAGAAAAATAAAATAAAATAAAAAGGGTGGGCCCACCACCACTCACACATGTGGCGCAAGTCACATTGTGGGGTGGCGCCCACCACTACTACAAAAGTGGCGCAAGCCACATGGATACAAGGGAGAAGGTGGCGCGAGGCACCTATTTTCTGGGAGAAAATAACTTCCCACTTTCCTACATTTTCTAGGGTTCTCCACTTTTCTTCCGGTCTTCCCTCAACCCGAATTCCACGCACACCTTCTGCTCAACTGCCAAGATCACTGATTATAAATTGAACTGAAGACCTCCATGAGAGGGTCCACGAATTTTTAAGAGAGTTCAGAGTGAATTAAATTTTTCTGTACTTTTAAGCAAACTATTTTTATTTCCTCTGCACTTCCAGTTCTTTATTTCTTCTTGTAATCAAGCTTTGCCCGATCGCTTCAAGTCAGTAACCAGAATTATTTACAAGTTAATTTCAATTCCAGGTTTTAATTACATGCTTTTGTTATTGTTTTCTGCAGCATGCTTAGTATTATTAATTTAGACTGTGTTAGAATGTTTACTTTTCCAACCATGTCTGGCTAGATTAATTGGTATCAGTATGTAAACAATTTAATCAGATGGAATTAAATAATAATCGGTGTTAACTTTTACAAATTAGTTTTTAGGCTTCGGTTTCTTATTTTTAATCGATGAGATTTTCTTACGAAAGTAAAAAGGTAATTAAGGTTAAGGTCAAGATAAACGAGAGTTTGAGAGTTTTAGCCGATAGCTGAAACTAGGCATTGATTTTAAATACAATGGAAGCACTTTAGAATGAATTAGGACTTATTTATTTTCAAAAAGTATTTTTAAATGCAAATGATACAGCGAGAGTGCTCATTCTGATTTAACAAGTATAGTCTGAATCAATAAACACGAGAGTGTGAGATAAGGTCTTTTTAAATGGGTATTTTCTACTGAAAAATAATTTGGCACTTAAACCTACACCGATGACTTATTAAATTCCCTACGATTAATGCGTTACATACTGATATCTCGTTATTAATTATTCTTATTAAAAGTTTAGCATTCTTAGATTTAATTTATGTCGCCCATAATTTCCTTAAAACGATTTGCCTTAGCTAAACATAGTAACATTCAGATAGCACTTGTTTGATTATCAGTCCCTGTGGGATCGATATCTTTTTAAAACTACGCGATAAACTGTGCGCTTGCAGTTAGTACCCCGTTAGACTCATAAAGTCACGCGATCAAGTTTTTGGCGCCGTTGCCGGGGATTTTGATTTAGTCAATAGTGCGATTCTTTGTTGCGCTGTATAGAATAAGGCAACAAATTTTATTTTCCTTTTTCTCGATTGTATGCCAAGTACTCGCTCACAAAGCGAAGACTTGCAACCACCAATCGCCGAATTAGAGCGTTTCTTACATTTAAGACGCAGAATACTAGAGTATCAATGCAAATACAATATTCTCGATCTCCTTGCTCATACTCCTAAACCATTCAAAGAACGAAACATGGCCGAAGGACCACCGAACCGTCCTCTTAAGTATTATGCTACCCCGTCTGAGCAAGAACCACATAGTAGCATTGTTGCCCCTGCTATCAACCGAAATGATTTCAAGTTGAAACCTTCATTGCTGTCAGCCGTACAACAACATCAATTTTCTGGAAATCCTACAGAAGATCCTAAGAACATTTGACCAAGTTTGTGCAGTAGACAGACACAGTGAAGGCAAATGGTGTAACTGCAGACGCGATAAGACTACGTCTTTTTCCTTTCTCATTAAGAGACAGAGCTTGGGCTTGGTTGCAATCCTTGCCATCAAACTCCGTTACTACGTGGGATGAGTTGAAAAAGGTATTCTTAGCACGATATTTCCCCCCAAGTAAAACAACTATGCTGAGAGCCCAAATCAATAGTTTTCGACAGAAGGACAACAAATCTCTTTACGATGCATGGGAAAGATACAAAGACATGATGAAGATGTGTCTGCATCACGGTCTTGAAGATTGGTTGGTCATCCACACATTTTACAATGGTCTCTTGTACAATACAAGATTGACAATAGATGCCGCCGCTGGTGGTACACTTATGGATAAACCATATGAAGAGGCCTATCAACTGATCGAAAGCATGGCTCAAAACCACTACCAATGGGGAGGAGAAAGAACTGCAGTGGAAAAATCCCAAACGAAAGGTGGAATGTACGAGGTTAGTAGCCTTGATCATGTCAATGCTAAGGTAGATGCCCTTGCCCAAAAGATTAATAACTTGACCATAACACCTGCAGCCACTGTGGCTGCTGTAGCTTAAAACTGCGAATTATACGGAACACCTGGACATGCCTCCACTGAATGTCAAATTTTGGCAGGAGTCTCCATGACCAAGTGAATTATGCTTAAGGGAACCCTTATGCAAATACCTATAATCCGGGCTGGAAGAATCATCCAAACTTCTCTTACGAAAACAACAATGCGTTGTATACCCCTGGTCAAGCACCTGCTACACCACCAGGCTAACAAAAGGCTGCCGTAACTGCCCCTAATGTTCCTAGGAAGTCCAACCTTGAACTAATGATGGAAAACTTTATAGCTACCCAGGCTCAAACAAACAAAGACTTCCTGAATCAAAACATACACACTAGTGAGAAAATTAAGCAATTAGCAAACAAAGTAGATGCTTTGTCCACCCACAACAAAATGCTTGAAACCCAAATTTCACAAGTGGCACAACAACAAGCACCTACTGCTGCTCCTGCTGGAACATTTCCTGGACAGCCACAACCCAATCTGAAAGGACATGCAAATGCCGTTATATTGAGAAGTGGTAAAGAACTAGACGGACCCTGTGATCCAAGAATTCAGAATCCGCCCATGTACCAAAAGCCTAATACTGAAAAGGAAAATGAACCCAAGGAAAAGGAAGATAATGACCAAGAGGCCGTAGAAAAACCTTATGTGCCTCCACCACCATATAAACCACCTATTCCGTATCCTCAAAGATTTGCAAATTCTAAAACTGCAGGGCAATTTATGAAATTTGTTGAACTTCTGAAACAATTGAACATCACGATACCTTTTACAGAAGCTATCACTCAGATGCCCTCGTATGCTAAGTTCCTTAAAGAAATCTTATCCAATAAGAAAAAGATTGAGGATAACGAAACAATCACACTTACTGCTGAGTGTAGCGCAATAATTCAAAACAACATGCCTCCTAAGCTGAAAGGCCCAGGTAGGTTCTCCATACCTTGTGTAATTGGAATGTTCGTCATAGACAAAGCTCTATGCGACTTAGGAGCCAGTATCAGTGTAATGCCCTTATCCATATGCAAAAGGCTTGATATGGGAGGATTAAGACCAACTAAGATGTCCGTTCAATTAGCTGATCGCTCTATTAAATATCCCGTTGGTATACTAGAGAATGTTCCAGTTCGTATAGGACAATTCTATATCCTTACCGATTTCATAATCATGGATATTAAAGAAGACTCCACTACGCCTATCATATTAGGAAGACCATTCTTAGCTACCGTCGGAGCCATTATAGACGTGAAGAGAGGTAAGCTAACCTTTGAAGTCGATGAAGAGAAGGTTGAATTTATCCTGACACAATTCTTACAAGCACCAGCTATAGAAGACACATGTTATCTATTAGCTGTCATAGATGAGTGCGTAAGAGAATTGGAGATGGAACCGACCACATACTCAGATATTATAAAATTTTCAATAGCTCCGATTTTTGAAGATGATAATTGGCGTGAACCATACCAAGATGATAGCCTAAGTGAATGTTTAGCACTTACACCTGATCATCTTCCTTGTCCAAAGAAACCAGCTTTAGAATTAAAAACACTACCCAATACCTTAAGGTATGAATTCTTAGACACAGAACTCGAACGACCTGTGATAGTCAATGCAGACTTCGGACAAACCGAAACTAAGATACTTTTAGATGTCTTAAGAAAATACCCAACTTCGTTAGGCTATAACATCGCTGACCTTAAAGGGATAAGTCCTTCTATCTGTATGCATCACATTATGCTAGAGGAAGATTGTAAGACCTATAGAGAACACCAGAGAAGGATCAATCCAATCTTAAGTACTGTAGTCAAGGATGAAGTGAAAAAGCTTTTAGAAGCAGGAATTATATACCAGATATCAGACAGTAAATGGGTTAGCCCAGTACATGTCGTACCAAAGAAGGGAGGTGTTACAGTTGTTAAGAACTCCAAAGGCGAATCTATAACACAAAGAGTTGTAACTGGAAGTAGAATGTGTATTGATTATAGAAAATTGAACAAAGCTACTCGTAAAGATCATTTCCTATTACCATTCATTGACCAAATGTTGGAACGATTGGCAAAACATTCTTACTTCTGCTATTTAGACGGTTATTCAGGATTCTTCCAAATCTCTATTCATCCTGATGACCAAGAAAAGACAACTTTCACATGTCCCTATGGTACATTTGCTTATCGACGAATGTCGTTTAGACTATGTAACGCTCCCGCAACATTCCAAAGATGCATGATGTCAATTTTCGCTGATTTTATAGACGACATTATGGAAGTGTTTGTGGATGATTTTTCTGTTTGTGGGCAGAGTTTCGAAGGATGTCTATCGAACCTATAAATGGCACTTGAAAGATGTGTAAAAGTCAATCTCGTATTAAACTGGGAGAAATGCCATTTCATGGTAAATCAAGGAATCGTACTTGGACACGTAGTATCTGATAAAGGGATTGAAGTTGATAAAGCCAAGATAGAAATTATAGAAAATATTCAACCTCTGAAAACCGTACAAGAAATACGAAGTTTCTTGGGACACGCCAGTTTCTACCGACGATTCATAAAAGATTTCTCAAAAATTACCAATCCTCTGACCGGTTTATTAATGAAAGACGCTGATTTTATCTTCGATGAGAAATGTCTAAAAGCGTTCGAACAATTAAAAATGGGTCTCATTACCGCATCTATCATGCAACCACCAGATTGGAGATTACCATTTTAAATCATGTGTGATGCGAGTGACTATGCCGTAGGCGCAGTCTTAGGACAAAGAAAGGACAGAAAGCTCCATGCAATTTACTACGCAAGTAGAACCTTAGATCCTGCCCAAATAAACTATGCCACCACTGAAAAGGAACTCCTAGCTGTCGTGTTCGCTTTAGATAAATTCCGTTCTTACTTGGTAGGAGCGAAAATAATTATCTATACTGATCACGCTGCAATTAGATACCTATTAAGTAAGAAAGATGCCAAACCAAGACTTTTAAGATGGATCCTACTCTTACAGGAATTCGATTTAGAGATAAAAGATAAAAAAGGCACCGAGAGTGTAGTTGCAGACCATTTATCAAGAATAGAAGGTATTAAGCCTGAACAAGTACCTATTAATGATGATTTCCCATATGAGCGACTCATAGCCCAATTGGAAAGCAATATGTTTGAACTAACCTTGAACGATACCGAAGAAAAGGAATTAGTGGAAGAAATTCAAACAAATACGACACTACCATGGTATGCTGACTTTGTTAACTACTTAGCTGCCGGGGTACTTCCACTAGACCAAACTTACCAACAAAAGAAGAAATTCTTTCACGACCTTAAACAATATTATTGGGATGAGCCTCTGCTTTTTAAGAGAGGTGCCGATGGAATTTTCCGTCGATGTGTCCCTGAAGATAAAATAGAAAGCATAATCTCACATTATCATTCTGCTCCTTATGGCGGACACGCAAGCACTTCAAAAACTTGTGCTAAGATCTTACAATCTGGCCTATTCTAGCCTAATCTATGGAAAGATGTCCATATCGCGATATTAAACTGCGACCGGTGCCAACGCACTGGTAACATCTCTAGACGCGATGAAATGCCTCAAAAGGGTATCTTAGAAGTGGAAGTCTTTGATGTATGGGGGATTGGTTTCACGGGGCCATTCCCATCTTGTTTTGGTAATAAGTATATACTCGTTGCTTTTAATTACATTTCAAAATGGATCGAGGCTGTAGCTTCTCCAACGAATGATGCACGAGTAGTAATTAAACTTTTCAAGAACATAATCTTCCCTAGATTCGGTGTGCCCAGACTTGTCATCAGTGACGGAGGCTCCCATTTTATATCAAAGATATTTGAAAAACTTCTACTGAAGTATGGAGTCCGACACCGTGTAGCAACACCATATCATCGACAAACAAGTGGAAAAGTCGAAGTCTCGAACAGAGAAATCAAACAAGTCTTAGAAAAGACTGTTGCAACCTCTAGGAAAGACTGGTCATCAAAACTACACGAAGCTCTGTGAGCATATAGGACAGCTTATAAGACCCCAATAGGAACCACACCTTTTAAGTTAGTCTACAGAAAATCATGTCATTTACCTGTAGAATTAGAACACAAAGCCTAGTGGGCCATTAAGACCCTCAACTTAAACCATACGGCCGCAGGTGAGAAAAGAATCTTAGACGTTCACGAACTAGAAGAACTTCGACTAGACGCATATGAGAATGCTAGGATATATAAAGAAAGAACTAAAAAATGGCATGACAAGCGAATTTCCCGTAAAGAATTTAATGAAGGCGACATATTACTGCTGTTTAATTCGCACCTTAAACTTTTCCCAGGAAAACTTAGATCTAGGTGATCAGTTCCTTTTATAATAAGTAAGGTCTTCCCAAGTGGTGCCGTAGAAATAAAAAGTAAATCTAGTCAACCATTTGTAGTAAATGGACAGCGCTTAAAACAGATAATAGAGATTACTCGGCTAGTCTAAAGCTCCTAGAGCTGCCCCTTTATTCTGAAAATTGACATTGCACTAGAACTGTCGAGCTCCCGACATTAAATGAAGCGCTGCGTGGGAGGCAACCCACAACCCCTCCTTCTTTTCGTTTTACCATTTCAAAGTTTATGTTTTTCTTTTTACTTTTAAATTTTTATTCAGTTCTTTTTATTCCTGATTTTCATCAAAAGTAGTATTTTAATTGAATTAAAACCATGCTAACTGACTTACTCTTTACTTCCAGGATTTTATCCTCTTCTTCCTCTTCTGATTTTTGCTTACTAACATTTTAAAGATGGAGAACGAAGACACCATGGTTGTTTCTTTTGAGAATTCCACACAATGGCATCACTATGAGGGTCTCAGCCGTAGATCTATGGCCTTGACTAAGTTCGCTCATGGGCCCACTATGACCGCCTTAGGCGTCGGTGAAAGCATCGACTTTATGTTCAATCAGATTGGCTGGGAGGGATTTGCCAGAAAAAAGTATTCCACCTATCACAGGCTTACCTTAGAGTTTTTGAGTTCACTAACCTACGACCCTAACCATGGGATGGGATTTAACAGTGGTAAGATAACTTTTAGGCTATTTGGGTACAAGTGTCGTTTCAACATCCATGAGATGGCAGAGCTTTTAGATTTCCCTAGTGGCCCCGATGTTTTTACAATAGCACAAGAGGACCTTCTCATGGAGAATGAACTAAACTTTTTCTGGGCAAACATTTCGGGAAAACCATATCATGACCCACGTCCTATGAGTTCCACAGAGATCTATAACCCAGCTATTAGGTACTTCCACATGATTCTAGCCTTCACAATCTTTGGGAAATCTGAAACCGATATTTTGGTGTCGAGGGACGAACTGTTTATTATGTCTTGTGTGTTTCAGTCCAGACCTGTTAATGGAGCTACTTTCATGTTCGACAACCTTTTCAGGATTGCTCGAGCTGATCGCGGCCCCATTTTGATAGGTGGACTTGTAATACAAATAGCTGTCGCCATGGGATTTCGGAGACGTCTTTCCCAAGTGAACCCACTGGGAGGATATAGGCCAATGAATATCTCATTTTGCTTTAATAGGAGTCTGATTAAAAACCTTAGACCTCACCATTTTCAACTCCTTATTAATAATGAGGTTGTACCACATTTCACCCTGCCGGACCATGAACGAACAAGTGTACACAACCGTCATAATTGGTTGTACAATTTAGACGGTCCGCAAGTAGAGAATGAATCGGAGGACCTAAGTGATGATCTTGAAATTGAACAAAAGATGCCTCCGCACTATTATGACTTTCCTGATAACCCAACTAATGACACCAAAGACATCCCTCATGCTGACATTGAAGCCACTTTAGAAGCCTTCAGAATTGAGATAACTAGCATGCGAGACGAGCTCATCAATATCCGTCTCGATGTCGTTGGATTAATGAACACACTATTGAGCAAATGGACCACATGAACCAACTTTTGGAGACTCTGAGACGCCAAATTGGCTAATTTTATTTCTTTTAACATTTGTTGCTTTTGAATTTATTTTATAATTTCAAGTTTTTATGTACGGGATTTAAATTGAATAACTTCTGCTTCAGAATTTTTGTTTCTGCTACAGCTACACCTGGATCTTGTTTTATTGGTTTAATAATGGAATTTTCAAATTTTCCTGGTAGTAATTATTTATCATTGTGCATTCTGCTGGTATATGAAATTTCTGTCAGGTCTATGCTGTGTTTGCAGCCATTACCGTATTGCCCTTAATTATCACTTTGACTGAGGTTGTTATTATCATAAATATCAAATTGTTATATTGGCTGTATCATCTGTCATGGCTTTTCATTTTGTGATTTATTGCCTTCATAAAACAAAAGCCACACCTGGTCTTGGTCAAAAAAGAAGAGTGTGTAATATCATGTGGTGCAATGAGATTTCATGCATAATATTGTTGGTCCAATCGTATCACATGCAGAGGAAAGAGTAAAGCAAATTATTTATGTGGCTCCCACATGTAAGTGGCATGCGCCACTCTTGGAACAAGGAGCAGGTGGCTCCCGCCACCATACACTTAGTGGCTCTCGCCACTTTATTATGTGTGGCTCCCGCCACTTCAACAAAATGTGGCTTCCGCCACACCTTTCCTTGTGGCCCCCGCCACCTATCAACTCACCTCTGCATGTTTACATTCATGCGCAGCACTTGTCCCCCTCCTAATTTATTTCCTTTGACCACCACCCATCTCAACTACCCGAATTAAAAATGATCTTTTTCATTTATAAATACTAATACCTCTTCACACTCACTCACTCACACAAATATATTCAGTTAGTATTATTTTGCAAATTTAAGTTGTGAGAGTGTAATTGCTATCAGCAAAATGGAACCAGCACCAAAAGCACAAGGGTATAAAATACTTTGCAGAGATCAAGACCAAGCTACTCTTCTCCAATCACTTACACAACGCGAGATCGAGCCAACAAGGTACGCGAATACTACTTGTTTAGAAGTTTTAGGACTTACGGAAAGTGTAGACTTTTTATTAGAACGAGTAAATTTGAAACATTTTTTGTCTAATAGAGACCCTGTCTATGTCCCACTTACCTTAGAATTTCTTAGCTCAATTATTTTTGACCCAGAAGGGACAGTCCAGTTTAGAATGTTTAATACTGAATTTCAATTCACTTTTGATGAACTGGCTGCTAAACTTAATTTTCCAGTAGGAAACGATGTGCAGTGTAGTATCTCGAGTGGATCTCAGTGGGTTAACAATTACAAGTGTCTTTGGAGAGGCCTAACAGGTACTCATACACGAAGTTGTGAAGGCAACAAAGCCACTCTCATTCAATACCCGACTTTTAGATATTTTCGCCAACTATTGGCTACTACAAAGTGAATGAAAAGGATTTTTTCTATTTACTTAACGCCTTTGCAGACCGCCGAATAAACCATGTCCCATTCATGCTTAATCATATGTGCTCCATAACCGCCTCGAACAAAGGCGCTATCACATTCGGCAGTTTTCTGACAACTATAGCTCGAGCCCTAGAGCTCGATGCTCATTTCGTATCCTTAACACCGCTTCCTTCTCTTACCATCGATTTAAAAATGACTGAACATATGAAATTGGTTAAGAAAGGAGAAGATGGTAGGTATGATCTACTGATTGACAATAAAGTTTTCCCACATTTTATACTTCCTAACCCGAGTCGCACAGATGTGCGGCGAGAGGAAAACTATTGTTATACTGATAACCTGGGCCCCGCGCACATTCCTGAGAATGTTGCTGCTGGCGGGGACGGAATTGACACACAAGCACACACCACACCATCCTCCTCTAATTTTGTTACTGGTACCTCATCGAGACGTATGCCTAGAAGACGAGACGCGGAGTCATCTGAAACTCTTGATAATATATATGCTGAGATGATGAGACAGAGCAAAGCAAACACTCTCCGCGACCAAAGAATACAAAGCGTTAGACGACCACGAACTCGAGGAAGAGGCCGCCAATAGCCCGACGTTCCAGGTTTCTCCTTCCTTTTCTACCTTACGTTGTTGCATTGGGGACAATGCTCAATTTAAGTGTGGGGGAGGAAGTTTTATCGCTTTTAATTAACTGTTTTAGTTATTTACTGTTTTTCCAGGTAGATTTAAAATTTTTATGCTTATTTCCTTTCATTAGTATGCTTAGTTTTCTTTAGTATTCAATAAAAGAAATTTATGTATTGTCGAGTCTCTACACATAGTTTCTGCTATTACTTAGATTCTCCCAACTTTCTTGAGCCATAACAAAATATTATTTTGGTTTGATACATGACATGGCACTTTAAAAGCTTATTAGGCTAAGTTAGAAAGACTTGGGAAAGTGTTAATAATATCGGTATTGTCTTGACACCCTGAACCCCTTGATTATGCAAATGAATTTGAATACTTATTATGCCAAGACCAACCTCTTAAGTAGTTTATACTAGCATTCAGCACCATCCTAAAACACAGCCTAAGTGATAAGCCAATGCAAATTGGTGTTTGATCTCAAAACCGAAAAATTTATAAATTTGATGCCAAAAGCAAACTAAAGATATGTTCCTTCTAAGTTAGGTGGTCCTTACGCGACCATTTAGCCCAACGGATCGGACTCTTGAAATCCAAAATTAAAAGAAAAAAGGCAAATCCAAAGAAACATGAAAAATGAGATCAATGAACACTAACAGGTTTACTTACCATGGGTGTGCAGGGATAAAGGGCTTAATGTGATTGCACTAGAATGAAAAAGAGATGCGAAAAAGTGTTGGTCTAGTTATAATAACATGATTCGGATTCGTTTGCATAGGATAAGAGTTTTTGAAAATGTGTCACTACGGTATCCTTACTGTTGATATTTAGTACCTATCTTTTTGACTGAAGCTTTACTTGAATGTATGTCTGTTTCGAACCTGCACCGAAAGTATCTTATTTGCTTGAGGACAAGTAAAGGTTCAAGTATGGGGGAGTTTGATAACGTGAAATTATATCGTGTATTTGACTTGACATGCATGAATTTATACTATGTTTTATATATTTTTTCCCGATTTATGCTTTATTTTACCCATATTTGTCTATGTTTTTCAGGCACTCGAGTCGAACTAGAATTTAACGGAAAATAAAGATTTATTGAAGGAAATGAGAAGAAAAGAAATGGAAAGGAAAGAAATGAAGAGAAAAGAAAATGAAGAGAGAGAAAGGGGATGGAAAGAAAAAAAGAAGAAAGAAAAGAAAAGAAAAAAAAATAAATAAAAAGGGTGGGCCCACCACCACTCACACATGTGGCGCAAGCCACATTGTGGGGTGGCGCCCGCCACTACTACAAAAGTGGTGCAAGCCACATGGATACAAGGGAGAAGGTGGCACGAGCCACCTATTTTCTTGGGGAAAATAACTTCCCACTTTCTTACATTTTCTAGGGTTCTCCACTTTTCTTCCGGTTTTCCCTCAACCCGAATTCCACAGACACCTTCTTCTCAACTGCCAAGATCACTGATCATAAATTGAACTGAAGACCTCCATTGAGAGGGTCCGCGAATTTTTAAGAGAGCTTAGAGTGAATAAAATTTTTCTGTACTTTCAAGCAAACTATTTTTAATTCCTCTGCACTTCCAGTTCTTTATTTCTTCTTGTAATCAAGCATTGCCGGATCGCTTCAAGTATGTAACTAGAATTATTTACAACTCAATTTCAATTCCAGGTTTTAATTACATGCTTTTGTTATCGTTTTTCGCAGCATGCTTAGTATTATTAATTTAGACTGTGTTAGCATGTTTACTTTTCCAACGATGTCTGGCTAGATTAATTGGTATCAGTATGTAAACAATTTAATCAGATGGAATTAAATAATAATCGGTGTTAACTTTTACAAATTAGTTTTTAGGCTTCGGTTTCTTATTTTTAATTGATGAGCTTTTCTTACGAAAGTAAAAAGGTAATTAAGGTTAAGGTCAAGATAAACGAGAGTTTGAGAGTTTAACCGGATAGCTGAATCTAGGCATTGATATTAAATACAGCGGAAGCACTTTAGAATCAATTAGGACTTATTTATTTTCAAAAAGTATTTTTAAATGCAAATGATACAGGGAGAGCGCTCATTCTGATTTAACAAGTATAGTCTGAACCAATAAACACGAGAGTGTGAGATAAGGTCTTTTAAATGGGTATTTTCTACTGAAAAATTATTTGGCACTTAAACCTACACCGATGACTTATTAAATTCCCTACGATTAATGCGTTACATACAAATATCTCGTTATTAATTATTCTTATTAAAAGTTTAGCATTCTTAGATTTAATTTCTGTCGCCCATAATTTCCTTAGAACTATTAGCCTTAGCTAAAAATAATAACATTATAGCACTAGTTTGATTATCAGTCCCTGTGGGATCGATATCTTTTTAAAACTACGTGATAGACTGTGCGCTTGCAGTTAGTACCCCGTTAGACTCATAAAGTCACGCGATCAGGAACATAAGATTCATAGCTTTTAAAAGGTCTAGGACATTAGGACAAATATATATATTGCTTTTCCTGATTGATATCTGTGTTTATTTTTCTGCTAATGGGAATGCGTGTGATGCCGCATGTGAAAAGATTAAGTATACACTTAAGATAAGTGATGGCGACGAGGTCGACCATCAACCTCAGTGGAGGCTTCCCAATGCTACCCATTCCCTCTCATAGGCAATGGGCCGATTGTGACGTCTGAGAAGCTGAGGAGCCAACCCTTTTGTAGTGCGGAAGCTATCAGAAATAGTTGTCACGCGATACTACCCTTATTTGAGGCTGATGATCTATTCTCGGTGAATAGCATTTACTCTAAGATTTCATACAGCTCGCTGGTGATCCGCTTGTTATTTGTTATCCTGGGAGGAGCTGATGATTTTGAGTACAGGTACAAAAATCACCCTAGTATAAACCTTTGGGGATGGGTAGAGCCTTGGCTTCATGACAACGACCCTTTGACCCCTTGTATTTTCTATGTTTTTGTGTGTTGCATTCATGCATTCATTTAAAAAACATTAAAACATTCAAAAAAAATTCTCTTCTAGTCTCTCTGTTTTTTCAAAATAAACTAAGACTATGATTGCAAATATCAGAGAAAAGGATTACGCTAATGGATTTCGGTAGAAGGAGAACTCATAAGTACACCTTTAGGATTCCAAAACTAGAGGATTTTAGAGGTTTGGCGAGGATGATCACAAACCAAGAGGCTTTCAGAGCCAAGTACGGAGGTTTGCTATCTCTGCTAAGACTTCATGTGATAAAGGGAATCATGGATGCGCTCATTCAGTTCTATGATCCGGTCTATCATTGTTTCACGTTCCCGGATTACCAGCTAGCACCAACGCTGGAGGAATATTCTCATCTGATTGATCTACACATTACAGATCAAGCTCCATTTTTTGCGCTGGAAGAAATTCCAAAGAATCAGACCATTGCAAGAGCAATTCATTTGGATGAGTCTGATGTCAGGACTCACATGACTACTAAGGGTGGCATACAAGGTTTGCCAACCCAGTTCTTGACAACGAAAGCCCTGTACTTCACTAGTATCGGGAACGTGACTGCTTTCGAAAGCATCTTTGTTTCACTCACTTACGGGTTATTTTTGTTGCCCAACATTAATAACTTCGTCGATATCAACTCATTCTGTACACTTAGGAAATTAGTACAGCGGAGGGAAGATCACATGCTGCGTACCTCTGCTTTATAAATGGTTATCTCTCACTTGCCTAAGTCTGCTGCTTTTTGGCATCACAAGAGTGCCTTACGTTGGTCGCAGAAAATCATGTCCCTCACCAACTCTGACATAGATTGGTGTAATAGGATTTATGACGGAATCAGGATCATTGAACGTTGTGGAAACTTCCTCAACGTACCCCTTATAGGAGCTAAGGGAGGAATCAATTACCATCCAGTTCTTGTTCGTCGTCAATTTGGATACCCGATGAGGCACGTCCCATGGAGTGTTCATCTGGAAGGTCTTTTCTTCAAGGAAGGAGAAAGTGACAGAGCACTAAAGACGGAAATAGTACACGCTTGGAAACATGTTCATAAGAAAGGACGGGAGTCTCTAGGAAAACCGGATAGTGTCTCAGTGGAGCTAAAGATGCCTTATCCTCATCATGGAGTTCTTCCACCGAGGGAGTCTGTCATGTACTTCATGACTGAGACTGAAAAGCTTCAGGTTACTCTCAACAAAGTACAACGGGAGAGGAGGTCTTGGAAGAACAAGTATCGCGCCCTCAATGTGGAGTGCATCAAAATACAGCAACTACTAAAAGAAAAGGACGCTCTGATTGAAATTCTGGAGCAACATTCTGTAGAGAATCAAGATGACCAAAGGAATTTTCTCACCCCTTTCACCTGGAAAAGGAATGACAACCCGACAACGGCCCAAGAGCCCCGGTCAAAGAAAAGGAAAGTACTAGAGTCAGCACCCGATTTCTCTTCAGAGAGGACTCGAGACCCATTAGCTTAGGTTTTTGTTTCTGCACCTTGTAATCTACTATGTTTCCATTTCTATAATCCTTTGAATTCAATAAAAAGGGGTTTCCCCACTGTTTGATATTTGCAATCTAATTGTCTAAGTTTATTTTGATTAAACCAAAAAACAATTAATATAATCATTGCATTCATCATTCTCACACCGCGTATTCTTCTTACTTACGAATCTCACGTTTGCGTCTCGGTTCTAGAGTCAAAATGTCTCATTCGTACAATACTCGGGCCAATCGTCAAAAAAAGATGGATGATCTTGAGGAAGAAAACAGAGAGTTGAAAGAAGAGATCGACGCTCTGAGAAAGGATATGAGAAAGCTTCGTAACAACATGCAAGCCATGGAAGAAGCTCAGTTACAAAGGACTGTGATCTCAGAGATCACCTCAACGCCCATAGTGGAGAAGTATGATCCTAGGTATCAAATGCCGAAAGATCGTCCTTGGGGCATGCCTGTTAACTATATCCCGGAAGGATATGTTCTGCCGATCACTGAAGATCAGGGAATCACAACAGATGCCGCTGGTCCTGAAGGTTACAAACTTCGGGAAAGCGAAGATGCCAGGGGCATACTAAAGACTCCTGAAGGTTACAAACTTTGGGAAACGCCAAGATTCACTGCCGTAGTCACGGTCCCACCCCCTGTGGTGCACACTGTCTCAGAAGGACAGATTCCACTGATACCTTCTGGTAAGAAGGAAACTATGTTCGATAGAATGGATGAATTCCAGGAACAGTTCCTGGAAGTGCATAAAGAACTACAAGCCATCCGTGGTCAGGATTTATTTGGAAAGGACGCCGCAGACCTTTGTCTGGTCCCCAATGTGAAAGTTCCGCACAAATTTCAAGTGCCCGACTTTGAAAAATACAAGGGTAACTCTTGCCCTCAGAGCCATCTAGTGATGTACTCTCGGCGAATGTCAGCTCAGACGAAGAATCATGACCTATTGATTCACTACTTTCAGGATAGTTTAACCGGTGCCGCATTAAAATGGTACATGGGTTTAAACCGTACTACGATTAGTACATTCAGAGATCTTGGTACTGCCTTCGTCCAACAATACAAATACAATTTGGACATGGCACCGAATAGAGATCAACTTAGATCAATGTCACAAAAGGACAAGGAAACCTTTAAGGAGTACGCTCATAGATGGCGCGAAATTGCCGCTCAGATTTGTCCACCTCTTGAGGAAAAAGAGATGACAAAGATCTTCTTAAAGACCTTAAGCTCACTTTACTATGACAGAATGGTTGCCAGTGCGCCCAGTGATTTCACCGAAATGGTGGGCATGGGAGTTCGTCTTGAGGAAGCCGTCCGATAAGGAGGTTTGGTAAAAGACGCTGGATCATCAAGTAGTACAAGACGATACAATAGTGTTCTCCCTAAGAAAAAAGAGCAAGATATTGGGAATATCTCTCTCAGAAAGCAAAGGTGACGTTATCAACCGGTAGCAGCTGTAACTCCTGCTACCAGCCCCGCGCCTATCCCTACGTATCAACCTCAGGTTGCACGGAGCCAACCTAATCAGCAAAGGACACAACAACCTCTTCAGCAGGCTCGTCGTACATACAATAACAACCGTACAACACAGTCACCAGGGTTTGATCCTATACCCATGTTGTACGCAGAACTATTTCCGTTACTACTGGCTAAGGGGCACATCCAGACTAAGTCTCCTCTTACAGTACCAGAAAATCTGCCTTTTTGATTTAAGGTGGACCAGACATGCCCTTATCATCAAAGAGGACCAGGGCATAACATAGAGAATTTTCTCAATTTCAAATCTGACGTGCAAAATCTTGTTAGGAGCAGGCTCTTATCTTTCAAAGATATGAATCCCAATGTTCTCACGAACCTGCTGCCTCAACATGAGAAAGCTGCAGTCAACCTGATTGAGAAATAATTTAACAATATCTATCAAATTCACGATGTACTCTTGTTGAGGACCAATCTGGTCAAGATGCATTGTAGACAGAGTGGGTACGGCCATGTGCCACCTCGTAATTATCACTAGTGTGATGTATGCTCTAAAAACAATCAAGGATGTTCTGTGGGTCAAACAGCTCTACAGGAAAAAATGGATCTCGGATGGATCCAAGAGCACCGAGTTCGTGGAGTTAACATGGTTTACACGAATTCCAACGTCATTCAGAACCACGACATTCGTGCGATGAATGTCAACCTGGTGGCAATGCATTTAAGGCAAAGCCAGTATCATAATCTACCGCGGCACGATGACAGTTCTTGTCTGACTTGCTTGGTAAATAAAAAGGGATGCTCTTTCATACAGGAGGCCCTCCAGCGTCAGATGGAACTTGGATGGATCCAGGACTACCATGATAGGAATCCCTATCAGATCAATATGGTTCAAATCTTCGACATTCGCTTGATGAATACCAACTTGGTAGAGCTGCATGCTGAGCAGGTCCGACTTGGATTCTTGATATCACATAATTATCACAGCTATAAAGCGGGTTGCGAAAACGATCAGGGATGTACCCTTGTCCAGGAAGCACTCCAGAACTTGTTAAATCATTGGTGGATGCCAATCTACATGGATGAAGATACTCAGCAAATTAGTATCAATAACAGAAACCCCACTCGGCGTCGTAGTCAGGATGTCCGACTAGTGGAAGCTCACCTAGTGAGGTTACATTGTATTCAAGGTGGGCGTGGCCAGGTGCCACCACACAATTATGAACGTTGTGGAGTCTGTTCGGAAAGTAACCAAGGGTGCTACCTTGTGCGAGCAGCTCTCCAGGGGCAGGTGGATAGTGGAGAGATTCACCCATATCCAGGTTCCGGACCCATCAATTGTTCGCCGAACTACCTTACCAGTCAAATTGAGGATGTTGTCGTCATCTCTGATCATCAGAGGACCAGGAATGTTTTTGCCATTATCCCTCTGCTTGACGAATCAAGAATTCCCAACCGGGAACGGATCGAGATTATGTACGATGGTCAGAAAAATCAGAAGGTTCCCATAGTCATATATCTGTCGAGACCACTACCGTATGAATCAGCTAAGGCCATTCCTTACAAATACGGTGCAACGATAATTGAAAATGGAAAGGAAATTTCATTACCCTCCGTCGTGAATATTGCAGACATCAGTCGTGTAATGAGGGGTGGTTAAATCTTCAACAGAGGAGTTGGAGAATCCAACAAAGAAAAGGAACTTCAGACGGAACTTCCCGATCCACCAGTCGGTCAATCCAGTAATCCTGACCTTTCAAAAAACAATGATGAGATGCTAAAGCTCCTCCAAAGGAGTGAATACAACATTGTCGATCAACTATTACAGACTCCTTCAAAGATCTCGGTATTATCACTGTTACTCAGTTCAGAACTGCACAGGGAGGCTCTACAGAAAGTTTTGGAGCAAGCCTTCGTAGAACAGGATGTAACCATCAGACAGTTCGATAGTATTGTCTCTAACATCACTTCCTGCAACAATTTGGGGTTTAGTGATGAGGAATTACCTGAAGAGGGTCGCAGTCATAACATGGTGCTCAATATGACAGTCAACTGCCAGGACGATGCTTTAGCCAACATACTGGTAGACACAGGGTCAGCCCTGAATGTTATGCCGAAGTCCACTTTGACTCAATTATCGTTCAAGGGCCCTCCGATGATAACAAGCGAGGTCGTCGTCAAAGCGCTCAACGGATCCAGAAAAACGGTTATCGGCGAAGTTGACCTTCCCATAACTATTGGTCCTCACGTGTTCCAAGTTACTTTCCAGGTCATGGACATCCGGGCAACTTACAGTTGTTTATTAGGAAGACCTTGGATACATCAGGCTGGTGCGGTTACCTCGACCCTCCACCAAAAGCTAAAGTTCATCCAGAACGGCCAACTCATCACAGTCTGTGGGGAACAGGCCTTACTCGTCAGCAATTTATTGTCATCCACTTAGGTGGAACCAGAAGGGATAATCGGAACCCAGTTCCAAGCGCTTTCGTTATACAAGGATGAACAATCCTAAGAAGGGACTTCGATTTCCTCATACAAAGATGCTATTAAAGTAGTCGAGAGTACCGATACAATAGGATGGGGACAGCTTGTCATTCCTACTAGCAATACAACAAAGAAGGGTCTTGGTTTTTCTGCAACCTGTACCCGGACAGCTGCTAACGATGAAAGCCTTCATCCCATTCAGGACTTCTTCCAAAGTGGAGGTTTCCTTCACCCAGTGCCTCAGGCAATCCATGCTATCAATGAGGAGGATCCCTCCGACACAGATGAAGAATGGAAGTCCTATCTTAACGAGGACGTTTATATGTCTCAGGAAGAGGTGCCTACGCCGTTTTGCTATCCCGCACAGAGTCCAAGATTTATACCACGGTCAGATGTCTAAATGATATACGAAGGTTGTGATCCGGAGGGATGTCGTGCTCCGCCAAATTCATTAGAGGAGGACACTCTGATGAAAGACAACTTTGACCATAATTACTATGGCCCGATGGATGGCCTGCCAATGTGGCAGCCTTACCTGGGAAACTTGGGGCCAGAAAGTCAGCCGAGTAATGAAACTCAGCTGAGCATCATTGAACAGAATACCTGTGTCCCCACCATGTCATGGGATCAACACTCAGGTCATTCAGAAACTACTCAACATGACGATGAATTTGCAACGTTTGCAGGACTAGAATTCATTAATTATGCTTTTCCCGAGGTCAACGTCATCGAGAGGGATGACCCCTCCTGTTCGAAAGAAGTGTGGGACACCTTGGGACAACCGAGTGGAAAATACGACTATATGGTCAAGTACACCACTCCCGAAAGCTCTCGTATCAGGCTCGAAGATATCCAGCCAACTAGATGGGGAGATACAGCTAAGAGCACCAATGCTATGCAAAATGCAACAGAGGAATTCTCCTACGACAACTCTGCCTGGGAGACAGATTCCAATGATCCTGCTCCACCAGAAATCAACGTTATTTCTGAAGATAAATCAAGGAAGGTGCCAGACTTTGTGATTCACCGAGGAGTTCGCCGCTAATGGGTCGCAGTTGATGCTCCGAAGGTCGTTCGCCAATCAAAGTAATTGCCATCTTTAACCTTTCATCCTGCCCAGGTGAAACATATGTTTTGATAGGGCTCACTTTCTTTAAATTTTCCCTCTTCGCTTAGCCCAAAGCGACAGAGTTTTGTTTTATAGGGCTGTAGTTTTAAGGATCGACTTGTTCATTAATAAAATAACGTCGTTCTGTAATTTCCGCATTAATTGCTATTTTATTTTTTAGCATTTTCTCAGAAAATGGTAATCCTAAAAAACAATTCAAATAAAAACAAGCAGTAATAAAAAAAATACACTGCACACTCTTGCATTTTCTCTATCTCTTCTAAACACGAATCATCACGTCATGCAGATTGTTTGTTTTAAACCCCATTGAAACATACGATCCAATGCCTTCTCCTAACTTTGAGTTCCCAGTATTTGGGGCTGAAGAAGAAGTTGACAACGAAATTCCAGAAGAGATCTCCCGATTACTCAGACAAGAGGAAAGGTCCATTGAACCTCATAAAGAGCCATTGGAAATGGTAAACTTGGGTTCAGAAAAAGAGAGAAAAGAAATCAGGATTGGGGCACTGCTCAGTCCAACTGCCAAAGAGAGTTTGACAAAGCTTCTCAGAGAATTCCCCGATGTATTCGCTTGGTCCTATCAGGATATGCCAGGGTTGGATACCAGCATCGTGGAACATCATTTACTGTTGAGATCGAAATGTCCTCCAGTAAAGCAAAGGTTGAGACGCACTCACCCGGACATGGCCATCAAAATCAAAGAGGAGGTACAGAAACAGATTGACGCATGTTTCCTCACCACATCAGAATATCCTCAATGGTTAGCCAATATCGTACCCGTTCCGAAAAAGGACGAAAAGGTCAGAATGTGTGTCGACTACAGAGATCTAAACAAGGCAAGTCCAAGTCCGAAAGGTCGAAAAAGGACGTAGGTTTCCTAGCCAATATCGTACCCTTTACCACACATTGACATGCTGGCAGACAGTACAACAAAGTTCAAAGTTTTCTCCTTTATGGATGGATTCTCGGGCTATAACCAGATCAAAATGGAGCCGAAAGACATGGAGAAAACTTCTTTCATTACCCCATGGGGTACCTTTTGTTACAAGGTAATGTCGTTCGGTTTGAAGAACGCCGGGCAACCTATCAAAGGGCCATGACTACTCTGTTTCATGACATGATACACAAGGAAATCGAGGTATATGTCGATGATATGATTGAAAATCCAAGACAAAGGAGGAGCATGTGACCCACCTGTCAAAACTTTTTGAGCTTTTTAGAAAGTACAAACTCCGCTTGAATCCCAACAAGTTCACTTTCGGTGTCCGTTCAGGGAAACTCTTAGGGTTCATCGTCAGCCAGAAAGGAATTGAGGTTGATCCTGACAAGGTCAAGGCCATTTAAGAAATGCCTTCTCCGAAAACTGAAAAATAAGTCAGAGGATTCCTGGGACGTTTGAATTACATCTCCAGATTCATATTCCTTATGACCGCGACCTGTGCGCCGATTTTCAAATTACTCAAAAAGAACCTGTTGGGAAATGCTGGACCCCACAGAACCAGGACTGCGTTTGGACAGAAGATTGTCAAACCGCCTTCGATAGTATTAAGGAATACCTGTTGATTCTGCCGATTCTATCACCTCAGTGGAAGGAAGACCACTTATTATCTACCTCACAGTCTTGGAAGACTCAATGGGCTGTGTACTTAGCCAACAAGACGAAACCAAACGGAAAGAGTCTTCCATTTACTATCTAAGCAAGAAGTTCACCGACTATGAGACTCAGTACATGATGCTTGAGAAAACTTGCTGTACTTTGGCTTGGGCAGCCAAACGTCTACGTCAGTACATGATTCATCACTCTACTTGGTTAATCTCCGAAATGGATCCAATCAAGTACGTCTTCGAAAAACCCGCTCTCACGGGAAGGATTGCCCGTTGACAGATGTTGCTATCAGAATATGACCTAGAGTACCATGCTCAGAAAGCCGTTAAGGGGAGTATTTTAGCCGATCATTTGGCCAATCAACCGATTGACGATCAGGAATCAATCGGGTTCGACTTCCCAGACGAAGATGTCATGTACCTAAAAATGAAAGACTGCGATGAACCGCTACCCAGTGAAGGGCCAGAACCAGATTCCCAATGGGGACTTATCTTTGACGGAACTGTCAATCAGTATAGAAATGGAATTGGGGCAATCATTGTTACCCCTCAGGGTACCCACATTCCTTTCACTGCCCGACTTACGTTCAAATGTACATATAACAAGGCCGAATACGAAGCTTGTACTATGGGTCTCGAAGAAGCGATTGATTTGAGGATCAAAACCTTGGACGTATATGGCAACTCAGCCCTGGTTATCAATCAGATAAAGGAAGATTGGAACACATACCAATCAGGATTGATTCCTTTCAAAGACTATGCAAGAAGGTTTTTACCCTTCTTCAACAGAATCGAGTTTCCTCACATCCCTCGTGATGAGAAATCACATGGCTGATGCATTAGCCACTCTCTCTTCTATGATTACTGTAGGTCAATGGAACGACCTACCTAAGATCGACATAATACGCCTTGAAAGGCCCGCTTACATCTTCACGATTGAAGCAGTCATAGACGACAAACCTTGGTATCACGATATCAAATGCTTCCTTCAGAAACAAGAGTACCCTCCTGGGGCATTCAGAAAGGATAGAAAGACCCTCAGAAGACTGGCTGGAAACTTCTTTCTGAGCGGTGATACTCTCTATATGATAAATTTTGACATGGTCTTGCTCCGATGCGTAGACAGACCAGAGGCAGACATGCTGATGAAAGAAATTCACGAAGGATCCTTTGGCACTCATGCCAACGGACACACCATGGCGAGAAAAATTATGAGAGCAGGGTACTATTGGTTGACAATGGAATCCAACTGCTACAAGTACATGAGGAGGTGTCACAAGTGTCAGATATACTCCGACAAAATTCATGTACCGCCTACACATCTCAAGGTTATTTCTTCCCCATGGCCTTTTTCCATATGGGGAATCGACATGATTGAACCCAAAGCTTTGAATGGAAATCGATTCATTCTGGTAGCCATTGACTACTTCACCAAGTGGGTCGAAGCAGCGTCGTACGCTAATGTAACCCGACAAGTGGTGGTCCAATTTATCAAAAATAATATCATCTGCCGTTATGGTGTTCCAAACAAGATCATTACTGATAATGGATCTAACTTGAACAATAAGATGATAGAAGAGTTGTGCGCAAAGTTCAAGATCGAACACCATAACTCATCTCCTTATTGACCCAAGATGAACGGAGCGGTAGAAGCGGCTAACAAGAACATCAAGAAGATTGTTCAAAAGAAGGTTGTAACCTACAAAGATTGGCACGAGATGCTACCCTTTGCTCTTCCCGGTTATCGAACATCTGCCCGCACTTCAACAGGGGCTACCCATTTCTCTCTAATGTATGGCATGGAAGCAGTGCTCCCCGTAGAAGTAGAGATCCCATCAATCCGGGTATTGATGGAAGCTAAGCTTACAGAAGCCGAATGGTGTCAAAGTCGACACGATGAACTGAATCTAATTGAAGAGAAACGAATCATGGCACTATGCCACGGTCAGTTATATCAACAAAGAATGAAGAGGGCGTTCGACAAAAAGGTCCGACCTCGCGTCTTCAGAAGAGGAGACCTTGTGCTAAAAAAGATACAATAATTTCTCACTGATTCTCGGGGTAAATGGACTCCGAACTATGACGACCCCTATGTGGTCACGAAAGCTTTTTCAGGAGGCACCTTGAGACTTGCAACCATGGACGGAGAGGAATTTGCCTACCCCACGAATGTTGATGTAGTCAAGAAATACTTCGCCTAAAAAAAACGTCTCGGTGGATTGAAAACTCGAAAGGGCAGTCCAGGCAAAAGTTAGAGACAAAAATAAAAAAAAATCATATCGGTGGATTGGAAACATCACAGTACAATCCAGGCAAAAGTTAGGGATAATGGCAAGTAACTATGTTCAACAGAGGCAAGTCCCTCAGCAGCAGCAGTTACACCATCCATCGGAGGAAAACTCCAGTCAAGGTCATCTTTGACAGAAGCTCAGGATGTCCCGAATTCAAAGTTGGTAGAATGATAGTGGTCGTTATGTTTCAACGTAGCCCTTTTCCCTGTAAATTACCATTTTCTAACTTTGTAAATACTCTATGGAATCACGCGTTTGGCTGATTTCCATCCTATCAATAAAATTTGAGCCCTTGTGCTTTTGTACGCAATTCTTATTTGTTTTAGCTTTATAGAACGACATTTTAACATGATTAACGATTCTTGAAATAAAACAAAAATGAATTTACTTGTAAAGCTTTTTCTGCTTTAAAATAAAGATGGCAATTTCTTTTGACTATTGAACATCAAAAGAACATCAACCACTTCTCTAGAAGTAAGCGAACCTCAAGGTGCAGAATCAAAGTACTCCTTCTAACCCAGTACGCCTGAATGAAGGGATCAACTGTGTCAGAGACCTTGTTTCGTCTGACACACCTCGGCCGAGTTGTTATCTCCTAAGCCCGACCAACATAGTTCCCCGCGAGGACTACTTCTCCTAAGCAAGGTAGAATTGCTACTTTTGGACCAACGGTACTTCTTCGCCCCGCGATGGCTGAGTATCCAGTTGTGTTGATCCATTAGTTTGTATGTTGCGTTAGTTTTGTCAGCATATACATACATACATCATGCATTATTGATTTGCATACACATTTCATATTGCATCACTATCACTCCAGTCGGTCTTATCCCTAGTGATAGTTGCCTTCTCGGTCGAGTTGTCAGTTCTTTCCTCGATTAGGAAATGTTGCATTTAAATAATCTCTCCTCCAGTTTATTTCTGGATTGAAGTTGGGTCCTTGATCACTTTGATAACTTGAACCTCTGAAAGACCAGAGAACCTTTAACAAATGTCACTCTTCGCCATTGAAGATGATATCCTTGCTTTCCCGGATTAAGGAAAATCCCGAGAGAAAACCTCCTAATCAGAGATTCGATGGTACAGCAGTTTCTTCAAAAAAACCACTGATGAAAAGGTCATCGGCACCTCAAATTGGATCCCATCATATGGCATTTCTCTGGGAAGATCCCGAGCAAAGTATGATGTAAGACCCCAAGCGGAAACAGTCTCTCAAGAGACTCGTTTTCCCCATTATATTCGACAAATGGCGTCTCCAACAGAGAAGTTTGTGTACCTCTACAACTCAGACGACTGGATTCCCCACCCAGTCTGACGTCAACTTTTTTCGTCAAATGACATCTCCCCTGGAAGATTCGGCGAGAAGTTTGAGGAAAATCACTACGCATAGCGTCCCTTGTCAAGAAAGTTTATTGACAAAAGAAACTTAGACCAGTTCCTTGGTAGGAAACTAGGATCGAGGGGAAGTTTAAATCAGAAACTTAGACCAGTTCCTCGGTAGGAAACCAGGATCAAGGGGAAGTTTATATCAGAAACTAAGACCAGTTCCTTGGTAGGAAACTAGGATCGAGGGGAAGTTTAAATCAGAAACTTAGACCAGTTCCTTGGCAGGAAACCAGGATCGAAGGGAAGTTTATTTCCGCAACTAAGACTAGTTCCTTGGTAGGAAACCAGGATCGAGGGGAAGTTTACCTTTTCTAAGCATCATTGCTTAGCAAAAGAAGATGAATGCGATTTACCATTCATAACCACCATCAAAATTTCGGGTTTTCCGATATTTAATCCTCTTGCACCCCGAATGCCCGAATACCTTCGCCGTTCACACCTTCGGGTCAAAGAAGATTAAATAGGGGCATCTGTCATACCCCAAATTTTGACCACTAAGATTCCCATCATTGTGCCAATCATCATCAAAATATGGGTGTGTCATTATGCCTCATCAGTCTCCCCAAAGATGGGTGAGCATTCACTACTATTAAAATTAGGGTTTCAAGCCCTCTCAGAGTTCTTAGATAAATGATCAATCAAGAAATGACATGATCTTAAACTTGTCTAACCTCTCAAACATCCACAATGGATCAAGAGGACTCCCACATCAAGGATTAAGCACAAGGTTGCTCCCTTCTAGGTGGATCAAGCTTCAAGATCGCCAGTGTCACCAAATTAGGGTTTTGGTCGACCAGGGCCTCCAGATGGAAATTTTCCTCTGGGCATAAGCCAATGCTTCAAATCATATCCTAATATACTCTATGGAACTCATGAACCCAATCATCAAGTCAATTTGACCTCAAGGGATGCATTCATCAAAAATAAGGAATTAGGGTTTCTTGACCTAATTCACCCCTAAGTTGACTTTTGGGACCAATTATGAACCAAGACCTCAAGAGAGGATTTGAGGATCTCCAATATGCCATATTGATCCATTTGGAACAATGGATTGATCCAAGAAGCTTGAGCAACAAGTTTTAATTTCATCTGAACCACAGTTAGGGTTTCTCGGGAAAAGTCAACTGTAAATTTGACTTTTGACCAGAACATGCTCCCAAGCCCTAAGACATGATTCAATACACTCTATACCACCCATGGAACATGTCCATCAAGTTTGATTTAGGTCAAGGACTTGATTTCCTGAAGAATTGCACAGTTTGGAATTCATCGGATAAAAAGTCAACTGTGCACAAAAGTCAACTTTGACTTTTTGAGATTTTTCACAAAATTAGATTTTTAACCCTAAAATGATGTTAATGTATGATTTGAATCATCATTCATCAAGAAAAATCAAAGAAAATGGGATAACTTGTTAAAGGGATAACCATAAAAACTTAGAAAAATTTCTAAGTTATGGAAAAAGTGACACTAATGTGCCATGAGATATGACAAATATGATCAAATAGTAGGGACATTTTTCACTTGGATCCAAAAATTATCAAAAACAAATATGATGAAACAGTTGTTGTATCATATAAGAGCTTTCCAAAATGGCCAAGAACATCACCAAATTCAACTTGAGCCATGAGATATGACATTGGCAAGTTGCCTTGCTAAAATCTGCCAAGGCAAGGCAGAATTTTGCACTTTTGTTCGATTTGCCAAAATCAGCCAATTCTAAGCCTTGTCATCACTTTGGACACATCTGAGGATTGAATATAAAGGGGACAATCATTGAGGCAAGCCTCCAAAGTCCTTGGAACAAGAAATAGCATGCTAAACCTAGAATTGCCCAAAATAGGGACAAAACTCCAATTTTGGATTGGAGCATTCAATGGAAGCACCAAGGTGGCACGGACTGAGCTATTAGCAAATGAATTCAGTCAAGACTTATCCAAGACCAAGGGGACCAGCAGCCTGTGCCCTAACCTCTAGTGAATGGCTAGAGGAGACTTGGATTTTCATTTGCCAACATTGGCCAACCCTACTCAGCAGTTGCCATTCACTATTTATTGCAAAACAAACTTGCTCTACTATAAATAGAGATCAATTGTGATCGGTTTAAGTACACCAAAGGCCTACAACACTTGCCTTTCTCAAAATCCACTTCTCACTCTCAAAAATGCCTTTCTTGGCAAGTCACTATCAGGTTTTTCATTAGAGAGCAATTCCACTCAAACCAATCACACACACACCTCATATACATCATATGTGAGCTGATCAAACACTTAAACAACATCTGTAACACTGATTTCTCAAAATCACCAGTCAATTGCTCAAGGTTTTAACCAAGTTGCAGTTGAGATGCCATGAAGTGATCCAGCCAATTTCAGTCAAGTCCAAGCATTCAAACACTCTCCATAGGGTGTAGGGAAGCTTGTCAGATCATCACAATTCATCTGTAACACCTCCAACTCAGAAATCAATTTGCTCTTGCTGTCATGACCTAGAGGTAAGCCTAAACTTGGTCATCTCTCAATCTATGCATATTTCCTCGCACAATACTTTTGCCAAATGTTCATAATCATGCATGGAATGTTTCCCCTCAAGTAATTGTTTTGTTTGAACCGCGTATCAAAAATCCCAGCCTTCATGCAAGATTTAGGGTTCTTGAGGATTTATCGTGATTTCTTATTTTATGCTTAATTTAAATGAAATTAATTGTCATAAACATGATCGTGAGGTGAAAATGAGCAGATTGATATGTGGATTGCATGGTATAATCAAGTATTCAGTGAGATTGGATAGAAGATGCAAATCTGGGCAAAGCTGAAAAACGCGCGTGTTCTTCACCTGTTCTTGGCGCCATTTCTCTCAAACTCAAATATTTGAATTTTGTGATTTTATTTAATTGATTCAAAAATTAATTTCTCTTTGAGTTTTAATGATTTTGAGTTGATTCTTTTTTTAATAATTCACAAAAATGTTAAAATATTTCATTTTATGAAAAAATCCCAAAAATATTATTTATTTCATATAATTGATATTTTTGCAAAGAATTAATGTTTTAATTGTTTTTGACGTTTAAAATATTTTTTCCTTCTTGATTTTTCAGATTTTATTGACTTCTAATCATTTTGTAGGGCAAAACTTGATTTATGAAGCATCAATTCAAGATCACAATTTGTTTTCCACATGTTAAACAATTTTGATTATTTTAATTGAATATTTTATTCAATTAAAACACATTTTGAAAACAAATTAGGGTTTATGATTAATTCAACCCTCATAAATCATTTTCAAAACATCTTTGGGCCTCTAATAGAGTGTAAGACCCAACCCTTTGTAAATACAACCTATTTTGGGCCCCACTTATGGTATAAGTCCCGTTGTATTTTAAAAAGTTCGACACGATCATCATCCGTTGAAAAACAAACCTTGGGCCTACCCTCGAGTAGTAAGACCCATTTCTTTTCTTTAAAACCTTGGGCCTCTTAATAGAGTGTAAGATCCAAACCCCCTTGTACATACCATTTTGGGCCTCACTTATTGTATAAGTCCCTCTGTACAAGTGAACGGCGCGATCGTCGCCTTTTAAAAAATCAATTGGGCCTACCCTCGAGTAGTAACACCCATTTCTTGACATTCAAAGCTTTCGGGCCTCTAATAGAGTGTAAGACCCAACCCTTTGTAAATACAACCTATTTTGGGCCTCACTTATGGTATAAGTCCCATTGTATTTCAAAAAGTTCGACGCGATCATCATCCATTGAAAAACAAATCTTGGGCCTACCCTCGAGTAGTAAGACCCATTTCTTTTTCTTTAAACCTTTTGGGCCTCTAATAGAGTGTAAGACCCAACCCCCTTGTACATTAAACATTTTGGGCCTCACTTATTGTATAAGTCCCTCTGTGCAAGTGAACGGCGCGATCGTCGCCTTTTAAAAATCACCTGGGCCTCTTGTCGAGCTATAAGACCCATTCAAAACTTTTGGGCCTCTAATAGAGTGTAAGACCCAATCCCCTTTTAACCAAAACAACTTTGGGGCTCAGATATTGTATAAGCCCCTTTGCGTTAAAAGAAAACCTCGGCGTGATCGCCATTTTAAAACGAAAAATCATCTGGGCCTACCCTCGTGTTATAAGTTCCACTCTTTTTCTTTAAACCTTTTGGGCCTCTTGAGAGAGTGTAAGACCCATCCCTTTGTACAGCAAATAATTTTTGGGCCTCAGTCACTTGTATAAGTCCCTCTGTACAAATTCGACACTGCGATCACTGATAAAACCCTGGGCCTCTCCTTGAGCTGTAAGCCCTAAATCTTTCTTTTTCAAAGCACTTTCTCCTTTCATTTTGAATTATACTGTTCTTTTCAATCTTTCTTTGTTGAACAACTAACCAAACAGCATGGAATCTCTACAACCGAGTAATTGTTTATATGCTTTCATTTACCATTTTCTTATACATATAACTATATTGTGGGGTTGTTTCGCTGTGAGTCTTCTTTCATAAACTCATATCAACTGTGTAATAATAGTATAGATATTTAGAGTTTCCCCGACAACTACGTCTAGCATTAGGTAAATCCGTTTTGATCACTCATAAATAGTCAAAACTAGATCCCCATAGGATTACCAGACACAGTCTTCCCTCCTCTTGGGGTTAAACAATATGGAGACATGAAAGGCAGCATTCTCGGTGAACCCTTTCATATACTGTCACTCGTAGAAGTTGTCAAAGAAACTCTACTCCCCAGAGATGATCTTTTCTCCGTGAATGGCATCTCTTGAGTTTCTTCCAAATTCTCGGACTTTCCTGGCTTGATCTATTCTTTGTGAATAGCCTGTATTGAACTTCTCGGGGTTTGGGGACCCACAAGCTTCTTAAAAGCACTTGTCAAGAAACTCTACTCCCCAGAGATGATCTTTTCTCCGTGAATGGCATCTCTTGAGTTTCTTCCAAATTCTCGAACTTTCCTGGCTTGATCTATTCTTTGTGAATAGCCTGTCTTGAACTTCTCGGGGTTTAGGGACCCACAGGCTTCTTAAAAGCACTTATCAAGAAAGTCTACTCCCCAGAGATTATCTTTTCTCCGTGAATGGCATCTCTTGAGTTTCTTCCAAATTCTCAAACTTTCCTGGCTTGATCTATTCTTTGTGAATAGCCTGTCTTGAACTTCCCGGGGTTTGGGGACCCACAGGCTTCCTAAAAGCATCCCCGCCTCCTCTTGGGCGTTGTACAAGGACCCGTCGGCTTCTTATAAGTATTCACAAGCTCTTCTTAGGCTTCGTATAATGATTCTTCCTCTGGGAATGATAGCCTTCTCTGGGGCTTCATACAAGGACCACTCGGCTTCTAAAAAGTTTCTAGCCTCCTCTTGGGCTTCGTACAAATTGTCCCGACGACCTCCCAGAGGTATAGGAACAGAAATCAGTCATCTTAATACAACAGTCTTTCCAAGAGTCTACTACTGTTTCTCAAAGCATAGTACGAAAGATGAAACTCTAGACTTGGACAGTCTAATTTCCTTGAGTCTCCAAGACATTCTCAAGCACCCTTCAAGAATAGGAAGGAACCCCGTGGACTCGGACTGTCTCAATACCCATTGGATTTCCCATTTCCTTAAAGAAACAAGAAATAACCCTGATTCTTGAAACAAATCTATAAGTACATTACTCATATAAGAACTGATTTTCTCTTTGAACCAACATACTGGACCTGTCACTCAACTGAAATAGCACCATAGCCTCTCTCTTGGGCTTTATACAATGATTCTCCCCAGCGGAGTCAAACACCCTTTAGCCTCCATCTCGGGCTTCGTACGAGATACACAAATACTCTCTTGTTGAGTATAAAGCACTCTCTTGTTGAGTCAAACCTTTTAGCCTCCGTCTTGGGCTTTGTACAAGACACAAATCGCTCTCTTGTTGAGTATAAAACCCTTAGCCTTCATCTCGGGCTTCGTACGAGATACCATAGAGGGCTCTCTTGTCGAGTCACTTCCCTTTTAGCCTCTATCTCGGGCTTTGTACGAGACAAATCAAAAATACCCTCTTGTTGGGCCATTAGCCTCCTCTTAGGCTTTGTATAAGGAAAACCTTTTAACCTCCTCTTAGGCTTTGTATAAGAAAACCACTGGTTGATCCAATCAACCTTTTAGCATCAAAGTTGTGCCTCATTCAAAGTACGCAAACATCAACAACTCCTTCCCCTTCATCTAATCGCTGTAAGCGGCAAGCCTTTGGATCATCTACATCCATGCCACTATCCCTCTTTTAGCATGAGAAATTCCTAAGGAAAGATGGCATTGCTCTACACTGAGTTAAAGTCTTCTCCTTCAGGTCAAAAACCCTTATAAAAGAGATTATGGCATTGCTAGATTCACATATCCCAGTTAAAGTAATCCTCCTTTATAAATCAGTCACCCGACAGTTGTGACAAACAAACCCCTCATTAGAGATGACAAATTCTCTCTAAATACAACACCTTTTAGCTTCACATCTTGGGCTTCGAACAAGATACGAATAGACCCTTCAGCTTCACATCTTGGGCTTTGAACAAGATACAAACCACCTTTAGCTTCACGTCTTGGGCTTTGAATAAGACACCAAAACACCATTTCCTCCCATAGAATAGGAGGAACTACGATCGCTCTGATTTCCCTGTTTCGGAAAAAACGGGAATACGTAGGCATAAGATTGAAAGAAAAATCTTAGCGAGCACACTAAACAAAAACCCAAAATCCCATACTTTCATACATCCGTCCTAACATCTTAACCTCCCACCAATCGACCGAACACTATTTTTAACAAAATAAACCTAAAAGAGACCCCGAATCTTTGTAGCATCTGTAAACCAACAGTTTTGACTGTTGAACCTCAGTTTGCAAGCAGGGTTAATTTGAGACATCTATTTCCCTTCCTTCATCAGCTTCAATAGGATAAAAGATGAATCGAGCTGTAGATACCAAAGAGCGGTAGTGCTTCGCAACCACATCCAAAATCGCTCGCTACAATAGGACATGTTGATGATCACTTGGGATTTTTTACCTTTATTTTTAGGTCACCTTTGAATCATCTTTTGAAGCTTGTTTTGATTGGTCCTTGCTTTATAACTAGCCATATGTTTGATATTGTTTTTTGCATTTTTTGCACATAATCTTGGGCATATTTTTGGGAAATAATGAGCCACTGACCTCATCATATCATGATCAAATTTTCATAATTTTTCAAGTTTGCTAACTATTTTTCATGAGCAATTCAATCTATTCCTTCCTACTTGAACTTTGGTGTTGGTTCTTAAGATGTTAGGAGGTGCACTTGTGCAATAATTATAGGACTTATTCTCATCCATGTACACTTGATTAGACATGAATCAAAAATTTGGCTAACTCATTTTATAGGTAAATTTGTATGCTCATAATAGATGTAAAACATGCACAAACTTGAACATGATTAAGCATCAAACTTTGACAATTTCACTTGAGCTTTTGTGTGCTTCATTTATCCAATACTTTTGAACCTCAAATGTAAAACCTTATAGGTCATTTTCTACTGGCTTGCATGCTTATATACTCACTTGAAATAACCTTTTCATTCTTTTACATGATTCAAACTTCACATGCTCATAAAGGGTGATTAGGGTTAACTTTGATGCCTACTTGCATTAGCCCTTGAAAATGTTTTGCCATGATGTAAGACCCATATCTTTAAGGTAGCTATAGGTATTAGGGTGTAAAATTAATAAGGAAGTTAGGGGTTTTTCTATCGTTAGTCCAAATAATTATCTATAAATAACACGAAGTTACTAAGGCCATGTCGGAATACTACCAACATTTTGGTAAGGTTAACACAATGTTCTCATAATTCTTAAATATCTACACAAAATATTCGTATTTGGTAAAATATTTAATAGGAATTTAATAGGCTTTCCGGTCGAAGCAATTGGACACTGTGCTTAAAATTAGCGGGTAAATTTTAATTATGATTTTATTTTTTTCAGTTTGTTTTATATAACTTCGTTCTGCGTAGATTATTTTAATGTGTTCAATTTTATTTTTTGATCAAACGCGTGTCCGACTGTTATTCGTTACGGTATCTTTTTCTACTCATTTATTTCATTTTAAAATATTTTCTTTATGCTCAAGTTTCATCATAGCATAGCATTATCATATATCATATCATATCCATCTCATTAGCATTGCATTGCATCTTTAACATAGAAAAATGAAGCATAGCATCCCTCTTACCATCAAGGCATGTGATCGGGGGAAAGGTGGAAAATCAAGGAATCATTCAAGGCACAAAAGGTCAAACAATTTGCCTCAAGGCAAGCCAAGAGGTCTTTCATGTCTCATACTACCTCAATTGATCATCCAAAACCTCAAGAAGGTGAGATTCAATAGAAGATTGAAGCACTACTTCTTTCACTATGCAAGAGATCCAAAAAACTGAAGGAAAACCCTCAAAATAGATGGCTCATTGGTTCAAAATCACCCTCAAGTGGCATATCTCATCATCCTTTAAGAGGATACACAACATACTCTGAGGAATTTGAAATTGAAGAGCACATTTTTCTCCTAGGAGGTGGGTACCAAAACTAGGGTTTCCAATTAAATCCGGTCATCTCTGATTTTTTGGACAAAACTTGATGTCATGGTATTCTACATGTCCTTAAGTGTATGTGTGTGGAAAATTGCCTCTCAATTGGTTTTAGAAGTGGTTCAATTGGAAGAAAGATAAAAAATCAGGAGAATTGAGGCTAAGTAAAAAATCAGAGGAAAAAGTCAACTCTTGACTTTTTGAGGCCAAATTCATGAAATTCATGTTATATGTGGCCAATGTACAAAATTTGATCAAGAAACTCCAAAGGGATCATGAAAAATCAAGATTTGAAAAGTTGCCATTTTTGGAAGAATACGGTTTCCAAAAATAGTAATTTTGGGCCATTTTGCACCTAACTTTGAACCAAGGCCATTAAAAATTGAGACCTCAAATGAAAATTCCACTTGGCCACAACAAAAGATCTTGTTTTAAGCTTCACATCCATGTGTAGAACATCTCCATTGGATAAAAATTGAGTGAGATATGATTGATCAAAGTTGGAGGAAAGTAGGTCCAAAATCAGGCCATGACCAAGGATTCTTAGGCCCACGCGCCATCATTTTTACGAAAAGGTGGTGTGCCAAATGTTCACCTATTTTTCTCATGGTTAAAGGCCTCAAATGCAAAACTTTTCAACATCAAAAGTGTTCCTTGTAATGCCTTCTTCAATGTTCATGTTGGGAAAAATTTGAATTGATCAAGCTATGAGGTAGAAATAGTGGTCTCAAGTTAGGGTAATCTTGCTGAGATTCCATTCCATGCTTGCCTTGCCAGTCGACCATATGCCACGCCCTTCTATCAGTTCCAAATGTGGATGTTATAAGTCATTTTTGAACCTATTCCAAGCCTTATTTCAATTCATTTTTCATACCAAACATGTCCTCTTACATCTCCTCTTTCCAATGACCTCAAAAACACATCAAACCATCCTTTGAGTAGAGAGAAAAACATCATCAAATCACCTATATTCCACTGATGCATTGATGGCTTTGCTACATAACTTGGTTCAGACATCCATCAAACAACCCTTTCCCTTATTTGAACACACCATGAACATCACATACACTGCCATAGCACGTGCCTTGCATGAAAGTGGAAAGAACAAACTTGCTGAGCAAGTTTCTGATACAACAGCCATGCCATTTATTTCACTTTCACCTTCACCATAGCTTACCATAAGTCACCATCACCATATCATTGCTCTCCCTAACTAACTTGACTCAGTTAGTTAGGGATGACTCACCTAAACCACCTCAACTTAGTTTATTCACCCAATTAACCATGGTTAACCTCGCCCTATAAATCAAAACTTCACTCTCAAATTTCATTTCGAACACTCATTTTCCACATTCACTTCAGAAACTCTCTCTTCTTCTCTCTCAATCTCTCACCATTGCAACTGATTTTCGAGCTTCACTTTGTTCTCTTTCTCATTTTCACCTCAGAATCTCTCTTCTTTCTCTCTCAATTTCACCACATTGCAACTGGTTTTGAAGTTTGGTTCCAATTCTTCTCCACTGAATCATCATCAATTTCTTCATCTAAGCCTTTATTTGGCCAAGAGTAACTCAAAGAGGAAGCAGAATCTCTGGTTTTCTGAAGAATATCTCAAGGTCACAAATCTTCAGGTACGAATTTCCACCATTATAGACATGTTTTGAAGTTGTTTTCAGGTTCTTGAAGCTTCTTATAAACTCAAGAACTTGTCTGGCTAGTTGATAGGCCTTTAGAGGCATATTTGAAAAGTTAGGGCAAAACATCCTCTGTTCGATTCTCTTATTTCATGAACTTTTTGTGCATTTTATCAATGGATTCATACTCCTCATCACTTCAGCTTTTCAATGATGTATGTTTTGTCCACTTATGCTTGCCTGAAAGTTTTTGTCACCGGAGGTTGGCCGGAGAAGATGACCGGAGGTCATCTCCGGCCGGTGGATTCAATTGCTAGGGTTTTACGCATGTTTTAATCGTGTCCGTTTATTTTTCGTCATCGTGTGGCTACAGTGGTGCCAGCGCATTAAAATAAGCATGCCTTGCACGTGTTTTATATTTTGATCAGAGTGACATGTGTGTGGTGCAGTGCATGGTAGTGTGCGTGGTCTTTCACGTGTGTGTATTGGATTTGTGTACTTTGACTTGCTTGTTGACTTGACTTGATCCAAGGGTGATCATTGCTTGACTTTTGTTGACTGAGAGTGCATGATAATTGGTGTGGATTGCACGTGTTTGGACCTTGGACTGAATTGATATTTGCACCCCATATTTTGAGGCCCAAAACAATTTGAACTGATGTTTTTCTATGCATGCACCCCTCTCTCTTATTTCCATTTCTTTTTATTTTCTTTATTTTATACACGTTTCATTTCCAATTTTTAAAGTTACAAAACTACATAAGAAAATTCTAGAAAAATTCATGAACATTTCTAAGACATTTAGGAAATTTTTGGTATTTTTATTTCTTGATTTTATGACATTTTTTTACCCCTGTTTCATAATTTTCTTTGAATTTCCATTTATGTGCATTCCAAATGTGATACATGAGTTTGTGGAATTTTGTTCTTCCTTATTGTAAATTGTTTTGACATGATTCTTTTTGCATTGATTCACTAATACATTGAATCATGTTAGGTGATTTTTTATTTTATTTTATAGGTCATTTTATGACATGTTTTGATGCTTGTCTTTGCACCACTTTGCATGATGTGTGAACTTGACCTAATTGCATTGTTTGAAGTCATTTTTCTTTGAATTTTTGCATGCTATCTTGATGTATGATTCACTTATGACTTAGGCATTCCAATACCATGCTTGTATAATTTGCATAGGTCCATTTGATTTTTGTTTGATGCATTACATTTGAAGCATAATAACATGTCATATCATTCTAATTTTTGTGCATGTTTACATGAATTCTTTTGTGCATATTTGTAAGAGCATTTGCATATTTGTATGAGCTATTCATGTGATATTATAGGTCATTGGTACACATTATAGGTCATCTTTATATGTTCATTTCCATTTGAACTTTGTGCATCCTTAACATGTATCATTTGCACTTTCTTCTTGAATTTCCACTTCACTTCTTATATTACTTCTTGAATGTCTTGATTGTTGATTCATGAATACCTTTGGGATGTTTATAAGACATTTTTTATTTAGTTTCAATTCTGATCCTTAGATTACATGTTCCATTTATGCATGTTTCTTTCATTTCTTTTCATCTTTCATCTATCCTTTCTTATGAAAACATGTTTGAATGCTATGGATGATGATTGTTGCCTATTCATTTGAATTTGTATGATGATGATCACTTGTTGTCCATATGATGCACATTCTGGTTGTGATCTTAAGATTGGATTCTTCATCTTTCTTTTTTTGAACTTTAATGTGTATTAAGTACTTTTTACTTCTTATACATGTTTCCTTGTTTACTAACCATGTAGGGGCTTTGGTAAGTTGAACTTGAGTGTAGGTAAGGGATCCACATTCAAACTTCTCTCCTTTCATCTTTTACAATTTAATATTGTATTTTGTTAAGCACTTATGTGCTTTCTTTGATTAACTCATTACTTTCCTTTTTGAGTTACAATTCATCTTCTACTTTGGAAGTGAATTGTTTAATTCATTTCTTCTTTAGACCTTAGGTTTTGCAACCTCACAAACCTTTAGGATCACTCAATTAACTAATCAATTAGGATTAAGTCTTAGTTCACATAGATTTTACCTTTCTCTCCCTCTTGAGTCTCTTCTCTCATCTTATAATAAAAGTAAAAAAAACACTTAATAAAGGTAGGCATTTATGGCATTTAGGCCTTTCATATAAAGAAAAAATTATAAAGGGGTCTTCTCTTATAATCTTAGAATGTCTAGCATATAGCCCATCTTGGGTCAATGTGTTAAACATTTGATCTTGTATGAGGGACTTAAATGCAATACTTGTTGAAGGTACAAATAATAAAACACTTCTTCATTTCATAATCAACAAAAACACTTAGTAAACACAAGTATGCTAGTGTGTTTGAACCTTAATAATTGGAAATAACTGTGAGGGTCTTCTTCACCCTTAGTGTGCTTTCTTACTCATTCCATCTTGGAATGTGAGAATGTACACATTCCAATGACCAAGACTTAGATACACTATCATATGCAAACAAATGAAAAAAAAACTCTTAAAAGACAAAAACAAACAATCACGTCTTTCCTTCGGGAATTCTTTCCTCATCTCCTTCAATCCTTCCTTAAGGATGCGTCATTTCCGTTCTACCACAAACAGGTAACGCCTAAGTCTCCCTACAGCGAGCTGCAACACCTAAACTGCTAGGACGCGAACGTTGACGTATTCCACTAAAAAACACAAACAACTTTCCCTTAGGTGAGGGGAACTACGTCGCTCTGATTCTCATGTTCCCGATGAGATACGTAGGCAGTGGGGTAGGGCCCATTCGAGCACTTCTTTTATTTTCCCTACATTTGTTCTTCTTTATCTTTCCTTTCCTTTTCCAGTTCTTTTTTCCAGTATCATTTTATTACACCCTTTGATCGAGACAAGCAAGCGTGGATCCCATCGGGTACGATGGAAGCGTGGGGGAGCTAATACCTTCCTCGCGCGTAACTGACTCTTGAATCCAGTTCTCTTGAACGCAAGACCATGCTCTTTCCTTCCCTCAGGTTTACGCAGTGTTTCCTTTCCCTCTCTGGGGATAAATACACATTGCTGGCGACTCTGTTTTGGTGCCACTTTCGTGTTTGTACTTGGATGAAAATCTCGGGAGCGACAACTGTGACTAATTTGTCGTTCTTGACAAACTTCAACTTCTGGTGAAGTGTTGAAGTGACTACCCCAACCTCGTGTATGTAAGATCTTCTTAATAAACAACTGTATGCTGCCCGGATGTCCATGACCTGGAAAGTGACTTGGAAAGTGTGAGGACCAATAGTTATGAGAAGATAAACTTCACTGATAACTATTTTTCTAGATATGTCAAAGGCTTTGACGATAATCTCACTCCTTCTCATCGGAGCTCCTTGAAACGAAAGTTGTACCAAAGTTGACCTTGGCATAAAGCATCGTCTTGGCAATTGATTGTAATGTTGAGAGCCATATTGTGATTCTTGCCCTCTTCAGACAATTCTTCATCAATGAATCCTAAATTGTTACAGGAAGTGATGTTGGACATGATGCATTCAAATTGTCCTACTGTCACATCTTGTTCTACAAATGCCTGTTCCAAAACCTTCTGCGGAGCTTCTCTATGAGCTTTTAAACTAAGCAGGAGAGATAAAACAGAGATTCGAGACGAAGTTTGCAACAATTGGTCCACAATGTTGCACTCGCTTTTCTGGATGAGCTTCAACATCTCATTGTTGTTATTTACAGGTTCTGTATTGTTGGATTGACCAACTTGTTGAGTAGGAACTTCAACTTGAGGTTACTTTTCTTTGGTAGGTTCTCCAACTCCAAAGTTAAAGATTCGACTGCTCCGAGTAACTCGACTGATGTCGGCAATGTTCACAACGAAGGGTAATGGAGTTTCTTTTCCATTTTCTATGGTCGTTGCACTGTACTTGTATGGGATAGCCTTTTCTAATTTGTACGGTACTGGACCTGGAAAGTAGATAACTACAGGAGCCTTTTGGTTTTTCTGACCATTATAGGCAACCTAAATTAGTTCCTGGTTAGGAACTTTTCTACTATTGAGTAAAGGGATTATGGCACAAACTTCCTTGGTTATTTCATGATTGGAGATTATGACAGTGTTTTTTCTTTGACCAGGGAGATAATCTTGTATCATGTTGATCGATTCAGATATTGAACATGGTTTAATCTCTTTTTGGTCCAACTGATTCTGGAGAGCTGCTCCTACGAGATAGTATCCTTGGTTATTTTCCGAGCATACTCTACAGCGTTCATAATTGTGAAGTGGTACCCGATTGTACCCGCTTTTTATGCAGTGCATCTTCATGAGATCTGTTTCCATTGAGGGGACGTCACGACTTTGATGTCTATTAGGAATTCATCTAGGTAGATTGGAAGCCTCTAGTGGTCCAATAGATGTTGAAGTGTTCTTTGCACCAACTCACACCCTTGGTCGTTTTCATAGCATTTTTTACAGTCTAGTTAATCATGTGTGGCTAGAAAGCCAAGTCTGACTTGTTTGGCGTGTAATTCCACAAGACTGGTATTCATCAAGCGTATGTCAAAGATCTGAACCATATTGACTTGATGGTCCTCTTGTACAAAAGAGCATCCTTGATTGTTTATTGAGCAGACTGGATAAGTGTTGTAATTGTGCCACGACAGATTGTAATACTGACTTTCTCTTGAATACATCGCCACTAAATTGACTTTGTCTCAACAATGTTGGGATTTTCATGGGCCATGTTTACTTCACGGATCCTATGATCCTGAATCCAAACCAGATCCATTTGTTCTTGTAGAGCTTCCTGTTCTATGGTACAACCTTGATTGTCCTTGGAGTAGATATCACACTGATAATAGTTGTGAGATGGCACATGGTCGTACCCGCTCTATTTGCAATGCATCTTTACCAGGTTGGTTCCCAGTAAGCGTACATTGTGAATTTGATAACTACTGCCATATTCTTCTTCTGATAAATTCAATGTAGTCTTCTCATGTTGAGGTAATGGATTTGTATGAACATTTGGATTAGTATTTTTGAAAGCTAAAATCCCATTCCTAACAGTTCTCAGTGTTATGTCCTGATCCCCCTTGATGGTAAGGGCAAGTTTGATATGCTTTGAACCTAAAAGGTGGATTTTCTGGTATCGCAAGAGGAGTCCTGGTTTGAACATGCCCCTTCGCCAATAGAACTGGAAATAGTTCTGCGTACAACATCGGTGCAGGGTCGAACCCGGATGGTCATGTAGTACGGTTGTTGTTATTGTATTGTGGAAGAGCTTGCTGAAAATGTTGTTGCTGCCTTTGCTGATACGGATGTTGATTTGGTTGTTACTGTGCAACCTGAGGTTGATAAGTTGGAGCCGGCGCTAGGCGTTGATAGCCGGAGTTATGGCTACTACCGGTTGATACCTTTGCCTTTGTTTTTCAAGGTAGATACTATTAATCTCTTATTCTTTCTTCTTTTGAAAAGCACTACCGTATTTTTTAAGACTGCTTGATGGCTCTGCATCTTTGACCAATCGTCCTTCTCGGACTACCTTTTCAAGGCGTACTCCCATGTTTACCATTTCAGTGAAGTCACTGGGTGCACTGGCAACCATTCGGTCATACTAGAATGAGCTCAATGTTTTTAGGAAGAGCTTTGTCATCTCCTTTTCTTCAAGAGGGGGACAGATTTGGGCGGCAATTTCACGCCATCTCTGAGCATATTATTGTCATACCCCAAATTTTGACCACCAAGATTTCCCATAATTGTGCTAATCATTATCACAATATGGATGTGCCTTCATGCCTCATCAATTTCCTCAAGGATTGTTGAGCATGCACCATAATCAAGGATTAGGGTTTCGAGCCCACACTGAACATTTAGACAAAAGATCAATCAAGAAATGACATGATATTCAACTTGTCTAACCTCTTTAAACCTCCATACGGAATCAAGGGGACTCCCATATCAAGAATCAAGCACAAAGTTGTGGCATTCCAAGAGGAAGGAGCCTCGAAACACCCGATATCGCCGAATTAGGGTTTTGAACCACTAGGACCTCCAGAGTGAGATTTTCACATGAGGATGAGCCAAGACTTCCACACATGGCCCAATATACTCAAAATAACTCTAAGGATAAATTGGCAAAGTCAAAACACCCTCAGAGGATGCATTCCCCAAAAGGTGGGAATTAGGGTTTTACGCACCGAACCGATCCGGACGCAAAAGTCAAAACATGACTTTTTGACAAAAATGATCCTTATGATTCATATTTTCACAAAATATGATTTATAATGCCATTTGAACAAGAATTGATCAAGAAATCAAGATAACTTGCAAAAAGGGAAATCTTGAAAAACTTAGAAATTTTTTTAAGTTACTAAATGAAATGGATTAGGTACCAACTTCCAAGGGTCATAACTTGAGATCCAAGCATCCATTTTGAGTGATCCAAAGCCTGATTTGTAGACTTTCCTACACTCTACAAAATCTGTAACTACAAGAAACTCCAATTCTTCATGGATTTTTAGTTATGGAGTGATCAAAATGACAAAAATGAAGAAATGACACTTTTTCAACACTTAGTGAAAATCTGCCTAAGTTAGTAGCCTTGAACATCAATGTTCATGAGCATTTTTCAATTGGATCCAAATAGTTTCAAAACAAACTTTGATCATACATGTATTGTATTATATGGGGGCTCTTCGAAAAGCACAAGAGCTTCCCATAACTCCATTTGAGCAAGGAGATCTAGGCCTCTCAAGATGGCCATTTCCAACTGCCTTACACAAGGCAGAATGTGTGCATTTTGCCCGAGCCAGCCAAATTGTGCAAACATAAGCCTTGTCACACTTTAGAAAACATGCAAGGATCTCATCAAAGACAAAAAATCTGATCCGCAAGCCTTGCAAGTCAAGGTACCGCCTCTTTTGGCATGTAGCATTCAAGTTTCCAATTCAAAACTTTCAAGCTTGTCAAGAGGCATTGAATGGATACATAGAGCCGGCATGTATCAGTCCATAATCAACAAAATGAGCCAAGCATTAGCCCTGCTACAAAGGACCATAGGCTTACTGCACTGACCCAAGTCAATGGCCGAAGAAGACTTGAAAACCTTTATGCTACTATTGGACAAAGGCCTGCTGCAGTTGCCATTCACAATTTCTTGCAAAACAAACTTGACACACTATAAATAGACCTCAATTTTAATTAGTTTGAGTACAAAATAGGTCCTAAACAGATGCCTTTCTCAAAATCCTCTCTTTCGCTCACTTTTACCTTCTTTTGCAAGTAACAACTGATTTTTTGAGTTAGAAACCAATTCCACCACAGCTCATGATCCAAACACATTCAATATGTCATATCTAAGTTGTTCAAACACTCACTTGTGATCTGAAGCACCAAAATCAGAAAGTCAACCTCCAAAACCTCAAAACTTGACTTTTCTACAAGAGGTAAGTGCATGACAACTTGAACTTTTTAAATTTAGCATTCCTTTGATGTCCATTGATCATAAACATCTCATACATGTTGTGTATGTTGTGTTTGAACCAATTTGTCACACAATTCTTGCTTGTATCATGAGATGGCATAGTAAATTCAAATCTTTGCCTTTTTCAAAACCACTATCGAGTTTTAAAATAGGGACCTTGTGTGAAAAAACTAAGACCACCATTGAATTCCTTGTGAAATTCTAGGTCAGATGCACCTAAATTTTGTCCCAATCCATGGAGAAATGAAGAAGTTAGAGACTTCACTCAAATTACCAAACTTGCCTTGCCTTGCCTTGGCCAGGCCTTAAATTTGGCACCACTTATGTATTTATGGGGTGGTTTTGATACACAGATGTATCACCACCCCAATGGTAGCGCGTATATGTGTTTGTGTATGAGGTCGTCGGTTCAAACCCCACCCATACCTTTTTTACCACTTTCTCTCTTTTTGCTATTTTTTTTAATATTTTTATGTTTTGTTAATTAATTGAAAAATTAATTTCTTTCACAAATTTAATTAGTTTTGAATGATTCTTTTTTTGAAAATTCACTAAAATATTAAAATATTTTTTTACATGAAAATTTCACAAAAATATTATTTATTTCATATATTTGATATTTTACAAAGAATTATATTTTTATTTGTTTTTAAACATTAAAAATATTTCTTTCTCTTGGTTTTACAAAATTCAAATGATTTTTTAATCATCCCATGAATGAAACATTATTTTTCAAATATAAAGACAAGATCACAACCTACTTTTCATATGTTTGATTATTTTAATTGAATTTTTATTCAATTAAAATACATTTTGAATCAAAAATTAGGGTTTTTATCATTCTCACCCGAACAAATCTTTTCAAACATTTTTTGGGCCTCTAATAGACTGTAAGACCCAATCCCTTTTTAACCAAAACCATTTTGGGCCTCAGACATTGTATAAGTCCCACTGCACTTTCAAAAATCTCGGCGCGATCGCCAATTTGAAATCAAATCACTTGGGCCTCTCCTTGAGCTATAAGTCCCATTCCTTTTCTTTAAAAAATCACTTTTGGGCCTCTATTAGAGTGTAAGACCCAACCCCCCTTTTGTACATAAATAATTTAGGGCCTCAATATTTGTATAAGACCCAACACAGTTTTCAAAATAACAGTACGATCATTGTTTTCATCTAGGCCACTCCTTGAGTTGTAAGCCCCATCTTTTGTACAAAAATAATCTTTGGGCTCTCTATTAGAGTGTAAGACCCAACCCTCTTTGTAAAAACAATAATTTTGGACCCCTGCTATGGTATAAGTCCCACAACATCTGTTAATAATACATTCTGTTATTCAATAAATCATCTGGGCATCTCTTGTTGAATAAGCCCAATCTTCTGTTTTGAGATATTTGTTATCAAAACTTTCTTCAATTTCTTTGAACAACTAACATTACAGCATGGAAGCTTGCTCACCTGTAAGTTTTTATCTACTTTCTTTTACATGGTTATATATATATAATTGTATTGGTGGAAGCTTGCACTCCTGTAAGTCCTTCTTTCATTCCATTAAAATACATGTCATATATATAATTGTATTGCTGGAAGCTTGCACACATGTACGTCCTTCTTTTATATCCTTTTAAATACTTGTCATATATCAACTGTATATATACTTGTATATCTGTTTAAAGTTTTCCCCAGCAAATAAGTCTAGAATTAGGTCAAGCCAGTTGTTTACTCTCTCAATACAGTCAAACATAGATCCCCATAGGATTACCAGATACAATATTGCCTTCTCTTGGGCTTAAACAATATGGAACAAAGAGAAAGGCAGTATTCCCGGTGAACCTTTTCTCAAACTGTCACTATTAGAACTTGTCAAAGAAATTCAGTTTCCCCAGAGAGGATTAATTCCCGGTGAAACTTCTCTTGAATTTCTTCAAACTCTAGAACTGTTCATTACAGAAAGGATTAATTCTCGGTGAAACCTTTCTTGAACACTCTTAAGTTTGGACCCACAGGTTTCCTAAAGGCATCCCCAACCTCCTCTTGGGCTTTGTACAAGGACCCTCCGGCTTCATAGAAGTTCTCATTCCTCCTCTTGGGCTTAATACAAGGACCCAGAGACCTCCTAAAGGTATATGACAAAACTTATTCATCATTTGCTAGAGCAGTCTTTCTGAGTCAAAACATCAAACCAGTTTAGGGTTGACCTTCATCCCTTAACATACCAGCCTTCTCTTGGGAATCATACAAAGATCATTCACCATCTGAGAACCAATCTCTCAATACTAGTAGAGTTGGACAGTCTCATTTCCCTTTGGATTTCAATGAAATCCTTTTCCTTAAAGAACAGGAAACAACCCTGATCATCTGATCAAATCTCCAAATAGAGTTAAAACGAACAGGTTTCACAACTCAATCATTAAACCTTACTTTAATTTTCCCCAACATGGGTCAATTCCTGTAAATTTCCCCATTAGCAAAAACCCTCACCATAGGAAAGAATCCCAACTATTATATCTTCAGTAAAATCCCCAGCTAGGGTCAATTTACTGTCACAATCCTCATCAGAACCTCAAGGTCACTAATATCTCAACTTTTCTGTAATCCCCAACAAGAGTTTAATTACCAAGTTTTAGACCTATCTCTGGATCTCATTAATCCTCAACAGTAGTTAGCCTCCTCTTAGGCTTTATATAAGAAATTTCCCCAACCAGCCTCCTCTTAGGCTTTGTATAATGATTCTTCCTCAGAAGCCAGCCTCCTCTTAGGCTTTGTATAATGATAAACCCTCAGCTGAGTCATAAATTTTAGCCTCAATCTTGGGCTTTGTACAAGACACCCCCTAAAAATCTCTCCAGTAGAGTCAGTCAGGGTCTTTAGCCTCAATCTTGGGCTTTGTACAAGACAACTATTAAACACTCCCTAAATAGAGTCATATCCTTTCAGCCTCAATCTTGGGCTTTGTACAAGACAAATATTCTCCAATTGAGTCAATCTTTTTAGCCTAAATCTTGGGTTTTGTATGAGACACATATAAATGTCCTCCCTAGTGGAGCAGTCATATTTTTTAGGCTCAATCTTGTGCCTTGTTCAAGCCAGATAAAACCTTTTTCCCAAAGAGTCAATTCTCTTTCAGCCTCAATCTTGGGCTTTGTACAAGACATAAATAAACACTCTCTTGTTGAGTCAGTCAATCTCCAGCCTCCTCTTAAGCTTTGTATAATGATATTCCTCAGTGGAATCCAATCAACCTCTTAGCTTCAACCTTGGGCTTTAATCAAGGCACACAAAAATCAACATCCCCTCAGAGGAAATCAAAATCTCTGCAGGAAGAAACTTCTCTGTATAATCACATCAAAACAGTCAATCAAAACAAAACCCTAATCCCAGATAACTACTGTAAGTGGCACACTTGTTGTTATAAACATCCAAGCTGTCTGTCCATCATTATCCTAGTTAAAACCTCATCTAATTGTTGTAAGTGGCAAGCCTCTAGATACAAACATCCAAGTACATGTCCTTCTTTTAGCATGAATTCCTAAGGAAAAATTGCATTGCTCACACTGAATTAAAGTTTTCTCCTTCAGGAAAAATCACCCTGTAAAGGCAATTATGGCATTGTTAGACTCCTTGTACTCTAGTTAAATTAATTCTCCTTTCCAAACCAGTTACCCTGAACAACTGTGATTAACAGAGGAGATATCTCTCTTTAGAGGTGACAAATTCTCTCTAAGTCAAACCTTTTAGCTTCAATCTTGGGCTTTGAACAATACACAAAACAAACCACCTTTTAGCTTCAATCTTGGGCTTTGAACAAGATAGCAAACATCTGTTTCTTCCTTAGAATAGGAGGAACTACGATCGCTCTGATTTCCCTATACTCCATAACAGGGAATACGTAGGCATAAGATTGCGAAATCTTAGCGAGCACACTTATCAAAAACCTTAGGTCCCTGACCTTACCAAAAACAACAAAAATACCCCCTCTCTCTCAGACATCCATAAAACAAACTTTTCCCATTTCACAGATAAACACGATCAAATATCAAGTAGAACCTAAAACTATCATCTCATGGATAACCATGTATAGGATTGGTAATTGACAACTCCCTATTGTATAACCTGACCCCGTACTCCCCAATCTCTATCAAGCGTTTGTTCAGTTAAACAAATGCGTGCAAGGTTCATTTTAGATAACTTTCCCTTTCCCTTCCAGCTTCACGGGATAAATAAGTAATCAGAAAGTAGCACCCAACGTTCCTCCCACTGAGGTGAGGAAATCCCGATTTCAATAAGGTGGTCGCGTCACTGAAAAAAATCGTACGCTAAAGAAAAATGGTGACTCTGCTGGGGAGTCATTGTTTGTGTTTAGGATATAGAACTAGCTTTCTAAGAGGTCTAGGATGGTAGTTTAGGAATCAATACTATATATATATATATATATATATATATATATATATATATATATATATATATATATATATATATATATTGCTTTCCTACTTGATATCCGTGTTTATTTTTTTGTCAATGGGAATGCGAGTGATGTCGCATCTGGAAAGTTTGAGAGAAACCATAAAATAAGTGATGGCATAGACGGGGGGTCTTATAGGTAGTGAATCCTGAATAAGCAAACCTGGTAGACCATCTAATCAGTGGAGGTACCCGTGTGTTACTATGCTGAACAACCGATTGTTGTGAAAGCAGACGATTTAGTAGTGCGGGGACCCGTTAAACTGAGGATTTAGTAGACATTAACCATGTGTCCTCTTGGTAGTGCGGTAGCTATCGGGAATAGTCGATACGCGATAACTACTCTCAATTTGAGATTTCTTCAGGGATACTATAGCTCGCTTGGGTGAACCAGCTTGTTGTTGTTATCTCCAGATTAAATCAGTGATTTTTGAGACCTTACCCGTTCTACAGGTACAAAAATCACCAAAATAGGGCTTACCAGCTAAGTTCCTGACGGAGAAAGCCCTATACTTCTAAAATAGGAACTTAGCTGGTAATCACCAAAATAGGGCTGATCATCGTAAGTAATTTCGATCCGTTCTTGGTTGGGAACTCTTGATTCCTCAAGTAGAGGGATGATGGCACAAACATCCCTAGTCCTCTGATGATCAGAGATTACGACAACGTCCTCGATTTGATCAGCGAAATAGTTGACTGATCCAAAACTTGACCATGGTTGAATCTCTTTGCGGTCTAACTAACTTTGAAGGGCTGCTCGCACAAAGTAGCATCCTTGATTATCCACTGAGCAAACTCCACACCGCTCATAGTTGTGTAGTGGCACTTGATCACGTCCGCTTTGAATACAATGTAACCTTACTAGGTCTGTTTCCATCGACCAAACATCCTGACTTTGATATCTAGTAGGATTCCCGTTAGTGATACTAGTGGTTCAACAAGTGGTTCAACAAGTGCTGAAGTGTTTCCTGGACAAGGGCACAACCTTGATCCTTTTTGCAACCCGCTTTGCAGCCCTGATAATCATGTGATACCAGGAATCCGAGCCGGACCTGTTTAGCATATAACTCCACCAGGCTAGTATTCATCAAGCGAATATCGAAGATCTGGATCATGTTGATTTGATAATGATTCCTATCATGGTAGTCTTGGATCCATCCAAGATCCATTTGACGCTGGAGGGCCTCTTGTACAAAAGAGCATCCCTGTTTGTTACCGAGCAAATCAGATAGGAATTGTACTCATGCTACGGTAGATTATGATACTGGCTTTGCCTTGAGTGCATTGTGACCAAGTTGACATTCATTACACGGATGTCGTGATTCTGAATGATGTTGGAATTCGTATAGGTAATGTTAACTCCACGAACTCAGTGCTCTTGGATCCATCCGAGATCCATTTGTTCCTGTAGAGCTGATTGCACCACAGAACATCCTTGATTGTTTTTAGAGCAGATATCACACTGGTGATAATTATGAGGTGTCACATGGCCATATCCACTTTGTCTACAATGCATCTTAACCATGTTGGCCCTTAGTAAGAGTACATCGTGAATTTGATAGATGTCGTTAGACTCTCCCTCTATCAAATTAACTGCAGCTTTCTCGTGTTGAGGCAGCGGGTTTGTGAGAACATTCGGATTCGTATCTTTGAAAGATAAGACCCCGCTCCTAACAAGCTTTTGCACATCGGATTTGAAACTGAGACAATTCTCTATGTTATGCCCTGGTCCTCCTTGATGGTAAGGGCAAGTCTGATCCACCTTAAACCAAAAAGGCGGATTTTCCGGTACTGTAAGAGGAGCCTTGGTCTGGATGTGCCCTTTGACCAGCAGTAACAGAAATAGTTCTGCGAACAACACCGGTATAGGGTCGAACCCTGGTGGCTGCATTGTACGGTTGTTGTTGTATGGAGGACGAGCCTGTTGAAGAGGCTGTTGTGTCCTTTACTGAAATTGCTGTGAAAGTGGTTGGCTTTGAGCAACCGGAGGTTGATACGTAGAAACAGGCGCAGGGTTGATATCAGGAGTTACAGCTGCTATTGGTTGGTACCGTCGTCTTTGCTTTCCGAGAGAGATATTCCCAATATCTTGCTCTTTTTGCTTAGAGAGAGCACTACCGTATTTTTTAGTACCGCTTGTCGACCCAGTGTCTTTGACTAGACGTCCTTCTCGTACGACTTCCTCGAGACGCACTCCCATACCTACCATTTTGGTGAAGTCGTTGGGCGCACTGGCAACCATTCTTTCATAGTAAAATGAGCTCAAGGTCTTTAAGAAAATCTTTGTCATCTCTTTTTCCTCAAGAGGTGGACAAATTTGTGCGGAAATTTCACGCCATCTCTGAGCGTATTCCTTAAAGGTTTCCTTGTCCTTTTGCAACATTGATCTGAGTTGATCTCTGTCTGGTGCCATGTCCAGATTGTATTTATATTGTTGGACGAAGGCAGTGCCAAGATCACTGAAAGTGCTGATCGTAGCGCAGTTCAAACCCATGTACCATTTTAATGCGGCGCCGGTTAAACTATCCTGAAAGTAGTGAATCAGTAGATCCTGGTTCTCTGTCTGAGCTGACATTCGCCTAGTGTACATCACCAAATGGCTTTGAGGGCAAGAGTTACCCTTGTATTTTTCAAAGTCGGGCACTTGGAACTTGTGCAGAACTTTCACATTGGGGACCAAGCTGAGGTCCGCGGCGTCCTTTCTGAATAAATCGTGACCGCGAATAGCTTGCAGTTCTTTCTGTATTTCCAGGAACTGCCCTGGAATTCATCCATTATGTCGAACATACTTTCCTTTCTACCAGAAGGTATCTGTGGAATCTGTCCTTCCAGGACAGTGTGCACCACAGGGGGTGGTACCGTTACTACGGTAGTGAATCTTGGCATTTCCTAAAGTTTGTAACCTTTAGGAGTGCTCAGTATGCCTCTGGCATCCTCGCTTTCCCGAAGGTTGTAACCTTCAGGCCCAGCGGCTTCTGCTATGATTCCCTGATCTTCAGTGATCGGCGAAACATAACCTTCTGGGATATAGTTAACAGGCATGCCCCAGGGACGATCTTTCAGCATTTGATACCTAGGATCATACTTCTCCACTATGGGCTTTGAGGTGATCTCTGAGATCACTGTTCTTTGTAGCTGAGCTTTTTCCATGGCTTGCATGTCGTTATGAAGCTTTCTCATTACCTCTCTCAGAGCGTCGATCTCTTCTTTCAACTCTTTGTTTTCTTCCTCGAGATCATCCATCTTTTTCTGACGACTGGCACGAATATTGTACGAATGAGATAGTTTGACTCTAGAATCGAGACACAAAAGTGAGATTCGTAGGTAAGAAGAATGAGTTACATGAGAATGAGGAATGCAATGATTATATTAATTGTTTTTTTTGTTCAATCAAAATAAACTTCGACAATTAGATTGCAAATATCAAACAGTGGGGAAACCCCGTTTTACTGAATTCAAAGGATTGCGGAAATGGAAATACAGTAAATTACAAGGTGTGGAAATAGAAACTTAAGCTAATGGGTCCCGAGTCCTCTCTGACGAGAACTTGGGTGCTGATTCTGGTACTTTTCTTTTCTTGGACCGGGGCTCTTAGGTCGTTGTCGGATTGTCATTCCTTTGCCAAGTGAAACGAGCGAGCAAATTCCTTTGGTCATCCTGATTTTCAACAGCATGTTGCTCCAAAATCTCAATTAGAGCATCCTTATCTTTCAGCAATTATTGTATTTTGGTACACTCCACATTGAGAATGCGATACTTGTTCTTCCAAGACTTCCTCTCCTGTTGAACTTTGTTGAGAGTAACCTGAAGTTTTTCCATTTCAGTCATGAAGTACATGACAGATTCCCTTGGTGGAAGAACTTCATGATGAGGATAAGGCATTTTTAGCTTGAGAGCTCTAGTTTGTACCCAGTGGAGATAAGGCTTCACCGAGACACAGTCCGATTTTCCTAGAGACTCCCATCCTTTCTTATGAACATGTTTCCAAGCATGTACTATTTCTATCTTTAGTGCCTTGTCATTTTCTCCTTCTTTGAAGAAAAGACCTTCCAGATGAGCATTACGCGGGACATGCCTCATCGTGTATCCAAATTGATGACGAACTAAAACTGGATGGTAATTGATTCCTCCCTTAGTTCCTATGAGGGGTACGTTGGGGAAGTTTCCACAACGGTCAATGATCCTGATCCCGTCATAAATCCTATTGCACCAATCTATGTCAGAGTTAGTAAGAGACATGATTTCCTGCGACCAATCTATATAGAAGGGGTACACAACATGTGATCACCCCTCCGCTGTACAAATTCCCTAAGTGTACAGAATGATACGCATCTGCGAGCAAGGTTGGTACGGCATTTCCAATTAGAAAAACCTTAATGGCGTTGATATCGACGAAGTTATCAATGTTGGGAAACAGAAATTACCCGTAGGTGAGTAAAACAAAGATGCTTTCAAAAGCAGTCACGTTCCATATACTAGAAAAGTACAGAGCCTTCTTTACCAGAAACTTGGCTGGTAAACCCGGGATTCCTCCTTTGGTGGTCATGTGAGTCTTGACTTCTGACTCATCCAAATAGGTTGCTCTTGCAATGGTTTGATCTTTTGTAATTTCTTCCAGTCCAGAAAAGGGAGCTCGATCAGTAATGGGTAGATCAATCAGATGAGAATACTCCTCCAGCATTGGTGCGAGCTGGTAATCCGGGAATGTGAAACAGTGATAGACCGGATCGTAAAACTGAATGAGTGCCTCTAGGATTCCTTCAATTACATGGACCCTTAACAGAGGTAGCAGTCCTCCGTACTTGGCTCTGAAAGCGTCAAGGTTAGTGATCATCCTTGCTACTCCTCTCAAATCCTCTAGTTTTGGAACCTTGAAGGTATACTTATGAGTTTTTCGTCTACCGAAATTCATGAGCGCAATCTTTTTTTCTCTGACATTTGCAATCATTGTCTTAGTTTAATTTGAAAAAGAGAGACTGGAAGAGAAAATTTTCTTTGTTTAATGTTTTTAAAATGAATGCATGAATGCAGCACACAAAAACATAGAAAAAACATGGGGTCAAGGGGTCGTTGTCATGAAGTCAAGGATCTACCCATCCCATAGGTTTATACTAGTGATTTTTGTACCTGTCTCTCAAAATCATTGATTCTGGTCGAGATAACATCAGCGGGCCGGGAACCGTGCTAGGTGATGTATTTCGAAGAATCTCAGAAGAGGATAGTATATCGTGACAACTATTTTTGATAGCTTCCACACTACTAAAAGAGGTTTTCCCTAGGTGTATACTCAATTTTTCCACACACGGCATCACACGCATTCCCATTAGCAGAAAAATAAACACAGATATCAATTAGGAAAAGCAGTATATATATTTATCCTAATGTCGTAGATTTTTTAAGAGCTATGAATCATATGGTCCTAACAGAAAAATGGCTCCCCGACGGAGTCGCCATTCTGTGGTACCTTCCCAACTTAAAGGTTTTGACCTAAGATTCTAGTGAAGGCCGATCCTAGCCATAATGACATTCCCCGATGGAACCGTCATTCGGTGATACCTTGTGAACCCAAGGACTCGTCTTAAGAGAAAGTTTCAACCAAAGAGATAAGAGAGACAAGATTCCTTCGTTTGGCCCCACGGTGGGCGCCATTTTTTCTGTAGCGAGCGATTTTGGATGTGGTTCTTAAGCATTGTCACTCTTGGGGGACTACAGGTTGATTCATTTTTTATCCTATTTAAGCTGATGAAGGAAGGGAAATAGATGTCTCCAACTAACCCTGCTTGCAAACTGAGTTTAAACAGATGACTGTTGGTTTACAGATACTCTGTGGATGTGGGGCCTCTCTCTACTTATTTTGTTCAGAACGAAATACCGGGACTATTCGTGGGGAATTTGTTAGGATATGGTGCCAGATTGGATGGAGGTAGGGGACTTTGGTATTTTATTACTAGTGTGCTCGCTAAGATTCTTTGGCAATCTTATGCCTACGTATTCCTGGGATAGGGAAATCAGAGCGATCGTAGATCCTCCTATTCTATGGGAGGAAATGGTGTTTTGGTGTCTTGTTCAAAGCCCAAGACGTGAAGCTAAAAGTGATTTGTATCTTGTTCGAAGCCCAAGATGTGAAGCTGAAGGTGATTTGTTTGTATCTTGTTCAAAGCCCAAGATATGAAGCTAAATGGTCTATTTGTATCTTGTTTAAAGCCCAAGATATGAAGCTAAAGGGTTTTGACTTTAGAGAGAATTTGTCATCTCTAAAGGGGTCTGTTTGTCACAACAGTTGGGTGACTGATTATAAAGGAGAATTACTTTAACTGGGATATGTGAATCCAGTAATGCCATAATTTCCTTTATATGGGGGTTTTTAACCTGAAGGAGAAGACTTTAACTCAGTTTAGAGTAATGCCATCTTTCCTTAGGAATTTCTCATGCTAAAAGAGGGATAGTGGCGTGGATGTAAATAATCCAGAGGCTTGCCGCTTATAGCAATTAGATGGGGGAAAAGGAGTTGTTGATGTTTGTATACTACGAGCAAGGCACAATTTTTGATGCTAAAAGGTTGATTGTCTCAACTGGGGTTTCCTTATACAAAGCCTAAGAGGAGGCTATAAGGCTGACTTTTCCGAGGAAAATGTTCTTTCTGTCTTGTACAAAGCTCAAGATTGAGGCTAAAAGGGTTTGACTCAACATGAGAGTCTTTTTGTGTGTCTTGCACGAAGCCCAAGACGGAAGCTAGAAGTTGTTTGACTCAACAGGAGAGTCTTTTATACTCAACAAGAGAGTGATTTGGTGTCTCGTACGAAGCCCGAGACGGAGGCGAAAAGGTGATCGACTCGACAATAGAGTCTTTTAGACTCAACAAGAGGGTGCTTTGTATCTCGTTCGAAGCCCGAGATGGAGGATAATGATGTTTGACTCAACAAGAGAGCGTCTTATACTTAATAAGAGACTGCTTTTGTATCTCGTACGAAGCTCGAGATGGAGGCTGAAAGGTTTGTGACCCAACAAGAGGGTCTTTTATACTCAACAAGAGAGTGTTTTGTATCTCGTACGAAGCCCGAGATGGAGGCTAAAAGTTGGTGACTCAACAAGAGAGTCTTTTATACTCAACAATAGAGTGGGAAAAGGTTATCTCCGCTGGGGAGGATCATTATACAAAGCCCAAGAGGAGGCTATGGTGCTGGTGACTATTTTAGTTGAGTTACAGGTCCAGTATGTTGGATAAAAGAGAAAATCAGTTCTTATATGGGTAATGTTGTACTCATGGATTTGATCAGAGGATCAGGGTTATCTCCTGGGAAATCCAAAGGGTATTGAGATTGTCCAAGTCTACGGGTTTTATCTTTTGTATTATCCTTAAGAGAAATTAAGAGGCAGTACGTTGGCGATAGAAAGATTTAGACTCTTTGAAAGACTGTTCTATTAAGATGACTAATTTCTGTTTCTATACCTTTAAGAGGTCATCGGGACAATTTGTACGAAGCCCAAGAGGAGGCGAGAAAAACTTTTAAGAAGCCGAGGGACAATTTTTACAAAGCCCAAGAGGAGGCTATCTTCCCGGAGGAAGAATCATTATACGAAGCCTAAGAGGAGGCTGTGAAAACTTCTAAGAAGCAGACAGGTCCTTGTACAACGCCCAAGAGGATGCGGGGATGCTTTTAGGAAGCCTGTGGGTCCTTGCACTAAGCCCAAGAGGAGGCTGATGAACAGTTCCAGAATGGGTTTCACTTGGAACATTGGCCTTCTGTATATGAAATGTTCAAAAGGGGAAGATTTCTTAGATATAGTTATCTAAAATTGTTGTAAAAGAAAATGGTTTAGGTTATGTTGAAATATCCGGAAGAACGCCGGATGTAAGGAGACGAGGCTTTGTCTAGTTCTAGACCTAGTGGGCGGGGAAACTCTAAATATCTACACTAGTATTACCCAGTCGATATGAGTTTGTGAAAGAAGACTTACAGTGAAACAGCCCCACAGTACAGTTATATACATATGAAAGCGGTAAATGAAAGCGGTTAACACTTACTCGGTTGTAGAGCTTCCATGCTGTATTGTTAGTTGTTCAACAAAGGAATTGAAAATAACAGTATGTTACAAAATTAAAGGAGAAAGTGCTTTTGAAAGGAAAATTGGGGCTTACAGCTCAAGGAGAGGCCCAGGGTTTTATCAGTGATCACACTGTCCTTTTGTACAGGGACTTATACAAGTGACTGAGACCCAGGAAAGGTTTTATGTACAAAGGGGATGGGTCTTACACTCTCTCAAGAGGCCCAAAAATGATTGAAAGTGAACAAAGATAGGTCTTATAGCTAAAGGAGAAGCCCACTGGTTAGTTTTGAAAAGGGCGATGATCGCGCCGAGGTTTTGAAAACACCGTGGGTCTTATACAATGACTGAGGCCCAAAAGTTTTTGGTTTCAAAAGAGGATTGGGTCTTACAGTCTATTAGAGGCCCAAAAGCTTTTGAATGGGTCTTATAGCTCGAGGAGAGGCCCAGAGGATTTATTTTAAACGTGCGATGATCGCGCCGAACTTTTGAAATACAACGGGACTTATACAACATTTTAGGCCCAAAAACGTTTGTATTTACAAAGGATTGGGTCTTACACTCTATTAGAGGCCCATGAGTGTTTGAAAATGATTTGATGAGGGTGAAAATTAAAGGAACCCTAAATTTGTTTTCTTTTAATATTAAATATTCAAAGAAAATCAAATAAGAATGATAAAAATACCAAATAAGTTTGACTAACCCATTTGTGATTTTTGTTTAAGGTTTGAAAAATGAGTGATTAATCACAAGATGAATTAAAACTCACTTGGTTTTGATTTTCCAACGTAAATATTCACTTTAAAATGTTTAAAAACAATTAAAAAAAGGAATTTATTCACAAAAATACTAATTATATTAAATAACTAGTATAAACTTAATTTTTTTGTGGAATAAAATATTTTAATATTTTTCTGATTTTTTACAAAAAGAACCAATCAAAAATAATTAAAATTGAAGGAGTTATTAATTTTCCAATTAATTAACAAACCATGAAAATATTGGAAAAAATAGAAAAATGTGAGAAAACACAAAATGGCATGGGTGGGGTTTGAACCCACGACCTCAAGATTATAGGGCGCGCGCCTTACCACTGGGGTGGTGATACATTCGTTGATTAAAACAAACCAAAAAATATACAAGGCTTGCCTTGTTTTCTAGGCCTGGCCAAGGCAACGCAAGGTAAGTTTTAGCAAGAAACGAGAAGGTCCATAACTTTCTAATTTCTCCATGGTTGGGGACAAAATTTATATGCATCTGGCCTATAATTTCACAAGGAATCCAATGGTGGTGGTATTTTTTTCAAATCATGCTCCCTCATCAAAATCCGATAGTGGTCTTGAAATAGGCCATATTTTGCATTTTCTGTGCTACATCTTGGTACAGGTATGAATTACATGATAAATTGATGCAAACACAACATATATAACAAGTATAAGATGTGCATCATCAATGGACCTCAAAGCAATGCATGATTCAAAGAGTTCAAGTTATGATGCTTACCTCTTTTTTGGAGTTTTTGTGCAATCTCCCAAGACACTTGTTCCAGAAATGATTTGATGCTTTGGACACCCTCAAATGATCTCTTAGAAGCTTTTAGGATGGTTGTATTCATCTGGAAACCTCAGGAACAAGTTTGAGCTCTTTCTTGCAAAAGGGGCAAAAATGGCCAAAATAACAACTCTCTCAAATGGTGTTCCAGATGGGGGGAACTATTTGGGACAGTTCAAGGATGATATTTGGAGTGTGTTTGAGGTTTTATCTGGTTTGGAAAGTGACTGAATTAAGACATGGCTTGAAAAATGCAAAAAAAAGCCTATTTTGAGGTTTTGAGAAGTGACTTTGTGATTTAAGGATTACAGGTCACTTGTGTGAGTTTGGACACCTTAGATATGACATATTGGATGTGTTTGGATCATGAGCTATGATGGAAATGCTCTCTAACTCAAAAACTCAGAGTTACCTTGCTAAAGAAGGTATTTTTGCCTAGAGAAAGAGATTTTGAGGAAAGCAAGTTTTGTAGTGCTTTGGTGTACTCAAACTGAGCACAAATGAGCTCTATTTATAGTAGAGCAAGTTTTTTTTGGGATCAATAGTGAATGGCAACTGCAGCAGAGGTTTGGCCAATGTTGAGCAATGAGAATCCAAGTCTTCTCTAGCCATTGACTAGAGGTTAAGGCACAGAGTTGTGGTTCCCTAGTTGTTGGATCAATCTTGACTGAATTTAGTTGCAAATGTGTCAGTCCATGCCACCTTGGTGCTTCCATTGAATGCTCCAATCCAAAATTGGAGTCTTGTCCCTATTTTAGGGATTTCTAGGTTTGGCATGCTACTTCTTGTTCCAAAGACTTTGGAGGCTTGGATCAGTGTTTGTTCCCTTTAGATTTGATCCTCAGATGTGTCCAAAGTGATGACAAGGCTTGGAATTATCTGATTTTTCCAAATCGAGCAAAAGTGAAAAATTCTGCCTAGCCTTGGCAGTTTTCACCAAGGCACATTGCCATTGTCATATCTCATGGCTCAAGTGGAATTTGATGGAGTTCTTGGCCATTTTGGAAAGCCCTCATATGATACAATAACTGTTTGATCATAATTGGTTTTGATACTTTTTGGATCCAAGTGAAAAATGTCCCTACATTTGGAAAAAAGTGAAGGCAGATTCTGACTTGGTGAAAATTTCACTAAGTGTTGGAAAAAAGTGACATTTTCACTTTTCTTGATTTTGATCATTCCATAACTTGAAATCCGTGGAGAATTGGAATGAGTGGTAGTTGAAGCTTTTGTAGAGGGTAATGAGAGCCACAAATCCAGCTTTGGATGGGGAAAAATGGCCTTGTGGTTTAGGAGTTATGATCCTCCAAAGTTGGTACCCTAGCCACTTTGTTCCATAACTTAGAAAATTTTCTAAGTTTTTATGGTTACCCCTTTTACATGTTATCCCACTTTTCTAGATTTTTCTTGATGAATGATGATTCCAACCACACATTAACATCATTTTAGGGTTAAAAAACCAAAATTGTGAAAAATCTCAAAATGTCAAAGTTTGACTTTTGTGCATAGTTGACTTTTGTCAGATGAATTCCAAACTGTGCGATCCTTTATGAAATCATGTCCTTGACCTAAATCAAACTTGATGGACATGTTCCATAGGTGTTATAGGGTGTATTGAATCATGTCCAAAGGTTTGGGAGCATGTCCTGGTCAAAAGTCAAAGCTACAGTTGAAAATAGATCAATGTAGTGTGTTAGGGACCCTCAAATCCTCTCTTGAAGTCTTGGCTCATGATTTGTCCCAAAAGTCAACTTAGGGGTGAATTAGGTCAAGAAACCCTAATTCCTGATTTTTGATGAATGTATACCTTGAGGCTAAATTGAATTGATGTTTGAGTTTATGATGTCCCTTGGGGCATTATAGGTTATGCTTTGAAGCATTGACTCATGCCCAGAGGAAAATTTCCATCTGGAGGCCCTAGTCGACCAAAACCCTAATTTGGTGACACTGACGATCTTGAGGCTTAATCCACCTAGAAGGGAGAAGCCTTGTGCTTGATCCTTGATGTGGGAGTCCTCTTGATCCATTTTAGGTAATTGAGAGGTCTAGACAAGTTGAAGATCATGTCATTCCTTGATTTATCCTTTGTCTAAGCACTCAGAGAGGGCTTGAAACCCTAATTTTGATTGTAGTGAAGCTCACCCCTCTTTGGGGAGACTAATGAGGTATGATGGTTCATCCATATTGTGATGATGATTTGCACAATGATGGGAAATCTTAGCGGTCAAAATTTGGGGTATGACTGATGCCCCTATTTAATCTTCTTGGACCTGAAGGTGTGAATGACGAAGATATTCTGGCATTCGGGGTGCAAGAGGATTAAATATCGGAATAACCAAAATTTTGATGGCGGTTATGAATGGCAGTTAGCCCATCCATCTTCTTTTGCTAAGTAATGATGCTTAGAAAAGGTTAAACTTCCCCTCAATCCTGGTTTCCTACCAAGGAACTGGTCTCAGTTTTCTTTTGAAATAAACTTCCCTTCGTTCTTGGTTTTCTACCAAAGAACTGGTCTCAGTTTCTGATATGAACTTCCCCTCGATCTTGGTTTCCTACCAAGGATCTGGTCTTGGTTTCTTTTGAAATATACTTCCCCTCGATCCTGGTTTCCTACCAAGGAACTGGTCTAAGTTTCTAATATAAACTTCCCCTCGTTCTTGGTTTCCTACCAAAGAATTGGTCTTAGTTTCTTTTGTCAATAAACTTTATTGACAAGGGATGCTATTTGTAGCGGTTCTCCTCAAACTTCTCGCCGAATTTTCCTGGGGAGATGCCATTTAATGAGTCTACTTGGGATATTACACCATACTTTTCACGAGATCTGCCCGGAGAAATGCCATATGATGTGATCCACTTTGTTGACATTGACTTTCTGGAGAGAAGAACCAATGTGCTGCCAAAAGTCTTTAGTTGAGAGGCTTTCTCTAGGGATTTTCCTTAATTTGGGAAAGCGAAGATATCATCTTCAATGGCAAAGAGTGACATCGGCTGAGGGTTTTCCTGCCTTTCAGAGGTTCAAGTTATCAAAGTGGTCGAAGACCGACTCTAATCCAGAAATAAATTTGGAGAGAGATTACTTAGATGATTCACTTCCTGACGAGGAAAGAACGGACAACTCTACTGACAAGAGAACTTTTATCACCAAGGGATAAGACCGACTAGAGTGATAGTGATGCAATATGAACATGAATGTAAATAAATAATGCATGATGTATGTGTGTATATGCTGACAAGACTGACGCGACACACAGACTAAGGGATGGACATGACTAGATACTCGGCCACAGCGGGAGATGAAAAACATCACTGGTTCACGATAGCAATTCTACCTTGCTTAGGAGAAGTAGTCCCTGTTGGGAGCTACGCGGGTCGGGCTTAGGAGATAAGAACTCTGTCGGGAGTGTCAAAAGAAACATGGTCTCTGACACAACTGATCCTTCATTCAGGTGTACTGGCTTAGAATGGGTACTTTGATTCTGCACTTTGAAGGTCGCTTGCTTCTGGAGAAGCGACCGATGTTCTTCTGATGTTCAACAGTCAAAAGAAATTGCCATCCTTATTTTAAAAGAAGAAAAAGTTTGACGAGTAAATTCATTTTTGTTTTATTTCAAGAATCGTTAATCATGTTAAAATGTCGTCCTATAAAGCTAAAACAAATAAGAATTGCAAACAAAAGCACAAGGGCCCAAATTTATTGATAGGATAGACATCAGCCAAATGCGTGATTCCATAGAGTATTTGGAAAGTTAGAAAATGGTAATTTACAGGAAAAATGGCTACATTAAAACATAACGACCGCTATCCTTCTACCAACTTTGAATTCTGAACATCCAGAGCTTCTGTCGAAAATGACCCTGTCGAACATAGTTACTTGCCATTATCCCTACTTTTTGCCTGGATTTTACTTTGAGGTTTCCAATCCACCGGGATGATTTTTGATTATGTCTCTAATTTTTGCCTGGACCGCCCTTTCGGGTTTTCAACCCACCGAGACATTTTTTTTAGGCGAACTATTTCTTGACTACATCAAAATTTGTGGGGTAGGCAAATTCTTCTCCATCCATCGTTCCAAGTCTCAAGGCGCCGCCTGAGAAAGCTTTCTTGACCACATAAGGGCCGTCATAATTCAGAGTCCATTTTCCCCGGGAATCAGTGAGAAATGATTGTATCTTTTTTAGCACAAGGTCTCTTTTCCTGAAGACGCGATGTCAGACCTTTTTGTCAAACGCCTTCTTCATTCTTTATTGATACAGCTGAACGTGGCACAGTGCCGTTATTCATTTTTCTTCGATCAGATTGAGTTCGTCGTGCCGACTTTGACACCATTCGGCTTCTGTTAGCTTAGCCTCCATCAATACCTAGATTGATGGGATTTCTAACTCTATGGGGAGGACTGCCTCCATGCCATATACTAGAGAGAAAGGGGTTTCCCCAGTTGAAGTGCGAACATATGTGCGATAACCGTGGAGAGCAAAGGGTAGCATCTTGTACCAATCTTTATAGGTTATAACCATCTTTTGAACGATCCTCTTGATGTTTTTGTTAGCCGCTTCTACCGCTCCGTTCATCTTGGGTCGGTAGGGAGATGAGTTATGGTGTTCGATCTTGAACTCGGCACACAACTCCTTCATTGTCTTGTTGTTCAAGTTAGATCCATTATCCGTAATGATCTGGCTTGGAACACCATAACGGAAGATGAGATTATTTTTGATAAATCGGACCACGACTTGTCGGGTTACATTGGTGTATGATGCTGCTTCGACCCACTTAGTGAGATTATTTCTCTCTGAATTTTAATGATTTTGAGTTGATTCTTTTTTTAATAATTCACAAAAATGTTAAAATATTTTATTTTACAAGAATTCCCCAAAAATATTATTTATTTCACATATTTGATATTTTTGAAAATAATTAATTTTTATTTGTTTTCAACATTTTGAAAATTTTCTTCCTCTTGATTTTCCAAACATAAATAGTTTTCAATCATTTTGTTGATAAAAACATGATTTTTGAAACATTGATCCAAGATCACCACTCATTTTTTACATGTTTTCAATAATTTTTATTAATTTTTAAACAAAATTAATTCCATTTTTAAAGCAAAATTAGGGTTTTGATTGATTCCACTCTCATCAATCTTTTTCAAACACTATGGGCCTCTTATAGAGTGTAAGACCCGATCCTTTTTTAACCAAAACCTTTTTTGGGCCTCATACATTGTATAAGTCCCTCTGCATTAAAAGAGAAATCTTGGCGCGATCGTCATTTCAAAACGAAAGTCATTTGGGCCAACCCTTGTGTTGTAAGCCCCATTTCTTTTCTTTTAAACCTTGGGCCTCTCCTTGAGTTGTAAGACCCAACCCTGTTGTAAATAAACCTTTTTGGGCCTCAGTCGTTGTATAAGTCCCGAGACGATATTCAAAACAATGGTGCGATCACTGTTAAAACCGCTAGCCTCTCCTTGAGTATAAGCCCCAACAATCTTTTCAAAGACACTTCCCTTTTGATTTAGATCCAAATATATATATATTGTTATCAAAACTTTCTTTAATTTCTTTGAACAACTAACAATATATCATGGAAGCTTGCTCGTCTGTAAGTTTTATCATCTTTCTTTTACATGCTTTGATATATATAACTGTATTGTGGGAAGCTGTGCACGGTTACTCTTCTTTCATACCCTTTTGAATACTCGTCATATATCAACTGTATATTTACTAGTATAGTTATTTAGAGTTTTCCCCGGTACATAGGTCTAGAACTAGGTAAAGCCATGTTGGTCACTCTTAAATACAATCAAAACTAGATCCCCATTGGATTTCAAGATACGATCTTGCCTTCTCTTGAGCTGAAACAATACGGAACAAAGAGAAAGGCAGTATTCTTCGTGAACCTTTTCTCAGACTGTCACCCCTAGAAATTGTCAAAGAGTTGATCTATTCTTGGTGAATAACATCTCTTGAGTTTCTTCAAACCTCAGAACTTTCACCAAATGTTCTATTCTCGGTGAATAGCATTTCTTGAACTTTTCTTGGTTTGGGACCCACAGGCTTCCTAAAAGCATCCCCGCCTCCTCTTGGGCTTTGTACAAGGACCCTTCGGCTTCTTAGAAGTTCTCATGCCTTCTCTTGAGCTTAATACAAGGACCCTAGAAGACCTCTTAAAGGTATAAGGTAGAACTTAGTTATCCTTTGCTAGAGCAGTCTTTCCAGTATCAAAACTCCGGCCAATTTAGGGTTGATTCTCATCCCTAAATGCCCGTACCTCCTCTTGGGCATCATACAAAAGATAAAACTCTTTCCCACCAGTATACTTAGACAGTCTAACCCCCTTGAGTCTCAAAGACATTCTCAAGTTCCCTACAAACATAGGAGAAACTCCGATCAATCTGGATCAAACTACAGCAGAGCTGAAACTTAGTCTCTCTACTAAAAATCCACAACCAGGGTTATTTTATCATTAGATAACACTATCCCAAATCAGAACCTCTAGGTATCTAATGTAACGCCCCAGTTTTTGTCAGTTTTTATTTAATTGAGTCGTTTTGAGTATTTTATCATTATTTTATTTTATTTTCGACTTTTATCTGAAAATATGTTATTTTTCATCGTGAATATATTTTGTCGCGTTTTGGGAACATTTGTGAGATATTTGAGTGTAGGGGTATTTTGGGCATTTTGATTTATTTTGGTTGAGTTAGAATATAAATAGAAATAGAAAGAGAGAAAAATAGTAAGAAGAAAAGAAAAGAGGAGAAGGGAAAGAGAAGAGGAAAAAGGAGAAAAAGAGAGAAATCTTGGGAATCAAGAGAATCGATCAACCGACTTTCTAAAACATGATTTAATTGGGTAAGGGTGCAAAACTCGATTATCTTATCATTGTGTATGATTAAGTATGTGTGTTTGCATGTTGTATTGCCTTTTTCCATAGTTTTTCGGTTATTGGTCGAAAACGCAGAAACGAGTAAAAATCGATGTTTTCACGGACAGAAATTGATACGAATCTCGTAGTATGATCATGTGATATGTATGAACCATTCCCGAGGTTTGTGTTGCTGTTGGAAATGGTTTGGTTGGGAAAAATGGGGTTTTTGGGGTTACGGAACAGTGTCATACATAGCAGAATTTCTGCATCTGGTGTAAAGCGCCGGGCGATTTTCTTGTTTCGCCGGGAGATTCGTGATTTCGTCGGGCGGTCTTGGAGAGGCACAGAGGGTACAAGTTCCTGACTCTATTGAGTCATTTTGGTAGAAATGGTGATGCCTCTGCTTCGCCAGGCGAAGTAGCGGCGAAGGGTGTTTCGTCGGGCGGTGTTAGGGTTAGGCCGGGCGGTTTGCAGGGTTTTTCACATTTTTATTTTCTTGTTAATTTCATAACTTTTGATCTGATTATCCGTTTTGAATGTTCTTTATATCGTTGGAAAGTTTATGAAATGTTCTTGCTTATGATGATGGTTTTAAGATTGTGGCCGATTAAATTATGTTGGGAATTTGAAATAGTGTCGTTTTGTCGACTTTTGCCGTAGTAATCATGTGTAATTGATGTATATCATGTAAAATGTTATTGGTCTGGATATATTATGATTTGTGTGATGTGGTGAGATGAAAATGCATGACATATATGTGGTGATGATGAAGTGTGGCCTAAGGGCAAGTAATTGCACCGTGTTGTATTTGGTGATATATGCATGATTCTGGATGTGTAAATGTGTGCATTTTGAATGTCATGAGTCCTTGTATGCCAAGCATCATGATATGCATTGTTGTGACGTCCTGATTGACGGTTTGGATTCCAGAGGGAATCTGCTATAACATCGTGAGCCTTAAAAATAAGAGGTATGAATAGCCTTAAAAATAAGAGGACCGAAAGCGATGGTTATAGACGATCGTGTGCCCATGTGGGGTGTGAGCGATCGGGTCGTGTGCCTTATACAAAGAGGTGTGAGCGATCCATAAACGTCGTGTGCCTTATACAAAGAGGTATGAGCGACGGGGAACATCGTATTCCCGACGGGGAGTTACAGTGATGTAACGAGCGATGATTCCAGCAGCGTTCCTGAGTGAACTAGTGATGAGAAACATTGGAAGTCGGTACCGCATGTGCATATGCATAGAGTCGTGGTGTCGGTCTCTTGCATTTGCATAAATCATTAATGGTTGTTTATGTGGGGAATTGTGGATAAATTGATATATGGATATGTGTGGGTGATACTCGTATTGTGTGTGGGTAGTATACCTTGGGGATGTATGATTTGTGGTGAGAACCGTATATATGTGTATTTTTGTGTTATATATAATTGTATGCAATTATATTATGATTGTTTTTCTCACCCTTCTGCTGTTTTATAATGCTCTATGAGGCATTGCAGATTAGAGTTGCTGGAGGTCTTTTTGTGAAGCTTAGGACTTCATTCTTTTGTCGGTCGGCTCTGATATGTGACACCGGGTAGTTAGGGAGGCCGTTTGTGATTATTGTGTATTATGTATATGTATCTTTTGGCTTGTGCATGTATAACTTGATGTATGACAAACTTTTCATGTGATATATATATATATATATATATATGATATTCAGTTTTAGATTTTCCGCTTTTATTCTAAAATCTGAAATGTAAGTGTAAGGAACTGAGTTCCTCTGTTGATTGCTACCCCACTGTTGCATATCTTTATGAGCAGGTGTTGTATGTTTTGTTTCAATACAATGCGATTCTCCCCGTCTATGCCATGATGATTTAAATATACTCTGATGAAATTTTGAATTTTATTTTACTGCTTTAATTAATTGGGGGTATAGATTGGGGGTGTTACATTAAGTGGTATCAGAGCCAGTTTGTGTCAGTCCGTGCCAGTCCGTGTCACTTGTGTCAGTCCTTGTCGGTCTTGGTGTTAGGAGTGAGCTGTTTGTTTAACCATAGTTTCTGTTATTGGAAATGAACAGAATATGGCTGGTAGGAATGACGCTGCTTTAGCTGCTGCTATGCAAGCTATGGCTCGTGCTGTGCAGGGTGCACCCAATGCTGCGGGTAATGATGAGTTCAGGAAGAACAAACCGCCTGTCTTCAAAGGAAGATATGATCCTGATGGTGTACAGATATGGCTGAAAGAGATTGAAAGGATTTTCCGAGTGATGGATTGTGCTGAGGATCAGAAGGTGAGACTGGGTACTCACATGTTATTGGAAGAAGCTGATGATTGGTGGGTTAGTACACGTCATGTGTTGGAAGCTGCAGAGGAGGAGATTACTTGGGTTGTATTTAGCACCGAGGTTCTGAGGAGGTATTTTCCTGAAGATGTAATAGGAAAAAAGGAAATTGAGTTCTTTGAACTTAAACAAGGTAATATGTCTGTTGTCGATTATACTGCTAAGTTTGTGGAACTTGTGCAGTTTTATCCTCATTATACTGAACGACTGCGGAATTCTCTAAGTGTGTAAAGTTTGAGAATGGATTACGTCCTGAGATAAAGCAGGCAATTGGTTATCAAAGGATTCAGAGGTTTTCTAATTTGGTAGATTGTTGTAGGATTTATGAAGAGGACAGTAAGGCTCGTTATACTCATTATAAGAGTGTGAGCGAGAGGAAAGGGAAGCAACAGTTCTGTGGTTGTCCGTATGTGACACCAGCTGATAAGGGTAAACAAAGGGGAAATTTTGAGAAAAGGTCAAGTGGAGGAGGGATGTCTGGTCCTCTGAGATGTTATAGATGTGGTGAAGTGGGGCATCGTCAGTTCGAATGTAAGAAAGATTTTAGGAAGTGTTCTAACTGTGGAGGTATAGGATGTAACGCCCCAGTTTTTGCCAGTTTTATTTTATTGAGTTGTTTTTTATTATTTTATTATTATTTTATTGTAATTTCAACTTTTGTGTGAAAATGTGTTATTTTTAGTCGTGAATATATTTTATCGCGTTTTGGGATCGTTTGCGAGAAATTTGAGTGTGGGGGATTTTGGTCATTTTATAATGTTTTTCATTAAGTTAGTAAGAAAAGAAAATAGAGAGAAAGAAAGAAGAAAGAAGGAAAAAGAGAAGAAAGAGGAGAAGAGAGAAAAATTGGGATAGTGTGGAAAAATCATCAAGATCAAGTTCTAGAGTCGATTTAATCGGGTAAGGGTGCGAAACTCGATTATACTATGCTTGTATATGATTATGTATGAATGGGTTTGGATGATTCTCTTGCTTTCCATGTTTTTCACTTTTAGGTCGAAAACGATAAAATGAGTAGAATCGATGGTTTAACGGTTGGAAATTGATGTAAAGGTGGTAGTTTGCTTGTTGACATGATTAGAATAGGTTCTGATTGAAATATGTTGATTTGGAAATGGTTTGGGTTGGAAAATATCATTTTTGGGTTCTCAACAGCGCTGAAGGATTCTGAGTTTTCGCAGGTTCGCCTAGCGAACCAATCAGCGAAGGGTAGCGAAGGTTCGCTACGGGTATTCGCCTAGCGAAGGCATGAGCGAAGGTTCGCTAGAGTGTTCGCCTAGTGAACTTTGGGGGTTTTTGGCTCTGTTTGGTTCTGACTTGGTTCGCCAAGTGCTCGCCTAGCGAACTTTGTGTCTGTTTTTAGCTAACAGTTGGTTCGCTGGAACATTCGCCTAGCGAAGGAGCTAGCGAATGCTCGCGAGGGAGGTTCGCCCAGCGAACAGTGCTGTTTGTGTAGTTCTGTTTTCTGCATAACTTTTGATCTATGATTCGGTTTAAGGCGTGGTTTGATGCATTGGAAAGCCATTGAGCTGTACTTTTTTATTTTGATGGTTTAGAATTTGTTAGCCGATTTTATTTTGTCGGTAAATGTGAATAGTGTCAATGGTCGACTTTTGTCGTTTTAATGGTGCGTATTTGACTTGTGTTATGCTTTATGGTGTTGTTTCGAATGTGGTATGACTTATGTGCTGTTGAAATGCTAAGTGTGGTATTTGATGATATATGCATAATTGTGAATGTGTGTATGTATGCAATGAGAATGTCATGAGTTATTGTATGCCAAGCATCATGATGTGCATTGTTGAACGTCCTGAGTGACGGTTTGATTCCCGAAGGGAATATGCTATAACATCGTGTGCCTCGAAAATATGAGGCGATGCCTGAGGACTTAAAGCGATGGGTATAGACGATTGTAGGCTCCTTTGGAGACTTAAAGCAATCCTTAACGTCGTGTGCCTCAAAAATATGAGGCGATGCCTGAGGACCTAAAGCGACGGGTGAACATCGTAGGCCCGACGGGGAGTTACTTGAGATTCTCAGTAACGAGCGATGTTTCCAATAGTTCCTGAGTGGACTAATGATGTGACATGACGTGACAAAGGAAGTCGGTACCGCATGGCATGTGCATAGAGTCGTGGTGTCGGTCTCTGTGCATTTGCATTCATCATGAGTCATTTGTGCATGGAATTGTGAATGTGATTAATGAAATGGAATATGTGTGATTGTATTGTGAATGATTGATGTGCAGTGGTAATTGATACGTGTGAATTGTACTGTGTGTTGTTATAATTTATCTGTGTGCTTTGGTGGTGAGAATATGTTATTTGTGCATTTTTGTGTTAATATATAATTTTATGCAATTATATTATGGTTGTTTTTCTCACCCTTCTGCTGTTTTATAACGCTCTATGAGGCGTTGCAGATTAGAGCTGCTGGAGGTATTCCTTTTTGTGAAGCGTTGCGTCTTCATTATATTGGTCGGTCGGCTCTGATATGTGACTCCGGGTAGTTAGGGTGGCCGCGTGCTATTATTTTGTATATCTGATGATATATTTTGGTTGTACATATGCTACCTGATGTATGACCAACTGTTTATATGTGTATATGTATATATGTTAATCAGATTTTAGATTTTCCGCTTTAATTCTAATTTCTAAAAAGTGGGTGTAAGGAACAAAGTTTCCTCTGTATGATTGCTACCCCACAGTTGCATATCATTATGGGAAGGTGTTGCATGTTATGTGTATGTTTGGCTTCTTTGATGTGATTCTCCCTTTCTATGCCATGATGTTTCAAATATACTCTGATCAATTTTCGAATTTTCTTTTTACCGCTTTAATTGCATGTTAATTGGGGGTATAGATTGGGGGCGTCACATTAAGTGGTATCAGAGCCAGTCCGTGTCAGTGTGTAGTTTGTGTCCATTGTGTTTGGCATATTGGGCGAGTTGTGTTGAGCGACTTGTTGTTTAACCATAGTTTCTGTTTTGGACGAACAGAATATGGCTGGTCGTAATGATGTTGCTTTGGCTGCTGCGATGGAAGCGATGGCACGAGCTGTGCAGGGTGCACCGAATGCTGCCGGAAATGATGAGTTTAGAAAGAATAAGCCGCCGGTCTTTAAAGGGAAGCATGATCCGGATGGTGCGCAGTTGTGGTTGAAAGAGATTGAGAGGATTTTTAGGGTAATGGATTGTGATGACGATGATGTTAAGGTGAGGTTGGGCACTCATATGCTACACGAAGAGGCTGATGACTGGTGGGTCAGTACTCGTCAGGTGTTGGAAGCTGATGAGGAGGAAGAAGAGATCACTTGGGAGGTGTTTAGCCGAGAGTTTCTAACGAAGTATTTTCCCGAGGATGTCCGAGGAAAGAAGGAGATTGAGTTTCTAGAGCTAAAACAAGGTAATATGTCGGTTATTGACTATACTGCTAAGTTTGTGGAACTTGTGCAGTTTTATCCTCATTATGTGGAAGCGACTGCTGAATTTTCAAAGTGTGTGAAGTATGAAAGTGGTTTGCGTCCTGAGATAAAGCAGGCTATTGGTTATCAGAGGATTCGAAGGTTTTCTGATTTGGTGGAATGTTGTAGGATTTATGATGAAGATAGTGAGGCTCGTTCTGCTCACTATAAAAGTGTAAGTGACAGGAAAGGGAAACAACAGTTCCGTGGTGGTCCGTATGTGTCACCGGCTGATAAAGGTAAACAAAGGGGAACTTTTGATCGAAGGTCAGGTGGAGGAGGTATGTCTAATCCTATTAGGTGTTTTGGATGTGGTGAATTGGGTCATCGCCAGCATGAATGTAGGAAGAAGTTGGATAAGTGTTCTAATTGTGGTGGTATCGGACATGTTTTAGCTGATTGTAAAAGGAAGAATGTGGTGAAGTGTTACAATTGTCGGGAACCTGGTCACATTAGTTCGAAGTGTCCGAATCAAAAGAAAGCTCCAACTAGTGGGAAAGTGTTTTCATTGGCGGGAACTCAGACTTCAAGTGCTGATCGTCTGATAAGAGGTACTTGCTTAATTAATAACACGCCTTTAATTGCTATTATTGATACTGGAGCGACTCATTCGTTTATTTCGTTTGAGTGCGCGGAACGTTTGAATCTTGGGTTGTCTTCGATGGATGGTGAGATGGTTATTGATACTCCAGCGATGGGGTCAGTAACTACTTCTTTGGTGTGTTTGAGTTGTCCTTTAGCTATTTATGGTAAAGACTTTGTGATGGATTTGGTGTGTTTACTGTTGGAAGGTTTAGATGTGGTGTTGGGAATGAATTGGTTGCAATTCAATCGGGTGCACATTGATTGTTATCATAAGCTTGTAAGGTTTCCTTCTCTTGTGGAAGATGAAGACTCGAGTTTCTTATCTACCAAAGAGTTGAAGAGACTTTTAGCGGATGAAGCTCAGTTGTTTGGGTTGTTTGCTTCATTGACTGTGGATAGTCAAGTTTCTCTTGATGTGTTTCCTGTTGTGTGCGAATTTCCTGAGGTGTTTCCTGATGATATTTCAGATGTGCCGCCAGAGAGAAAAGTTGAATTTTATATTGATCTAGTTCCTGGTACTAGACCTGTTTCTATGGCACCTTATAGAATGTCGGCATCTAAATTGGTGGAGTTGAAAAAGCAGTTGAATGAGTTGTTGGAAAAGAGGTTCGTGAGGCCAAGTGTTTCTCCTTGGGGTGCTCCAGTTTTGTTGGTGAAAAAGAAAGATGGGAGTATGCGATTATGTATTGATTATCGCCAGTTGAACAAAGTGACGATTAAGAACAAATATCCGCTTCCAAGGATTGATGATCTGATGGATCAGTTGGTTAGTGCTTGTGTATTTAGTAAGATTGATTTGAGATCGGGTTATCATCAAATAAGAGTGAAAGAAGAGGATATTTAGAAGACGGCCTTTAGAACACGGTACGGTCATTATGAATATTCGGTGATGCCGTTTGGGGTTTCTAATGCGCCTGGTGTGTTTATGGAATACATGAATCAGATTTTCCACAAGCATTTGGATCGTTTTGTGGTGGTGTTTATTGATGATATTTTAATTTATTCTAAGTCTCGGGAAGAACATGCAGAGCATTTGCGTATTGTTTTGCAGGTTTTGAAGGAAAGGAAGCTTTTTGCCAAATTGTCCAAGTGTGAATTCTGGTTGTCTGAGGTGAGTTTTCTTGGGCACGTAATTTCAGGTAATGGTATTGCTGTGGATCCATCTAAAGTAGAAGCAGTTCTACAATGGGAGGCTCCTAGATCCGTTACTGAAATTCGAAGCTTTTTGGGTTTGGCTGGTTATTACCGGAGGTTCATTGAAGGTTTTTCTAAGCTAGCTCTTCCTTTGACGCAGTTGACTTGTAAGGGCAAAGCATTCATTTGGGATATTCAATGTGAAGAAAGTTTTTGTGAGCTGAAGGAAAGATTGACGACATCTCCGATTCTTATTTTACCTAATCCTAATGAACTATTTGTTGTGTATTGCGATGCTTCTTTAATTGGTTTGGGTGGTGTTCTGATGCAGGAAGGTAAAGTTGTAGCTTATGCTTCAAGGCAGTTAAGAGTTCATGAGAAAAACTATCCTACTCATGATCTTGAGTTAGCGGCTGTAGTTTTTGTGTTGAAGATTTGGAGGCACTATCTCTATGGTGCAAGGTTCGAGGTCTTTAGTGATCATAAAAGCTTGAAATATTTATTTGATCAGAAAGAGTTGAACATGAGGCAGCGGAGATGGTTGGAATTCTTGAAAGACTACGACTTTGGCTTGAATTACCATCCTGGTAAAGCTAATGTGGTAGCCGATGCATTGAGCCGGAAATCGTTGCATATGTCCGCATTGATGGTGAAAGAGTTGGAACTTTTGGAGTCGTTTAGAGACTTGAGTTGGGTATGTGAAGTGACTTCGGTTAGTGTAAGGCTTGGAATGTTGAAGGTTGCTAATGAATTTTTGTTGTCGGTTAGTGAGAAACAAAAGATGGATTTGAAATTCGTTGATTTGATGAGGAATGAGAATGTGGATTTCAAGGTTGATAATTTTGGTGTTTTGAGATTCCGTGGCCGTATTTGTATACCTGATGATGCGGAGTTGAAAAGAATGGTTTTGGAGGAAGGACACCGAAGTAATTTAAGTATTCATCCGGGAGCGAATAAGATGTACCAAGATTTGAAGAAGATTTTCTGGTGGTCTGGTTTGATAAGAGATGTGGCTCAGTTTGTGTATGCATGTTTGACTTGTCAGAAATCGAAAGTGGAACATTTTAGGCCTTGTGGTTTGTTGCAACCGTTGGATATTCCTGAGTGGAAATGGGATAGCATTTTGATGGATTTTGTGACGGGATTACCGAACACTCAGCGTGGGCATAATGCTATTTGGGTGATTGTGGACAGGCTGACTAAATCGGCGCATTTTATTCCGATTGACATCAGTTTTTCTTTGGAACGGTTAGCTGAGATCTATATCAGTGTGGTGGTGAAATTGCATGGGGTTCCTTTAAGTATTGTTTCGGATCGAGATCCTAGGTTTACATCGAGATTTTGGGAAAGTTTACAGAAGGATTTGGGTTCTAAATTGAGGTTAAGTTCGGCTTATCATCCGCAGACGGATGGTCAGACCGAAAGAACTATTCAGTCGTTGGAGGATATGTTGAGGTCATGTGTTTTGGAACAAGGTGGTGCGTGGGACAGTTATCTTGCTTTGATTGAGTTCACGTATAATAACAGTTTCCATTCTAGTATCGGAATGGCACCTTTTGAGGCTTTATATGGGCGAAGATGTCGAACGCCGTTGTGTTGGCACGAAACTGGTGAGAGTTCTGTGGTTGGACGGGAATTGGTGCAACAGAGGACGGAAAAGGTAAAGTTTATTCGTGAGAAAATGAAGGCTTCTCAGAGTAGACAAAAGAGTTATCATGATCGGAGACGTAAGAATCTTGAGTTTCAAGAGGGTGATCACGTATTTCTGAGAGTTACGCCGGTAACTGGTGTTGGTCGTGCTTTGAAATCTAAGAAGCTTACTTCTCGATTTATTGGTCCTTACCAGATATCTGCGAGAGTTGGTGCTGTAGCGTATCGTGTGGCGTTACCGCCGAATCTGTCGAATTTGCATGATGTTTTGCATGTTTCACAGCTTCGGAAGTATGTTCCGGACCCTTCACATGTGATTCCGATGGACGAGGTTGAGGTAAGCGATAACCTTACGGTCGAGGCATTACCGGTTGGTATTTTGGATCGCGAGGTGAAGCGGTTGAGGGGCAAAGAGATTGCACTTGTGAAAGTGGCGTGGGGAGGCGCTGCTGAGGGTAATTTGACGTGGGAATTGGAGAGTAGGATGCGGGAGTCGTATCCGAAATTGTTTGTATCAGGTAAGATTTTCGAGGACGAAAATTTCTAAGTGGGGGAGAGTTGTAACGCCCCAGTTTTTGCCAGTTTTATTTTATTGAGTCGTTTTTGATTATTTTATTATTATTTTATTGTAATTTCAACTTTTGTGTGAAAATGTGTTATTTTCAGTCGTGAATATATTTTATCGCGTTTTGGGATCGTTTGCGAGAAATTTGAGTGTGGGGGTATTTTGGTCATTTTATAATGTTTTTCATTAAGTTAGTAAGAAAAGAAAATAGAGAGAAAGAAAGAAGAAAGAAGGAAAAAGAGAAGAAAAGAGGAGAAGAGAGAAAAATTGGGATAGTGTGGAAAAATCATCAAGATCAAGTTCTAGAGTCGATTTAATCGGGTAAGGGTGCGAAACTCGATTATACTATGCTTGTATATGATTATGTATGAATGGGTTTGGATGATTCTCTTGCTTTCCATGTTTTTCACTTTTAGGTCAAAAACGATAAAATGAGTAGAATCGATGGTTTAACGGTTGGAAATCGATGTAAAGGTGGTAGTTTACTTGTTGACATGATTAGAATAGGTTCTGACTGAAATATGTTGATTTGGAAATGGTTTGGGTTGGAAAATATCATTTTTGGGTTTTCAACAGCGCTGAAGGATTCTGAGTTTTCGCAGGTTCGCCTAGCGAACTAATCAGCGAAGGGTAGCGAAGGTTCGCTACGGGTATTCGCCTAGCGAAGGCATGAGCGAAGGTTCGCTAGAGTGTTCGCCTAGCGAACTTTGGGGGTTTTTGGCTCTGTTTGGTTCTGACTTGGTTCGCCAAGTGCTCGCCTAGCGAACTTTGTGTCTGTTTTTAGCTAACAGTTCGTTCGCTGGAACATTCGCCTAGCGAAGGAGCTAGCGAATGCTCGCGAGGGAGGTTTGCCCAGCGAACAGTGCTGTTCGTGTAGTTTTGTTTTCTGCATAACTTTTGATCTGTGATTCGGTTTGAGGCGTGGTTTGATGCATTGGAAAGCCATTGAGCTGTACTTTTTATTATGATGGTTTAGAATTTGTTAGCCGATTTTATTTTGTCGGTAAATGTGAATAGTGTCAATGGTCGACTTTTGTCGTTTTAATGGTGCGTATTTGACTTGTGTTATGCTTTATGGTGTTGCTTCGAATGTGGTATGACTTATGTGCTGTTGTGATGATGATTTGTGGCCGTAAGGCAAGAAAATGCTAAGTGTGGTATTTGATGATATATGCATAATTGTGAATGTGTGTATGTATGCAATGAGAATGTCATGAGTCATTGTATGCCAAGCATCATGATGTGCATTGTTGAATGTCCTGAGTGACGGTTTGATTCCCGAAGTGAATATGCTATAACATCGTGTGCCTCGAAAATATGAGGTGATGCCTGAGGACTTAAAGCGATGGGTATAGACGATTGTGAGCTCCTTTGGAGACTTAAAGCAATCCTTAACGTCGTGTGCCTCGAAAATATGAGGCGATGCCTGAGGACCTAAAGCGACGGGTGAACATCGTAGGCCCGAAGGGGAGTTACTTGAGATTCTCAGTAACGAGCGATGGTTCCAATAGTTCCTGAGTGGACTAATGACGTGACATGACGTGACAAAGGAAGTCGGTACCGCATGGCACGTGCATAGAGTCGTGGTGTCGGTCTCTGTGCATTTGCATTCATCATGAGTCATTTGTGCATGGAATTGTGAATGTGATTAATGAAATGGAATATGTGTGATTGTATTGTGAATGATTGATGTGCAGTGGTAATTGATACGTGTGAATTGTACTGTGTGTTGTTATAATTTATTTGTGTGCTTTGGTGGTGAGAATATGTTATTTGTGCATTTTTGTGTTAATATATAATTTTATGCAATTATATTATGGTTGTTTTTCTCACCCTTCTGCTGTTTTATAACGCTCTATGAGGCGTTGCAAATTAGAGCTGCTGGAGGTATTCCTTTTTGTGAAGCGTTGCGTCTTCATTATTTTGGTCGGTTGGCTCTGATATGTGACTCCGGGTAGTTAGGGTGGCCGCGTGCTATTATTTTGTATATCTGATGATATATTTTGGTTGTACATATGCTACCTGATGTATGACCAACTGTTTATATGTGTATATGTATATATGTTAATCAGATTTTAGATTTTCCGCTTTACTTCTAATTTCTAAAAAGTGGGTGTAAGGAACAAAGTTTCCTCTGTATGATTGCTACCCCACAGTTGCATATCATTATGGGCAGGTGTTGCATGTTATGTGTATGTTTGGCTTCTTTGATGTGATTCTCCCTTTCTATGCCATGATGTTTCAAATATACTCTGATCAATTTTTGAATTTTCTTTTTACCGCTTTAATTGCGTGTTAATTGGGGGTATAGATTGGGGGCGTCACATAGGACATATTGCAGCTGATTGTAAGAGGAACGTGGTGAAGTGCTTTAATTGTGGTGAACTTGGACATGTTAGTACGAAGTGTCAGAAACTGAAGCAAGCTCCAGCTAGTGGGAAGGTATTTTCTTTGGCAGGAACTCAGACTTCAAGTGCAGACCGTCTGATCAGAGGTACTTGTTTTATTAATAGTACTCCTTTAGTTTCTATTATTGATACTGGAGCGACTCATTCGTTTATTTCGCCTGAGTGCGCGAAGCATTTGAATCTTGTGTTGTCTTTGATGGGTGGTGAGATCGTTATTGATACTCCAGCAATGGGGTCAGTAACTACTTCTTTAGTTTGTTTACGTTGTCCTTTGACCATTTATGGTAAAGACTTTGAGATGGATTTGGTGTGTTTACCGTTGGAGGGTTTAGATGTGGTTCTGGGAATGAATTGGTTGCAATTCAATCAAGTTCACATTGATTGTTATCATAAGCTGGTAAGGTTTCCTTCTCTTGAGGAAGACGAAGACTCGAGTTTCTTATCTACCAAAGAGTTGAAGAGACTTTTGGCGGACGAAGCTCAGTTGTTTGGGTTGTTTGCATCTTTGACTGTGGATAGTCATGTTTCACTTGATGTGTTTCCTGTTGTGTGTGAATTTCCGGAAGTGTTTCCAGAGGATATTTCAGACTTGCTGCCAGAGAGAGAGGTGGAGTTTTCTATAGATCTAGTTCCTGGTACTAGACCTGTATCGATGGCACCTTATCGTATGTCGGCATCTGAGTTGGTTGAGTTGAAAAAGCAGTTGAATGAATTGTTGGAGAAGAGGTTTGTAAGACCAAGTGTTTCTCCTTGGGGTGCTCCAGTTTTATTAGTGAAAAAGAAAGATGGAAGCATGCGGTTGTGTATTGATTATCACCAGTTGAATAAGGTGACGATTAAGAATAAGTATCCTCTCCCAAGGATTGATGATCTGATGGATCAGTTGGTGGGTGCTTGTGTGTTCAGTAATATTGACTTGAGGTCGGGGTATCATCAAATAAGGGTGAAAGAGGAAGATATTCAAAAGACAACTTTTAGGACACGATACGATCATTATGAATATTGTGTGATGCCGTTCGGGGTTTCTAATGCGCCAGGTGTGTTTATGGAATACATGAATCGTATTTTCCACGAGCATTTGGATCGATTTGTTGTTGTGTTTATTGATGACATTTTGATTTATTCTAAGTCTCAGAAAGAGCACGCGGAGCATTTGCGTATTGTTTTGCAGGTTTTGAAGGAAGGGAAGCTTTTTGCCAGATTGTCCAAGTGTGAGTTCTGGTTGTCGGAAGTGAGTTTTCTTGGGCACGTAATTTCAGGTAATGGTATTTCTGTGGATCCATCTAAAGTAGAAGCAGTTCTACAATGGGAGGCTCCGAGATCTGTTACTGAAATTTGAAGCTTTTTGGGTTTGGCCGATTATTATCGAAGGTTTATTGAGGGTTTTTCTAAGCAAGCACTTCCTTTGACCCAGTTGACTTGTAAAGGGCAAGCGTTCATTTGGGATATTCGGTGCGAGGAAAGTTTTAGTGAGCTGAAGAGAAGATTGACGACAGCTCCGATTTTGATTTTGCCGAATCCTAATGAACCATTTGTGGTTTATTGTGATGCTTCTTTGATTGGTCTAGGTGGTGTTCTGATGCAAGAAGGTAAGGTTGTGGCGTATGCTTCGAGGCAATTGAGAGTGCATAAGAAAAATTATCCTACTCATGATCTTGAAATAGCGGCCGTGGTTTTTGTGTTGAAGATTTGGAGGCATTATCTCTACGGTGCAAGGTTTGAAGTCTTTAGTGATCATAAAAGTTTGAAATATTTGTTTGATCAGAAAGAGCTAAATATGAGGCAACGTAGATGGTTGGAATTCTTGAAGGACTACGACTTTGGCTTGAATTACCATTCTGGTAAAGCTAATGTGGTAGCCGATGCGTTGAGTCAGAAATCGTTACATATGTCCGCTTTAATGGTTAAGGAGTGGGAACTTTTGGAATCGTTTAGAGACTTGAGTTTGGTATGTGAAGTGACGTCGGATAGCGTGAGGCTTGGAATGCTAACGATTACTAATGATTTTCTGATGACTGTTAGTGAGAAACAGAAGCTGGATGTGAAATTTGTGGGTTTGATGTTGGATGGAGGAAAGGATGCGAATAGTGATTTTAAAGTGGATATTAATGGTGTTTTGAGATTCCGAGGTAGAATTTGTATTCCTGATGATGCGGAGTTGAAAAAGATGATTTTAGAGGAAGGACACCGGAGTAATTTGAGTATACATCCGGGAGCGAATAAGATGTACCAAGATTTGAAGAAGATTTTCTGGTGGTCTGGATTGAAAAGAGATGTGGCTCAGTTTGTTTATGCATGTTTGACTTGTCAGAAATCGAAGGTAGAACATCTGAGGCCTAGTGATTGGTTGCAGCCGTTAGATATTCCGGAATGGAAATGGGATAGTATCTCCATGGATTTTGTGACAGGATTGCCGAATACTCAGCGAGGGCATAATGCTATTTGGGTGGTTGTTGATAGGCTGACTAAATCAGCTCATTTTATTCCGATTGACATCAGTTTTACTTTGGAGAGGTTGGCGGAGATTTACATCAGTGTGATTGTGAAATTGCATGGGGTTCCATTGAGTATTGTTTCGGATCGATATCCTAGGTTTACCTCGAGATTTTGGGAAAGTTTACAGAAGGCATTGTGTTCTAAATTGAGATTGAGTTCGGCTTATCATCCGCAGACGGATGGTCAGACGGAGAGGACGATTCAGTCGTTGGAAGATTTGTTGAGAGCTTGTGTTCCTGAGCAAGGTGGTGCGTGGGATAGTTATCTTGCATTGATTGAATTTATGTATAATAATAGTTTTCATTCTAGTATTGGAATGGCACCGTTTGAAGCATTGTATGGACGGAGATGTCGGACACCGTTGTGTTGGCACGAATCTGGTGAGAGAACGGTAATTGGACCGGAGTTGGTGCAACAGACGACGGAGGAAGTGAAGCTTATTCGAGAGAGAATAAAGGCTTCTCAGAGTAGACAAAAGTGTTATCATGATCGGAGACGGAAAGATCTAGAGTTCCAAGAGGGCGATCATGTATTTCTGAGAGTTACGCCGGTAACAGGTGTGGGTTGTGCATTGAAATCGAAGAAACTTACTTCTCGGTTTATTGGTCCTTACCAGATATCTGCGAGAGTGGGTGTTGTGGCTTATAGGGTGGCGTTGCCGCCGAATCTGTCGAATTTGCATGATGTTTTCCATGTTTCACAGCTTCGGAAGTATGTTCCGGATCCGTCACATGTGATTCCGATGGATGAGGTTGAGGTAAGGGAGAACCTTACGGTTGAGGCTTTACCGGTGAGTATTTTGGATCGCGAGGTGAAGAGGTTGAGGGGCAAGGATATTGCACTGGTGAAGGTAGCGTGGGGAGGCGCTGCTGAGGGCAATTTGACTTGGGAGTTGGAGAGTCGGATGCGGGAGTCGTATCCAGAGTTGTTCGCCTCAGGTATATTTTCGAGGACGAAAATTTCTAAGTGGGGGAGAGTTGTAACGCCCCAGTTTTTGTCAGTTTTTATTTAATTGAGTCGTTTTGAGTATTTTATCATTATTTTATTTTATTTTCAACTTTTATCTGAAAATATGTTATTTTTCATCGTGAATATATTTTGTCGCGTTTTGGGAACATTTGCGAGATATTTGAGTGTAGGGGTATTTTGGGCATTTTGATTTATTTTGGTTGAGTTAGAATATAAATAGAAATAGAAAGAGAGAAAAATAGTAAGAAGAAAAGAAAAGAGGAGAAGGGAAAGAGAAGAGGAAAAAGGAGAAAAAGAGAGAAATCTTGGGAATCAAGAGAATCGATCAACCGACTTTCTAAAACACGATTTAATCGGGTAAGGATGAGAAAGTCGATTATCTTATCATTGTGTATGATTATGCATGTGTGTTTGCATGTTTTATTGCCTTTTTCCATAGTTTTTTGGTTATAGGTCGAAAACGCGGAAACGAGTAGAAATCGTTGTTTTCACGGACAGAAATTGATACGAATCTCGTAGTATGATCATGTGATATGTATGAACCATTGCTGAGGTTTGTGTTGCTGTTGGAAATGGTTTGGTTGGGAAAAATGGGGTTTTTGGGGTTATGGAACAGTGTCACACGTAGCAGAATTTTTGCATCTGGTGTAAAGCGCTGGGCGATTTTCTTGTTTCGTCGGGCGATTCGTGATTTCGCCGGGCGGTCTTGGAGAGGCGCAGAGGGTACAAGTTCCTGACTCTATTGAGACATTTTGGTAGAAATGGTGATGCCTCTGCTTCGCCGGGCGAAGTAGCGGCGAAGGGTGTTTCGTCGGGCGGTGTTAGGGTTAGGTAGGGCGGTTTGCAGGGTTTTTCACATTTTTATTTTCTTGTTAATTTCATAACTTTTGACCTGATTATCCGTTTTGAATGTTCTTTATATCGTTGGAAAGCTTATGAAATGTTCTTGCTTATGATGATGGTTTTGAGATTGTGGCCGATTAAATTATGTTGGGAAATTGAAATAGTGTCGTTTTGTCGACTTTTGTCGTACTAATCATGTGTAGTTGATGTATATCATGTTATATGTTATTGGTCTGGATATATTATGATTTGTGTGCTGTGGTGAGATGAAAATGCATGACATACATGTGGTGATGGTGAAGTGTGGCCTAAGGGCAAGTAATTGCAACGTGTTGTATTATGTGATATATGCATGATTCTGGATGTGTAAATGTGTGCATTTTGAATGTCATGAGTCCTTGTATGCCAAGCATCATGATATGCATTGTTGTGACGTCCTGAGTGACGGTTTGGAGTCCAGAGGGAATCTGCTATAACATCGTGAGCCTGAAAAATAAGAGGTATGAATAGCCTTAAAAATAAGAGGACCGAAAGCGATGGTTATAGACGATCGTGTGCCCATGTGGGGTGTGAGCGATCAGGTCGTGTGCCTTATACAAAGAGGTGTGAGCGATCCATAAACGTCGTGTGCCTTATACAAAGAGGTGTGAGCGACGGGGAACATCGTATGCCCGAAGGGGAGTTACAGTGATGTAACGAGCGATGATTCCAGCAGAGTTCCTGAGTGAACTAGTGATGAGAAACATTGGAAGTCGGTACCCGCATGTGCATATGCATAGAGTCGTGGTGTCGGTCTCTTGCATTTGCATTAATCATTAATGGTTGTTTATGTGGGGAATTATGGATAAATTGATATATGGATATGTGAGGGTGATACTCGTATTGTGTGTGGGTAGTATACCTTGGGGATGTATGATTTGTGGTGAGAACCGTATTTATGTGTATTTTTGTGTTATATATAATTGTATGCAATTATATTATGATTGTTTTTCTCACCCTTCTGCTGTTTTATAATGCTCTATGAGGCATTGCAGATTAGAGTTGCTAGAGGTCTTTTTGTGAAGCTTAGGACTTCATTCTTTTGTCGGTCGGCTCTGATATGTGACACCGGGTAGTTAGGGAGGCCGTTTGTGATTATTGTGTATTATGTATATATATCTTTTGGCTTGTGCATGTATAACTTGATGTATGACAAACTTTTCATGTGATATATATATATATATATATATATATATATATATATATATATATATATATATATATATATATATATATATATATGATATTCAGTTTTAGATTTTTCGCTTTTATTCTAAAATCTGAAATGTGGGTGTAAGGAACTGAGTTCCTCTGTTGATTGCTACCCCACTGTTGCATATCTTTATGAGCAGGTGTTGTATGTTTAGTTTCAATATAATGTGATTCTCCTAGTCTATGCCATGATGATTTAAATATACTCTGATGAAATTTTGAATTTTCTTTTACTGCTTTAATTAATTAGGAGTATAGATTGGGGGTGTTACATCTGATACCTCAACTCTTCTGTAAACCTTAGCAAGAGTTGATTCCCCATTTTGGACCTGCCTCGAGATTTCAATAATCCCTAGCAGAAGCTAGCCTCCTCTTAGGCTTTGTATAATGATCTTTCCTCAACGCAATTATCCTCCTCTTAGTCTCTGTACAATGATTCTCCCCAGCGGAGCTAACCTTTTCAGACCCTCTTGTTGAGTCAATCACACTTTCAGACTCTCTTGTTGAGTCAATCAACTTTTCAGACTCTCTTGTTGAGTCAATCACCTTTTAGCACTTTCTTGTTGAGTCAACCCTTTTAGCCACAATCCCAGGCTTCGTACGGGACATATAAAAGCACTCTCTTGTTGAGTCAAAACCCTTTTAGCCTCATTCTTGGGCTTTGTATAAGACATAAATCTTCATCTTTTAAGCTTGGGATGGATATATTCCCCAGTGAAGTCATTTCCTCGTAGCCTTCGTTTAGGCTTTGAGGAATGACTTCCCAAGCAGAGTCAAACTCATTTCAACCTCAATCTTGGGCATTGTATAAGACACATAGAAATATCCTCATCAGAGTCAGTTAAATTTCACATTTCAGCCTCAATCTTGGGCTTTGTACAAGACACATACAAACCTCCCCGACGGAGTCAAAATCCCTTTTTAGCCTCAATCTTGGGCTTTGTAAAAGATAGATAATACTCTCCCGCAGAGTCAAACTTTTAGCCTCCTCTTAGGCTTTGTATAATGATATCCCCAAAGAGTCAGTCTCATTTTTGCCTCAATCTTGGGCCTTGTACAAGACACATAAACACTCTCTTGTTGAGTCGGTCATATTTAGCCTCCTCTCAGGCTTTATATAAGGAAATCCCCTAGCCGAGTCAATCAACCTTTTAGCATCAAACTTGGGCTTTGATCAAGGCACACAAAAATCAACCATCCCCTCAGAGGAAGTCCAATCCCTCCTTAGAGATGACAAATTCTCTCTCAGTCAAAACCTTTTCACTAGTATAAAAAATACTTTTTAAATCGGTAAAAAACAACATTTTAAATCAGTTGGTGGTCCGATTTAATTCCGGCCGATTTAGAAAGTTTTTAGATTTTAAATCAGGTTCCATCCGATTTAAAATATTTTATTAAATCGGCTAGTCTGATCTAAAAGTGTTTATTTAAATCGGTTTGACACATTTAAAAAATGTTCAAAAAATAATGAAAGTTTTTAAATCAGGTATCATCTGATTTAAAATATATTATTAAATCGGCTAGTCTGATTTAAAAGTGTTTATTTAAATCAGTTTGACACATTTAAAAAAAGTTCAAAATGTAATGACAGCTTTTAATCTATATGCTCTGATTTAAATTGGTTCATTTGATTTAGTTATGTTATTTTAAATCGGTTCATTTGAATTAGTAATGTTATTTTAAATCGGTTCATTTGATTTAGTAATGTTATTTTAAATCGGTTCATTCGATTTAAAAGTACAATGTCATTTTTTCCTAATTGTCATTTTTCTTTTATTTCTACCACAATATTGTACAAAAAATTATAAATAATACAAAATTACATCACAACCAAATACTAATCAAATATTTCATACACAACCATTCATACAATAACCATTAATACAATAGTAATATTCCTTGTGCCAAAGCCCATCTACATAATAGAAATACTATATAACTATTCATGCAAATCCCATAATATAAATGCAGATATGATACACAATATAAGATCGATCAAAAGCATTCCTTCCACTCTATGTATTTGAATGTGACAAATATCTCAGTATGCACCAAAAATAAAGAAAGATAACAACACGTTGAATGAGACAGTTTTAATCTCAGAATAATCACAAGACTTAATAAAAGTATTAGTTTCCAAAACACCAACAATTGTTAATTTCCTTTCCCTTCCAATATCTCTATGCTACTCTCTTGCAGTATATATATTTAAGCAAATAGTACCTTTTAAGATTGTTTCCCAGCTATATCTTCCAATGTAAGATTTAGTGTATCAACTGATCCTCTTCTTACTTCTTCTCCTCGAGTAGCCAAAAAGTCCTCAATGCTTCCTGGTTTGCCAAACCATCCAAGATGATCCGCAAGCAAGTGAAGATTATTACATCCACCGCATCTTGCTACTACTACACCTTTCTCATATCATTCGCGACAAACTGTCTTAATGGACCTCGTTTCACAGACCTTGCAGGTGAAAATCATAGCAAGATCGTGCCTTGAGGATGTTTTCAAATTGGAATTAGCAGAAAACTTAATGGCAAAGTTCTCGGTAATGCTCATGGATGTAGAGAGATTATCTGAGTTTACGCTAGACTTCAAGGCATCGGCTTCACTATTTTCTACATCTTCACAAACGTGTTTATTTGGATTTGTCTGCGTCGAGACCTCCCTTTTAAGAAATCCATATCTGTTTAATACTGTATTAATCGAAGAATGCCGAGAGAAAGCTGCCAATAAACATAACAATGAAATGTTAATAAGAAAGACTTGTGCATGGGAGTGTCGGGAGAGAGAGTAAGAGAGAGCTAGTATAAAATCCTCCATTTCTAATGCATAAGCTCAAGTTATAACAACTGTCACCATATGGATAAAGAGGAAAATAACATATTGTTTGGAACAGAAAGCGAAGGGATCTCTAACAGCTCCTCATATATAAGGGATCTCTCAGTAACTGACTTGAGAGTTGGAGTGCTGACCGTGCAAGTCCACCCACTCTCCACCGTACGAGAAGCTTGCTCCACCGCACCGAAACATCATTATACATTTCTGGTACCACAACGGCACACACTATAATGTGTGGCTAATTTTCTATGGAACCATATTTATGGGACTAAACTATAGGTTCAATGGACTTATATGGATTATAAAGCACAAGTACCATGGCCAGTTCACCTAATTACTAAAAAGCAATTCAAAAGTTAGAAAGAAAAAAAAAAAGAGGAATCCCTAAAAAGCATCATCTTTGATAAGCTCAAGAATTTCAAGTGGCAATCATGAAAATTTACAAAAATAAGAGAAAGACGGAGATAAATTAGCAAATAAGATAAGAATAGGTGGTTACGATGAACTTGATAGTTTTTATGAAGGTCCATAAACATGTTAAGTGTGAAACAAATACCATTTACCTTTCTACGTGCCATAGTAAACTTTGTTAAGGGTCCATCGCTTTGAGGTAACGATCCTCTTGAAGTTGTTTTTGTCTGTATTATGTTAAATTACAAAGAACGCAACTCGTCATAAAAATCAACTTTGGCAAGAATTCCCTCCCCCCCCCCCCCCCCCCCCCCCCCTAAGAGTTAAGTAAAATAAGGACATTACTTACAAGCGAAAGTATCATACCTGTTCATCCTGGCTCGCAATGCGATGCTCAAACTCCTCTACGACTTTAGTTAAAACAGATTCAACCAACTGTTCCATGCATAAGAACAATATTACTTTAAGAAAGTAATCTCAAAGGCACTCTTAGTATTATGAGTATTGAGTGACAAGATTGAAATGCAGCAGCAAGAGACTATAGTGCAGTACTGCTAGATGGGACTATCACTTCTGCATTCAGGGTGCATTTTTCAGTGTTTCAAGCAAATGAAATTGCCACGGAAACTAAAAGGAAGAAACACCTTAATGATTGTTATAGATATGTGTCCAATTTTCGGATGCATAATAATCTAGCAAACGCATCGCATTTATAACGTAGCTGACTTGTACTAACTTCATTTTTCTAAATTAAATTCCAAATTAATATGTGAACGAATGGTGAACTCTTTTCCTCGTTACTGTTTTGGATAAGCAGCTAATATATGATACTTATGACATCACTTAGCACATGGAATATGCATTCAAGAAAAGATCTAGAGAACGCAACATGATTTACTACAAAATCTTTATAAGACAAAGCGACTATTGTATATTCATAATTCTTAATGCATTCGCCACCCATATACCTGTACATATTAAGCTAGCAAAAATCAATCCTAAGAATTATACACAAACTAAATGTATCAGTAAGAAATTGAATTTGAGTTGAAACAAAACTAGCAATAAAATTTTTACCACAATATTGACGAAATCTATTCGAGATACACAATAACTATGCCACAAGCAATCAACACTCAAAATTTTTATTGCAACCATAACTAACGCCACAACAAGCAGTTAAACTGATACATAATGTACAACACACACACAGAACATGAAATCAAAACTATGGACCTTATTTATCACAGGGGTCATAATAACGCAAACCAAGTATTATTTCGACTTTATGCCGCAAATTCGAAAAGCAATCGAATCCAGCAGAGTTTAAAGAAGAAAAACCAAACACATTAAAGATTATAAAACAAGTGAGACCAACTCGGATTTCGATGCTAGTTTCAATTCAACTCTATTTGGGATGGTTGAAGAATCGGAGCCCCGAAACCCGACACAATAACCTATCGCGCACTGCAAAACGGGTTTTACCTGAAAAAAGTGATTACGAAAAAGTGAATTTAAAATTCTGAAATAAGTGATTGTGTATGAAATTGAAGAAGAAAAGTACCTAAGAGAGATTGAAGGAACTCTAAATGTCGATGGAAACTGAAACAATGTTTTCGCCTTTGCAGAGAGAGAAGGTGAGACGGAAGTAACGGGTTTTTTCGCCGCCCGGGAGAGAAAGTGTGAAGGAAATGTGAGCTTAGGGTTTTTTCACCGGCCGAGAGAGAAACTGAAACAATGTTTTCGCCGACCGAGAGAGAAAGTGAGAGAAGGAAAAGGGTTGAGAAGGAATCGCTTATGCTTTCACGGAGTGAAACTATTTTCTTTTTAATTATAAAAAATTATAAAAAAAATTGTTTTTAAATCAGATTAATTGATTTAAATTCTATTTAGTAAAAATGCATCTTCTGTGTCCTAGCTTTTTAGGTTTTTAAATCAAGTGGATATCATCTGATTTAAAATGTCTGATTTAAAAATTGTTTTTACACTAGTGTTTGACTTCAATCTTGGGCTTTGAACAAGACAGCAAATATCTTTTTCCTCCCTTAGAATAGGAGGAACTACGATTGCTCTGATTTCCCTGTTTCATTTAAACGGAAATACGTAGGCATAAGATTACAAAATCTTAGCGAGCATACCAATCAAAAACTCTAGGTCCAGTACCTTCACACATCATTCCAAATTTAGGTCTACCAAAAAAACATCGGGAAAACCCAAACATCAACAAAAATTCACTCACTCACTCATATTTCCCAAGAAACTTTCCCAACCCATTAATAGATAAACACTATCAAGTATATAGCGAAACCTAAAGCTAATATCCTGTGGATATCCACATATAGGATAGGTAATTGACAACTCCCCATTGTATAACCTGACCCCGACTCCCCGAATCTTTTTAAGCGTTTGTTCAGTTAAACATTCGTGTGCAAGGTTAGTTTTAGATAGCTTCCCATTCCCTTCCAGCTTCACGGGATAAATAAAAAATCAAAAAGTAGCACCCACTCCTCCTACCTTGCGGTGAGGAGTAAACCCAACGATAAGGTGGTCGCGTCACCAACAAAAATCGCTCGCTACAGGAAAATGGCGACTCTGCTGGGGAGTCATTTTCTGTTAAAATTAGGATTATAGCTCTTAAGAGGTCTAGGATGTTAGTTTTAGGAATAAATATATATATCACTTTTCCTAATTGATATCCGTGTTTATTTTTCTGCTAATGGGACTGCGGGTGATGCCGCATCTGGAAAGTTTGAGTGACACCTAAGATAAATGATGGCACTAGACGGGTAATCTTACAGGGAGTGACTCCCAAATAAGAGACCTCGGTCGACCATCGAATCAGTGGAGAGACCCTTTGCGGATTTAATGCCTATACGACTTCGGTTGTTGAAAGAAGATTGTTCGATTGTGGTATCTATGAAACTGAGGATTTAGTAGGCTGAGACCATGTTACCATTTTGTAGTGTGGAAGCTATCGGAAATAGTTGTCACGTGATACTACCCTCATTCGAGATTACTCTAAGATACTGCAGCTCGCTCGGGTGAACCAGCCTGTTGTTGTTATCCCAAGAGAGGTCAATGATTGTGAGGACATGTACAAAGACTAACTAGTACAACCTTTGGGGATTGGTAGAGCCATGACTTCATAACACCGAACCTTTGACCCCGTGTTTTTTCTATATTTTTGTGTGCTGCATTCATGCAATCATTTCATTAAAAAACTTTAAACAAAGAAACAATCTTCTCTTCTAGTCTCTCTTTTTCAAATTAAACTAAGACAATGATTGCAAATATAGAGAGAAAGATTGTGTTATGGATTTCAGTAGAAGGAAGACTCACAAGTATACCTTCAAGGTTCCATAACTATAGGATTTGAGAGGGTTGGAAAGGATGATCACCAACCCTGATGCTTTCAGAGCTAAGTACGGAGGACGGATGTCTCTGTTAAGGGTCCATGTAATTGAAGGAATCTTGGCTACGCTCATTCAATTCTACGATCCGGTCTGTCACTGTTTTACATTCCCGAATAATCGGCTAGCACCAACACTGGAGGAGTACTCTCAAATGACTGATTTACCCATCACTGATCAAGCTCCCTTTTCTGGACTGGAAGAAATTCCAAAGGATCAAACCATTGCAAGAGGAATCTATTTGGAGAAATCAGAAGTCAGGAGTCACATGACCACTTGTAACACCCCAAAATTTGCCTTCTTTCTTTTAGCTAACTGGCTTATGTTTCTTTGCATTTCTTGCATTAGCATTTGTTCATAGCATTGGTTCTTAGCATGGGATCAAGGTACTTGGTTCATCTCAAAGAAGTCTCAAGCCTCAAGGTGGTTTGAGGAGTTCATCATATCTTCATAAGGTCAAGAATGGCAAAAGATTTCAAGTGAATCTTTCCCTCCTAACCAGAGGGACCAAATTAGGGTTTTGGTTTCAAAAGAGCTTCTTGTTGAACTTTGTGGATTCAAGCATGCTCTCATGGGTTTCATATGCTCACAAGTGCTCATAGAGGAAGACTTGGCTAGTGTTTCATTGTGAAAGATGTTCAGTGGATCAATTGCTTGTAGACCAATAAAAGTCAACAGTGAGAGGGGAAGTCAACTGTTGAATTTTGAGGTTCTCTTCAAGGTTTTCAAGGTCTCACATCCTCATATGGTCTTCAAGGGTCAAGTTTCATACCATTTATCAAGAATCAAGAGTTTGTGCAAAAGTTACTAAATTTGGAAATGACCTATAATTTGAAACTTCCCATTTTTGGCAGTTTTTACACTACATTCAACTTGACTTTTCATCATCAAGAAAGCTTCAAATGAATTTTCCTCAAACATGAAAGTTGAAGATATTTCTCTCCCCTTTCCAAAAAGTACTAGAACATGTTCATACCTTTTGTAGAACTCAAGTTATGGCTATGGCAAGGCAAGGTGCATTTTGAGGTTTTCCACATGTACCAATTTTCCACCATTTGCATTTTCATCCCAAAGGACTTGTAATCACTTCAATTACTTCAAGTCATATTGTACCATCAAAGTAAAAGCCACACTACAAGAAAATTGGAAAATTACGACGGTTAATTTAGGAAGATTACGGCGGTTACAACCGACGTAAATTGCAAATCACAACGGTTTCTCTTCCGTCGTAGAAACATGTGTCGCGAGGCTGTTTGACGACGGTTTGAAAAACTGTCGCTCCAACTGCCGTAACTTTCCACGACAGTTTTGAAACAGCCCCTAATATATTATTACGACGGTTGTAGCCGCCACAATTCTAATTAATATATATTTCAATGAAAATAACGACGGTTGTAACCGCCATAATTATATAATATATTTCATTTATAATAGTGACGGTTTAGAACCGCCGTAATTTTATTTTATTTTAAAAAAAAATTAAAAATTGTAATTTTATTACAATATTCAATTCAAATAATTAAAATTACCATGATGCAATATTAAAGGCTACTAGAACAAAGATCAATCTAGGTGTTGTCAACTAACAACTAATTATAAATAATGGTTCCACCAAACTCAACGTCAATCCAAACAAGTAGTATGAAAGTAAACACAATGATCACCAACGGAGTACTATTTATTAATACAAAAGCATTAGCCTAGTACCACTACCTAGGACTGTTACTTATTATTTCTTCGTAGCTCTCTCTCACTTTAGTTCCTTCAGGAAATCTTCATTGTCATCCAACACCTACATTAGCATCAACATTGCCATCTCCAGTTCCTGTTGTAATTCAGATACAGAACTTCTTTTCCATTAATATATTGAATAAAGTTATATTCTTCATATTTTCTTGTGGTAACTAAAGTAGAACACATGAAAAGCTAATACAAAAAAAAAATGCAGAAATTTCAATGTAAAGAAAAAAAGTACTGTGAGAAAAATTGGCAATATGGGCTGTAGTGCTTTAGGAAGACAAAATCCAGGTATGAGAATTGGTCCTCCCTGCAGAGCAATCACACAAAACACAAGCATCAGCGACATTTAAAGTAGCCGTTAGGAACATAAAAACAATATCCAAATGCCACAATAAGGAATAATTTCCAAATATTGCTACCAGTTTATGGTTTGCACTCATGGCTAGAAAGCAAGATAGCAGTTTACAGTTTGCACCAACAATGTGAACACTTGCTTCTCTTCCATCAATTGTCTTAAATAAGTTCATGATGAGTTCTTCTTTTTGTTGAATCACCATTGGTAACAATATATAAGAATTATGTAGATTTATGTATACCATGTATACCATACTGAATTGTAATACAAGGAAACAAATTTGTTGCTCCAGACTACCAATAACCACCCACAAAATGAAACATATATAAGAATTATGCAGAAAAACAGAACATAGAAGACAAAAATAAACCAGAGTAGATATATGATATCATGATTCTGAACAGAAAACACGGCGCAAGATGAAAACAGGTTCAATAGTTAGTAACTCAAATGACTGAAGAACAGTTCATAATAAAAACGATAATTTACCAGAGGATTCGGTCTGTGACGGTAGCCAAGCATCATCCTCTTTTTGTACTGCTCATAGATGTCATCTTCAGGAGTCACCTCCACAGGTTGGACAACACCTACCCCTAAGTTATCTTTCTTCACATTGCCTGCCATGATAGGATCTGAAATACCCTTCCTAGAGCCACCTAAACCCTCATAATACTTATAGTCAGGACATTTAACATCAAATAAAAACCTGCATTGTCAAACAAACACAACGCATTCAGTTAGAAATTAAGAATCATAAGCAAAAGACTGATGCAAGAGAGTTATGAGTTAACTCGAAACTTACTTGAAAGGTGTATCCCTGGGATTTTTTTGTCGTGTAACATCCTCAAATGGCCTTCCATTTTTAGCCACAAAACTTGCAAGTTTGTCAGCAACTTTCTTCACTGTAGGATCACTTGGGGATGGAGGTGTTGCATATCACTTATAAAACTGATTAATACCAAGAGCATGAACAAGGGAATGACCAGGAGAATCATTTGACACCCTAGCTTTGTCATTTATTAAAAGCTGGTGCTCGACAAGTGAACCCTGCTGCAGGTTGGCCACCAAGGCCGGCTGCTGTCCCTCCATCTGATGAAGAACCTCAGAACAAGCAGCAGAAATCCAAAATTCCGGTCTTGGAAAAGTATATCATAAATCAACTCAGTTTAGATGAGAAAAATTCAATTAACTTGAAGTTCCAAGAAGCAACCGAAGCTGATAAGAAGGTAAATGTTGTCTATTTATTTCTCTGCAATATTTATGTTGTGCAATAAATATGCCACATTAAATTATTTTAAATTTTTTATACATTATGAGGTTGTAGCACCTAAGAAGTGGAGGGTAATAAGTGATTTTTGTTGGGGATTTAACCGCTGAGACAATCACCGTACGCAATCTTAAAAGACTTAGGCTAGTGACAGTCAAGCTATAGCCTATCAGTATGTATATACAATAAGCAATTGCTTTTAAGTCAAATTACAAGCACCTTAAATTTAGTAAAAGTCCAAAGTATATAATCTAAAATTATAAATGTAAAAGTTGGTTTAGCTTAATTTCTTCAATAGCTAAATACACTACTATAGTCACTATGTTTAGATATGATGAAGTAAATAAAAGAAAGCTCATATCAATATGTTTCTCAAGGGTACACATGTATTGGCAATTAGCCAAAGTCTAAGCACATTTCATATATAGTTTTAAAATAAGGTTTGGCTCGGTCTAAATAGTGACATTATGGTTTTTGATGTCTATACAGCTTTACAATGAGACTACAACTGTTACTATGGTTCGTCAATAATTTGAGGGTATGTGATTAAACCTAGAAGCCGAAGACCACCCAATACCATACACTGCAGACCTCTACATAGTTCTACAAACCAATAATGAATTGATTATTGTAAAAATGAACAAAACAAAACTTTAGTAGACTTGTGTGAGTGAGTAAGTGAGAGGGAAACTTGCCTTGATGATTTGAATTAGGAGGGAATAAATCCACACAACTAACAACACTAGAATCATCTTCCATTTAAGGTTAAAATAGAGAATTTGCTTAAAGGGTTTCACATGACAAAAAGTTGGTTCCTCTTGAAAACAGGAAAATGAAAATTGTCATATGCAATAAAACATACCATAGTTGACTACTCTTCTTTAGGAATTAATGGTTTGTATCTTGTGTCAATAAGAACTGCAAATTTCAGGAAAATAGAGTCACTGCTACTGCTCAATTTAAAACAATAATAGAGAATGTCATGTTATTTTATAATCCAATACTAATGAAAAAATTATAAAAATTATTGTGGAAATTTGTATACCTGTTTCATATTCTCTGTGAGAATCAACCAAAGTAGCTTGCATAGGAGTTCCTGTACAAAAACATATCCAATGACATGTATTTTGCTAAGTCTATTAGTGTAGCCCCAATGGTAAATCCAAGTCTCTATAATCATTTGTAGTTACAACTTAGCACTAAACACCATTTAAGGTAATGTTACTTATTAAAACACCATTCACTAGTATAAGTATACATCATAACTAAGAATGAATTTAATAGCATGTACATAACGTGGCTTATATAGGATGAGTAGATAGTTAACATGAATGAATGATAAATATAGTTTCATTAGTATATGAGTAATTAGTGGCACTAGAAAATTACATTTGAGGGAAGGGTTACCTAAAGCCTCCGGTTTCATTGTTACTGCCATGACATAACATCTACAAAATATATACATCATATTTTAAGGAAGTTCCTCATAATAAGAAAATTTAAAATTCCACGTATGAAGACAAAATTATGCATCATAACAAATACCAAAACTCAATACAAAGTTATATTTACTGGTTAAGAAACAAATCTGTCATTAAGCTATTTGTTAAATCTTTCATAAAAAACCAGGCAGAAACATAATACATAAATGAGAAGTGATTAAAAGGTTTAACACAACTATTTAGGTCCTACCCAGTATTCACGTGGCACATATTTTCCACAAATATTGATAACTTACCAAAAGCTGAAGAAATTTTATAAGAGATCAATAAAAGGTTCGTGTTAAGTACCTCCGAGAAGGATGGTGAGCGGTCAAAATCTGGATAAACTTTAAAAGTGAAGCACGAGTTTCTAGTTTTAACATCTACCTAATCAAAGTTACTAGTTATATTATCCAAAATAATGAGTACAAAATGAAAGGTTATTCGGGGAAATCAATATACCTTGTGCTCCAAGATGATATCAAAAGCTAATGAAGTTGACTCCTTAACATCATAAATACCTGTTGAAATCTTTCCAAGTTGTGCATGCATACCAGTATCTAAAAGAAACATCCATATAACATTATTTCCTTCATACCAGTACCATTATTTGCATGTTCTTAACCAAGCATAATCAAAATAACACTTGAAACCATATTTCTATCTTAAAACAATCATCTCTAACATGCAAAATTCTATAGTAATTATAATTCGAAGAACATCTATAAACCTTAAAATTAGTTACAACAGAGTAGTTAGAATCACCATTTCTAAAAAATTTCTCCAATTGACAATTTTAAAACACTTGAAACCAAGTATATATGTATTTGCAGTTTCTTAACCAAGTATAATCAATCAATAACACTTGAAACCATATTTCTATCTCAAAATTAGTTACAACGGATTAGTTAGAACATGAAATGAAACTTTAAAGCCCTTTCATCAATCCTTTGAACAAAAGATTTGCAGCTAATATTACACATAACTATAATAGAAAATGGAAGAGGGCTGAAGAAACGAGAGAGAAGTTCAAATCGAAAGAGGACTGTCAGACATCAACCTACATACTTAGAGACAGGGTCAATCTAATGATGTATCATACACCTCCTGTTTCTTAAGATATCTCTCTACAAATTTATTGGAAAAATAAATTTTATTTATAGAAAAAGCCGGTGATTACTAAAATAGTAATCACATAAATTTGCTCTGTGAACAAAAAAAAAAGACATGTATATGCTGAATGATACAAAGGCCAAATATACGATACATTTTATCAAAGATATACATATGCAAGAAAAGCATTACAAGTGAAAAAAACTAGAACATAGAATATTATTCATGGAATGATAAAGGTAAAACTTGAACAATTGACCCAACCTTTAGTAAAACTGCCACCATATATATAATCTATGCAAATGTTGTAAGCACTTTCAGTTCAGGTGAATTTTTAATCATAATTCGACATAAACTCGTTATTATCAATATAAAAAGATGAACCTTTTTCAGTCAAGCTAAAAACAAAAAGGATTTGACAACCACTGTTTGTAAGCATGTTAATATAATTAGAAACAATTTTGTTTTGTCGAATCCCTTATTTCAATATCTATGTTTACTAAGAATAAATTTAGGCCGCGTGTTCTTATCGATGTAAGCAAGATAAATATGACAACCACCGTTTGTAAGACTAAGCATGTTAATATCATTAGAAACATGTTCAGCTCAAAACCAACAGTACAAAACCTATGGTGACAATTCAACAAACACCTTGTTTGTAAAATGGATTTGACAAAAATGAACAACATAGGTAACAAAAAATTGAAGTTGGTCAATATACATGAAAATTTGAAGGAAAACTGCTTACATAAATAATCAATTGTAATAGAGATCAACCACAACAAACAAAGTATATATTTCGCTACAAAACAATCAAAGAAATAATTGTAATAGAGATCAGAGCTTGACAAATAACAACTGAAACCCTAGAAATAGTGAGAATAAGTTATCACTTTGCCTGGTAATATGAAGAGGAGTAAGATTCTAGGAAGCAAAATATGACCAGCACCACAGAGATCAAAAGCAAGCATCCAGGATAAACATCAAACAGAGCAATTAGAACAAGAAAACGATGGCAATTGAACCAAAAAAAAGGATATAATGAAACGTTGGGAAGAAACCCAAAAAAGTTAGTAGAAACAATTGCACTGGATATGAGTGTATAGCCTTAGTGTGGTTTTCACTTCGCGGGTGAAGATTTTTGGGGGAACGGCGGGTGAGGTTACCGTCGTGCTCTTTGGTAATTTTTATAGTTTAATTTTGATATATAAAATTTTTAATAAAATTAACTATAATTTCTAAATAATTTATGTATTTTGAGTTTAATTTATTATTATAATTATATTTTATAAATTTTTATAGTACTTTATTTATTTAAAATACATAAATTTTTAGTCTCTACAAACAAATAATTTTAGATCTGTCACTCATTATAAAATGTTGAAGTATAGATATTGCTATTATAATGTACATAAATAATTATAATAATAATTTATTAAACTTAATTAATAAAATTGAAAAGGTTGGGAAATAAAAATGAAAGAAAAAAGTGAGAAATTAAAGGAATAAAAAAACTAGTGATTATGATTGGCTAAAGTAATTGCGACAGTTCGCCTTAACTGTCGCGAGTGTGGAAAGAGGACGGTTCTTTGGTAACTGTCGCAATTATTTTATACAATATGCCTAAAAAATCTGCGACGGTTGGCTTAAACCGTCGTGAGAACTGTCGTAGTCCAGGAATAAGGACGGTTTTGTGATAACTGTCGCAACTCAAGTGTCGTAAATCTCCTTTTTTCTTGTAGTGCCATGAGCACCAATTTTGACCCTTGTTTCATGCCAAACCGTGACGTATACATGGTGTATTTAACAAATAAACAATTTTCAAGTTGATCCAAATCTCATTATCCAAGCAAATTGAAGGCCCAATTGTTTTTGAAAAGTGATCAGCAAGTCAAGTATGAGGTATCCATCATGAAAAGCATGAAGGTGCACGAATAAATTAAGGGATTGAACACAAATTTCAAAATGGTAAAACCACTCAAAACTAACTAATCAATGGTTTAATCGATTGCTAATCATGATGAAAGGTCTAATGGAGAGTATATAAGCTTACTCACACGCACAAAGGTAGGTCATGCACCCTCATTTGCTCAGAATCCATTTTCACCTCCAAACTTTTCTCTCTTCGAATCTCTCTTCTCTTGAGAGTTTTTGAAGTTTTCTTTGCACATTATTGATCAGTGTGGTGAGAGGAACAAGAATCTACCATTGGTTTGAGCTTAGAGTGAGGATTTCATCAAGTTCGTGTTCAAGTTGCTCAAGTTCAAAACCTTAGATCCAGCCAATTTCAAGCCTCTATTTGCATTTAGTTTGCAAATAGAGCTCAAAAGAGGAAAATCTGTAGCTTTTGGAAGGAGTTCTTAGTGTATTTTGAGCTCTACAGTTTTCAGGTTAGCATACTTTTCATGATCATGTAACTTGTTTTTCTTGCTTGCAAAATGATCTATGATGTTCACTGATGATGCTGATCTATTTAGTTTTAAGTTTGGACGTGTGGATTGTTTGAATTTTGAGATTTAAGTTTTTAGATCCAAACTTACTCTGTTCGATTTGGCTTGTGTGATGGTTGTTTGTGAAAAAAAATTGCATATTCTTAATCCTTGTGGAATTCTGGTTGGAATGGTGTGCTTGTTTGCAATTTTTGGGAATTTTTTGAAGTGCAGGTCGCCGGAGAAGGTGACCGGAGCTAGGGTTCCGGCACCTGGTTTTTGTTTCAGGTCATCTGAGGTTTTGATGGAGAAGATGAAATCTGGACCGTTGGTGGTCTAGATCTGATGGTCCATGCGCAGACACGTCATTTAAAACCTATTTTTATTTTATTGCTTGCCTGTTGTTGATCCATGTTTATTATTGTGTACCACAGATCCTGACCACTCATCTTGTTGATTTTTTGATCTGATGACTTATTCGTATGCGTTTATTTGATCTGATGGTGATGATCCAGCCAACATGTCAAAATACCATGTGTTGTTCACGTGTCTATATTTTAATTTCTGATGATTTGGTATGCACGCGTGTATCATTGTTATTGTGTGCCTTATGATCTAATGCGTTAATCATGATTACTTTGATTTTGGTTGATTGAATATCATGCGTTGGATTGATCTTGTGCTGTGTGTGGGTCAAGATGATTGACTGGGTTTTGTATGGGATTGTTGACTTGCGCTGATGGATCATTTGACCTGGGCTTGCTTTTCCCACCCCCTCCTTCAGCCCATTTGATGTTTTCAACGTGTTTTCCTTACTGTTTGCACCCCCTGGCTTTTATTTCCTTTTAATTTATTTTAATTGTTGCATTTTCATTTTTAATTTTTAAAAATAGTTTTATGCATCAAAAAATTAACAAAAAAATCATGGATCATCTTTGGAATTTTATAAAATTTTGGAAAATTTTGTTTTCCATTTTTATTTTATTTTGTGCCTCTGAATTAATTGTTTGTTTAATTTCTTTGTGAATTGCTTCAATTGTGCACACCCTGCCTTGTTGATTTTTGTTCTCATCATCTATACATGATTTGCATCTCATTCTTTTTCCAATCTGTTAGAGGACATGTTGAGGTTCCTAAAAACATTTTTCTCATATTTTTAAAATCATTTCATATTGCATTTTAGTCCCTCTCTTTTGCATATTGATGTCATGTTTCTTATGTGATCTTTGCTCATTTGTTTGAGGTACTTAAACTTTGAATTTTGGTGTGATCTTTTGACATGTTGTTAGTCTCTGACTTAGGTCATTTGGGTTCTGATTTCATAATTTTTGAATGTAATTTGATATATGTTTGATTATTTGTGCTTAAGTGAATTTTGCATGATCATCATATGACATCTCTTAACCCTAATTGATTTGCCATGCCTAATTGGTTGAAATTTCTTTATGATTCTTTGCATGAGCTTTTGGTATGATGTTTACCCCTGGTTGAGGTCCCTTGAGACATATTTTCACAACTTATGAATCATGTTTGGCATGTGCTAAGTGTTTGGACTTTGAGTTTCCTTTTGTGGACTTTCTTTGGTGCATATTGTTTCATGCTTTGATCTCTTTTTGCACATGAGAATTGTTGATGATGGTATGATCTTGGTTCTGAATTGCTTTCATCTTCATCTTATTTTTCTCATTTCATCTTGATATGAAGTTCTTTGGTGCTTAATTGTGCATTTCATATAAGTATGCTTGCATTCTTTCATGATTAACTTTGCATGTTTACTTGAGATTGTTTTGCATGATCTTTGAGACTTGTTTGGTGATGTGAGTTGGATGTACTTAATATGATGTGCTTGCTGCCCTATCTTGTTTCTTATCTCATCCTTTTCTTTCTCGTTCTTCTCTTTCACTCTCTTCCTCCCATGAATCTCAAGACTTGTTTAAGTCTTGGATTCTCTCCCTTTAGAGCTACCTAGTCCAACATAATATTTTATTAAGCTTGGAGCAGGATTAGCATTAGTTTTTAGGTAGTCATCTCTCCTAAACCTCACTAACCATAGGTCATCCATGCATGATAATACTAGGACTCTTACTTTCCCTTTAGAGTGTCCTTTGGGTCTTCTCTCTTCTCATCTCAAAACTTCTTGAAAACACTTAATAAAGATAAAGTGTATTGCGCATGAGCCTTAAGCATGGGGAATGAGAAATGAGGGGCTTTCTCTCATCTTTCTAGAGTGCTTAGCAGGCGTCCTGTTTTGGGACGATTCGTTAAGTATTCGTCCCTGTGCCCTAGACTTAGGTGCAATGCAAGTTATGAACTAACTTAAAAAACACTTCTGTCTAAAAAATACAAAATAAATTCAAATCTTTTCAGAAAAGAGCTCGTCGCTCACGTAAAAAACACTTACCCATTCGTGGTCCTACCTACGAACTACATTAGCTCTGATTCCTCTCTCTCGTCTGATTGAGGATATGTAGACACAAGACAACGATTGTCTTGGCGAGCAACCTTCCCCCACAGTTCCGTCCGAACTACGTTGACTCTGACCTTCCCATTGCACTGAGGGAGTACGTAGGCCTAGGGCATCGAATATGTCCTACCGAGTCCGTCTTAGTCACCCCCATCCCCGTTTTCTTTTGTTCAGCCATAGACAGTAGGACAACTCACCTTCCGTTTAGATAACAAGTGTGGATCCCATCGAGTACGATGGATGCGTGGGGTGCTAACACCTTCCCCTCGCATAAACGACTCCCGAACCCGGACTATGGTTGCGATGACCATGTCTTTCCCCCTTTCTCTTCAGGTTTATGCAGTGTTTCCTTTCCCTCTCTCGGGATAAATACACATTGCTGGCGACTCTGTGTTTTCTGCGCCACTCTCGCGTTTGTACCGTTGGATGCGAATCTTTCGGGAGCGATAGCTGGCGACTCTGCTGGGGACTCTGGTTGACCTCTTGCTGGTCCATCCCCTTTAGCGAGTTGATCTTAGCGCTTGTTTGTTTTTTTTCGTTGGGTGTTTATTTGTTGTGCTTTATTATTTTGTATTACTGTTTTACAGCTTTTATTGCATTGCATTTCATTTTATTACTGTCATACTGGATATTGCTGTGTTATGCTGGCTGGTTTCTGTTTGGCAGGTTGGGTTGTTTGGAGAGATAAGCCCAATACCCAGGCTTGAGTACACCCTAGGACTAGAGTGGAGAGTAGTGGGACCTACGTGCCATCGTGATGCGTTTGTGTGTTCACGAAATTCACAACCAGACAAGGCTATCTTGGGACGCATTTTGACGTGTGTGTCTTGCACATGTTAGGGTGTTGATCTAGAGAGTTGTCGACTCTGGTGACCGTCTCTCCGATACCTCAGTTGTGCCTCTCCTCCCGACCTGTGGTAATGGCAGACTAGAAATGGCAAACCCATTACACTTGTCGATCCGAGGACCCAATGCTGAGGGACTCGCATAGGATGACCTTATTTTTTAGGGGAATCAGTTGAGGCCTCCTCGATTGATGATGATGCCAAACCAGAAATGGTGAACGTATCATCATTTCTCGACCTGAGAGCCCGTGATATTGAGGATCCTCGCCCTTCTAGAACCCTCATGAGAGATGGGATGGGTGTTTGCAGGCTTGTAGGAAACCGAAACCTTCTACCTACCCGGTTTTCTAGATTTCTCATTAGTGTTTGATTATCTGGGTTTCTGGTTATCTCAGTGGTTCGGTATTCTAGAATTCTGGTTTTCTGGGTTGTGGTTCTCGTTCAGTTAACAGCACAACACATCCAGCAGTGGTGCCTTGATCCCATGCTTGCATGTGCATATCATTTTTCTTGCATTCTAACATGTTTGACATTTTTCAGGGCTTGCATCTTACTCTTGATTCCGGTTTTCTGAGGTTGCCTTAACATGGATGTCCAGAGAAAGAAGACTGTTGCTTATTCGTTCCCAGACCCAACCTTGACGTTGATTCACAAGCTGATTAGTATGGATGGTCCCGGAGTTCGTACAGAGTTCGGTGGAGAGTATGGGAGACTTCTGAAGTTTGTCTACAGTATCTCCAAGTATGAGAAGGATGCCATTCATACACTTCTTCAGTTTTATGATCCGTCTTTGCGTTGCTTCACTTTCCCATACTATATCTTGGCTCCAACGTTGGAGGAGTTCTCATTTATTTTGGGAATCCCCATCAGGCATGACATAGTCTTCTTTTCTGAAGAACGCCCTGGGATAAAAGAAATGGCCATTGCTCTTCATATTGGTGAATCCGCTCTGACCAATAATATTGTAGAGAAACAAGGAGCTAAGGGTTTCTTATTGAGGTTCTTGTTTAATCAAGCTTGCATACATGTTAAAGACAGGAATTGGACTGCTTTCCAAGCCATTCTAGCTATGTGCATCTATGGGATTGTCCTATTTCCCAATGTTCCTGATCTGGTGGATATGCATGTTGTCCGAATCTTTATTTCAAAGAATCCTATACCTACCTTGCTAGGTGATGTGCACCACTCTTATCTACTTAGTTTCTGAGTCATTTCCCCGAAGCTGGCGCTTTCGTTGATACGAGAGATTCTCTGAAGTGGTCAAAGAGGTTAATGGGCTTGAATGCTGACAACATTGTTTGGTTCAACCATGACTTGCTAGGGATGGAGATTATTTGCAAGTGCGGAGAATTCCCTAATGTACCCTTGATAGGGAGAAGAGGTGGAATTAACTATAATCCTTCCCTTGTTATCAGGCAGTTTGGTTATCCTTTGAGAGGTCCACCTGAAGAGCGGGATATCAGAGAGTCCTCATTCGGGAAATGTAATAATCGGGCTTTCCTTTCCTATGAAGAGTGGATTAAGAAAAGAGCAGAAGAGGAGCTTCTTGCCTTCCCGGTGGAACCACCTTTGTATCCTTTGATGATCGAGGCTCCCACGACTGTTGATATAGAGAAGTATGATAAGTTATGGGCTGAGAAGGAGAAACTCCGAGAGGAGAATCGTGAGCTGGGCAGAGAGGTTGGTCAGTTGAAGCACAAAAAAGGCGAAGCTATCCATGTTGCCAGGTTGAAATCAGAACTTTTGGCTGTGAAGGAGAAAGAATTGTCTAAAGATGCCTAGCCAGAGAGAAAGTGGCTCAAGCGTTGAAAAGTGTTAGCAAGGTCCTTTCGTCCAAAAAGAAAGAGTTGGCTTATGCTATGTCAAGAATTCACAGGTTCCGGAATACAGCAATTACTGCCAACAAGTTGAAAGAGAACAAGTATCTGGAGCAGATTGAAGGTTTGAAGACAAAGCTTCGGAAAACGGATAAGGATATTTTATCAGGGATCTTTGAGAGGAGAGCAATTGAGGAAAAGCTCAAGGAAACCATGGCAGATATGGAACAGCTGAAGATCCAAGCCGAAGTGAAAAGAGCCAAGAGCGAAGGTCCAAGTTCAGGTGGAGCTTCTGGAGATGATGATTGGGAATTGCATAGTCGTTATTTAACAGGGATCTTGGACAGGAGGGATCTTTTGATTCAGGAGTTGATTCAGAGACCAGGGCATCCTAATACCAGGAAACTTCTCAAGGAAGTGCAGAATTGGTGCAAAAAGAATGACGAATGGGGAATTCTAGCATGGCTGAGTCTTGATGATATGCCTTAGTTTCCCTGCTGTTGTTTTCTTTGTATTTCCTGGATCACCACCAGGCTTGTTGGTTGGGGTTTTCGTTTATGACTTGTGTTGTAACGGATGCTTATTCTCTTTATATGATCAGGAATTCAGTTCTCTTCTGTTGTTAAAACTGGAATCAAGGGATAGATCGCCTTGATAATGTTCATACATGTTTGCATTTGCATTTGCATAATCATCTCATGTGCATAACAGGTGTTCAAGGCTGGTTATTCTTGTTCTGATCTGGTTTTCTTCAGAATTGTAGGCTTAACTCCTCAGGCCATTCAAGAGTTGATCATGGAGAAAATTCAAGCTGAGTTGAGGGAAATACGAGGCCAGATGGGGTAATTTATGGGGAATATGAAAACTTTCATGCAAGACCAGAAGATGCTGAGGGAGGAGGTCAACTGGATGAAGACTCAGATGGGCTTGGTCATGGACCTTTTGGATAGGGTGTTAGAGAAGGAAAACAATCATGTGCTCGCTTCCACAACAGAGGTCCTTACTCCTCCAATCTCTTTGGGATTTGATCTAAATCATGGATTGTCTTGTGAATCTCTTCCACAAACTGAATTTTCAGAGCTTTCTCGTCAGTAATCACTCCCTGCTCCCCAAGAGGATCCAAGGCTAGAGAGGCCTAGGAAGAAGTTTGATCCCCCTCCGATGCCGTATGGGCAATTGCTTCCTTATCTGCTCGAGCTCAAACTAGTCGAGCGTGTCACTCTAGGACCAACTCCGACAGGGTTTTCTTTGGGTTCCAATATGAATGATAGGTGTGACTTCCATTCTGGGGCACCTGGTCACAATGTTGAGAATTGTACAAGGTTCAAGCATAAGGTCCAAGAACTCATTGATTCAGGGGCAACCAAGTTCTCATCAGAAGTGGAGACTCCTCCCCTCTTTGCAGGATCCACTTCATGTCATGGACTTTCTCCACAACCATCTGCTGCAGAAGCTCTACATCAGCAACCTTTGTTTGTGCCTCAGCCAAATGTGGAAAGGAAAATGCAAGCGCAGGTGAGGCGCCCAAATCAGCATCGACAACAGAATTATCAGCAGCAGGGGCAACCGAGACCAAGAAGGCCCAAGAGGATATTTGATCCTATTCCTATCCCTTATAGTCAGTTGTTTGCTCGTCTGCTCAAGAACTCTCTGATTCAAACGAGGAGTATCACGCCGATACCGTACCCTATTCCTCCGGACTATGACATGAACGCTAGCTGTGAGTTCCATTCGGGAACGTTTGGACACACACTTGACGACTATAACGCATTCCAGCACAAGGTGCAAGACTTGATCGACTCAAAGGTCATCACGCCAGATGGTCCCCCTTTGGATTGAAGCTTCTTTGTCAGAGTAAGCACCAGATTGCAAGAGTGTCGTCAGAAGCAATATGTCCAGACGGAGTCAAGCTTTCCTCTATGTGGCAATCATTAGTTTCTTTATTGCATTTTCATATGTAGCTTTCATTTGTTTGTTTAAACATTGATTGCATGTAAGAACTCGTTTATTTCTGAATGACAATCATAATGCAATTAGTATGTTTTTCTTGAAGAATTCCATTTGTGTTCACTCATTTTAAATGCTTGTATGCACTGTAATACTATCTTTCTTGCCTAGACTCTTGGAGGGAGGATGACGAAATAAGAACGCAGATTTCTAATGGTACGCTTTTGGATAAAACCCTGTTAAGGATGTACAGGCATTGTTTCCAATTCACAAACACTGGAGAGATAAGGAGATAGACCTTTGTCAACCCCTTTGAATCTATTAGTAGGAGTTCTTTCTGAAAACGAAAAACCCTCAATTTTAACCCAGGGGCAGGGTAGGTGTCAGTTAGCTTGACCAAGTGTTCAACTTTCAGAAGGAGTGTACATTTGAGGATCTATTACCTTTCATTCCACCATCAAGAGGTTAAGAGGTGTAGAACCACAATGGTTACTCCTCACCAACCGAAGACTGAAACAGTCACAGCCCTTTCAAACAGGTCAGGCAAAACGGGGTCACACGACTTGTTCAAAAAAAAAGAGAAAAAAGAGAAAAAGAAAAAGCCTGCTAAGTCAAAAAACTTGAAAGCAAGTGACTTAGGCAAAAGTTAAGGCATCCCGCTGGACTTCAAAATTGAAAAATCAAAAGAGTCAGTCCAGGAAAAAATTAGGGAACAAAAAGCAAAAGAATGAGAAAGCGAAAAGCCTAAAGGATTACAAAGAAAATTCTCGATAAGAATAAAGTCGTGTGACTATAGACACAAAAGACAAAAAGGGGCGACTGTTAGTCTAAAACCTCGTCAGGTGTCGAACCACCAGTTGCATGGATTCCCTAGAAATCGGGAAACCTTTTGAGAGGCGAGCGCTTGTGTCAAATTAGCTGAACATAGGACTGGAGAATATCATGAAGAGTGGGTGGGTACCAATAAACTTTGAGCCATAAATCCTTTTTTCTCAAACCGCGAACCAGGCCACGCTACAACCCTTAAAAGTCCTAACTGAAATAGGGTTTAGTCCGTAGGCGTACTTCAACGAGATAGCGTTCCTGACTCCCATGAGTTGTGCTAATAAGATTTTTGTTGGTGTTGCATGTGCGTATTGCTTTCCTTTCAAAAATAAGTGTCGTAACTCGGTTATGTGACATGTTTTCAATAAGGACTTCAAGATTAACATATGTGTTGCATTTGAATAATCATTCTCAAAATAAATATTTTCTGCTTGCATACATTTGTTTGACATCAAAGAAGCTTACACGATGAACATCAGTCGAGAAGCTTAAACTGGCCAAGTTGAGGTGCCTGAGACTCCAGAGGACATGTTGCTGAAAGATTATGTGGGAAAAAGGCGTTCCTAGCCATTTGTGTTGAGATGTAACCAATCTGGGAAAATCACACCGGGAAATCTCTTCAAAATGTAGCCAAGCTGGGGCATTCAAGTTGAGAAGGTCTTTTCAGAGTACAATCAACCATGGGGCATTCATGTTGAGAAAGTTTCTTTGAACTGGGGCAATTATGTCGAGATCCGATAAATCTCTCCACAAGCGTGTAAACTGGGGCAATCACGTCGAGATTCGGTAAATCTCTCGAAGACTAGTCGGTCAGAGACAAATGTACTACAAGCCTTGTACTGGGGCAGGTCACTTCAAGGGCGCGAGAAGTTTCCCTTCAGAACACAGTCAATCAAAAGCACCTCTGCAAGGTTCAGAATACTGTGGCAGAACATTTCAGGTCATTACGAACCCTCTCAAGGTGGTTTACTTCATGAATCATGAAGTATGGGACAATTATGTCCAGACCGGATACATCTCTAAGAGTTTGAAGACCCTGAGGCATTGTTGAACGCCAGGTTTTCTATAAAATCCTCTTAAGATGATTGCTTCAAGTAGACCCTGTGGTCTGGGGCAAGGTGGAGAGTTAAAGGAACTGTGTTTCGCTCTTGACAATCAATATTCAGAAACTTGAAGCACTGAGTTGTTCCCAGTGTGGGACTTTTGGAGTCTTTCCCCTCCAGCAAAGAGCCAGAGGGTATCTTTTTCTAGCAATGTGTGGGAATTGTTATTCTTCCTTAAGCAGAGAATTGTCCTATGTTCGAAAAGGGCTTTTATGAAGGTTTCTTATCTCTAGATGTACAGATGGAATCCTCACTCTCAGCAAGGTAAGACGATAGAATATCGTCAAGAAGACGATGAGGAGTCAGAGTGTTCTCTTCCTCAACGGTCAGATCTAGTCATCTCAAGTAATTCAAAGTCCAATCTTCATTGGCACCTCCCCAGTAGAGATGTTCTCTCCAACTTTGAAGTCTGATCGTCCTCAGCAGTTTATTACTCTTCCCCATCAGAGTATCGAGGGTCGTCTTCCTCAACAGAGTATAAAGAAGTGATTTCCCAAGCGGAGTCATTGAGGATCGTCCCCCTCAGCAGGACATAAGAGGTTCACCCCAGCCAGAGTTGTGATTTGGCTCACCTTTCCTCGGCAGGTAGCCAGAAATTGTCACTTCTGCAGCCTCTCCAGCAAGAGATAGATAGAGTATCTTCTTTGATCAAAGATGGTGTTTCCCCACAGAATATGGGGCAGTCGTTTTTTCCTCAGCCAGTCAGGAAACATGTGTTTACCCCCTAGCAGAGTGGATGTTGACAACTACTATTTTCCAAGCAAATGTGTCGACGAGGATCGTCCCCCTTAGCAGGACATAAGAGGATCGCCCCCCTCAACAGGAGTACAGAGGATTGTATACCCAGCCGAAGTTGTGTTTGGATTACTATTCCCCAGCAAGCGTTCAGAAGTTGATTGCTCTAAGGTGGATGTTGTTGTATCTCCAGCAGGAGATCCGTGGACAAAGATGTTATCATCCCCAAGCAGAGTCTGGTGTTGATTGGTATCCCCAGCAGGGTGAGGGTAAAGTTATTTCCCTAACAGCAGATTAAGCTCACCGACTTCCCCAAGCAGAGTCTGGTGGTGATTGGTATCCCCAGCAGATCTTAAGTCCAATTGTTTTTGGCAGGCGTTAAATCCAAGTTCTGAAGTATTTGGTAATCCCCAGCGGAGGAGTTTCCATCTTCAGTATTCATCTCCCTCCCCAGCTGAGTGGGTATTCTCTCGGAGTTTCGTCCATCTCCAGCAGAGTTGTTGATCTTGATATCCCCCAACAGAGTAGGTATTCTCTCGGAGATTCGTCCATCTCCAGCAGAATTGGTGATTGTGATCTTCCCCAGCAGGGTGAAGTTTTCCTCAACATGTTCTTTGGTTTGATGACAATGTAGTTTGTCGTGCTCGGTGGAGTTGCTTCTGTTCTTAGTGTTTGTTTCGTTGGGATGGTCTTTTGCATTGGATAAGCATCTTTTTGCATGGCATCCTCCCAAATGCGTAGCATTTCCACTTCGTGTGGAGCATTACGGCAAAATTCAAACATATTCATCCGAAGCATAAGCCAGGTTTGAGTTTTCCTTCGTCAGGAAAAAACCGGATTTCAAGAGAATATCATTCGACTTTACTCCACAAGTGTTGGGTTTAGTCATCCAAAGCAATATTTGACAGTCCCACGGCAGAGTGTTTTTCCCGAATTGTGAACCCATGACCTCTTTTCACCCCTTTCGTCCAGGTGGTCTTTTGATTCATCCTTTCGAGGTTTTTTACCATGACACCCGTCCGTGTTTCCTTCGGCACCCATCCGTGTTTTCATGTCTTTTACTCAATACTGTTTTTCTAGACACCCGTCTGTGTTGCCTTCCATTCCCCTGCGAGATTAATCCCCGATAAAAGTCGCTTTACAACCTCTCGATACTCGTCCGTATTGAACCCCTTTACACCCGTCCGTGTACCTTTTCGATACTCGTCCGTATTGAACCTTTTTTACACCCGTCCGTGTACCTTTCGATACCCGTCCGTATTGAACCCCTTTACACCCGTCCATGTACCTTTTCGATACCCGTCCGTATTGAACCTTTTTACACTCGTCCGTGTACCTTTTCAGTACCCGTCCGTATTGAAACCATTTTACACCCGTCCTTGTACCTTTTCAGTACCCGTCCATATTGAATCCTTTTTACACCCGTCCGTGTACCTTTTCAGTACCCGTCCGTATTGAAACCTTTTTACAACCGTCCGTGTACCTTTTCAGTACCCGTCCGTATTGAAATCCTTTTACACCCGTCCGTGTATCTTTTCGATACCCGTCCGTATCTGATATCCTTGATTCCTGGACACCCGTCCATGTTTATCCCTAGCATAGTTAACACTCGTTTGTGTTTATTTCAAGACATTTCAATACATTGTATGTATTGGTTTCCAATACTCGTCCGTGTTGTGACAGTGCAGCATTTATTGCTTGTTCCCCAGCGGAGTCGTCCCTCCTTTGAGGATTGCAAATTTTAGGTTTCTTTTGGTATTTAATCTCCTTGAATCCTTTGAACGCATGAAAGTCGTTGCTATCATACCTTCAGGACCAATTTGATTGAATAGGGGCAGCTGTAACACCCCAAAATTTGCCTTCTTGCTTTTAGCTAACTGGCTTATATTTCTTTGCATTTCTTACTTTAGCATTTGTGCATAGCATTGGTTCTTAGCATGGGATCAAGGTATTTGGTTCATCTCAAAGAAGTCTCAAGCCTCAAGGTGGTTTGAGGAGTTCATCATATCTTCATAAGGTCAAGAATGGCAAAAGATTTCAAGTGAATCTTTCCCTCCTAACCAGAGGGACCAAATTAGGGTTTTGGTTTCAAAAGAGCTTCTTGTTGAACTTTGTGGATTCAAGCACGCTCTCATGGGTTTCATATGCTCACAAGTGCTCATAGTGGAAGACTTGGCTAGTGTTTCATTGTGAAAGATGTTCAGTGGATCAATTGCTTGTAGACCAAGAAAAGTCAACAGTGAGAGGGGAAGTCAACTGTGGAATTTTGAGGTTCTCTTCAGGGTTTTCAAGGTCTCACATCCTCATATGGTCTTCAAGGGTCAAGTTTCATACCATTTATCAAGAATCAAGAGTTTGTGCAAAAGTTACTAAATTTGGAAATGACCTATAATTTGAAACTTTCCATTTTTGGCAGTTTTTACACTACATTCAACTTAACTTTTCATCATCAAGGAAGCTTCAAATGAATTTCCCTCAAACATGAAAGTTGAAGATCTTTCTCTCCCCTTTCCAAAAATTACTAGAACATGTTCATACCTTTTGTAGAACTCAAGTTATGGCTAAGGCAAGGCAAGGTGCATTTTGAGGTTTTCCACATGTACCAATATTCCACCATTTGCATTTTCATCCAAAAGGACTTGTAATCACTTCAATTTCTTCAAGTCATATTGTACCATCAAAGTACATGCCACGAGTACCAATTTTGACCCTTGTTTCATGCCAAACCGTGACGTATACATGGTGTATTTAACAAATAAACAATTTGCAAGTTGATCCAAATCTCATTATCCAAGCAAATTCAAGGCCCAATTGTTTTTGAAAAGTGATCAGCAAGTCAAGTGTGAGGTATTCATCATGAAAAGCATGAAGGTGCACGAATAAATTAAGGGATTGAACACAAATTGCAAAATGGCAAAACCACTCAAAACTCACTAATCAGGGGTTTAATCAATTGCTAATCATGATGAGAGGTCTAATGGAGAGTATATAAGCTTACTCACACGCACAAAGCTAGGTCATGCACCCTCATTTGCTAAGAATCCATTTTCACCTCCAAACTTTTCTCTCTTCGAATCTCTCTTCTCTTGAGAGTTTTTGAAGTTTTCTTTGCACATTATTGATCACTGTGGTGAGAGGACCAAGAATCTACCATTGGTTTGAGCTTAGAGTGAGGATTTCATCAAGTTCATGTTCAAGTTGCTCAAGTTCAAAACCTTAGATCCAGCCAATTTCAAGCCTCTATTTGCATTTATTTTGCAAATAGAGCTCAAAAGAGGAAGATTTGCAGCTTTTGGAAGGAGTTCTTAGTGTATTTTGAGCTCTACAGTTTTCAGGTTAGCATACTTTTCATGATCATGTAACTTGTTTTTCTTGCTTGCAAAATGATCTATGATGTTCACTGATGATGCTGATCTATTTAGTTTTAAGTTTGGACATGTGGATTGTTTGAATTTTGAGATTTAAGTTTTTAGATCCAAACTTATTCTGTTCGATTTGGCCTGTGTGATGGTTGTTTGTGAAAACTAATTGTATATTCTTAATCCTTGTTGAATTCTGGTTGGAATGGTGTGCTTGTTTGCAGTTTTTGGGAATTTTTTGAGGTGCAGGTCGCCGAAGAAGGTGACCGGAGCTAGGGTTCCGGCACCTGGTTTTTGTTTTAGGTCATCTGAGGTTTTGATGGAGAAGATGAAATCTGGACCGTTGGTGGTCCAGATCTGAAGATCCATGCGCAGACACGTCATTTAAAATCTGTTTTTATTTTATTGCTTGCGTGTTGTTGATCCATGTTTATTATTGTGTACCACAGATCCTGACCACTCATCTTGTTGATTTTTTGATCTGATGACTTATTCGTATGCGTTGATTTTATCTGATGGTGATGATTCAGCCAACACGTTAAAATACCATGTGCTGTTCACGTGTCTATTTTAATTTCTGATGATTTGGTATGCGCGCGTGTATCATTGTTATTGTGTGCCTTATGATCTAATGCGTTAATCATGATTACTTTGATTTTGGTTGACTGAATATCATGCGTTGGATTGATCTTGTGGTGTGTGTGGGTCAAGATGATTGACTGGGTTTTGTATGGGATTGTTCACTTGCGTTAATGGATCATTTGACCTGGGCTTGCTTTTCCCATCCCCTCCTTTAGCCCATTTGATGTTTTCAACGTGTTTCCCTTGCTGTTTGCACCCCCTGGCTTTTATTTCCTTTTACTTTATTTTAATTGTTGCATTTTCATTTTTCATTTTTAAAAATAGTTTTATGCATCAAAAAATTACCAAAAAAATCATGGATCATATTTGGAATTTTATAAAATTTTGAAAAATTTTATTTTCCATTTATTTTATTTTGTACCTCTGAATTAATTGTTTGTTTAATTTCTTTGTGAATTGCTTCAATTGTGCACACCCTGCCTTGTTGATTTTTGTTCTCATCATCTATACATAATTTGCATCTCATTCTTTTTGCATCTGTTATAGGACATGTTGAGGTTCCTAAAAACATTTTTCTCATATTTTTAAAATCATTTCATATTGCATTTTAGTCCCTCTCTTTTTCATATTGATGTCATGTTTCTTATGTGATATTTGCTCATTTGTTTGAGGTACTTAAGCTTTGAATTTTGGTGTGATCTTTTGACATGTTGTTAGTCTCTGACTTAGGTCATTTGGGTTCTGATTTCACAATTTTTGAATGTTATTTGATATATGTTTGATTATTTGTGCTTAAGTGAATTTTGCATGATCATCATATGACATCTCTTAACCCTAATTGATTTGCCATGCCTAATTGGTTGAAATTTATTTATGATTCTTTGCTTGAGATTTTGGTATGATGTTTAACCCTGGTTGAGGTCCTTTGAGACTTATTTTCATAACTTATGAATCATGTTTGGCATGTGCTAAGTGTTTGGACTTTGAGTTTCCTTTTGTGGACTTTCTTTGGTGCATATTGTTTCATGCTTTGATCTCCTTTTGCACATGAGAATTATTGATCTCCTTTTGGACTTTCCTTTTGCTTTCATCTTCAGCTTATTTTTCTCATTTCATATAAGTATGCTTGCATTCTTAGGTGATTAACTTTGCATGTTTACTTGAGATTGTTTTGCATGATCTTTGAGACTTGTTTGGTGATGTGAGTTGGATGTACTTGATATGATGTGCTTGCTGCCTTATCTTGTTTCTTATCTCATCCTTCTCTTTCTCATTCTTCTCTTTCACTCTCTTCCTCCCATGAATCTCAAAAATTGTTTAAGTCTTGGATTCTCTCCCTTTAGTGCTACCTAGTCCAACTTAATTTTTGATTAAGCTTGGAGTAGGATTAGCATTAGTTTTTAGGTAGTCGTCTCTCCTAAACCTCACTAACCATAGGTCATCCATGCATGATAACACTAGGACTCTTACTTTCCCTTTAGAGTGTCCTTTGGGTCTTCTCTCTTCTCATCTCAAAACTTCTTGAAAACACTTAATAAAGATAAAGTGTATTGCGCACGAGCCTTAAGCGTGGGGAATGAGAAATGAGGGGCTTCCTCTCATCTTTCTAGAGTGATTAGCGGGCGTCCTGTTTTGGGACGATTCGTTAAGTATTCGTCCCTGTGCCCTAGACTTTGGTGCAATGCAAGTTATGAACTAACTTAAAAAACACTTCTGTCTAAAAAACACAAAACAAATTCAAATATTTTTATCCTTCGGGATTGTTGGGTTTCAAATTTAATTTTTTAGAAAAGAGCTCGTCGCTCACGTAAAAAACACTTACCCATTCGTGGTCGTACCCACGAACTACATGAGCTCTGATTCCTCTCTCTCGTCTGATTGAGGATATGTAGGCACAAGACATCGATTTTCTTGGCGAGCAACCTTCCCCCACAGTTCCGTTCGAACTACGTTGACTCTGACCTTCCCATTGCACTGAGGGAGTACGTAGGCCTAGGGCATCGAATATGTCCTACCGAGTCCATCTTAGTCACCCTGATCCCCGTTTTCTTTTGTTCAGCCATAGACAGTAGGATAGCTCACCCTCAGTTTAGACAACAAGCGTGGATCCCATCGAGTACGATGGATGCGTGGGGTGCTAACACCTTCCCCTCGCATAACCGACTCCCAAACCCGGACTATGGTTGCGATGACCATGTCTTTCCCCCTTTCTCTTCAGGTTTATGCAGTGTTTCCTTTCCCTCTCTCGGGATAAATACACATTGCTGGCGACTCTGTGTTTTCTGCGCCACTCTCGCGTTTGTATCGTTGGATGCGAATCTTTCAGGAGCGACACCACTAAGGGTGGAATCCAAGGTTTGCCAACCAAGTTTTTGATAAAGAAAGCTTTGTACTTTGCTAGTATAGGGAACGTGACTACTTTCGAGATCGTCTTTGTTTTGCTCGCCTACGGGTTTTTTCTGTTTCCTAACATTGATGACTTCGTTGATATCAATACCATTAAGATTTTTCTGATTGGAAACCCTGTATCGACCTTGCTCGCAGATGCTTATCATTCTGTACAATTAAGGAATTTGTATAGCGGAGGAATGATCACATGCTGTGTACCCCTGCTATACAAATGGTTCACTTCCCATTTACCCAAGTATGCTATTTTTTGGGATCATAAGAGTCCTTTACGTTGGTCATAGAGAATCATGTCTCTTACCAACTCTAACATTGATTGGTACAATCGAATCTACAACAGGATAAGAATCATTGACCGTTGTGGAAACTTCCCTAATGTACCCCTCATAGGAACTAAATGAGGAATCAATTATCATCCAGTTTTAGTTCGTCGTCAACTCGGATACCCGATGAGACATATCCCGCGTAATGTTCATCTGGAAGGTCTTTTCTTCAAGGAAGGAGAAAATGATAGAGCACTAAAGACAGAAATAGTGCATGCCTGGAAACATGTTCACAGGAAAGGAAGACAGTCTATGGGAAAACCGGACTGTGTCTCTGTGGAACCTTATCTCCACTGGGTACAAACCAGAGCCCTCAAGCTGAGGATGCCTTACCCTCATCAAGAAGTTATTCCGTTAAAGGAATTTGTCCTTTATTTTATGTATGATACGGAAAAACTTCAGGTTACTCTCAACAAAGTTCAACAGGAGAAAAGGTCTTGGAAGAACAAATACCGTATTCTTGGTGTGGAATATAACAAAATACAGCAACTGTTAAAAGAAAAGGATGCTCTGATCGAGATTTTAGAGCAACATGCAGTAGAAAGTCAAGAAGACCAAAGCAATTTGCTCGCTCCTTTCACTTGGCAAAGGAATGACAACCCGACAACGGCTAAAAAGCCACGGTCAAAGAAGAGGAAGATACCAGAACCAGCACCTGAGCCCTCCTCAGAGAGGACTCAGGATCCATAAGTTTAAACTTTTCCTTTTACAGCACTTTGTAAATTACTCTATTTCCATTAACGCACTCTTTGAATTCAATAAAACGGAGTTACCCCACTGTTTGATATTTTCAATCTAATTGTTGATGTTTCTTTTGATTAAACAAAAAAACTAATATAATCATTGCATATCATTCATCATTCTCGCATAACGCATTCTTCTTACCTACGAATCTCATGTTTGTGTCTCGATTCCAAAATTAAACTGTCTCATTCGTACAATACTCGGGCCAATCGACAAAAGAAAATTGATGATCTCGAGGAAGAGAATAGAGAGTTGAGAGAAGAGGTCGACACTCTAAAAGAAAATCTGAGGAAACTTCACAATGACATGCAAGCTCTGGCCGCAGCTCAGATGCAATAACAAAAGACTGTGATCTCAGAGATCACATCTACGCCCATAGTGGAGAAGCCTGATCCTCGGTATAACATGCCTAAGGATCGTCCCTGGGGCATGCCTATCAACTATATCCTGGAAGGATATATTCCGCCGATCCCGGAAGATCCGGACACTACAGCAGGAGCCGCTGGGCCTAAAGGTTACAAACTTTGGGAAAGCGGAGATGCCAGGGGCATGACAGTAACTCCTGAAGGTTACAAATTTCGGAAGGCACCAAGAGTCACAGTAGTAATGACTATACCACCACCCGTGGTACACCCTGTCCCGGGAGGACAAATTCTGCAAATACCCTCTTGTGGAAACAAAATTATGTACGACAGAATGAATGAGTTCCAGGAACAATTCCTCGAGATGCAGAGGGAACTGCAAGCCATTCGCGGCCAAGATCTATTTGGAAAGGACGTCGCAAACCTTTGTTTGGTCCCCAATGTGAAAGTTCCGCAAAATTCAAGGTACCCGAATTTGAAAAGTACAAGGGTAACTCTTGCCCTCAAAGCCATTTGGTGAGGTATGCTCGGAGGATGTCAACTCAGACAGAGAACCAACAGCTACTGATCCACTATTTCCAAGATAGTTTAACCGGTGCTGCCTTTGTTCAACAATATAAGTATAACCTGGACATGGCACCAGACAGAGATCAACTTCGAGCCATGTCACAGAAGAATAAGGAAACCTTTAAGGAGTATGCTCAGAGATGGCGTGAAATTGCCTCCCAGATTTGTCGACCTCTTGAGGAAAAAGAGATGACAAAGATCTTCTTGAAAACCTTGAGCTTATTTTACTACGACGGAATGGTCGCCAGTGCGCCCAGCGACTTCACCGAGATGGTAGGCATGAGAATACGTATGGAAGAAGCAGTCCGAGAAGGACGTCTAGTTAATGATGCAGGACCATCAAGCAGTACTAAAAGATACGGTAGTGCTCTCCCTAAGAAAAAAAAGCAAGATATTGGGAATATCTCTCTCGGAAAGCAAAGACGATGGTACCACCCAGTAGCAGCTGTAACTTCTGCTATCAACCCTGCGCCTATTCCTACGTATCAACCTCGGGTTGCTCAGAGCAAACCGAATCAACAACAATATCAGCAAAGGACACAACAGCCTCTTCAGCAGGCTCGTCCTCAATACAACAACAACCGTACAACACGATCGCCCAGGTTCGACCCTATACCCATGATGTACGCATAACTGTTTCAATAACTACTGGTCAAGGGGCACGTCAAAACCAGGTCTCCTCTTACAGTATTGAAAAATCTGCCTTTTTGGTTCAAAGCGGATCAGACTTGCCCTTACCATCAAGAAGGACCAGGGCATAACATAGAGAACTGTCTCAGTTTCAAATCTGATGTGCAGAAGCTTGTCAGGAGCGGGGTCTTATCCTTCAAGGATACAAATCCAAATGTTCAGACGAACCTGTTGCCTCCACACGAGAAAGCTGTGGTAAATTTAATAGAAGAAGATTCTAAGCACAGCTATGAAATTCATAATGTACTCTTATTGGGAACCAACCTGGTCAAGATGCATTGCAGACATAGCGGATATGGCATCAAAACTATCACCAGTGTGATATCTGATCTAAAAATGATCAAGGATGTTCTATGGTGCAATCAGCTCTACAAGAACAAATGGATCTCAGATGGATCCAAGACCACCGAATTCGTGAAGTCAACATGACTTATACGAATTCCAACATCATTTAGAACCACGACATCCGTGCAATGAATATCAACTTAGTGGCAATGCACTCAAGGCAAAGCCAACATCATAATCTTCCACTACACGATTACTATTCCTGTCTGATCTGCTCGCTAATCAATCAGGGATGCTCTTTTGTACAAGAGGCCCTCCAGCGTCAGATGGATCTTGGGTGGATTCAGGATTACCGCGATAGAAGCCAGTACCAAGTGAATATAATTCAAATCTTTGATATTCGCTTAATGAATACCAGCTTGGTGGAATTACATGCTACACAAGTCCAACTCGGTTTTCTGACTTCGCACGACTATCAGAACTGTAAAGTGTGTCGTGGGAATAGCCAAGGATGTGCACTCATCCAGGGGACACTTCAACACTTATTAAACCACTGGTGGCTTCCGATCTATCTAGACGAAGACACACAATAAGTCAGCATGACTAACGGGAACCCTACTAGGCATCAAAGTCAGGATGTTAGATCGATGGAAACAAACCTAGTGAGGTTACACTGCATACAAAGCGGACGTGGCCGGGTACCACCACACAACTATGAGTGATGTATAGTTTTCTCATAAAATAATCAAGGATGCTACCTCGTGCGAGCAGCCCTTCAAAGTTAGTTGGACCACAAAGAGATTCAACCATGGTCGAGCTCTAGTTCAACGTCAGACTATCATCCTAATCAAGGTAAAGATGTCGTCTTGATCCCTCAACGAGAAATGGCCAAAGATGTGTGTGCCATAATCCCTTTACTCCATGAATCAAGAGTTCCTCTTGATGGTTGAAGGATTCTCAACCTCGAACCAATTGAGGCCGGCTTTGATGGTCAGAAAAATCCAAAGGCTCCTGTAGTTATCTATCTGCCAGAACCAGTACCGTACAAATCCGATAAGGCTATCCCTTACAAATACTGTGCGACAACAATTGAAAATAGAAAGGGAACTCCATTACCCTCCATCGTGAATATTGCAGACATCAGTCGAGTAACACAGAGCGGTCAGATCTTCAACTGAGGAGTTGGAGAACCCAACAACGAAAAGGAACCCCATAAAGAAGTTCCTGATCAACCAGTCGATCAATCCAGTGATCCTGACCTTTCAAAGAACAACAATGAGATGCTGAAGCTAATCTAGAAGAGTGAATACAACATTGTTGATCAACTGTTGCAAACTCCTTCAAAAATCTCAGTGCTATCTCTTTTGCTCAGTTCCGAAGCTGATAACACCAAATCACAGTGTATATTTGATTTGTTTATTTGTAATTTTCCATTGTTATTATGGTATTTTGTTTTACTTTCAGATACATTGCCTGATTTGAGCTTGCAATGAAGAAACGATGCAAAACGGAGCTAAAATGGAGATTTACTGTGCAAATTGTACACTAACCGTTTCACTCAGCGAACGCCATAGAGGACGCCATTTGAGTAGTGGGTTTCGCCCATATTCCAACGGTCACAAAATGCGTTTTATTCCACAGGCACACTCGGCGGACGCTGAGAGGGGGTCAGCGGGCGCCGACCGTTGTAACAGGAAAACGGTCAGAAACATTAGAAGCAGTTACACACGAAGAAAATTATTATTCAGCCGTTTTTTCATAATGATGAGAGGCAGTTACAACTTCATGGCTACTATAAAAAGACTTGTATTTTCACTTTTGGATTATCCAATCCTAGTTTCCAACCTTAGGCATAAAGTTCATTTTGTAAAGCAATAATCTGTCACATCAAGGGGTTATTGCACTATCGTTGTTAGTTAGATTGGAGCAACCATAGTTAAGAGTGTTTATATTTGAAGTTATTTACTTTCCCGCAATTTACTTTCCAGCTCTATACCAGATTCAGTCTCCGCTCTGGAGCAGGTTTCTTTTATAAATTGCATTTTATTATATTCCGCATCGCTTTTATATTCGTTTATTTTCCTGCACTGCTTTACATTCATTTATTTTCTGTCTCTCCCCTTACTTTGTTATTTTAAGTTTCTGTGTGATCTGTTTATCTTTCAGAACTGAACTCAAGAGTGACTCTTGTATTCATTCTCTCAAAGTATACTCTCACACTTTGCATGTTTTTATCTTACAAATGCTTTACTTTGCAAACCAATTTATTGTTATGTTTTTAGTTACCATGTCCAGCTAAATCCCTTGTGCTGGGATGTGAGGATCGTCGTTCCGACGGTACTCCATTTGTCATCTCTTTAGAAATACTTTAGGGGCTGTTTTTTATTTTAATTAAACTCTTTTGAACTTCAATTGATCGGTCATTACGTAAATGAGAGCGTGTTTTTATTTGCGTAATGACTGTGGCTAGATCGGGTAAGATCGAAAGCCGTCAGGCATTTTAGAAAAGAGTTTGTTAGTTGTTAATTGATAAATACAGTGGAAGCACTTTATTGATTAACTAGGAAAGTTTTATATTATTAGAAAGAGGTTTTAAACTATTTTTGGACGCGTATATAGATTTAGGATCCGGTTGGCCGAGCATATGCTGGAAACCCTTTGGTATAAAATATTTTCAATCGAAAGCACTTTTTAACTAAGTTTTAGAGGTAATTACATAAAAAAGACTTTATCACTTTAATGCAGAGAGCGACCGGTGCAGCGTGAGCGGCTGGCATAGATTAAAGGTTAGGTCTGGTTCCGATCACGCTAACACAGAAGATCCTTTTTAATTAATTCTTTTTCAAAGAAGAAAACATTGCCCCGTAAGTGTTACTATTTAGATGATAGGAGTATTTTTTGATTGATGTGAATTACATTCCAGTATAGTATTTATATGATTTATTTCTGTTTTCGTTCTGTAGAAAAGTTTTACTCTGATATTTATTAGCCTTAGATAAACAATGTAACAATAGTAATCGATAGATTGACATTGGTCTCTGTGGGATCGATAAATCTTTTATATTACCTGACGTAATCCTATACTTGCGGATAACACGCATCAAGTTTTTGGCGCCGTTGCCGGGGACCAATTACGTCAAAATTTCATACCCTGTTGTTACACTGTCTAGACTAAGGCATCCCTTAGCCAGTAAATGCGAAGAACTCACAGTATTTGAAACTTAGTTGATCCATTAGAAGAACCTGAACGTTACGCCTGAGCTCGTCTTCTACTTTGAAAACTCAAAAGAGCAATGGCAGACGAAGAAAACGCTAAACCTCTTAAGGATTTCGCCCTACCCTCTAATGAAGATCCTCATTCTAGTATAGCTAACCCAGCTATACCAGCCAATAACTTCGAATTAAAACCATCTCTGTTATAATTAGTACAACAGAACTAGTTCGCAGGTCTTCCCACGGAAAACCCGAACCAATATCTTAAAGTCTTTATTCAATGAGCCGATACCTTAAAAGCGAACGAAGCTCCTCCTGAGGCAATACGTCTAAGACTATTTCCATTTTCCCTCAAAGATAGAGCCCGATCATGGTTAGATTCCCTTCCAGCCAACTCTATAACCACTTGGAATGACCTAAAGAAAGTATTCCTTGCTAGATACTTTCCACCGAGTAAAACTGCTGTTCTACGAAACCAAATAACTCGATTTACCCAAAGCAAGGGAGAGTCACTTTTCGACGCTTGGGAGAGATATAAGGAACTATTAAGAGCATGTCCACATCATGGCTTAGAACAATGGCTTATAATCCATACCTTTTATAATGGACTCATGTACAACACAAAGATGACCATAGACGCTGCCGCTGGTGGTGCTCTAATTAACAAACCCTACCCCGAGGCTAGCGCTCTCATTGAGGATATGGCACAAAACCATTACCAATGGGGAACCGAACGAGCACTGGTGGAGAAGAAAGAGACCAAAGGAGGTGTGTATGAAGTGATTTGTTTTGACCATATGAACGCAAAGATGGACACTATAGCTCAAAAGGTAGAAAACCTGACTTTTAACCCCACAACAACCATAGCATCTATACAACCCAGATGTGAAATCAGTGGAACCTCAGGACATACTATAGCTGAATGCAACCTTTTAGCCGAGAGTACGACAAATCAGGTTAATTACGCCCAAGGAAACCCTTATTCAAACACATACAACCCTGGATGGAGGAATCACCCAAATTTTTCATATAAGAATAATAACCCTACTCAAAATTCAACACCTCAAAGACCACCCAGTTTCCAAACTCAAAGACCCAACCAATCTGCACCATATGCTCCTCAGAAATCAAATTTTGAGAAAAATATGGACGAATTCATCTCAACTCAATTACAGCAGAACAAGGATTTCATGAACCAAAACATTCACATGAATGGACTAATTACTCAGTTAGGTACTAAACTCGATTCTGTAATTACCCATAACAAAATGCTAGAAACCCAAATCTCTCAAGTAGCACAACAATAATCTACTCATGCTACACCAGGAGGACAATTCCCTGGACAACCTCAACCTAATCCTAAAGGGCACGCAAATGCTATCGCTCTAAGGAGTGGAACCACTTACGATGGGCCTATAAACCCTAAGTTGAATAATCCAAAACCTCCTAGGAAAGATGTTATGAACACACCTGAGAAAGAAGTTGAGAAATCGGTGGAACCTGAGAAATCTAAGAATACGAAAGTTAAGGAAAGGGAAGAGAATGAAAAAGTTTATGTACCACCTCCTTCTTACAAACCTCTGATTCCATACCCACAAAGACTTAAACAAACCAAATTAGATAACCAATATAAGAAATTCATAAAAGTGATTGAGAAACTCCACGTAGAGATTCCATTCACAGAAGTTATTACCCAAATACCATCTTGTGCCAAATTCCTTAAAGACGTTCTAACCAACAAACGAAGATTAGATGATCCTAAACCTTTAGAATGTAATTCAATTGTTGAGAATAAGCTTGCTAAGAAAGAGAAAGATCCAGGAAGGTTTTCTATACCTTGTGTTTTGGGAAATCAAGTTATTGATAAAGCACTTCTGGACTTAGGAGCAAGTGTAAGCTTAATTCCTTTAGCCGTTTGTAAAAGGTTAAACCTAGGAGAAATGCAACCGACTAGGATGTCTCTTCAATTAGCCGACAGATCAGTTAAGTATCCAATTGGCATTTTGGAAGACGTCACAGTTAGGCTTGGTAAACTTTATATTCCAACAGATTTCGTCATAATGGACATTAAGGAAGACGATGAGATCCCTATCCTTTTAGGTAGACCCTTCTTATCAACAGCTGGAGCTATAATAGATGGCAAAAAAGGAAAAATGACATTCGAGGTAGGTAATGAAAAAGTAGAATTTATACTATCCCAATTCTTAAATGCACCAGTCATGGATGACTCATGTTATGTCACCGATATAATTGATGAATGCATAAGAGAATTAGATAAAGAAGATCCAGTAGAACTATTATCTGAACCTTACATAGATAACAGTCTTTACGAATGCTTGGCACTTACCCCAGATCATTTGCCTTATTCGAAAAAACCATCTATAGAGCTTAAGGAGCTTTCTAAGAATTTAAGATACAAATTCTTAGACAAAGAATTAAACCACCCAGTCATAGTCAGTGCCACGTTAAATGGTCCTGAAACCAATCAATTGTTAGATGTTTTAAGAAAATATCCCTCAACTCTAGGTTATAATATCTTCGATCTCAAAGGAATAAGTCCTTCCGTGTGTATGCACCGAATTATGCTGGAGGAAGATGCAAAACCCTCCAGAGAACATCAACGAAGGATAAATCCTATAATGAGTGACATAGTAAAAAGGGAAGTGTTAAAGTTATTAAAGGCTGGAATAATATACCAAATACCCAATAGTAAATGGGTAAGCCCCGTACATGTGGTACCCAAGAAAGGAGGTGTCAATGCTGTACAAAACGAAAAAGGAGAACAAATAGCCAAACGTATAGAAAATGGTTGACGAATGTGTATCGATTACAGAAAGCTCAATAAGGTAACTAGGAAAGATCACTTCCCACTTCCATTCATATACCAAATGCTCGAACGTTTAGCTAGGCATTCTTACTTTTGCTATTTAGATGGATACTCAGGATTTTTTCAAATACCCATTCACCCTGATGATCAAGAGAAAACAACCTTTACATGTCCCTATGGAACATTTGCTTACAGACGAATTCCATTCGGACTATGCAATGCCCTAGCTACCTTCTAACGCTGTATGATGTCAATCTTCGCAGATTTCCTTGATGAGATCATGGAAGTATTTATGGACGATTTCTCGGTATGTGGATCCAGTTTTAAAAACTGTTTAACAAACCTCGTGAAAATCCTGGAAAGATGCGTAGAAGTCAACCTCGTTCTAAATTGGGAAAAATGCCATTTTATGGTGACTGGAGGAATAGTACTAGGACACATAGTATCCGAAAGAGGCATTGAGGTTGATAAAGCTAAAATAGAAGTAATAGAAAACCTCCAACCACCCAAAACCATTAGAGAAATCCGAAGTTTTCTTGGACACGCCGATTTCTACCGACGCTTCATTAAAGACTTCTCCAAAATAACTAAATCGTTAATCAACTTACTTATGAAAGACGCCGAATTCAAATTCGATGATAAATGTCTTGAAGCCTTTAAATACTTAAAACAAGCACTAATTTCGGCACCCATCATTCAACCTCCTGATTGGAACCAACCTTTTGAAATTATGTTCGATGCTAGCGATTACGCTATTGGCGCTGTTTTAGGACAAAAGAAGGATAAGAAACTCCATGTAATTTACTATGCCAGTAGGACTTTAGATGCGACTCAGCTTAATTATGCCACAACCGAGAAGGAACTCCTGGCAGTAGTCTTTGCAATCGACAAATTTCGATCCTATTTAGTAGGAGGAAAAATCATAGTCTACACTGATCATGCTGGATTAAGCAAAAATGACGCTAAGGAAAAATCATAGTCTACACTAATTAAGCAAAAATGACGCTAAGCCTAGATTACTATGCTGGATCCTTTTACTTCAAGAATTTGATTTGGAAATCCGAGATAAGAAAGGCACTGAAAATGTGGTTGCTGACCACCTTTCAAGGCTTGAATATCTAAAGCCAGATCTTGTTCATATCAATGATGATTTCGCTTACGATAGATTAGTAGGAGCAGTTAGAACTTTCCATGATGATAATACTGACCCCTATTTAGAATTAGATATTGAGAAAACTCTCGCAGTGACAACCGTACCTTGGTACGCAGATTTTGTTAATTATCTAGCAGCTGATATCATACCCCCTGATCTAAATTACCAACAGAAGAAGAAGTTTTATCATGATGTAAAACACTTCTATTAGGACGAACCCCTTCTATTCAAGAGAGGCGCAGATGGTATTTTCTGTTGTTGTGTCCCTGAAGAAGAAGTAGAAACTATAATTAAACATTGTCACTCTTCACCATACGGTGGACATTTAGGCTTGTCCAAAACATGCGCTAAGATACTTCAAGCAGGTCTTTTCTGGCCAACTTTATGGCGCGATGTTCGTCCCTACATTGTAAGATGTGACAGATGCCAATGCACTAGGAACGTCTCAAGAAGAGATGAAATGCCGCTGAGAAATATTCAGGAGGTAGAACTATTCGATGTTTGAGGTATTGATTTTATGGGACCTTTTCCATCTTCAATGGGAAAAAAGTATATCCTAGTAGCTGTTGATTACGTATCCAAATGGATTGAAGCTATAGCTTCACCCACCAACGATACTCGTGTAGTCATTAAACTGTTTAAAAACTATATATTCCCTAGGTTTGGAGTACCTCGATTAGTAATAAGCGATGGAGGATCGCACTTCATGTCTAGGATATTCGAAAACCTTTTAAAGAAATACAGAGTTAAACACCGAGTAGCCACACCTTATCACCCGCAGACTAGTGGACAAGTAGAAGTATCAAATAGGGAAATAAAACAAATCTTAGAGAAAATCATATCAATTTCTAGAAAAGATTGGTCCTTAAGACTACAAGAAGCCTTGTGGGCTTATAGAACCGCTTTTAAAACCCCTATAGGAACAAACCCATATCAATTAGTCTACGGAAAATCTTGCCATTTACCCTTTGAGCTTGAACATAAGGCCTACTGGGCCATAAAAGCTCTTAATATGGATTACTTAACAGCCGGAGATAAACGTATTCAAGATATCCATAAATTAGAAGAGTTAGGCCGAAATGCTTATGAAAATACCGTAATATATAAAGAAAGAACCAAAGCATGGCATGACAAAAGGATTGCCAAAAAGGAGTTCGACGTAGGCAATCATGTACAACTTTTCAATTCTAGGTTACAATTGTTTCCAGGTAAGTTACGCTCGAGGTGGACTGGACCCTATGAGGTCACCAAATTCCTGAAATCATTTAAAATTGCAAATCATTCATGTAGTCCCTTTCTAGTGAATGGACAAAAATTGAAACCCTACTATGGAGGTGACATACCCACCTATTACTCTGGTCACACTCTGATAGACCCACCTATAGCAATATCCACTACGTAAGTTTTACATTCGTCCAGCTAACGACGTCAAACAAGCGCTGCGTGGGAGGCAGCCCACGACTATATTTTTATTATTTATGCATATTATTTACTTGATTTCAGGAGAAAAAAAGAAAAAAAAAGTTTATTATTTATATTATTTACTAACTGGACTGATTCATGAAATGTCTAAGTGTATAGGTTACAGATCACATCATCTCAGATATTCTACACTAACTTTCTTTTCAGGATGCAGAGCTATGATGACATGCACATCGTGTTCAGAGATGATGCACAGAGGAAGAAATATGTAGTCCTTTCTGAGAGACCGATACTACCCACTAGGTACCCTGACCCAAACTGTCTAACAGCCTTAGGTATTGAGGCCAGTGTGAGGTACCTTTGTCACCAGCTCCAGTGGGATGAGTATTCTGAAGCAATGAATGTAACCTCTAACTCATTTATGACCCCTATAGTGGAAGAGGTTACAACAGTGGAAGCATTAGATTCAGACTATTTGGAAATGAGTACACCCTTAACCATAGAGATTTTGCTAGAATACTTGGTTTTCAGTGTAGCTTGGATGCAATCCATTTTATTCATGAAACAAAAGTTATGCAAGATGAGCTTGATGGATTCTGGAGCAAAATCACCAGTGGAGGAGGACCTGATCCTTCCACCCAATTAGCAAACAAAATCCACAACCCAGCTTTCCGTTATTTCCAAATGATCCTAGTCGATACTTTCTTTGGTAGAAGTGAAACCGAGAACCAGGTTACCGCATAAGAGATTTTGATGCTCTTTTGTACTGCTGAGTCACGCCCATTAGGCAATGGTAATTTTCTGATGTATAGCCTATATTTGAATGATGAATATATCAGAGGAACCATCCATGTAGGCGGTACTATTACACACATAGCTTATGCCCTAGGACTAGCCTGCAAGCTAACTCATCTTACCTCCCATTGTGGCTACACCTTAATTGACATTAATCATTGCCTTGACCGTGGCCTTATCAAGAGAGCATTCTTTAGTGCCGATAACTATAAGCTCTTGATAGACAATGAAGTCGTTCACTATTTTGGTTTTCCAAACCTCACCCGGACAAGTATCCATGACAAAGCTAACTGGTCATTTGCTTTGGAAGGCCAAGACGAGACACCCATCCGACCTAGGACCCCACCTGTGCCTGAGTACCATCCTACACCCTACCCTGAAAAGACTACTGTCTATTCCTCTAACATTAATCTGCAACGCAGGGACATATATTCAGAGTTTAACGCTAAGGAGATCATTTCTCTTCGCGAAGAATGCGTCGAGCTCACCTTACAGATACAGATCTCAGACGCAACAAATGCTTCGTCATATGATCTTTTATACCAGGAGATTTGCGATCTCAGACACCAGCTTGCAGAAGCACAGGTACCTTGTCCTCACATGAGTCAGGGTGTCCACCGACAGTCTTTCTAGAAGATATTCAGGAGCTCTGGGTCATAGCTCACACTTTGTGTGGGGGAGACTTACCATATGCTTGTTATGATCGTTTATTTCTACCGTTACCACGTTCTTATCTTTATTGTTATTATCGTTATTATCAGACTATTAGTAAATTTAATTTTCCATCGTTATTATTATTAGACTCATTGCATCCATATGCTATATGCGAGTGTCATATTATTTCAAGTTATAATAAATATCTACATTATTGGAATCTATTGGTAATATTTAAAAATTTTTATTTCATTCATTTTTATAATTTAAAATTTCTTTAGAGTTAATAATATTATTGTTATTTAATTTCTACATTCACATATTATAAAACCAAAAAAAATTAAAAAAATAAAATAAAAATATATATATAAATTTTGTTCTCTATGTTTCATACATGTACACCTATGAAGAAATTTCTCAAATATGCTATAAATACCCCAAGGAGAAATACATGGACCAACCAAAGCCCAAACCCGTGCCAGCCCAGTTTACAGAGTCCGCGGATGCGGACCCCTACTTGGCGGAAGCGGAGGCGTCCTGGGATTTTAACGGACCAGAATAAAGAAAACCCCCATTTTTGCCACTCTCTTCATCTTCTACCTCCAATAAATCCGATTTTAATCACCATAAAACCCCACTAAACCATTTCAATTCTTTATTTCATAACTTCTCCACTACCATTACACCTTCCATACCACATTATTTCTATAAAAACCATAGATTTTACCCAAATCTACAAAAACCCAAATTACCCATTTTCCCTAATTAAACCTTTATTTCACTTCAACAATGGCAGCGGAGAACCAAGAAAACATCATTTTTCGAGATGGAGATGATGGAGCCAAGCAATGGGAAAAAGAGATGACAAAATTCATGCTACCAAGCTCTCGCTTCCACGACATCACACAATATCAAGCCAATTCCAATACAAGCTGCGATCGCAAGCCATACGCAAGCCACCAAAATTCAACACGCTGCTACACTTCAAGACGGTACACCTTAACACAAAACGCAAGTCCTGTAGAACTAAAACGACACAACCAAGTGAAAAGAAAAAGAGAGAAACTCATGAGCTCAAAATGCGGTGGAAAAATTAAAAACGGAAAAATCAAGTCATTTCATCACTCATCTTCTAATTCATCTATAAATAGAGCAACAATTCTCACAATTTCCTCAAGCTTTTTCGGCCAAGAAATTGCTGAAGAAATCTCACCCAAACCTCAATTCATCTTCATCCAACCTTCAATCTCAAGCTCATTAACCAATATAATCTTCAACTAAAATTTCAATTCAATTTTCCATTAACCTTCACTCACCTCTATTTTTTTCATCTTCTTTAATTTTCACAAAGCAAACCTGCAAGTTTAACCAACCAAAATCTCAACACAACTCCAAGCTTCAACTCCCAATTCACGATTCAATAACAAGCATTTCCGTTCGTGCAAGCATCCACGCACGTCAACAACAACATCTTCAGAAAATTCGCACGTTTCGGAGAAGAAGAGAAAGGATTAGAAGCTTACAAACCTTGAATTGAAGGTAATTTGGAGTCCTCGTCGAATTTCTCACGGTTCCTATTCGAATTATCTGAACACCGTTACAAGAAATTGAAGATGTATTTGGAATCTCCTTCATGATTCGATCACAACCGTAGCATTTTCGTATCCCGCCGCTCCGATTCGGTTGAATTACGAATTGCAAGCATGTAGATGAATAGTGTCGTGTGTCTCTCATTCTCACGAAGAAGATGATACCATCACTTTTCTTTTTTTTCTTTTTTTTTCTTTTTAACACTTTAACACTTTATTTGTTTTCCTTTTCTATTTTATTATTACTAGTCTTTTTTTTTAATTTTTGTTAAAACGTACTTATGTGTTTGGGCATAGCCCGTGCGTGGTTCATTTCTCTACACACCTCCATATTTCTTTTCATCAACCTCCTTTTATTTTCTTAATCTCTTTTATTTTCTTTAACATTTTTTTTTAAGTTCTTTTTAATACTTTTTAAATGTGGATTTAATATTGTTTTTGAATTTTGGTTTGAAAACATTTCTTGAAAAAAGTCATAAAAATATATATATCATGAGTTTTCATTTAATTCTTGATTTTATTTGCTTTTTTTCTTTTTTGTTGGTTGTGTGGATCATAAATGTTAGATCCACTTTTCTTCATCTCTTTTCTTTTTGATCGATGAAAGTCTAATTGATCTTGGAATTCCTTTGTTGAATTTCGATCAAGACTAGATCGTTACTATTTTTCTTTTCGTGTGGTATCGCTTTCAGATGACGATTTACATATCGTTCATCTAGCATACATTAGCACATATATCTATTGACCTGCCTCATTGTAGGGTAATTACTCTGTAAATTACTCGGCGATTGCTTAACATAGCGCAATATTTGTCCCGTATCGGAAAACCATCAAGAATGATTGATTATTTGTCTTTTGGTTCAAAACTTATGAAACTTGTTGTTAGGAGGCCTTGGTCTTATCAATCCTCTAATGAGTTCTCATTAACCTTGACCTAAGTGCAATTATTCAATTATATTGATCACTAACTCTAACAACTAATCATTAGCTTACTAGCATTACTATTGTACTAATCCTTTACAATTCCTTCTCGCTCCTTCTCTCTTTTACTTTTATGCTTCATTTTTTATCATTTCATAACATGTTTATGCTTCCGCAATTTTTCCTTTGTCCGTTGGACATATGTTTATGCTTCCGCAATTTTTTCTTTGTCCGTTGGACACATGTTTACGCTTCCGCCTTTTTCTCTTTGTCCACTTGGCCAAAAACATTAATAATGGCTAAAACCTCTAAAAAACTTGTGCTTCTAATCTTGGACTATGGTTACTATCCTTTGCAATGGACATGGAGTTTCGCACCTAGACCTTGGACTTCAATGCTATTCTTGAATCCTTGAACTTAGACCTTGGACATCCAATGCAATTCTTGGAACCTTGGACTTAGAATTAGGACCTTTCTCCCTTTGCTTTGGAATTATGGTTCGAAGACTATGGAGCTTACTTTTGTGGTTAGGCTATTCTTATCCTTAGCTTTTACTTTATACTTTAGGATAGTCACTTCTTCTCCACCCATTCTTCAATTTTCAAAACTCTCTCCCTTTTTCAAAACCTTTTTGATTTCAAACTATCACATCTTTCATAATCAAACCTTGACTTTGTCAAGTGCTTTTACTCTTTTCTTTTCATTTCTTAATCAAATGCTAAACTACATAAGCATGTTGACACCTTTTTCAAAAGACTTAAAATACACCAAAATCATCACTCTCTTTTGTGCCCTCGTGCACTTTTTCCTTTAACTTTTTCATAAGTTTAGACATGATTCATTTCTTTTAGCGGAATTATACGCTTGGAAATGACGACTTGTCTTTACATCTAAAAACAACCAAAACTAACAAATTTCATTCTTTGTACCACGAACTACGGGGTTTTGATCCAACATTGCACATCGTGGGTACGTAGGCATGAGGCAAAGAGTCTCTCCAAACAAAAAAATCTTAAAAAAAACAAATTCTCTTCTCATCTCCTCAATCACTTTTCAAGCAAACTTTTTCAGACCAAAAGCGGTAGATATTTCAAAGGGCTCCTATAGAGTACTATAGACGTTTTGGTTGCTAACATCTTCCCATTGCGTAACCAACCTCCCTTACCCGGACTCTCTTCACTTGTTCTTGTTTAGAGCTTGTGTAGGTTTTGTTCGCTCTTTTTCCTTTCCTTTTTTGGGATAAAATAAAAGTGCGGTGGCGACTCTTGCTTTTCGAGTTAAGTTAATCAATAGCTTACACTCACGATTTTGCCGCTACAGAAAAGTGGCGACGCTTCTGGGGAAATCCTCCCTTGAGGGGTTTCGCCTACTTTGATTTATTTACTACTTTTTGTCTAATTTGCTTCTTACTTGGTTGTTCTGTTTTGGAGTTCCTCTGTGTGTGAGATAGGTCCTATACCCAGACCAGAGTGTACTTTGAGATAGGAGGATGGTATAGTCAAGGGAACTTTGAGAGAGTCGAATCCTGAAAAAGAAGAACTTGAGAATTCATCCACTCGGTGGTTGCCTCTTTTGAATTACTGATGTCGATCGAGTGATCGTGAAGGCATTACTTTTTCCATAGAAGCCTATAACACTGAGAACCATAGTAACCTTTAAACCATCCTAGCCATTTTAGGATGGTAGCACAGAAGCTATGAAGATGCAAATCTGACTTAGCTGTCACGCGATGCCACACTCAGGTTAGATTCTATTGAGGATAACTACCAACCTCCGAGCAAATCGGTGCGCTGGTGTGTCTGATAGTGGATTGTGAACCATGGGCACTCTATTAGAACCGCTGTTTTCTGCAGGTACAATGAAGACAAAAACTTAATACACACCTTTGTGGGTTGGTTCTTAACCTTGGCTTCATGCTCCTGACTCGGACCTTTGAACCTGTGTGCTTTGAGTGATCTTGTTTGTGGTTGTTGCATCCATGCACTCTTGCATCCACGAGCATACATATGCATTCTTCTGAGTTATCTCAAAAATTCATTTCAGCTGTCTCCTTCTTCATTTATCTGTTCACCATCAAGTTGTTTCCTCAACACAACTACGGAACTAGAGCTGCTGTCAGATTGAGAATGGAAAACCAAGAACGACACAACGCCGAAGTCAGAATGGAAATTGATGAGTTGAAGGCCGGCATGACCAAACTCACAGAAATGCTGCAAGTTCTGATTCCTAGGGGTGAACCACCTCAGAGGATGTGATTGTTGAAACTTCACCTGCTGTTGTTGACCCTCCACTGACTCAGCAACCAGCTTCTACTTGGCTACAATTTGGGTTACCTCTGAATTACTTTCCACCCTTTGCAACTACTCCTGTGTTTGTCTCGCCAGTATCTTCAGCTCCATTGTTCACTGAATCTCAGCCTATTGTGCATTCTGTTGCTCAAGCTATTCCTGAGAATCCTTTCGTGTACCATGCTGCTGGTCCACAATTTGAAAGTAAGGGAGAACCTGGATACATTGAAGAAGTCAGAGAGCAATGGCAAACTCTAGACAAAAGGATAAGAGCCGTCGAAGGAAGTGATGTCTTTAGTGCTGCCGTAATGGACATGTGCTTGGTTTCCGACTTGGTTATTCCTCCAAAATTCAAGACTCCTGATTTTGAGAAATACAAGGGGCACACCTGTCCCAGAACCCACTTGGTGATATACTGCCGCAAGATGGCTGCTCATGCCAAAAATGACAAACTGCTCATTCACTATTTCTAAGACAGCTTGAGTGGGGCTTCAATGAAATGGTTTATGGGACTTGAGAAGAACCGTATCCAAAGCTGGATGGACTTGTCTGATGCTTTCTTAAAGCAATATAAGTACAATCTGGACATGGCACCTGATCGTCGTCAATTGCAGAACATGTCTCAAAAAGTAAAAGAATCCTTTAAAGAGTACGCTCAGCGCTGGAGAGATCTAGCTGCTTAAGTGGAACCACCCTTGTCTGAAAAAGAATTGACTGGATTATTCATGGACACTCTTCAGCCAATATTTTGGGAAAAGATGATAGGAAGTGTATCATCTGGTTTTGCTGACCTAGTCACTATTAGAGAAAGACTAGAAGAGGGTATCAAGAAAGGATGGATTGCTAATGCTGAAGCCTTTAGTGGTGCTAAAAAGTATGCTGGGAATTTTCAAAAGAAAAAGGATGGTGATACCCATGCTATTTTAGTTGAAGGTAAACCTCGTCGCAGACAACAACAATATGTAGCTGCAGTTGCTTCTGTTGTTAATGCTCAACCAATTCAAGCTCCTCGTCAGCCTGTTAGACAGAATCAGAATCGCAATAGGGTTAACTTTCATCCTATCCCGATGTCTTACACTGAGCTGTATCTAGATCTTGTGAAGAAAGGTTTGATTACAACAAGGACTCTACCTCCTCCTCCAAATCCTCTCCCAGCAGACCATAGGGCTGATCTTCACTGTTAGTTCCATCAAGGTGGGGTAGGCCATAACTTGGAAGGTTTCTTTGCATTGAAAGCTAGAGTGCAAGAGTTGGTGAACTTAATAATTCTGGACTTTGTTGATAATAATCCCAATGTTGTCAACAATCCCTTGACAGAGCATGCCAAGTGAAGTTTGAGTCAGTTCATACGGATCATCTCCTAAAGCCAGTGTTTCAGACAGGACAGTTCATCCTTGTTGCTTATTAGTCACTAGGCCTTATTTCTTTCTGTTTGAATTTTTCTTTGATTGTATTAACTATTTGCTTTCGAACTTTATTTGTACTTTCATGGTAAGTTCAATGAAATGAGCATTGCAATGTTTTGATTCAATTCATTTATATCCATTGTGTGCATCTTTATGCTTTCTTTTTCACAAAACAAAAAAATATATATCTCATGTTCACTTTCTTTTTCAAGCTTTTGTTTATGCAAAGATTGGAGGGAGGATGATGAAAATGAAATACCTAAAATTTCTGGATTATATGCTTTCAAATTGAAACTTGGCTGATGATGTACAGTCATTTCTTCAACTCCCAAAGACTGGAGAAATAAGGAAGTTAATCCCTTTGTCAACCCCTTCGAGCCTAGACATTGGAGTTTCTTTCTGTATGAAAAAACCCGCAATCTTAACCTGGGGCAGGGTAGTTCTCAGTTGATTTGACTGTGTATTTAAACACATGAGGATCATTGCAATCACAAGCTTTCCTTCGCACACATCAAAGAAGTGTCGAAGATGTCTTTCAAATCAAAAGCCAATGATGGTTCACCGTAATCATTAAGCCAGGCAGTCACTATCTTTCAAAAAAAAATCAAATGAAAAGCTCGCTAAGTCAAAACCTATGAAGGAGACTTAGGCAAAAATTGGGGCAACCCGCTGACTGTAAACTCAAATGACACAATTCAGGAAAAACTTAGGGATAACAAAAGATCAATCAAGAGGTTACCAAAATCCTCAAAAACAAAACGAGTTGACTAAGGTCCTCACCAAAAACAACAAAATGTTGTAAGGGAGAAGTGAGTGCTATCTCAAAAATACCTTGGTCCTTGAGCTATCATCATAACAGTGTTGCAATTCCAAAATCACTTGGAACCTGAATGCATAGTTTGAACTAACTAAGCATAAGACATGAGATCATCATGAAGAATGGGTTGGGTACAAATAAACTTTGAGCCTATATCCTTTGATTCAAAAACCGTGAACCAGACCACGTTACAACCTTCAAAAGACCTAATTGAAGCCAAGTTTCTTTTGAAAGCATCCTACAGCAAGGTTGCGTAAACTGACTCCTATGTTTGTTGCCAATCATTTGCTTTGTTGTCTTACCTTTGCTTTCACTTTCATTTTTGAATGTCTAAACCACCGTGTTTTGACAATGGATTCATTTTGCTTTACATCAATAATATCATTCCAAAATTGATTTTTGATTTCAAAAATTGCTGTGAGCTTTGCATTAAAATTACCAACGTTTATTTGAATAATTTTATTTACAGGCAAACTTTCCTCATCAAGAAATTTCAAACAGTTGAGAAACTTGGTCAGTGATCCTATCAGGGGCACATTAATTCCAGATCCTGTTGCGAATCAGTTCAAGATTTATTGCTCCGTGCAAGTTATTCTCAGAATTGGTTAACCAGGAGATCTCTTTCAAGACCCATACTGAGTTTAGCCTTCTCAACAGTTATTCCAATGACTGAAGCCATGATCTGTCCATCCCCAACAACTGAAGCCATGATCAGTTTATCCTCATCAATCATTTCAAGAATTAAAGCCATGATCAGTTTATTTTTCCCCTGCAGCAGTTAAACTGAAGCTATGATCAGTTTATCCTCATCAGTCAATCAATCTGGGGTAATCTTCTTCAAGAATCCTCAAGATGTCTTTCTTCAAAAGACAATCAGCCTAATATAATTCATAAGAGTGACAGAGACGTGTTCAACATCTTCTCTCCAAGCAGAGTGGGCAGTGTTCCCTGTGTTGAGGAATCAGAGTTCCATTCTTCCCTCACAAAGGAGTCTATCTCGGTTGTCTCTATCATATGCATTGCATACATAAATCATTCATCTATCATACATAGAAATATTTTCATAGCTCGGAATGTGTTTCGTGCTCATATGCATTTTCCTGAGGTCTTGTTGCTGTCAACATCTTACCTTGTGGTCAAAGTCCAACTTACTTGGCGCCTACCAAAACTTTTACCTGCCTTTGCATTCAGTGCCATTCCTGAATGTTATTGTTTACCTGTCTTCTTTCATTCCAGTGCTATTCCTGGATATCCTGCATGTCTTCTTTCTTTCCAGTGCTATTCCTGGATGTCTTGTTTGTCTTCTTTCATTCCAGTGCTATTCCTGGATGTCTTGTTTGTTTTCTTTCTTTCCAGTGCCATTCCTGGATGTTGTCGTTTCCCTGTGCATCTATTGCTGTTGTTAAATCTTTGTTTTCTTCCATTCCAGCGTTATTCCTGGATCTTTATTTTTCTTTCACTCCAGTGCCATTCCTGGATGTCTGTCTCTTTTAATATCCAGTGCCATTCCTGGATATCTTGTACCTCTTGTGTCTCCCAGTGCTATTCCTGGAAGCCTTTCTCTTTTCTGTAATCCCCATCATATTTATCTTGGATATCTTTCAGTGCCATTCCTAAAAAATTTATCTGTTCATTCAGTGCCATTCCTGAATGAGATTTTACGTTATCTTTCAGTGCCATTCCTGAAAATTTTATCTATTCATTCAGTGCCATTCCTGGATGATTTTTCTCCTTTGCAATCAGTGGCATTCCTGAATGTCTTTCTCACTATCATTCAGTGTCATTCCTGAATGTAGTGATTTATATTTACTTTCAGTGCCATTCCTGAAAGCTCTTTCTCACTATTATTCAATTCCATTCCTGAATGTAGTGGTTTACCTTTACCTTTCAGTGCCATTCCTGAAGGTCCCTGCTCACTTTATTCAATACCAGTCTTCGGTATCATGAAAACTCTTCTTATCCAATGCTATTCTTGGATACTTCTGATGTATTTTCCAGAACTTTTCTCACTACATTCAATGCCATTCTTGGATGTTGAGATTCCTTTTGTCCAATGCCATTCTTGGAAAACTTTTCCCCAGCCAAGTCCAATGCTATTCTTGGATATCTCTGATACTTAACCTTACCATCCAATGCCATTCTTGGATGTCCCCAATGAAGCTGTTCAAATGGAATTTTGTTTATATCCAATGCCATTCTTGGATGACTCTGATGTTTGTTGTTGCCCCATTCAATGCTATTCTTGAATGTTGTAGTTCCTTTTATCCAATGCTATTCTTGATATCTTATCCCCAATAGAGTGTCTTTCACCTTCATCCAATGCTATTCTTGGATGACGCTATTGTTTTTACCAGAAACTTTCTTGTTATTGTCCAATGCCATTCTTGGACATCTTTTTGCATACCTTTTATCTCGTTCGTAGTTTCTATTCAATGCTATTCTTGGATGTCATTACTCATCTTCCAGGGTCTTGTTCCTCTCTTTCCAACTATTGATGGATACTTCTTGTCACCTTGACGGATCTCCAGAAATAGCTTGTGTTCCCCGGCGTATCTTTTCGCGTTTTCTCTCTCAATTTACTGTAAATCCTTTGTTACAAGTTTCCCCGCAGTCTGTCTCGTTCCTTTGCATTCATATCATCTTGTGGCATCTTATGGCTAAAAATTTGGTTTTCTATATTTAAGTATCTTCAATCTTGTCGAGACGAAGTTTTCAACCTTCATATCTCCTGATAGAAGAAACTTAAATAGGAGCAACTGTAAGACCCTAATTTTTACCCCTAAGATTTCGCTCATCTCATTTTGCATCTCATACCACAAACAAGATCACAATTTGTGTTTCTCCTGAGCATCTGTATATTATTTCTCACTTGCTTTTGTTTATCTAACCTCTAACCAAAATACCGAAAAATGCTGCAATTTGCCAGTTTCTCTCTGTGTGTTGTGCAACTTTGTCAAAAGGAAATGAAGTGATTTCAAGTCAAATGTGACTGTTGTTCCTGATCCAGTTCAGATGGATGTTTGACCTGATTTTGGTCAGACTATCAAGCTTGCTTCATCTGCCTGTCATTTGTGTCAATGGGTTGTTTCTCAAGCAGTGATTATCAAGTTGTTGTGTGGTGATATTCATCAGATTCAAATGGCAATTGTTCAGTGGTGGTTGTGTGCACTTTATCAGAGGCTTGTGGAAAAAGTCAAGATTGGTTTTGGGCTAAAAAATAAAGATTGGTCATCCATGATCCATATCCATTCCCATTTTTGGCTATCCAATTTCTAAACCATTTTTTTATCCACTTTTAATCCCTTTTGTCACCTTTCTAATACCCACTATTTTTCAATATCCATAACCATTTCCAATTTTTATCCATTATTTTCATAAACCATATCCACTCTCTAAAATCCAATTTAATTCATATCCATAATCCAAAAATATCCATTTTTTAATCCATCCTTTTTATCCATTTTTTTCCAATATCCATTTTTTAATACCATTCATTAAACCCATTTTATCCATTCACTTTTTATTTCCAATTCTTGTAACAAATTCCATTGCAAGTCTTCAAGAAAAAAACCATAATCCAAATTTTTATTTCAATCCATGAAATCATCATAAACCCATCCATACAAAAAAAAAATTCTACAAAAATATGACTTACAAAATAGGCCCATTATCCTTTTTTACAACCATTCGCCAAAAGAAAAAACTAAAAAAAAAAGAGAGAAAAAGTAATTGGCTGCTACTTGAAATTTCACACGGCCCACAACCATGATTATTAATACACGGTCCACTTCTACACTCCCGATCCCACATGCTACTACTTCAACAAGCCATGAAAAATTCAGCCAACACCTTTTGAGCTACATAAAAGCAAGCCTTCTGCGCATAATACTCCAAGCCAACAACATGCTTCGTATAGGCCAATTTCAATTGCCAAAATCTTCAGCACAACACTGTTCAAACATTCCAGTTCAGCCGTGAGCACAAGCCGTTCCCAACAAGTTAGAAGCTGCTTCACAAAATTTAGGCTGCCAAGCTCTCGCTTCCACGACATCACACAATATCAAGCCAATTCCAATACAAGCTGTGATCGCAAGCCATACGCAAGCCACCAAAATTCAACACGCAGCTACACTTCAAGAAGGTACACCACAGCACAAAATGCAAGTCCTGTAGAACTAAAACGACACAACCAAGTGAAAAGAAAAAGAGAGAAACTCGTGAGCTCAAAACGAGGTGAAAAAATTGAAAACGGCAAAATCAAGTCATTTCATCACTCATCTTCTAATTCATCTATAAATAGAGCAACAATTCTAACAATTTCCTCAAGCTTTTTCAGCCAAGAAATTGCTGCAGAAATCTCACCCAAATCTCAATTCATCTTCATCCAACCTTCAATCTCAAGCTCATTCACCAATATAATCTTCAACTAAAATTTCAATTCAATTTTCCATTAACCTTCACTCACCTCTATTTTTTTCATCTTTTTTAATTTTCACAAAGCAAACCTGCAAGTTTAACCAACCAAAATCTCAACACAACTCCAAGCTTCAACTCCTAATTCACGATTCAACAACAAGCATTTCCGTTCGCGCAAGCATCCCTGCACATCAACAACAACATCTTCAGAAAATTCACACGTTTCGGAGAAGAAGAGAAAGGATTAGAAGCTTACAAACCTTGAATTGAAGGTAATTTGGAGTTCTCGTCGAATTTTTCGTGGTTCCGATTCGAATTATCTGAACACCGTTACAAGAAATTGAAGATGTATTTGGAATCTCCTTCATGATTCGATCACAACCGTACCATTTTCGTATCCCGCCACTCCGATTCGGTTGAATTACGAATTGCAAGCATGTAGATGAATAGTGTCGTGTGTCTCACATTCTTACGAAGAAGATGATACCATCACTTTTCTGTTTTTTCTTTTTTTTCCTTTTAACACTTTAACACTTCATTTGTTTTCCTTTTCTATTTTATTATTACTAGTCTTTTTTTTTAATATTTGTTAAAACATACTTATGTGTTTGGGCCTAGCCCGTGCGTGGTTCATTTCTCTACACACCACCATATTTCTTTTCATCAACCTCCTTTTCTTTTCTTAATCTCTTTTATTTTCTTTAACATTTTTTTTAAGTTCTTTTTAATAATTTTTAAATGTGGATTTAATATTGTTTTTGAATTTTGGTTTGAAAACATTTCTTGAAAAATGTCATAAAAAAAATATATTATGAGTTTTCATTTAATTCTTGATTTTATTTGCTTTTTTTCTTTTTTGTTGGTTGTGTGGATCGTAAATGTTAGATCCACTTTTCTTCATCTCTTTTCTTTTTTATCGATGAAAGTCTAATTGATCTTGGAATTCCTTTGTTGAATTTCGATCAAGACTAGATCGTTACCATTTTTCTTTTCATGCGGTATCGCTTTCGGATGACTATTTACATATCGTTCATCTAGCATACATTAGCACATAGATCTATTGATCGGCCTCATTGTAGGGTAATTACTCCGTAAATTACTCGACGACTGCTTAACATAGCGCAATATTTGTCCCGTATCGGAAAACCATCAAGAATGATTGATTATTTGTCTTTTGGTTCAAAACTTATGAAACTTGTTGTTAGGAGGCTTTGGTCTTATCAATCCTCTAATGAGTTCTCATTAACCTTGACCTAAGTGCAATTATTCAATTATTATTGATCACTAACTCTAACAAGTAATCATTAACTTACTAACATTACTATTGTACTAATCCTTTAAAATTCCTTCTCGCTCCTTCTCTCTTTTACTTTTATGCTTAATTTTTAATCATTTCATATCATGTTTATGCTTTCGCAATTTTTCCGTTGTCCGTTGGACATATGTTTATGCTTCCGCAATTTTTCCTTTGTCCATTGGACACATGTTTATGCTTCCGCCTTTTTCTCTTTGTCCACTTGGACCAAAAACATTAATAAAGGCTAAAACCTCTAAAAAACTTGTGCTTCAAATCTTGGACTATGGTTACTATCCTTTGCAATGGACATTGAGTTTCGCACTTAGACCTTGGACTTCAATGCTATTCTTGAATCCTTGAACTTAGACCTTGGACATCCTATGCAATTCTTGGAACCTTGGACTTAGAATTAGGACCTTTCTCCCTTTGCTTTGGAATTATGGTTCGAAGGCTATGGAGCTTATTTGTGTGGCTAGGCTATTCTTATCCTTAGCTTTTACTTTATGCTTTAGGATAGTCACTTCTTCTCCACCCATTCTTCGATTTTCAAAACTCTCTCCCTTTTTCAAAACCTTTTTGATTTCAAACTATCACATCTTTCATAATCAAACCTTGACTTTGTCATGTGATTTTACTCTTTTCTTTTCATTTCTTAATCAAATGCTAAACTACATAAGCATGTTGACACCTTTTTCAAAAGACTTAAAAAACACCAAACTAATCACTCTCTTTTGTGCCCTCGTGCACTTTTTCCTTTAACTTTTTCATAAGTTTAGACATGATTAATTTCTTTTAGCGGAATTATTCGCTTGGAAATGACGACTTGTCTTTACATTTAAAAAGCAACCAAAACAAACAAATTTCATTCTTTGTACCACGAACTACGGGGTTTTGATCCTACATTGCACATCGTGGGTACGTAGGCATGAGGCGACGAGTCTCTCCAAACACAAAAATCTTAAAAAAAACAAATTCTCTTCTCGTCTCCTCAATCACTTTTCAAGCAAACTTTTTCAGACCAAAAGCGGTAGATATTTCAAAGGGCTCCTATAGAGTACTATAGACATTTTGGGTGCTAACACCTTCCCATTGCGTAACCAACCCCCCTTACCCGGACTGTTTTCACTTGTTATTATTTAGAGCTTGTGTAGGTTTTATTCGCTCTTTTTCCTTTCCTTTTTTGGGATAAAATAAAAGTGCGGTGGCGACTCTTGCTTTTCGAGTTAAGTTAATCAATAACTTACACTCACGATTTTGCCGCTAAACGTGGAACATATCCTTTTGGGATATAGTTAACAGGCATTCCCCAGGGATGATCTTTCGGCATTTGATACCTAGGATCATACTTCTCCACTATGGGCGTTGAGGTGATCTCTGAGGTCACAGTTCTTTGTAGCTGAGCTTCTGCCATGGCTTGCATGTCGTTACGAAGCTTTCTCATATCCTCTCTCAGAGTGTCGATCTCATCTTTCAACTCTCTATTTTCTTCCTCGAGATCATCCATCTTTTTCTGAAGATTGGCTCGAGTATTATACGAATGAGACAGTTTGACTCTAGAACCGAGACACAAACGTGAGATTCGTAGGTAAGAAGAATGAATTACGTGAGAATGATGAGTGCAATGATTATATTAATTGTTTTGTTTGTTCAATCAAAATAAACTTCGACAATTAGATTGCAAATATCAAACAGTGGGGAAACCCCATTTTATTGAATTCAAAGGATTGCGGAAATGGAAATACAGTAAATTACAAGGTGCGGAAACAGAAACCTAAGTTAATGGGTCCAGAGTCCTCTCTGAGGAGAACTCGGGTGCTGATTCTGGTACTTTTCTTTTCTTGGACCGGGGCTCTTGGGCCGTTGTCGGATTGTCATTCATTTGCCAAGTGAAAGGAGCAAGCAAATTCCTTTGGTCATCCTGATTTTCTACAGCATGTTGCTCCAAAATCTCAATTAGAGCATCCTTATCTTTCAGCAATTGCTGTATTTTGGTACACTCCACATTGAGAATGCGGTACTTGTTCTTCCAAGACCTCCTCTCCTGTTGAACTTTGTTGAGAGTAACCTGAAGTTTTTCCATTTCAGTCATGAAGTACACGACAGATTCCCTTGGTGGAAGAACTCCGTGACAAGGATAAGGAATTTTTAGCTTGAGATCTCTAGTTTGTACCCAGTGGAGATAAGGCTCCACCGAGACACAGTCCGGTTTTCTTAGAGACTCCCGTCCTTTCTTATGAACATGTTTCCAAGCGTGCACTATTTCCATCTTTAGTGCCCTGTCATTTTCTCCTTCTTTGAAGAAAAGACCTTCCAGATGAGCATTACGCAGGACATGCCTCATCGGGTATCCAAATTGATGACGAACTAAAACTGGATGGTAATTGATTCCTCCCTTAGTTCCTATGAGGGGTACGTTGGGGAAGTTTCCACAACGGTCAATGATCCTGATCCCGTCAAAAATCCTATTGCACCAATTTATGTCAGAGTTGGTAAGAGACATGATTTTCTGCGACTAACGTAAGGCACTCTTATGATCCCAAAAAGAGGAAGACTTAGGCAAATAGGAGATAAACCATTTATATAGAAGGGGTACACAGCACGTGATCACCTCTCCGCTGTATAAATTCCCTAAGTGTACAGAATGATACGCATCTGCGAGCAAGGTTGGTACGGCGTTTCCAATGAGAAAAACCTTAATGGCGTTGATATCGACGAAGTTATCAATGTTGGGAAACAGAAATAACCCGTAGGTGAGTAAAACAAAGATGCTTTCAAAAGCAGTCACATTCCCTATACTAGCAAAGTACATAGCCTTCTTTACCAGAAACTTGGCTGGTAAACCCGGGATTCCTCCTTTGGTGGTCATGTGAGTCTTGACTTCTGACTCATCCAAATAGATTGCTCTTGCAATGGTTTGATCTTTTGGAATTTCTTCCAGCCCAGAAAAGGGAGCTCGATCAGTAATGGGTAGATCAATCAGATGAGAATACTCCTCTAGCGTTGGTGCGAGCTGGTAATCCGGGAATGTGAAACTGTGATAGACCGGATCGTAAAACTGAATGAGTGCCTCCAGGATTCCTTCAATTACATGGACCCTTAACAGAGGTAGCAGTCCTCCGTACTTGGCTCTGAAAGCATCAAGGTTAGTGATCATCCTTGCTAATACTCTCAAATCCTCTAGTTTTGGAACCTTGAAGGTATACTTATGAGTTTTCCATCTACCAAAATTCATGAGCGCAATCTTTTTTTTTCTCTGACATTTGCAATCATTGTCTTAGTTTAATTTGTAAAAGAGAGACTGGAAGAGAAAATTTTCTTTGTTTAATGTTTTTAAAATGAATGCATGAATGCAGCACACAAAAACATAGAAAAAACATGGGGTCAAGGGGTCGGTGTCATGAAGTCAAGGCTCTACCCATCCCAAAGGTTTATACTAGTGATTTTTGTACCTGTCTCTCAAAATCATTTATTCTTGTCGAGATAACATCAGCGGGCCGGGTACCGTGCTAGGTGATGTATTTCGAAGAATCTCAGAAGAGTGTAGTAGAGCAAGACAACTATTTCCGATAGCTTCCGCACTACTGAAAGAGGTTTTTCCTAGGTGTATACTCAATCTTTCCACATGCGGCATCACACGCTTTCCCATTAGCAGAAAAATAAACACAGATATCAATTAGGAAAAGCAGTATATATATATTTGTCCTAATGTCCTAGACTTTTTAAGAGCTATGAATCCTATGATCCTAACAGAAAAATGGCTCCCAGATGGAGTCGCCATTCTGTGGTACCTTCCCTACTTAAAGGTTTTGACCTAAGATCCTAGTGAGGGCCGATCCTAGCCATAATGACATTCCCCGATGGAACCGTCATTCCGTTATACCTTGTGAACCCAAGGACCCGTCTTAGGAGAAAGTTTCAACCAGAGAGATAAGAGAGACAAGATTCCTTCGTTTGGCCCCACGGTGGGCGCCATTTTTTCTGTAGCGAGCGATTTTGGACGTGGTTCCTAAGCACTGTCGCTATTGGGGGACTACAGGTCGATTCATTTTTTATCCTATTGAAGCTGATTAAGGAAGGGAAATAGATGTCTCCAACTAACCCTGCTTACAAACTGACTTTAAACAGATGATTGTTGGTTTACAGATGATATGTGGATGTGGGGCCTCTCTCTACTTATTTTGTTCAGAACGAAATACCGGGACTGTTCGTGGGGAATTTGTTAGGATACGGTGCCAGATTGGATGGAGGTAGGGGACTTTGGTTTTTTTTATTAGTGTGCTTGCTAAGATTCTTTTGCAATCTTATGCCTACGTATTCCCGGGATAGGGAAATCAGAGCGATCGTAGTTCCTCCTATTCTATGGGAGGAAATGGTGTTTTGGTGTCTTGTTCAAAGCCCAAGACGTGAATCTAAAAGTGATTTGTATCTTGTTCGAAGCCCAAGATGTGAAGTTGAAGCTGATTTGTTTGTATCTTGTACAAAGCCCAAGATATGAAGCTAAAGGGTCTATTTGTATCTTGTTTAAAGCCCAAGATATGAAGCTAAAGGATTTTGACTTTAGAGAGAATTTGTCATCTCTAAAGGGGTCTATTTGTCACAACAGTTGGGTGACTGATTATAAAGGAGAATAACTTTAACTGGGATATATGAATCCAGTAATGCCATAATTTCCTTTATGGGGGGTTTTTAACCTAAAGGAGAAGACTTAAACTCAGTTTAGAGTAATGCAATCTTTCCTTAGGAATTTCCCATGCTAAAAGAGGGACAGTGGCGTGAATGTAAATAATCCAGAGGCTTGCCGCTTACAGCAATTAGATGGGGGAAAAGGAGTTGTTGATGTTTGTATGCTGCGAGCAAGGCATAACTTTTGATGCTAAAGGGTTGATTGTGTCAACCGGGGTTTCCTTATACAAAGCCTAAGAGGAGGCTAAAAGGCTGACTTTTTCGAGGAAAATGTTCTTTCTGTTTTGTACAAAGCCCAAGATTGAGGCTTAAATGGTTTGACTCAACAAGAGAGTCTTTTTGTGTGTCTTGCAAGAAGCCCAAGACGGAAGCTAGAAGTTGTTTGACTCAACAGGAGAGTCTTTTATACTCAACAAGAGAGTGATTTGGTGTCTCGTACGAAGCCCGAGACGGAGGTGAGAAGGTGATCGACTCGACAAGAGAGTCTTTTATACTCAACAAGAGAGTGCTTTATATCTCGTACGAAGCCCGAGATGGAGGCTAAAGATGTTTGACTTAACAAGAGAGCCTCTTATACTTAATAAGAGACTACTTTTGTATCTCGTACGAAGCCTGAGATGGAGGCTGAAAGGTTTGTGACCCAACAAGAGGGTCTTTTATACTCAACAAGAGAGTGTTTTGTATCTCGTAGGAAGCCCGAGATGGAGGCTAAAAGTTGGTGACTCAATAAGAGAGTCATTTATACTCAACAAGAGAGTGGGAAAAGGTTAGCTCCGCTGGGGAGGATCATTGTACAAAGCCCAAGAGGAGCCTATGGTGCTGGTGACTGTTTCAGTTGAGTGACAGGTTCAGTATGTTGGATAAAAGAGAAAATCAGTTCTTATATAGGTAATGTTGTACTCATGGATTTGATCAGAGGATCAGGGTTATCTCTTGGGAAATCCAAAGGGTATTGAGACTGTCTAAGTCTACGGGTTATATCTTTTGTATTATGCTTAAGAGAAATTAAAAGATAGTACGTTGGCGATAGAAAGATTTAGACTCTGTGAAAGACTGCTCTATTAAGATGACTAATTTATGTTCCTATACCTTTAAGAGGTCGTCAGGACAATTTGTACGAAGCCCAAGAGGAGGCGAGAAAAACTTTTAAGAAGTTGAGGGACAATTTGTACGAACCCAAAGAGGAGGCTTTCTTCCCAGAGGAAGAATCATTATACGAAGCCTAAGAGGAGGCTGTGAAAACTTCTAAGGAGCCGACGGGTCCTTGTACAACGCCCAAGAGGATGCGGGGATGCTTTTAGGAAGCCTGTGGGTCCTTGCACTAAGCCCAAGAGGAGGCTGATGAACAGTTCCAGAAGGGATTTCACTTGGAACATTGGCCTTCTATATATGAACTGTTCAAAAGGGGAAGATTTCTTAGATATATTTATCTAAAATTGTTGTAAAAGAAAATGGTTTAGGTTATGTTGAAATATCCGGAGGAACGCCGGATGTAAGGAGACGAGGCTTTCTCTAGTTCTAGACCTAGTGGCCGGGGAAACTCTAAATATTTATACTAGTATTACACAGTCGATATGAGTTTGTGAAAGAAGACTTACAGTGAAACAACCCCACAGTACAGTTATATACATATGAAAGCGGTAAATGAAAGCGGGTAAACACTTACTCGGTTGTAGAACTTCCATGCTGTATTGTTAGTTGTTCAACAAAGGAATTGAAAATAAAAGTATGTTACAAAATTAAAGGAGAAAATGCTTTTGAAAGGAAAATTGGGGCTTACAGCTCAAGGAGAGGCCCAGGGTTTTATCATTGATCGCACTGTCGTTTTGTACAAGGACTTATACAAGTGACTGAGGCCCAGGAAAGGTTTTCTGTCCAAAGGGGATGGGTCTTACACTCTCTCAAGAGGCCCAAAAATGATTGAAAGTGAACAAAGATGGGTCTTATACCTCAAGGAGAAGCCCACTGGTTAATTTTGAAAAGCGCGATGATCGCGCAGAGGTTTTGAAAACACCGTGGGTCTTATACAATGACTGAGGGCCAAAAGCTTTTGGTTTCAAAAGGGGATTGGTTCTTACACTCTATTAGAGGCCCAAAAGCTTTTGAATGGGTCTTATATCTCGAGGAGAGGCCCAGAGGATTTATTTTAAATGGGCGATGATCGCGCCGAACTTTTGAAATACAACGGGACTTATACAACATTTGAGGCCCAAAAAGGTTTGTATTTACAAAGGATTGGGTCTTACACTCTATTAGAGGCCCATGAGTGTTTGAAAATGATTTGATGAGGGTGAAAATCAAAGGAACGGTAAATTTGTTTTCTTTTAATAGTAAATATTGAAAGAAAATCAAATAAAAATGATAAAAATACCAAATAAGTTTGAATAACCCATTGGTGATTTTTGTTTAAGGTTTGAAAAATGAGGGATTAATCACAAGATGAATTAAAACTCACTTGGTTTTGATTTTCCAAAGTAAATATTCACTTTTAAATGTTTAAAAACAATTAAAAAAGAAATTTAGTCACAAAAATACTAATTATATTAAATAACTAATATAAACTTAATTTTTTTGTGGAATAAAATATTTTAATATTTTTGTGATTTTTTACAAAAAGAACCAATAAAAAATAATTAAAATTGAAGGAGTTATTAATTTTCCAATTAATTAACAAAACATGAAAATATTGGAAAAAATAGAAAAATGTGAGAAAACACAAAATGGCATGGGTGGGGTTTGAACCCACAACCTCAAGATTATAGGGAGCGCGTCTTACCATTGGAGTGGTGATACATCCGTTGATTAAAACAAACCAACAAATATACAAGGCTTGCCTTGTTTTCTAGGCCTGGCCAAGGCAAGGCAAGGCAAGTTTTGGTAAGAAACGGGAAGGTCCATAACTTTCTCATTTATCCATGGTTGGGGACAAAATTTATGAGCATCTGGCCTAGAATTTCACAAGGAATCCAATGGTGGTGGTATTTTTTTCAGATCATGCTCCCTCCTCAAAATTCAATAATGGTTTTGAAATAGGCCATATTTTGCATTTTCTGTGCTACATCTTGGTACAGGTATGAATTACATGATAAATTGATTCAAACACAACATATATAACATGTATAAGATGTGCATGATCAATGGACCTCAAAGCAATGCATGATTCAAAGAGTTCAAGTTATGATGCTTACCTCTTTTTTGTGGTTTTTGTGCAATCTGCCAAGCCACTTGTTCCAGAAATGATTTGATGATTTGGACACCCTCAAATGATCTCTTGGAAGCTTTTTGGATGGTTGGAATCAGTTGGAAACCTCAGGAACAAGTTTGAGCTCTTTCTTGCAAAAGGGGCAAAAATGGCCAAAATAACAACTCTCTCAAATGGTGTTCCAGATGGGGGAACCATTTGGGATAGTTCAAGGATGATATTTGGAGTGTGTTTGAGGTTTTATCTGGTTTGGAAAGTGACTGAATCAAGACATGGCTTGAAAAATGCAAAAAAAAAGCCTATTTTGAGGTTTTGAGAGGTGACTTTGTGATTTAAGGATTACGGGTCACTTGTGTGAGTTTGGACAGCTTAGATATGACATATTGGAGGTGTTTGGATCATGAGCTGTTATGGAAATGCTCTCTAACTTATAAACTCAGAGTTACCTTGCTAAATAAGGTATTTTTTCCTAGAGAAAGAGATTTTGAGGAAAGCAAGTGTTGTAGTGCTTTGGTGTACTCAAACTGAGCACAAATGAGCTCTATTTATAGTAGAGCAAGTTTGTTTTGGGATCAATAGTGAATGGCAACTGTAGTAATGGTTTGGCCAATGTTGAGCAATGTTGAGCAATGTTAAGCAATGTTGGCCAATGTCGGTGAATTTCTTGCTCAGATAGTAAATGGCAGACTCATTCCTTTTAGTTTCGTCCTGTTGGCCAAGTACACAACCCATTGAGTCTTCCAAGACTGTGAGGTAGATGATCAGTGGTCTTCCTTCCACTAGAGGTGATAGAATCAGTGGGTTCGATAGGTATTCCTTAATACTGTCGAAGGCGGTTTGGCAGTCTTCTGTCTAAATGCAGTCATGATTTTTTTTGAGTAATTTGAAAATCGGCGCACACATTGCGGTCCTGAGGAATATGAATCTGGAAATGTAGTTCAAACGTCCCAGGAATCCTCTGACTTGTTTTTCAGATTTTGGAGAAGGCGTTTCTTGAATGGCCTCGACCTTGTCAGGATCAACCTCAATTCCTTTCTGGCTGACGATGAATCCTAAGAGTTATCCTGAACGGACACTGAATGTGCACTTGTTGGGATTCAAGCGGAGTTTGTACTTTCTCAACCGCTTGAATAGTTTTGACAGGTGGGTCACATGCTCCTCTTCTGTCTTAGATTATGCAATCATATCATCGACATATACTTCGATTTCTTTGTGTATCATGTCATGAAATAGAGTAGTCATGGACCTTTGATAAGTTGCCCCGGCGTTCTTCAAACCGAACGACATTATCTTGTAACAAAAGGTACCTCTTTGTGAGGCTCGGTTTGAAGGTAATGCCATTCGGTTTGAAGAATGTCGGGGCAACCTATCAAAGGGCCATGACTACTCTGATTCATGACATGATACACAAAGAAATCAAAGTATATGTCGATGATATGATTACAAAATCTAAGACAGAAGAGGAGCACGTGACCCATCTGTCAAAACTATTCGAGCGGTTAAGAGAGTACAAACTCCGCTTGAATCCCAACAAGTGCACCTTCGGTGTCCGTTCAGGGAAACTCTTAGGATTCATCGTCAGCCAGAAAGGAATTGAGGTTGATCCTGACAAGGTCAAGGCCATTCAAGAAATGCCTTCTCTGAAAACTGAAAAACAAGTCAGAGGATTCCTGGGATGTTTGAACTATATTTCCATATTCATATTCCTCATGACCGCAACGTGTGCGCCGATTTTCAAATTACTAAAAAAGAATCAGGATTGCGTTTGGATAAAAGACTGCCAAACAACCTTCGATAGTATCAAGGAATACCTGTCGAACCCACCGATTCTATCACCTACATTGGAAGGAAGACCACTGATCATCTACCTAACAGTCTTGGAAGACTCAATGGGCTGTGTACTTGAGAAAACTTGTTGCGCTCTGGCTTGGGCAGCTAAACGTCTTCGCCAGTACATGATTCGTCACACTACTTGGTTAATATCTGAAATGGATCCGATCAAGTATGTCTTTGAAAAGCCTGCTCTCACGGGAAGAATTGCTCGTTGGCAGATGTTGTTATCAGAATATGACATAGAGTACCACGCTCAGAAAGCCGTTAAAGAAAGTGTTTTAGCTGATCATTTGGCTCATCAGCCGATTGACGATCAGGAATCAGTCGGATTTGACTTCCCAGACAAAGATGTCATGTATCTAATAATGAAAGACTGCGATGAACCGCTACCCAGTGAAGGGTCGGAACCAGGTTCCCAATGGGGACTCATCTTTGACGGAGCTCTCAATCATTATGGAAATGGAATTGGTGCAATCATCATAACACCTCTGGGTACCCACATTCATTTCACCGCCATACTTACATTCAAGTGCACAAACAACGAGGCCGAATACGAAGCTTGTATCATGGGTCTTGAGGAAACGATCACCATAAGGATCAAGAACTTAGATGTATATGGAGATTCAGCCCTTGTTATCAATCAGATCAAAGGAGATTGGAACACATACCAATCAGGACTGGTTCCTTACAAAGATTACGCAAGAAGGTTGTTACCATTCTTCAACAGAATCGAGTTTCATCACATCCCTCGTGAAGAGAATCACATGGCTGATGCATTAGCCACTCTCTCTTCCATGATTAGTGTAGGTCAATGGAGTGACTTAACTAAGATTGACATAATGCGCCTTGAACGGCTCACTTACATCTTCACGATTGAAGCAGTCATAGATGACAAACCTTGGTATCACGATATCAAATGCTTCCTTCAAAAACAAGAGTACCCACCTGGGGAATCCAGAAAGGATAGAAAGACCCTCAGAAGGTTGGCAGACATCTTCTTCCTGAGCGGCGATACACTCTATAAGAGGAACTTTGACATGGTCTTGCTTCGATGCGTCGACAGACCAGAAGCAGACATGCTGATATAAAAAATTCATGAAGGATCCTTTGGCACTCATGCCAATGGATACACAATGGCGAGAAAAATTCTAAGAGCAGGGTACTACTGGTTGACCATGGAATCCGACTGCTACAAGTACATGAGGAAGTGTCATAAGTGTCAGATATACTCCGACAAAATCCATGTACCGCCAAAACATCTCAAAGTTCTCTCTCCCCCGTGGCCTTTTTCTATATGGGGAATCGACATGATTGGCATGATTGAGCCCAAGGCTTCGAACGGACATCGGTTCATCCCGGTAGCCATTGACTACTTCACCAAGTGGGTCGAAGAAGCGTCGTACACCAATGTAACCTGACAAGTCGTGGTCTAATTTATCAAAAATAATCTCATCTGCAGTTATGGTGTTCCAAGCCAGATCACAACAGATAATGGATCTAACTTGAATAATAAGATGATAAAAGAGTTGTGCGCTGAGTTCAAGATCGAACACGATAACTTATCTCCCTACCTACCCAAGATGAAAGGAGAGGTAGAAGCGGCTAACAAGAACATCAATAGGATCATTCAAAATATGGTTGTAACCTATAAAGACTGGCACGAGATGCTACCCTTTGCTCTCCACGGTTATCGCACATATGTCCGCACTTCAACAGGAGCAACCCCTTTCTCTATAGTATATGGCATGGAGGCAGTCCTCCCCATAGAAGTAGAGATACCATCAATTCGGGTATTGATGAAGGCTAAGCTAATAGAAGCCAAATGGTGTCAAAGTTGACACGACGAACTGAATCTGATCGAAGAAAAGCGAATAACTGCTCTATGCCATGGTCAGTTGTATCAGCAATGAATGAAGAAGGCGTTTGACAAAAAGGTCCGACCTCGCGTCTTCCGAAAAGGAGACCTTGTGCTCAAGAAAATACAATCATTCATCACTGATTCCCGGGGCAAATGGATCCCAAACTATGACAGCCCCTACGTGGTCAAGAAAGCTTTCTCAGGCGGCGCCTTGAGACTCGTAACCATGGATGGAGAGGAATTTGCCTACCCCACAAATGTTGATGTAGTCAAGAAATAGTTCGCCTAAAAAAAAAGTCTCGGTGGATTGAAAACCCAAAAGGGCGGTCCAGGCAAAAATTAGAGACATAATCAAAAATCATCCCGGTGGATTGGAAACCTCAAAGTACAATCCAGGAAAAAATTAGGGATAATGGCAAGTAACTATGTTCGACAAAGGGGAAAGTCCCTCGGCAGCAGTTACATCATCCGTCAGGAAAACTCCAGTCAGGGTCATTTTCGACAGAAGCTTAGAATGTCCAGAATTCAAAGTTGGTAGAAGGATATTGGTCGTTATGTTTCGATGTAGCCCTTTTCCCTGTAAATTACCATTTTCTAACTTCGCAAATACTCTATGGAATCACGCATTTGGCTGATTTCCATCCTATAAATAAAATTTGAGCCCTTGTGCTTTTGTTTGCAATCCTTATTTGTTTTAGCTTTACAAAACGACGTTTTTAACATGATTAACGATTCTTGAAAATAAAACAAAAATGAATTTACTTGTCAAACTTTTTCTGCTTTTAAAATAAAGATGGCAATTTCTTTTGACTGTTGAACATCAGAAGAACATCGGTCGCTTCTCCCGCTGTGGCCGAGTATCCAGTCATGTCCATCTCTTAGTCTGTGTGTCGCGTCAGTTTTGTCAGCATATACACATACTTCATGCATTATTTATTTACATTCATATTCATATTGCATCACTATCACTCTAGTCGGTCTTATCCCTCGGTGATAAAAGTTCTCTTGTCAGTAGAGCTGTCTGTTCTTTCCTCGTCAGGAAGTGAATTATCTAAGTAATCTCTCTCCAGTTTATTTCTGGATTAGAGCCGGTCTTCGACGACTTTGATAACTTGAACCTCTGAAAGGCAAGAAAACCCTCAGGCGATGTCACTCTTCGCCATTGAAGATGATATCTTCGCTTTCCAGGATTAAGGAAAATCCCTAGAGAAAGCCTCTCAACCAAAGACTTTTAGCAACACTTTGGTTCTTCTCTCCAGAAAGTAAATGTCAACAAAGTCATTGACACCTCAAAATTGGGGTACATCGTATGGTATTTCTCTGAGAAGATCTCGAGAAAAGTATGATGTAATTTCCCCAAACGGAAGCAGTCTCTCAAGAGACTCGTTTTCCCCTGTAGAGTCAACAAATGGAGCCTCCAATAGAGAAGTTTGTGCCTCTCTAAAATCAAAACTTTTTCCATCAAATGCCATCTCCCCAGGAAAATTCGGCGTGAAGTTTGAGGAGAACCGCTACAAATAGCGTCCCTTGTCAATAAAGTTTATTAACAAAAGAAACTAAGACCAGATCCTTGGTAGGAAACCAGGATCGAGGGGAAGTTTATATCAGAAACTGAGACCAGATCCTTGGTAGGAAACCAGGATCGAGGGGAAGTTCATTTCAGAAACTAAGACCAGATCCTTGGTAGGAAACCAGGATTGAGGGGAAGTTTATTTCAGAAACTGAGACCAGTTCCTCGGTAGGAAACCAGGATCGAGGGGAAGTTTTACCTTTTCAAAGCATCATTACTTAGCAAAAGAAGATGGATGGGCTAACTGCCATTCATAACCGCCATCAAAATTTCGGGTATTCCGATATTTAATCCTCTTGCACCCCGAATGCCCGAATACCTTCGTCATTCACACCTTCGGGTCTAAGAAGATTAAATAGGGGCATCTGTCATACCCCAAATTTTGATCACTAAGATTCCCATCATTGTGCAAATCATCATCACAATATGGATGGACCATCATACCTCATTAGTCTCCCCAAAGATGGGTGAGCATCCACTACAATCAAACTTAGGGTTTCAAGCCCTCTATGAGTGCTTAGACAAAGGATCAATCAAGGAATGACATGATCTTCAACTTGTCTAAACCTCTCAAACATCCACAATGGATCAAGAGGACTCCCACATCAAGGATCAAGCACAAGGCTGCAGCATTCCAAATGGATTAAGCCTCAAGATCGCCGGTGTCATCAAACTAGGGTTTTGGTCGACCAGGGCCTCCAGTTGGAATTTTTCCTCTGGGAATGAGCCAATGCTTCACAATACAACCTAAGATGCTCCAACAGACATCATAAACCCAAGCATCAAGTCAATTTAGCCTCAGGGGGTGCATACATAAAAAATCAGGAATTAGGGTTTCTTGACCTAATCCACCCCTAAGTTGACTTTTGAGACAAAACATGAGCCAAGACCTCAAGGCATGATTTGATAGTCCCTAACACACCACATTGATCCATTTGCAACATGGAGTGATCCAAGAAGCTTGAGCAACAAGTTTCAAGTTGATAGAACCACAGTTAGGGTTTCACGGAAAAAGTCAACTGTACCTTTGACTTTTAACCAAGACATGCTCCCAAACCTTTGGACATGATTCAATACACCCTCTAACACCTATGGAACATATCCATCAAGTTTGATTTAGGTCAAGGACTTGATTTCATAGAGGATCGCACAGTTTTGGAATTCATCTGACAAAAGTCAACTGTGCACAAAAGTCAAACTTTGACTTTTTGAGATTTTTCACAACTTTGGTTTTTTCACCCTAAAATGATGTTAATGTGTGGTTGGAATCATCATTAATTAAGAAAAATCAAGAAAAGTGGGATAACTTGTAAAAGGGGTAACCATAAAAAACTTAAAAAAATTTCAAAGTTATGGAACAAAATGGCTAGGGTACCAACTTTGGAGGATCATAACTCCTAAATCACAAGGCCATTTTTCCCCATCTAAAGCTGGATTTGTAGCTCTCATTACCCTCTACATAAGCTTCAACTACCACTCATTCCAACTCCCCATGGATTTCAAGTTATGGAATGATCAAAATCAAGAAAAGTGAAAATGTCACTTTTTTCCAACACTTTGTGAAATTTTCACTAAATCAGAATCTGCCTTCACTTTTTTTCCAAATGTAGGGACATTTTTCACTTGGACCCAAAAAGTATCAAAACCAATTATGATCAAACAGTTATTGTATGATATAGGGGCTTTCCAAAATGGCCAAGAACTCCATCAAATTCCACTTGAGCCATGAGATATGAGAATGGCAATGTGCCTTGTTGAAAACTACCAAGGCTAGGCAGAATCTTGCACTTTTGCTCGATTTGGAAAAATCAGATAATTCCAAGCCTTGTCATCACTTTGGACACATCTGAGGATCAAATCTAAAGGGAACAAACACTGATCCAAGCCTCCAAAGTCTTTGGAACAAGAAGTAGCATGCCAAACCTAGAAATCCCTAAAAGAGGGACAAGAATCCAATTTTGGATTGGAGCATTCAATGGAAGTACCAAGGTGGCCTGGAATGACACATTTGCAACTGAATTTAGTCAAGACTGATCCAACAACTAGGGAACCACAACTCTGTGCCCTAACCTCCAGTCAATGGCTAGAGGAGACTTGGATTATCATTGATCAATATTGGTCAAACCTCTGCTGCAGTTGCCATTCACTATTGATCCCAAAACAAACTTGCTCTACTATAAATAGAGCTCATTTGTGCTCAGTTTGAGTACACCAAAGCCATCAAACAAATGCTTTCCTCAAAATCACTTTCTCTAGGCAAAAAATACCTTCTTTAGCAAGGTAACTCTGAGTTTTTGAGTTAGAGAGCATTTCCATCACAACTCATGATCCAAACACATCCAATATGTCATATCTAAGATGTCCAAACTCACACAAGTGACCTGTAATCCTTAAATCTCAAAGTCACCTCTCAAAACCTCAAAATATGCTTTTTGTGCATTTTTTAAGGCATGTCTTTATTCAGTCACTTTCCAAACCAGATAAAGCCTCAAACACACTCCAAATATCATCCTTGAACTGTCCCAAATGGCTCCTAACATCTGGAACACCATTTGAGAGAGTTGTTATTTTGGCCATTTTAACCCCTTTTGCAAGAAAGGGCCAGTTTTTGTTTTTGCAGGTTCCAGCTGATTCCAATCATCCTAAAAGCTTCTAAGAGATCATTTGAGAGTGTCCAAAGCATCAAACCATTTCTGGAACAATAAACTTGGCAGATTTCCCAAAAAACTCCAAAAGCTCAAAAAGAGGTAAGCCTCGTGACTTGAACTTCCCAAAATATGCATTGCTTTGAAGTCCACTGATCATGCATCTTTTCTACATGTTATATGTGTTGTGTTTGCATCAATTTATCATGTAATTCATACCTGTACCAAGATGTAGCACAGAAAATGCAAAATATGGTCTATTTCAAAACCACTATCGAATTTTGAGGAGGGAGCATGATCTGGAAAAAATACCACCACCATTGGATTCCTTGTGAAATTCTAGGCCAGATGCATATAAATTTTGTCCCCAACCATGGAGAAATGAGAAAGTTATGGACCTTCCCGTTTCTTGCCAAAACTTTCCTTGCCTTGCCTTGGGCCAGGCCAAAAACAAGGTAAGCCTTGTATATTTATGGTTGTGTTTCAATCAACGGATGTATCACCACCCCAGTGGTAAGGCGCGCTCCCTATACACAAGAGGTCTGGGGTTCGAATCCCCCTCGCCCCAGACCCTCTTTTTGCTATTTTTTCCATTTCTTTTTACTATTTGTCATATTATTTTTAATAATTTGAAAAATTAATAACTTCCTCAATTTTAATTATTTTTTATTGGTTCTTTTTGCAAAAAATCACAAAAATGTTGAAATATTTTATACCCCAAAAAAATTATATTTATATTATTTATTTAATATAATTAGTATTTTTGTGAATAAATGTCTTTTATTTGTTTTTAAACCTTTTAAAAATAAATAACCATTTTGGAAAATCAAAACCAAATAGGTTTTAATTCGTCTTGTGATTAAAGCCTCATTTTTCAAACCTAAAAACCAAAATCACAAGTTATTTATTCAAGCTTATTTGGAATTTTTATCATTTGTACTAATTTTCTTTGAATAATTATATTAAAAAATGATGAAATTAGGATTTTATTCATTTTCACCCTAACAAACTTTTTCGAACACTCATGGGCCTCTAATAGAGTGTAAGACCCAATCCCCTTTTGAAACCAAAAACTTTTAGGCCTCAGTCTTTGTATAAGACCCACGGTGTTTTCAAAACCTCGGCGCGATCGTCGCCCTTTTCAAAATTAACCATTGGGCTTCTCCTTGAGCTATAAGACCCATCTTTATTCACTTTCAATCATTTTGGGCCTCTTGAGAGAGTGTAAGACCCATCCCCTTTGTACAGAAAACCTTTCTTGGGCCTCAGTCACTTGTATAAGTCCATGTACAAAACGACAGTGCGATCACTGATAAAACTCTGGGCCTCTCCTTGAGCTGTAAGCCCCAATTTTCCTTTCAAAAGCACTTTCTCCTTTAATTTTTTAACATACTGTTATTTTCAATTCCTTTGTTGAACAACTAACAATATAGTATGGAAGCTCTACAACCGAGAAAGTGTTTACCCGCTTTCATTTACCGCTTTCATATGTATATAATTGTACTGTGGGGCTGTTTCACTGTAAGTCTTCTTTCATAAACTCATATCGACTGTGTAATACTAGTATAGATATTTAGAGTTCCCTCGACAACTACGTCTAGAACTAGACAAAGCCTCGTCTCCTTACATCGACGTTCTTCCAGATATTTCAACATAACCTAAACCGTGAGAATTTTCTTTTACAACAATTTTAGATAACTAGATCTAGGAAATCTCCCCCCTTTGAACAGTTCATGTACAGAAGGCCAATGTTCCAAGTGAAACCCCTTCTGGAACTGTTCATCAGCCTTCTCTTGAGCTTAGTGCAAGGACCCACAGGCTTCCTAAAAGCATCCCCGCCTCCTCTTGGGCGTTGTACAAGGACCCGTCGGCTTCTTAGAAGTTTTCACAGCCTCCTCTTAGGCTTCGTATAATGATTCTTCCTCCGGGAAGATAACCTCCTCTTGGGCTTCGTACAAATTGTCCCTCGGCTTCTTAAAAGTTTTTCTCGCCTCCTCTTAGGCTTCGTACAAATTGTCCCGACGATCTCTTAAAGGTATAGGAATAGAAATTAGTCATCTTAGTAGAACAGTCTTTCAAAGAGTCTAAATCTTTCTGTCGCAAATGTACTGCCTCTTAATTTCTCTTAAGCATAGTACAAAAGATAAAACTCGTAGACTTGGACAGTCTCAATACCCTTTGGATTTCCCAGGAGATAACCCTGATCCTCGGATCAAATCCATGAGTACAACATTACCCATATAAGAACTAATTGTCTCTTTTATCCAACACTGGACCTGTCACTCAACTGAAACAGTCACCTGCATATCTAGCCTCCTCTTGGGCTTTTTACAATGATTATCCCCAGTGGAGCTAACCTTTTCAGACTCTCTTGTTGAGTTCAACACTTTTAGCCTCCATCTCGGGCTTTGTACGAGATACCAAAACACTCTCTTGTTGAGTATAAAAGACTCGCTTATTGAGTCAAAACCTCTCAGCCTCCGTCTTGGGCTTCATACGAGACACATACAAAAGCACTCTCTTGTTGAGTCAACCCCTTTAGCCTCTCTCTCGGGCTTTTGTTGGGCCAATAGCCTCCTCTTAGGCTTTGTATAAGGAAACCCCGATTGAGACAATCAACCTTTTAGCATCAAAATCTGTTCCTTGCTCACAGTATACAAACATCAACAACTCCTTTTCCTCCATCTAATTGCTGTAAGCAGCAAGCCTCTAGATTATTTACATCCATGCCACTGTCTCTCTTTTAGCCTGAGAAATTCCTAAGGAAAGATGGCATTGCTCTAAACTGAGTTAAAGTCTTCTCCTTCAGGTTAAAAATCCCCTCTAAAGGAAATTATGGCATTGCTGGATTCACATATCATAGTTAAAGTAATTCTCCTTTATAATCAGTCACCCAACTGTTGTGACAAACAAACCCCCTTTAGAGATGACAAATTCTCTCTAAAGTCAAAACCCTTTAGCTTCATATCTTGGGATTTAAACAAGATACAAATAGACTCTTTAGCTTTATATCTTGGGCTTTGAACAAGATACAAACAAACCACCTTCAGCTTCACATCTTGGGCTTCGAACAAGATACAAATCACTTTTAGCTTCACATCTTGGGCTTCGAAAAAGATACAAATAACTTTTAGCTTCACGTCTTGGGCTTTGAACAAGACACCAAAACACCATTTCCTCCCATAGAATAGGAAGAACTATGATCGCTCTGATTTCCCTATCCCGGGAATACGTAGGCATAAGATTGCAAAAGAATCTTAGGGAGCATACTAATAAAAAAAACCAAAGTCCCCTACCTCCATCCAATCTGGCAGAGTATCCTAAAAATTCCCCATGAATAGTCCCGGTATTTCGTTCTGAACAAAATAAGCAGAGAGAGGACCACAAACTAAAATCGCATCTGTAAACCAACAATTTTGACTGTTTAACCTCAGTTTACAAGCAGGGTTAGTTGGAGACATCAATTTCCCTTCCTTCATCAGCTTCAATAGGATAAAAAATGAATCAACCTGTAGTACCCCAGAGCGACAGTGCTTAAGAACCACGTCCAAAATCGCTCGCTACACATTCGTATTCATATTGCATCACTATCACGCTAGTCGGTCTTATCCCTTAGTGTTAAAAGTCCTCTCAATCGAGTTGTTAGTTCTTTCCTTGTTAGGAAATGTTGCGTCTAAATAATCTCTCTTCCAGTTTATTTCTGGATTGGAGTTGGTCCATTGACAACTTTGATAACTTGAACCTCTGAAAGACAAGAAGACCTTCGACAAATGTCACTCTTTGCCATTGAAGATGATATCTTCGCTTTCCCAGATTAAGGAAAATCCCCAGAGAAAGCCTTTTAATAAAAGATTCAGCAATACAACAATTCTTTTTCGGAAAAATCGCTGAAAAAAAGGTCATCGGCACCTCAAAACTAGATTACATCACATGGCATTCCTCCGAGAAATATCTCAGGGAAAAGTATGATGTAATAACCCCAAGCGGAAAGCAGTCTCTAAAGAGACTCGTTTTCCCCAGTAGCGTCAACAAATGGTGTCTCCAACAGAGAAGTTTGTACACCTCTACAACTCAGACGAATGGGTTCCCCAGGAAGTCTGACATCCAATCTTTTTCCATCAAATGGCATCTCCCCAGGAAAATTCAGCGAGAAGTTTGAGGAAAACTACTACAAATAGCATATCTTGTCAAGAAAGTTTATTGACAAAAGAAACTAAGACCAGTTCCTTGGTAGGAAACCAGGATCGAGGGGAAGTTTATATCAGAAATTGAGACCAGTTCCTTGGCTAAAGACCAGGATCGAGGGGAAGTTTAACTTTTCTAAGCATCATTGCTTAGCAAAAGAAGATGGATGAGAAAACTGCCATTCATAACCACCATCAAAATTTTGGGTATTCGGATATTTAATCCTCTTGCACCCCGAATGCCCGAATACCTTCGCCATTCACACCTTTGGGTCCAAGAAGATTAAATAGGGGCATCTGTCATAACCCAAATTTTGACCACTAAGATTTCCCATCATTGTGCAAATCATTACCACAATATGGATGAACCATTATGCCTCCTCAATCTCCTCATGAATTGTTAGGCATTCTCTACAATCAAAGAATTAGGGCTTCAAGCTCTCTTATAGCACTTAGACAAAGGATCAATCAAGAAATGACATGATATTCAAATTTTCTAACCTCTCAAACACCCATAAAGGATCAAGAGGTCTCCCACATCAGGAATCAAGCACAAGGTTGCAACATTCTAAGTGGATCGAGGCTCAATATCGCCAGGGTCACTAAATTAGGATTTTGGTCGATTGAGGCCTCCGTATGGAAATTTTCTTCTGGGCATGAGCCAATACTTCAAAATATGATCCAAAATGCTCCAAGGGACCTCATGGACCCAATCATAAAGTCAATTTAGCCTCAGAGGATACATTCATAAAAAATCAGGAATTAGGGTTTCTTGACCTAATTCACCCCTAAGTTGACTTTTGGAGCAAAGCATGAGCCAAGACCTCAAGACTTGATTTGAGGGCCTCAAATACACCACACTGATCCATTTACAACAATGGATTGATCCAAGAAGCTTGATCCACAAGTTTCAATTTCATCAGTACCACAATTAGGGTTTTGAGGAAAGAGTCAATTGTACCTTTGACTTTTGACCAAGACATGCTCCCAAACCTTGTGACATGATTCAATACACCCTATAACACCTATGTAACACATCCATTAAGTTTGATTTAGGTCAAGGACTTAATTTCACGAAGGATCGCACAGTTTGGATTTCATCTGATAAAAAAGTCAACTGTGCAAAAATCAAAGTTTGACATTTTGGATTTTTGGTCAAACAAGGTTTCTTAACCCTAAAACAATGTTAATGTGTGATTGGAATCATCATTCATCAAGAAAAATTAAATAAAGTGAGGTAACTTCTAAAAGGGGTAACCATAAAAAACTTAGAATTTTTCTAAGTTATGGAACAAAGTGGCTAGGGTACCAACTTCCAAGGACCATAACTTGAGATCCAAGCAACCATTTTGGATGGTCCAAAGCTGGATTTGTAGATCTCATGGCATACTTTAAAAGTGTCAACTAAATCTCATTCCAATTCGTCATGGATTTTAGTTATTGAGTGATCAAAATGGCTGAAAACACAAAAGTGACATTTTTCCAACACTTAGTGAAATTTTCACTAAGTCAGAATCTGCCTTATTTTTTTCCCAAAGTAAAGGCATCAACTATCTACCCGTTACTAAGAGGTTGTCCTAACTGACCTAATTGCCCTTTTCCCAAAATAAAATTACACTAACACAAGGTTATTTCAGTAATTACCAAAATCAACCAAAATCTAAAGTTGCTTTTCACAACTTGATGCCAAGTGTCGTTCATCCTTTGGCTATCCTAAAAAAATAGCTTTCCCCTCTTTTCATTTCTCTCTTTTTCAATTCAAACTTTTTCCTGCACTTCTCTCTCACCTGTTTTTTCTCAACTCTCATTCCCTCAAACCCTAACCGCCGCCCCATTTCTTCACCGTCTCTGTATCTTTCTTCTTCCTTCTTGAATGGATTAAAGGTAGCACGCTGACCAAGATTTTCGTTGAACGTTCATTTTCAATTCATTTTCATTTCGTGTTGTTTCTGGTTATTTGCTCAAGATTTCATTTTCAATTCATGCTTGTAACCAGCTGAAGTCAAGTAGAAGACACAGAACAATAGTTTCATTTTTAGATATTGTTACGATTTACTTTTTATTCATTTTTAATTTCTAAACAATAGTTTCAAGGTTTGTGGGAAATCGAAGACCCAGAACTAAAGATCTTATGTGATGAAGCTGTGGAGCTTAGTAAAAGCTTTGATCCGTTTTCCATCTATCACATCGATTAGGTATTTATTTACCATACTAATTTAGTCTGTAATGCTTAAGTTTCCATGTATCAATTGAGTATTGGTTTGTGAAGTTAAAAACAATTTTGATTTTTTTATTCTTATGCCTGTCTTGAAATAAAGTGATTTTATACTTAATATATTTTTTCCTCACAGTTAACAAATAGCATTTTTTAATGTTTACAGAACTTAAGTCGTGTAGTTGATGATGAAGCAACTTGGGCCATTTCTCTTTCTGGTTAGACCTCAAAACTAAAGTCGCGCAGTTGATGATTTGCGACTCCGTTGGGCAACATGTTTCTTAAAGTGATTGAATATTTCAGGCTTTTAGGCCGCGTAGTTGCTAAAGCACTTTAAGATGGACGTCTATTAGATTTGTCGTCGTCATGTTTTTTCTCTCATATCCAAATTGTATGCATAATCCGACAGCTGTTTTCTGGCAGTGTTTGGCTTTCTCGGTGCAAAATAATTTACTACACAATCTTCAGCTGGTTGTATGGGATTATTGGATCTTGCGCACACCTAGCTATGGTGAATTCATCTTGGACCAAAGCCACTATTGAAAAGCTTTGGGGAGTTCCAGATCAGATTAAGCGAGTTTATCCTCCTTGTGATACTTCAGGACTTCAGGTTTGAAATTTGGTTTTTATTGTTCTGAAGTTATTGTTAGTATATTGTCATTATCGGTTACGGTTCACTTGGTCTCTATCATATACACACACATGCACACATGCATTACCTTATACGGTAATTACCGGTTAATTCTAACAGATTAGCAATATGGGCAGGCGCTTCCTTTGGAAAGATCGGCTGAAATTCCTGTTATAATATCGGTTGCACAATTTCGACCGGAGAAGGTAGGCATACTCCAATCAACCTTGTGAATGGAAGGTACAACCATTTAAGTGGCTTATTTTGGCCTATGTTGATTACATTAACTTTACATGATTCGGCTTATTGTAGGCTCACAGTCTCCAACTTGAGGCTTTTTCAGTTGCCATTAAGAGATTAGATTCTGGCATGCTAAAACCTAAGCTCCAGTTTGTCGGCAGCTGTAGAAATAAATCCGATGAAGATAGACTGCAAACCTTAAAAGAAAAAGCAATTGAGCTAAATGTGAATGAACAAGTAGAATACCATAAGAATGTAACATACAAGTTAGTAATAACGGCTTTTTCTCTTTGATTCCCGAGTATGCTTTCTTACTTTCACATTTGATCATTGCCTCAATCAACAGAGATTTGGTGGGACTGTTTGTTGGCGCTGTTGCTGGCATCCATTCCATGTGAGTTTGATTTTTGTTTGTGATTTTATCTCCTCTTTTTATTTTTTATTTTTAAGTTGGATTCAAGACATTGCAGAAGAAGATAAAATACATAAACCTTATTGTTTGATCTGTTTACATGCTAAATGAATACACAAACCTTATTTTCAATGTTCATTGTTTTCAATGTTCATTGTTTGAATGGTTTAACATATTGTGGAGATGATACAGGCTCAGTTGTATTTTTTTTCCTGTTTTGCAGATTCAACTTATATTTGAATACTAATCCAGGTTTTCTTTTTTTCGCTAACAATTTAAAGAACCATTTTTTTAATATTGCAACACAGCTTGTTATCGTTGCTTCACAGGACACTTTCATCATATGCCATGTGCTGCAAATTCAATTCGTATCAACGAAGTTTACAGGTAAGCTTTAGTTATTGTTAGTATATTGTCATTATCGGTTACGGTTCACTTGGTCTCTATCATATACACACACACACACGCATATACATGCACACATGCATTACCTTGTACGGTAATTACCGGTTAATTATCAGAGATTAGCAATATGGGAAGGCGCTTCCTTTGGAAAGATCGGCAGAAATTCCTGTAATAATATTGGTTGCAAAATTTCGACCGGAGAAGGTAGGCATACTCTGATCAACCTTGTGAATGGAAGGTACAACCATTTAAGTGGCTTATTTTGGCCTATGTTGATTACATTAACTTTACATGATTCGATTTATTATAGGCTCACAGTCTCCAACTTGAGGCCTTTTCAGTTGCCATTAAGAGATTAGATTCTGGCATACCAAAACCTAAGCTCCAGTTTGTCGGCAGCTGTAGAAATAAATCCGATGAAGATAGACTACAAACCTTAAAAGAAAAAGCAATTGAGCTGAATGTGAATGAACAAGTGGAATTCCACAAGAATGTAACATACAGGTTAGTAACAACGGTTTTTTCTCTTTGATTCCCGAGTATGCTTTCTTACTTTCATATTTGGTCATTGCCTCAACCAACAAAGATTTGGTGGGACTTTTAGCTGGCGCTGTTGCTGGCATCCATTCCATGTGAGTCTGATTTTTGTTTGTGATTTTATCTCCTCTTTTTATTTCTTATTTTTAAGTTGGATTCAAGACATTGAAGAAGAAGATAAAATACATAAACCTTATTGTTTGATCTGTTTACATGCTAAATGAATACACAAACCTTATTTTCATTGTTCATTGTTTGAATGGTTTAACATATTGTGGAGATGATACAGGCTCAGTTGAATTTTTTTTCCTATTTTGCATATTTAACTTATATTTGAATACTAATCCAGGTTTGCTTTTTTCCCTAACAATTTAAAGAACCATTGTTTTAATATTGCAACACAGTTTGTTATCGTTGCTTCACGGGACACTTTCATCGTATTCCATGTGCTGCAAATTCAATTTGTATCGACGAAGTTTACAGGTAAGCTTTAGTTATGTTTATACCTCTTATGTATATACCTCTTAGATTATTATGATATTGTTTTTTAATGTTGGTTGGATTTAATCTCATGTTATTTGATGGAAAAACAGTTGGCAGAGGTAATGTTTAAAGGGAATACAATGATGATTTTGTTATGTTTATACCTATTGTATTCTATAATATTATATGTTATGATTTTGATATGTTTATGAAACTGATTTGCAACAGAACATGAGATGAATTATCATTTTTTTCTTCTTTTAGGTCTATACCGTTATAGAGTTCGTGATGTGCTGAAGGTAGCTGGATTCAAGAACAAAGCACCACAGTTCAACTTCGTATGCAGAAAAAATGTTGTATTGAGCATTGATTCAGACAAAACCGATGAGGTTGAGCTTCAGAATGCAATGGCAAATGTTGTGACACATTTAGTACCATTCAGCGCAACCGTGTCGGAATACACAAGATATGCAAACACAACAACAATTCCAGGACACTATGTGCTATACTGGGAACTCACACTGAACAAATCAAAAGTTAGTTCAGGTTGGAAATATTTAAGTACACTTAATATAAAAACAATAGAACTTTGATTTTCACTTAAAACTGATTTCTACAGAGTCTATGTCTCATGTAATTTGATATGGATTACAGACTTCGTGCCATGTTGTCAATATTGTATTAGTTGTTTCAACTAGGACTGCATTGTGTCGTATGTTACCTATATGGTTATGGCTGTTTCACTCGGGACTTCATTTATTCTCATGTTGACAATATGCTTATATGGTTGTTTCAACTAGCATTGTAACTGTTATCACTGAAATTCATTATTTTCACCGGACACTATCACCACAATACATTTTTTTCTATTGGGCTATCATTTTAGATTTTATCATTATTATTATACTAATTAAAAACTCAGTTTGCATTCCCTTAATTAGAATTGATTTATATTATTATTCTTCTAATATTTTTGGACCATTTCTTATATTAGATAACCTTTATTATTTTTAAACCCTATTTTTATGCATATTACATCACCATCTTTCTATTTATCCTTTAATTTTTTTAATGATATTGTATCTTTATTATTTTCGTTTTAAACCTAACTACAAACAACTGTGCGAACGCACGGGTCTCTTACTAGTTTTTCATTATAATTCAAGTTGGTTCAAAACCAAAGTTGGACATCATGTTGAAATACGATATATCAGCTTTCCAAAATGTCCAAGAACTCCATCAAATTCCATCTGAGCTAGGAGTTATGACAGATGCAATATGCCTTGATGCAAACTGTTTTGCAAGGCAGATTTGTGCATAAGGGCTCGATTTGATCAAATTGTGCAACAACTAGCATGGTTATCCATCTGCACACCTCAAGGGGGAACAAACAAGGGACAAGCACTGATGTATCAACCTCCAAAGTCCCAAAATCTACAAGTAGCATGCCAAACCTAAAAAGCCTAAAAGAGGCCAAGACTCCAATTTAGTTTCCAAGCATTCAATAGATGCACCAAGGTGGCATGAACTGAGCCTATTCCAACTGAATGAGTCAAGGATAAGCTCTGAGGAGACCTGAGATTCCATTTGATCCACATTGGCCAAAGGCCTGCTGCAGTTGCCATTCCCTATTGATGCCAAAACAAACTTCACACACTATAAATAGACCTCATTTCTGATCAGTTTGAGTACACCAAAGGCCTATACCCGTTGCCTTTCTCAAAATCACACTCTCACTTCCAAAAATGCCATTTAATGCAAGCTACTATCGGGTTTTGAATTAGAATGTGTTTCCAAACAAACCAATCACACACACACACCTCATAAACACCATATGTGAGCTGTTCAAACACTAAACCAACAGATGGAACACCAAATTCATGAAATTATCATCCACTTGCTCAAGTGTTCAACAAAGTTGCAGTTGAGGTGCCATAATCTGTTCCAGTTCATTTCAAATCAATCCAAGCTTTCAAACACAACCATATGGTGTAGGGAAGCTGTTCAGATCATCACAACTCATCTGTAACACTTCTAACTCAAAAATCAAATTGCTCTTGCTGCCACAACCTTCAAGTAAGCCTAAACTTGGTCATTTCATAATTTATGCATATTTCCTCGCACAAAACTTTTGCCAAATGTTCATAATCATGCATAGAATGTTTCCCCTCTATTGATTACTTTGTATGAATCGTGTATCAAATTTCTCAGCCTTCATGCACAAACAAGGGTTCTTGAGGTTTTGTTTTGATTTCTCATTCCATGCTTAAAATAAATGAAATTAAAGACCATAGACATGATCGTGAGTTGAAAACGAGTAGATTGATATGTGGATTGTATGATTCCATCAACTATTCGGTGAGATTGATGAGAAAACGCAAATTTGGGAAAAACAGGGCACGCGGGCAAGAACAAGATTTTCTTGGCGCCTTTTTTCAAATATTTGAATACTTGAATTTTTGTGATTTTATTTAATTGATTCAAAAATTAATTTCTCTCTGAATTTTAATGATTTTGAGTTGATTCTTTTTTTAATAATACACAAATATGTTAAAATATTTTATTTTACAAGAATTCCCCAAAAATATTATTTATTTCACATATTTGATATTTTTGAAAAGAGTTAATTTTTATTTGGTTTTCAATCATTTTGTGGATAAAAACATGTTTTTTGAAACATTGTTCCAAGATCACCACTCATTTTTCACATGTTTTCAATAATTTTTATTAATTTTTAAACAAAATTAATTCCATTTTTAAAACAAAATTAGGGTTTTGATTGATTCCACTCTCATCAATCTTTTTCAAACACTCATAGGCCTCTAATAGAGTGTAAGACCCAATCCTTTTTTAACCAAAACCTTTTTTGGGCCTCAGACATTGTATAAGTCCCTCTGCATTAAAAGAGAAATCTTGACGCGATCGCCATTTCAGAACGAAAATCATTTGGGCCTACCCTTGTGTTGTAAGCCCCATTTCTTTTCTTTTAAACCTTGGGCCTCTCCTTGAGTTGTAAGACCCAACCCTGTTGTAAATAAACCTTTTTAGGCCTCATTCGTTGTATAAGCCCCGAGACGATATTCAAAACAACGGTGTGATCACTGTTAAAACCTTGGGCCTCTCCTTGAGTATAAGCCCCAACAATCTTTTCAAAAACACTTCCCTTTTGGTTTAGATTCAAATATATATATAGTTATCAAAACTTTCTTTAATTTCTTTGAACAACTAACAATACAGCATTGAAGCTTACTCGCTTGTAAGTTTTATCAGCATTCTTTTACATGCTTTGATATATATAACTGTATTGTGGGAAGCTGCGCACAGTTAGTCTTCTTTCATACCTTTTTAAATACTCGGCATATATCAACTGTATATATACTAGTATAGTTATTTAGAGTTTCCCCGGCAACTAGGTCTAGAACTAGGTAAAGCCCTATTGGTCACTCTTAAATACAATCAAAACTAGATCCCCATAGGATTTCCAGATACATTCTTGCCTTTTCTTGGGCTTAAACAATAGGAAACAAAGAGAAAGGCAGTATTCTTCGTGAACCTTTTCTCAGACTTTCACCCCTAGAAATTGTCAAAGAAATTCTACTCCCCAGAGTTGATCTATTCTCGGTGAATAGCATCTCTTGAGTTTCTTCAAACCTCAGAACTTTCACCAAATGATCTATTCTTGGTGAATAGCCTTTCTTGAACTTTTCTTGGTTTGGGACCCACAGGCTTCCTAAAAGCATCCCCGCCTCCTCTTGGACTTTGACAAGGACCCTTCGGCTTCTTAGAAGTTCTGGCGCCTTCTCTTGGGCTTAATACAAGGACCCTAAAAGACCTCTTAAAGGTATAAGACAAAACTTAGTCATCCTTTGTTAGAGCAGTCTTTCCAGTGTCAAAACTCCGACCAATTTAGGGTTGATTCTCATCCCTTAATGCCCGTGCCTCCTCTTGGGCATCATACAAAAGATAAAACTCTTCCCCACCGGTAGACTTGGACAATCTAACCCCCTTGAGACTCAAACACATTCTCATGTTCCCTACAAACATAGGAGAAACTCCGGTCAATCTGGATCAATCTCCAGCAGAGCTGAAACTCAGTCTCTCTACTAAAAATCCCCAACCAGGGTTAGTTTATCGTCAGATAACACTATCCCAAATCAGAACCTCAAGGCATCTGATACCTCAACTCTTCTATAAACCTTAGCAAGAGTTGATTCCCCATTTTGGACTTGCCTCGGGATTTCAATAATCCCCAGCAAAAGCTAGCCTCCTCTTAGGCTTTGTATAATGATCTTTCCTCAGCGCAGTTAGCCTCCTCTTGGGCTTTGTACAATGATTCTCCCCAGCGGAGCTGACCTTTTCAGACTCTCTTGTTAAGTCAATCACAATTTCAGACTCTCTTGTTGAGTCAATCAACTTTTCAGACTCTCTTGTTGAGTCAATCACCTTTTAGCACTCTCTTGTTGAGTCAACCCTTTTAGCCACAATCCCGGGCTTCGTACGGGACAGATAAAAGCACTCTCTTGTTGAGTCAAAACCCTTTTATCCTCAATCTTGGGCTTTGTACAAGACATAAATCTTCATCTTCTAAGCTTAGGACGGATATATTCCCCAACGAAGTCATTTCCTCCTAGCCTTCGTTTAGGCTTTGAGGAATGAATTCCCATGCAGAGTCAAACTCATTTCAGCCTCAATCTTGGGCTTTTAGAAGACACATAAAAATATCCTCACCAGAGTCAATTAAATTTCCCATTTCGGCCTCAATCTTGGGCTTTGTACAAGATACATACAAACCTCCCCGGCAGAGTCAAAATCCCTTTTTAGCCTCAATCTTGGGCTTTGTACAAGACAGATAATACTCTCCCACAGAGTCAAACTTTTATCCTCCTCTTAGGCTTTGTATAATAATATCCCCAAAGAGTCTGTCTCTTTTTTGCCTCAATATTGTGCCTTCTACAAGAAACATAAACACTCTCTTGTTGAGTAGGTCATATTTAGCCTCCTCTCAGGCTTTATATAAGGAAATCCCCTAGCCGAGTCAATTAACCTTTCAGCATTAACCTTGGTCTTTGATCAAGGCACACAAAAATCAACCATCCCCTCAGAGGAAGTCCAATCCCTCTTTAGAGATGACAAATTCTCTCTCAGTCAAAACCTTTTAGCTTCAATCTTGGGATTTGAACAAGACACCAAATATCTTTTTCCTCCCTTAGAATAAGAGGAACTATGATTGCTCTGATTTCCCTGTTTCATTTAAACGGGAATACGTAGGTATAAGATTGCGAAATCTTAGCGAGCATACCAATCAAAAACTCTAGGTCCAGTACCTTCACACATCATTCAAAACTTAGCTCTAGTACCTTACTAAAAAACATCGGGAAAACCCGAACATCAACAAAAATTCACTCACTCACTCATATTTCCCAAGAAACTTTCCCAACCCATTAATAGATAAACATTATCAAGTATAAAGTGAAACCTAAAGCTAATATCCTATGGATAACCACATATAGGATGGGTAATTGACAACTCCCCATTGTATAACCTGACCCCTGTCATACCCCAAATTTTGACCACTTAGATTTCCCATCACTGTGCAGATCATTACCACAATATGGATGAACCATCATGCCTCATCAATCTCCTTAAAGATGATTGAGCATTCACTGCACTCAAAGAATTAGGGTTTAAGCCCTCTCAGAGCACTTAGACAAAAGATCAATCAAGAAATGACATGATATTCAACTTTTCTAGTCTCTCAAACACCCACAAAGGATCAAGAGGACTCCCACATCAAGAATCAAGCACCAGGTTGCAGCATTCCAAGTGGATTAAGCCTCGAGATCGCCAATGTCACCAAATTAGGGTTTTGGTCGACTAGGGCCTCCAGATAGAAATTTTCATCTGGGCATGAGCCAATGCTTCGAAGCATAACTTAAGATACTCCAAGGGACCTTATAGACCCAATCATCAAGTCAATCTAGCCATTCATCAAAAAAATTAAGAATTAGGGTTTCTTGACCTAATTCACCCCTGAGTTGACTTTTGGGACAAAACATGAGCCAAGACCTCAAGACATGATTTGAGGGTCCCTAACACACTACATTGATCCATTTGCAACAATGGATTGATCCAAGAAGCTTGATTCACAAGCCTCAATTTCATCAGGACCACAATTAGGGTTTCGGGGAAAAAGTCAATTGAACCTTTGACTTTTGACCAAGACATACTCCCAAACCTTGGGACATGATTCAATACACCCTACAAAACATATGGAACACATCCATTAGGTTTGATTTAGGTCAAGAACTTGATTTCACCAAGGATCGCATAGTTTGGAATTCATCTGATTAAAAGTCAACTGTGCACAAAAGTCAAAATTTGACTTTTTGAGATTTTTCACAACTATGGTTCCTTGACCCTAAAATGATGTTAATATGTGATTTGAATCATCATTCATCAAGAAAAATCAAAGAAAGTGGGATAACTTGTAAAAGGGGTAACCATAAAAACTTAGAAATTTTATAAATTATGGAACAAAGTGGCTAGGGTACCAACTTCCAAGGATCATAACTTGAGATCCAATCAAACATTTTGACTGACCCAAAGATGGATTTGTAGACCTCATGGCATACTTCAAAAGTGGCAACTACACATCATTCCAATTCCTCATAGATTTCAAGTTATGTTTGAATCAAAATCACTAAAAACATGAAAAGCATCATTTTTCAACACTTAGACAAATTTCTGTCCAAGACAGATTTTGTTGAAAACACCAAAACTTGTGGGATTTTTTCACACAGTTGCAAGCTGAATCAATTTAAGATATAAACATCAAAGTTAAGTCAAAACCAAGGATTTTTTCACACACGATTTCTGAATCAAAACCAAGGATCCCTATGCCACAGTCATCTAATCAGATCCTAATCCAACTGATCCAACCTGTAAAGCTAAGTCAAAAAGCCAAGGGATCTTCCAACTTGAGATTAATGCATTTTGGCACATTATGCCTTGAATTCAAAGGAATTTATGTGAAATATGACACTTTCAACAAAGCCACTCTACTCAGTCAAGATGCTCACTTAAAAAATAATTAAAACATCTAAAGAATGTGGATTTGGTCAAGACATAGCCCTGCTCTTGGGAGAGGCTAGTTTGCCTTGCATGAGAAGAAATGCCACCAAGCCAAAGCCATTGAATGTGATCTGATCCAGAAGCCATTCACTATTCCTCCAAGACAAGAAATGATCCACTATAAATAGAGGTCCTAACTGATCATTCAAATCACCCCAAAGAAACTTACAACATTTCTTTGTTCAAACACTTAAATCATCTCTGTAACACCTCTAGCTCAAAATCACCCTTCAACCAAGCCATTATGCATCCATTCTGTAGTTGGATTCCTCCAACTTGATCCAAAGATTTTCAAAGTGTTCCAAGGCTTGCAGTCCCCTCAACAACATCCATTGAAGCTGTAGGGATCATAAAATCACTTCTGGAAGACCATCTGTGCAGAGTTCCATTTCAGCTTGCATCAAGGTAAGCCTCAAAACTCTCATAACATGATCCATGCATATTTCCTCGCATGATACTTTTTCCAATTGCTTGTCATCATATGTTGAGTGTTTCCCCTCAATCAATTATTGTTTACAATCCGTATATAGGATTTCATTGAGTTCATGTCAATTTTAGGGTTCTTTAGGTTTTAACTTGTTATGTTCTGATTTAATCCATTTCAACAAAATTGAATGTTGCCATCATATTCCTTGTTAAAAAACGCATGAAATTGGTGTTTGAATCATGACAAATGGTTGAGAAACGAATGAGTTAGAGAGCTTCATGCTTCTGAGCTTGATGATGAAGATGGCCATGGGGCCATGGCTCAGAAAACCAACCAAGTTTGCTATATATTTTTCCCTTGCCATATATTAAATGAATTGGCATTGCGCCCCAGCGGTTGATCAACTGGTTTGTATGTATTAGCAACCGCGAGGTCTGGGGTTCAAATCCCCCTCGCCCCATACCTCTTTTTTATCACTTGTCTTATTTTTTTATTTTTTCATATTATTTTTATTAATGATTTGAAAAATTAATTTCTCACTCAATTTTTATCATTTTTTATTGGTTCTTTTTCTGAAAAATCACAAAAATAGTAAAATATTTTATTCTACAAGAAAATAAAATTTATATTATTTATTTAATATAGTTGGTATTTTTGTGAATAAATTCATTTTAATTGTTTTTTTAAACATTTTAAAATAAATATTCATCATGAAAATCAAAACCAAATGAGTTTTAAATCATCTTGTGATTAAAACCTCATTTTTCAAACCTTAACCAAAAATCACAAGGGGTTTATTTAAACTTATTTGGTATTTTTGTCATTTTTTTATTAATTCCCTTTGGAAAATTACTTTTAAAAGATGAAAATTAGGGTTTCTATGATTTTAAATCATACTCAAATATTCCAAACTCTTTGAGCCTCTTGGTAGAGTCTAAGTCCCATCCTTTTGTAAATAAAAATCTTTTTTGGGCCTCAGTGTATTGTATAAATCTCGATACCGTCAAAAAGTTCGGCGCGATCGTCGCCTTTTTAATAAAAACCCCTGGGCTTCTCCTTGTGCTATAAGACCCATCTTTATTTCTTTAAAATCTTTTGGGCCTCTAATAGAGTGTAAGACCCAACCCTTCTTTTAAAAACAAAATATTTTGGGCCTCAGTCATTGTATAAGACCCACGGTGTTTTTAAAAACCTCGGCGCGATCGCCATATCAAACGAAAAACCATATGCGCCTACCCTTGTGTTATAAGTCCCATTTCATCTCTTTAAATAATCTTTGGGCCTCTCCTTGAGTTGTAAGACCTATCCCTTGTAAATAAACCTTTTTGGGCCTCAGTCGTTGTATAAGTCCCAATACGATCCTCAAAATAACAGTGCGATCACTGTTAAACCTTGGGCCTCTCCTTGAGCTGTAAGCCCCATCACTTGTACAAAAATAATCACTGGGCCTCTCCTTGAGCTGTAAGCCCCAACAATCTTTGTTCAAAATACTTTCTCCTTTGATTTTGAATATATAATTGTTATCAAAACTTTCTTTAATTTCTTTGTTGAACAACAAACAAAACAGCATGGAAGCTCAACAACGGGTAAGTGTTTATCCGCTTTCTTTTATCTGCTTTCATATATATAACTGTATTGTGGGGTTGCTTCACTGTAAGTCTTCTTTCATATCCTCTTTAAATACTGGTAATATATCCACTGTATATATACTAGTATAGTTATTTAGAGTTTTTCCCGACAACTACGTCTAGAACTAGATAAAGCCCTATTGGTCACTCTTAAATACAAACAAAACTAGATCCCCCGTAGGATTCCAGATACAGTCTTCCCTCCTCTCGGGGTTAAACAATATGGAATAAAGAGAAAGGCAGTATTCTCGGTGAACCTTTTCTCAGACTGTCACCCTTAGAAATTGTCAAAGAAACTCTAACTCCCCAGAGATGATCTTTTCTCCATGAATGGCATCTCTTGAGTTTCTTCCAAATCCTCGAACTTTCCTGGAATGTTCTCTTCTCTGTGAATTGCATTTCTTGAACTTCTCTTGGTTTGGGGACCCACAGGCTTCCTAAAAGCATCCCCGCCTCCTCTTGGGCGTTGTACAAGGACCCTTCAACTTTTTAGAAGTTCTCATGCCCTCTCTTGGGCTTGATACAAGGACCCCGACGACCTCTTAAAGGTATAAGACAGAACTTAGTCATCCTTTGCTAGAGTAGTCTTTCCAGTGTCAAAAATCCGGCCATTTTAGGGTTGATTCTCATCCCTTAATGTCCGTGCCTCCTCTTGGGCATTGTACAAAAGATAAAACTCTAGACTTGGACAGTCTAACCCCCTTGAGTCTCAAAGACATTCTCAAGCACTGTAGAAACCCTGGTCATTTTGGATAAACCTCCAGGAGAACCTAAACCCCATCTCTCTCTTGAGAGTTCCCCAACTAGGATCAATTTATCATCAGGATAATACTATCTCAAATTAGAACCTCAAGGCATCTGATCTTTTTGGACCTGTTATTGGATCACAATAATCCTCAGCAGAAGATAGCCTCCTCTTAGGCTTTGTATAATGATCCCTCCTCAGGAAGTCAGCCTCTTCTTGGGCTTTGTACAAATGCTTCCTCCACAGCGGAGCTTGTAACGCCCCAGTTTTAGTATTTTTATTTAACTGAGTCGTTTGATTATTTTGTTATTGTATTATTTTATTTCTGACTTTTATACGAAAATATGTTATTTTTCATCGAGATTATATTTTATCGGGTTTTGGGAACGTTCGCGAGATATTTGAGAGTAGGGGTATTTTGGTCATTTCCCTTTAATTTTCCCTAAGTTAGAAACATAAATAGAGAGAAAATAGAAAGGAAAGAAAGAGAAGAAAAGAAAAAGAGGAAGAAAGAAAAAGAGAAAGAAAAGGAGAAAGAGAGAAAACTTGGAAAATCTAGGAATCGATCAATCGACTTTTCTTGTGTATGATTATGTATGTGTGTATTGGATTGTTTGTTGTGCTTTCATAGTTTTCTATTCTAGGTCGATAGAGAGAAATCGATGTTTTCGCGGTTGGAAATCGATGTAAATGCGGTAGAATACTTGTTACCATGATTAGACTAGGTTATGATTGTTATAAGTTGGTTTCGAAATGTTTTGGTTGAGAAAATATCACTTTTGGATGATCTGGTGCGCTGCTGGGTTTTGCTGAAATCACAGGTTCGCACTGCGAATGGCCAGCGAATGGGCGGCGAGCGTTTGCGTGAGGTTCGCACTGCGAACGTTATATTATTTTTCATTCTGCCACTGTTCGCTGGAGGATTCGCTTTGCAAATAGGGTAGCGAGCATTCGCTGGGGGTTCGCACTGCGAACGTTGGGAATTTTCTAGGCTATTTTGCTTCTGCCCCTGTTCGCTGGTACATTCGCACTGTGAATGAAGAAGCGAAGGACTCGCTAAGAGCTTCGCACTGCGAACATAACAATTTATTCCAATTTGTTTTCTTTGTAACTTTTGATCCGTGAGTCGGTTTGAGGCATGGTTTGATGCGTTAGAAAACTTGTAGCATGTACTTTCTTATGATGATGGTTTTGAGATTGTTGGCCGATTAAATTATGTTGAGAACTTGGGATTGTGTCATTTGTTGACTTTTACCATTTTAATGATGTGCATTTGATGTGTTATTATACAACATGCTTGTGATATGAATTGTATGACTTGTGTGCTGTTGTGAAATGAATATGCATGATTATGGAATGTGTATATGTGTGCATTTGAATGTCATGAGTCATTGTATGTTGAGCATCATGATTGCATTCTTGTGATGTCGTGTGCCCTAGTGGGTGTGAGCGACGAAACGGTTCCAGAGGGAAGCCGCTATAACATCGTGTGCCTTAAAAAAATAAGAGGACCTAAAGCGATGATTATAGACGATCGTGTGCCTTATACAAAGAGGACCTAAAGCGATCGGATCATGTGCCTTATACAAAGAGGACCTAAAGCGATCCATAAACGTCGTGTGCCTTAAAAAAATAAGAGGACCTAAAGCGACGGGGAACATCATTTGCCTGACGGGGTGTTACATGAGTAATCCTAAGTAACAAGCGATGGTTCCAATAGTTCCTGAGTGAACTGGTGTTGAGAATTGATGGAAGTCGGTACCGCATGTGCATATGCATAGAGTCTTTGTGTCGGTCTCTTGCATTTGTATAAATCATGAATGGTTTGGTTATGTGTGGAATTGTGAATGAAAGTGCTGAGTTGATATATGAATATACATGTGGGTGATAATTGAATTGTGTACAATTGATATGCTTTTGTGACCGGTATGTGAGAAAATTCATTGTGTTGGTTTGTACCTGATTTATAGCGTATAGTGTGGTGAGAATATTATGTTTGTGTAATCGTGTGTTATTATATAATTATATGCAATTGTATTATGATTGTGTTTCTCACCCTTCTGCTGTTTTAATGCTCTATGAGGCATTGCAGATTAGATTGCTGGAGGTCTTTTTGTGAAGCTTAGATCTTCATTCTTTTGTCGGTCGGCTCTGATATGTAGCACCGGGTAGTCGGGGTGATCGAGTGTGATTAAATTGTATTATGTATACATGTATTATTTGGATTGTACATGTATGATGTTGTATATGGCAGACAAACTTCTTATGATATATATATATATACTTGATATTCAGTTACGGATTTTCCGCTTTTATTCTGTAATTGAATTGTGGGTTGTAGGAACTCAGTTCCTTTGTTATGTGCTACCTGAATGTTGCATATTATATGAGCAGGTTGTTGTATGTTTGTTTCAAATTGATGTGACCCCTCGGTCTATGCAGTGAATGTTTTAAATATACTATGATGAAATTTTGAATTTTTGTTACCGCTTTATTAATTGGGGGTATAGATTGGGGGTATTACATTAAGTGGTATCAGAGCCAGTCCATGTCAGTTTGTGTCAGTCCTTGTTGGTCTTTGTGGTTCGGTGAGTTGTTTGTTTAACCATAGTTGCTGTTATTGGAAATGAACAGAATATGGCTGGTAAGAATGACGCTGCTTTAGCTGCTGCTATGCAAGCTATGGCTCGGGCTGTGCAGGGTGCACCTAATGCTGCTGGTAATGATGAGTTCAGGAAGAACAAACCGCCTATCTTCAAAGGAAGATATGATCCTGATGGTGCTCAAATATGGCTTAAATAGATTGAAAGGATCTTCCGAGTGATGGATTGTGCTGAGGATCAGAAGGTGAAACTGGGTACTCACATGTTAATGGAAGAAGCTGATGATTGGTGGGTTAGTACACGTCATGTGTTGGAAGCTGCATAGGAGGAGATTACTTGGGCTGTGTTTAGCATTGAGTTTCTGAGGAAGTATTTTCCTGAAGATGTAAGAGGAAAGAAGGAGATTGAGTTCTTGGAATTGAAACAAGGTAGTATGTCTGTTGTTGATTATACTGCTAAGTTTGTGGAGCTTGTGCAGTTTTATCCGCATTATGCTGAAGCGACTGCGGAATTTTCTAAGTGTGTGAAGTTTGAGGACGGATTGCGTCCTGAGATAAAGTAGGCAATCGGTTACCAAAGGATTAGAAGGTTTTCTGGTTTGTTGGATTGTTGTAGGATTTATGAGGAGGATAGTAAGGCTCGTTCTACTCACTATAAGAGTGTGAGCGAGAGGAAAGGGAAGCAACCGTTCTGTGGTGGTCCTTATGTAACACCGGCAGATAAGGGTAAACAAAGGCGAAATTTTGAGCGAAGGCCAAGTGGAGGAGGTATGTCTAATTCTCCGAGATGTTTTAGGTGTGGTGAATTAGGACATTGTCAGTTTGAATGCAGAAAAGATATGAGGAAGTGTTCTAATTGTGGAGGTTTAGGACATATTGCAGCTGATTGTAAGAGGAACGTGGTGAAGTGTTTCAATTATGGTGAAACTGGAAATGTTAGTACGAATTGTCCGAAACCGAAGCAAGCTCCAGCTGGTGGGAAAGTTTTTGCCTTGGCGGGAACTCAGACTTCAAGTGCAGATCGTCTGATCAAAGGTACTTGTTTTATTAATAGTACTCCTTTAGTTGCTACTATTAATACTGGAGTGACTCATTCATTTATTTTGTCTGAGTGCGCGAAGCGTTTGAGTCTTGTGTTGTCTTCGATGGGTGGTGAAATGGTTATTGATACTCCAGCAATGGGGTCAGTAACTACTTATTTGGTTTGTTTAAGTTGTCCTTTGACCATTTATGGTAAAGACTTTGAGATGGATTTGGTGTGTTTACCGTTGGAGGGTTTAGATGTGGTTCTGGGAATGAATTTATTGCAGTTCAATAGGGTTCATATTGATTGTTATCATAAGCTAGTAAGGCTTCCTTCTCTTGAGGAAGACGAAGACTCGAGTTTCTTATCTACCAAAGAGTTGTAGAAACTTTTGGCGGATGAAGCTCAGTTGTTTGGGTTGTTTGCATCGTTGACTGTGGATAGTCAAGTTTCACTTGATGTGTTTCCTGTTGTGTGTGAATTTCCGGAAGTGTTTCCCGAGGATATTTCAGACTTGCCGCCAGAGAGAGAGGTGAAGTTTTCTATGGATCTAGTTCATGGTACTAAACCTGTATCGATGGCACCATATCGTATGTCGGCATCTGAGTTGGTTGAGTTAAAGGAGTAATTAAATGAATTGTTGGAGAAGAGGTTTGTGAGACCAAGTGTGTCGCCTTGGGGTGCGCCTGTTTTATTGGTGAAAAAGAAAGATGGAAGTATGCGATTGTGTATTGATTATCGCCAGTTGAATAAGGTGACGATTAAGAATAAGTATCCTCTCCCAAGGATTGATGATCTGATGGATCAGTTGGTGGGTGCGTGTGTGTTTAGTAAGATTAATTTGAGATCAGGGTATCATCAGATAAGGGTGAAAGAGGAAGATATTCAGAAGACGACTTTTAGGACACGATACGGTCATTATGAATATTCTGTGATGCCGTTCAGGGTTTCTAATGCGCTAGGTGTGTTTATGGAGTACATGAATCATATTTTCCACTAGCATTTGGATCGATTTGTGGTTGTGTTTATTGATGATATCTTGATTTATTCTAAGTCCCGGGAGGAGCATGCGGAGCATTTACGTATTGTTTTGCAGGTTTTGAAAGAAAGGAAACTTTTTGCTAAGTTGTCCAAGTGTGAATTCTGGTTGTCGGAAGTGAGTTTTCTTGGGCACGTGATTTCAGGTAATGGTATTGTTGTGGATCCATCTAAAGTAGAAGCAGTTCTACAATAGGAGGCTCTGAGATCTGTTACTGAAATTCGAAGATTTTTGTGATTAGCCGGATATTATCGGAGGTTTATTGAAGGTTTTTCTAAGTTAGCACTTCCTTTGACCCAGTTGACTTGCAAAGGTCAAGCGTTCGTTTGGGATATTTGGTGTGAGGAAAGTTTTAATGAGCTGAAGAGAGATTGACTACAGCTCTGATTTTGATTTTACCGGATCCTAATGAATCGTTTGTGGTGTATTGTGATGCGTCTTTGATTGGTCTAGGTGGTGTTCTGATGCAAGAAGGTAAGGTGGTGGCTTATGCTTCAAGGCAGTTGAGAGTACATGAGAAAAATTATCCTACTCATGATCTTGAATTAGCGGCTGTAGTTTTTGTGTTGAAGATTTGGAGGCATTATCTCTACGGTGCAAGATTCGAAGTCTTTAGTGATCATAAAAGTTTGAAATATTTGTTTAGTCAGAAAGAGTTGAATATGAGGCAACGTAGATGGTTGGAATTTTTGAAGGACTACGACTTTGGCTTGAATTACCATCCTGGTAAAGCTAATGTGGTAGCCGATGCGTTCAGTCGGAAATCGTTACATATGTCCGCTTTAATGGTTAAAGAGTGGGAGCTTTTGGAATCGTTTAGAGATTTGAGTTTGGTATGTGAAGTGACGTCGGATAGCGTGAGGCTTGGAATGTTGAAGGTTACTAATGATTTTCTGTTGACGGTTAGTGAGAAACAGAAGATGGATGTGAAACTTGTGGATTTGATGACGGTTGGAGAGAAAAGTGAAAGTGAGGACTTTAAAGTGGATGATAGAGGTCTTTTGAGGTTTCGTGGTCAACTTTGTATTCCGGATGATTCGGATTTGAAAAGGATGACTCTGGAGGAAGGACACCGGAGTAATTTGAGTATACATCTGGGAGCGAATAAGATGTACCAAGACTTGAAGAATATTTTCTGGTGGTCTGGATTGAAAAGAGATGTGGCTCAGTTTGTGTATGCGTGTTTGACGTGTCAGAAATCGAAAGTGGAACATCTGAGGCCTAGTGGTTTGTTGCAACCGTTGGATATTCCTGAGTGGAAGTGGGATAGCATCTCCATGGATTTTGTGACAGGGTTGCCGAATACTCAGCGAGGGCATAATGTTATTTGGGTGGTTGTAGATAGCCTGACTAAATTGGCTCCTTTCATTCCGATTGACATCAGTTTTTCTTTGGAGAGGTTGGCTGAGATTTACATCAGTGTGATCGTGAAGTTACATGGTGTTCTGTTGAGCATTGCTTCTGATCGAGATCTGAGGTTTACTTCGAGGTTTTGGGAAAGTTTACAAAAGGCTTTAGGATCTAAATTGAGATTGAGTTCGGCTTATCATCCGCAGACGGATGGACAGACCGAGCGAATGATTCAGTCATTGGAAGATTTGTTGCAGGCTTGTGTTCTTGAACAAGGTGGTGCGTGGGATAGTTATCTTGCATTGATTGAATTCACGTATAATAACAGTTTCCATTCATGTATTGGAATGGCACTGTTTGAAGCGTTGTATGGACGAAGATGTCGAACACCGTTGTGTTGGCACGAATCTGGTGAGAGTTCGGTAGTTGGACCAGAGTTGGTGCAATGGACTACGAAGAAAGTGAAGCTTATTCATGAGAAAATGAAGGCTTCTCAGAGTAGGCAAAAGAGTTATCATGATCGAAGGAGGAAAAATCTTGAGTTCCAAGAGGGCGATCATGTATTTTTGAGAGTTACGCCGGTAACGGGTGTTGGTCGTGCATTGAAGTCGAAGAAACTTACTTCTCGGTTTATTGGTCCTTACCAAATATCCATGAGAGTTGGTGCTGTGGCTTATAGGGTGGCGTTGCCGCCGAATTTGTCGAATTTGCATGATGTATTCCATGTTTCACAGCTTCGGAAGTATGTTCCAGATCCGTCGCATGTGATTCCGATGGATGAGGTTGAGGTAAGGGAGAACCTTACGGTTGAGGCATTACCCGTTAGGATTTTGGATCGCGAGGTGAACCAGTTGAGGGGCAAGGACATTGCACTTTTGAAAGTGGCGTGGGGAGGCGCTGCTGAGAGCAATTTGACTTGGGAGTTGGAGAGTCGGATGCGGGAGTCGTATCCAGAGATGTTCATCTAAGGTAATATTTTCGAGGACGAAAATTTCTAAGTGGGTGAGAGTTGTAACGCCCCAGTTTTAGTATTTTTATTTAATTGAGTCGTTTGATTATTTTATTATTATATTATTTTATTTCTGATTTTTAAATGAAAATATGTTATTTTTCATCGAGATTATATTTTATCGGGTTTTGGGAACGTTCGCGAGACATTTGAAAGTAGGGGTATTTTGGTCATTTCCCTTTAATTTTCCCTAAGTTAGAAACATAAATAGAGAGAAAATAGAAAGGAAAGAAAGAGAAGACAAGGAAAAGAGAAAGAAAGAAAAGAGAAAGAAAAGGAGAAAGAGAGAAAACTTAGAAAATCTAGGAATCGATCAACCGACTTTTCTACACGCTATTTAATCGGGTAAGGGTACGAAACTCGATTATACTATGCTTGTGTATGATTATGTATGTGTGTATTGGATTGTTTGTTGTGTTTTCATAGTTTTCTATTCTAGGTCGATAGAGAGAAATCGATGTTTTCGCGGTTGGAAATCGATGTAAATGCGGTAGAATACTTGTTACCATGATTAGACTAGGTTCTGATTGTTATATGTTGGTTTGGAAATGTTTTGGATGAGAAAATATCATTTTTGGATGATCTGGTGCGCTGCTGGGTTTTGCTGAAATCGCAGGTTCGCACTGCGAATGCCCAGCGAATGGACGGCGAGCGTTCGCGTGAGGTTCGCACTGCGAACGTTGTATTATTTTTCATTCTGCCAGTGTTCGCTGGAGGATTCGCATTGCGAATAGGGTAGCGAGCATTCGCTAGGGGTTCGCACTGCGAACGTTGGGAATTTTCTAGGCTATTTTGCTTCTGCCACTGTTCACTGGTACATTCGCACTGCGAATGAAGAAGCGAATGACTCGCTAGGAGCTTCGCTCTGCGAACATGACAGTTTATTGCAATTTGTTTTCTCTGTAACTTTTGATCCGTGAGTCGGTTTGAGGCATGGTTTGATGCGTTAGAAAATTTGTAGCATGTACTTTCTTATGATGATGGTTTTGAGATTGTTGGCCGATTAAATTATGTCGAGAACTTGGGATTGTGTCATTTGTTGACTTTTACCATTTTAATGATGTGCATTTGACGTGTTATTATACAACATGCTTGTGATATGAATTGTATGACTTGTGTGCTGTTGTGAAATGAATACGCATGATTATGGAATGTGTATATGTGTGCATTTGAATGTCATGAGTCATTGTATGCTAAGAATCATGATGTGCATTCTTGTGATGTCGTGTGTCCTAGTGGGTGTGAGCGACGAAACGGTTCCAGAGGGAATCCGCTATAACATCGTGTGCCTTAAAAAAATAAGAGGACCTAAAGCGATGATTATAGACGATCGTGTGCCTTATACAAAGAGGACCTAAAGTGATCGGATCGTGTGCCTTATACAAAGAGGACCTAAAGCGATCCATAAATGTCGTGTGTTTTAAAAAAAATAAGAGGACCTAAAGCGACGGGGAACATCGTTTGCCCAACGGGGTGTTACGTGAGTAATCCTAAGTAACAAGCGATGGTTCCAATAGTTCCTGAGTGAACTGGTGTTGAGAATTGATGGAAGTCGGTACCGCATGTGCATTTGCATAGAGTCGTTGTGTCGGTCTCTTGCATTTGCATAAATCATGAATGGTTTTGTTATGTGTGGAATTGTGAATGAAAGTGGTGAGTTGATATATGAATATACATGTGGGTGATAATTGAACTGTGTACAATTGAAATGCTTTTGTGACCGGTATGTGAGAAAATTCATTGTGTTGGTTTGTACCTGATTTATAGCGTATAGTGTGGTGACAATATTATGTTTGTGTAATCCTGTGTTATTATATAATTATATGCAATTGTATTATGATTGTGTTTCTGACCCTTCTGCTGTTTTAATGCTCTATGAGGCATTGCAGATTAGATTGCTGGAGGTCTTTTTATGAAGCTTAGGTCTTCATTCTTTTGTCAGTCGGCTCTGATATGTAGCACCGGTTAGTCAGGTTGATCGAGTGTGATTAAATTGTATTATGTATACATGTATCTTTTGGATTGTACATGTATGATGTTGTATATGGCAGACAAACTTCTTATGATATATATATATATATATATATATACTTGATATTCAGTTACGGATTTTCCGCTTTTATTCTGTAATTGAATTGTGGGTTGTAGGAACTCAGTTCCTTTGTTATGTGCTACCTGAATGTTGCATATTATATGAGCAGGTTGTTGTATGTTTGTTTCAAATTGATGTGACACCTCGGTCTATGCCGTGAATGGTTTAAATATACTCTGATGAAATTTTGAATTTTTGTTACCGCTTTATTAATTGGGGGTATAGATTGGGGGTGTTACACAACTAACCTTTTCAGACTCTATTATTGAGTCAACCGCTTTTTAACCTCCGTCTTGGGCTTTATACAAGACATATAATAAACACTCTCTTGTTGAGTATAAAAGATTCTCTTGTTGAGTTGACTTTTAGCCTCCGTCTTGGGCTTTGTACAATACATACAAAAAACACTCTCTTGTTGAGTATAAAATACTCTCTTGTTGAGTATAAACGACTCTCTTGTCGAGTCAATCTCCTTTTAGCCGCAATCTCGGGCTTCGTACGAGACAACAAATCACTCTCTTGTTGAGTATAAAGGCCTCTCTTATTGAGTCAATCACCTTTTTAGACTCTCTTGTTGAGTCAACCCTTTTAGCCTCCGTCTTGGGATTTATACAGGATAGATAAAAGTACTCTCTTGTTGAGTCAAAACCTTTCAGCCTCCATCTTGGGCTTGTACAAGATACATATAAACCTCCCAAACGGAGTCAAAAATCCCTTTAAGCCTCAATCTTGGGCTTTGTACAAGACAGAAAGAACATTTTCCCCGAAAAAGTCAAACTTCTAGCCTCCTCTTAGGCTTTGTATAAAGAAATCCACGGTTGAGTCAATCAACCTTTTAGCATCAAATTTGTGCTTTACTCACAGCATACAAACATCAACAATTCCTCTTTAGAGATGACAAATTCCCTCTCAGTCAGGACCCTTTAGCTTCATATCTTGGGCTTTGAACAAGATACAAATAACCTTAGCTTCAATCTTGGGCTTTGAACAAGACACCAAAACATCTCCTTCCTCCCATAGAATAGGAGGAACTATGATTGCTCTGATTTCCCTGTTTCTTTTAGGCTTTGTATAATGATTTCTTTCTTTGTTCTCCCCTAGCAAAGTCAGCTTCCTCTTGGGCTTTGTACAATGATTTTCCCCAACTGAGCTAACCTTTTCAGACTCTCTTATTGAGTCATTCACCTTTCCACACTCTCTTATTGAGTCAACCCTTTTTTAGCCTCAATTTTGGGCTTTGTACAAGACAGATAAAAAACACTCTCTAGTTGAGTCAATCATTTACTTTTTAGCCTCAATCTTGGGCTTTGTACAAGACACCATATAAATTTCCCTAAGCAGAGTCAATCCTCTCTTCAGCCTTAATCTTGGGCTTTGTACAAGATAGATAATACTCTCCAGCAGAGTCAAACTTCTTTCAGCCTCAATCTTGGGCTTTGTACAAGACACTTAAAATATCCTCAGCCGAGTCAGTAATGTCTCATTTTAGCCTCAATCTTGGGCTTTGTACAAGACAAAATAAAGATTTCATTCCCACAGAGTCAGTCTTCTTTTTAGCCTCAATCTTGGGCTTTGTACAAGACACCTATAAACCCTCCTCAGGGGAGTCAAAATTCCTTTTACCCTCAATCTTGGGCTCTGTACAAGTCAGACAAAATATTTCCCCAAAAAAGTCAAGCTTTTAGCCTCCTCTTAGGCTTTGTATAATGATATCCCCAAAAGAGTCAGTCTCTTTTTAGCCTCAATCTTGGGCTTTGTACAAGACAGATAAACACTCTCTTGTTGAGTCAGTCTTTTCTAGCCTCCTCTTAGGCTTGGTATAAGGAATTCCCCAGTGGAGTCAATCAATCTCTTAGCTTCAACCTTGGGCTTTGATCAAGGCACACAAAAATCAACATCCCCTCAGAGGAAATCAAAATCTCTCTGCAGCAAAACGTTTCTCTGTGTTATCACTGAAGATGGCTGGTTTATACCTGACTGAATCGCACACTTAAAGATACAACAGAGTCGCCACTGAACTTTATTTAGTCCCAAAGGACAGGGAAAATATCGATAAACCCAAGGGGAAGAGAAACGGGAATGGGGGTCGGTTATGCGAAAGGAAGGTACTAGCACCTTACGCATCCGTTGTACTCGACGAGAACCATTTCGCTTGCTTCTAGGCTTGGATGGGTTATCTATCTAAAGGCTTCTAGATAAAAAAAACCAAGAGAGTTAGTAAAAGAAAAGAGAGAGAAAGTGCTCGATGAGGATTGGGGCCCTCGTGCCAACGTACCCTTATAGTGCAATGAGGAAATCAGAGCGCCGTAATTGATGGAACCAGGGAAAAGAAGGGGGGATGGAAGAAAGTGGAAGGGTGGAAGGGTGCTTGCCAAGATCAACGCGATCTCGTGCCTACGTATCATACATTCGAATGAATGCATAATTAGAGATTCCGTAGTTCGTGGAACTAAGACGGAAAAAGAAAAGAAAAGTGGTTTCAAAACCAAGAGCAAAAGAGTAGAGACAAAACCCGCTGGGGATCCAAAGAAATGGTGTTAAAACCAAGAAAGGAGTACAAAGGAAAAGATAATTGTATTGAGGATAAAGTGCAAGAGTGGTGTCGAAACCAAGAAAGAAACTCCGCTAGGAGATAAAAGGAAAAGAGCTCGAAAAACAAGGAATGGTGTCAAAACCAAGAGCGCAAGGTAAATGAGTGGTGTCAAAACCAAGAGAGACGAGCAAGAGAATTGTTGTCAAAATCAAGAGAGAGAGATCGATAGAAAGAGCAAGCAAGAAGCGAAATGCTAGAGATTGACTCTGTGGGGATTAAAGTATAGGTATCAACATCCTGAGGCAAAATTGAGTGATCCGATGAGCAGTGCTTAACCGGGGAACGGGTGTAGGTCCGAGCGAAGGTCGTGACCCAAAGGACGGGTACGGGACCAAGCGAAGGTCGTGACCCAAAGGACGGGTGTGGGACCAAGCGAAGGTTTTGAACCAAAGAGCGGGTGTGGGACCAAGCAAAGGTCGTGACCCAAAGAGCGGGTGTAGGACCAACTGAAGGTCGTGACTCAAAGGACGGGTGCCAGACCAAGCGAAGGTCATGACCCAAAGGACGGGTATGGGACCAAGCGAAGGTCGTGACCCAAACAGCGGGTGTGGGACCAAGTGAAGGTCGTGACCCAAAGAGCGGGTGTGGGACCAAGCGAAGGTCGTGACCCAAAGGATGTTCGGTACACTGATTGAACAAATAGTACCTAACCGAAGAAAAGGTATTTGAACCAAAGAAAGGTTAATAACCCAAGGGCGCAAGTATTCGAACCAAGAGAAGGTTGCTAACTGCTGGGGATTCGGTTTTAATAGAAATACTGTGATTAACCGAGAAGAATGAATGATTAACTAAGAGGAGGTGATTAACTCGAGAGGTGCTCAGTGTTTTAACAGACTGATTGTGGTTAACTGGAAAATGGGTGATTAACCAAGAGAAGGTGATTAACCCAAGAGGAACTAAGTAGGTTAACAGATAGATTGTGGTCAACTGAAAAATGGGTGATTAACCCAAAAGGAACTCAGTGTATTAACAGGTGAGCTGTGGTTAACTGAGAAGATGTACAAATTGGTGTTTTAACTGACAGACAGTGGTTAACCAATCAAAGGGAGAAGAACGAAGAGAAGGTTGCAAACTTCAAAAGGGCTTCAGTGTTTAACAGGAAAATCGTGTTTAACCGAAGAAAGAGTGCGATTGCAGGGGAATAGAGCATTGGTTTTAACAGTATGACTGCGATCAACCAAAGGAAGAATGATTACAACTCTCATGGGAAATCAGCAAAGGAAATGACTAGCCACAAGAAAAGGTAATTGAAACTCTCTTGAAGAGAACAAGGGAGAGGTATTGAACAAGAGCAAGAGATTGACTCTCTGAAGATTGCTAATGATCGTGAACCAAGGGAATGGTGATAGATCAAAAGACTGATTGAAAGAGATAAGAGTGATCGGGGATCGACTCAACTAGGGAAGGAGATACACTACCGCCTAGGGATAGAGGTGATTATGCCAAGTATAGGGTCATTCTTCCCCTAGCTGAAGTAGTTAGAATGAGAGTAGGAATTTTGCATTCTCATTCATTCTCTATCACACAGGGTGTAGCGCAGAAATTGAAATGGACAGCGTAACAACTCCAAGTTGTATCATGCTCCAGTGCGTCATGCAAACCTCCGGCTCAGTAGGGGAGAAAGAAAAAGATCTAAAGGAAGCCTAAAGAGGAGTTCAAGGGGAGAGATTAACTAATCGAAATGAAGTCTCGATTAATCAATCAAGGGGAATTGATATGCTAACAATTTTGCAAAGAGAATGAAAAATCATTAAAGCAAAAGGTGTGAATTATTGATTAAAGAAGATTAAGTTTATTCTCTTGAGAACAAACCTAATGTAACGCGAATAGAGAAAATTCAAAGCAGTGAAAAGTGATACACAAAATGCAACACAAAATCATGTTATGGTGATCAAAGAAAGTGCAAGAATTAGCATGTTCAAACAAATATCAAGAACACCTAATTACAAGAATGGATAAATCAATCATTGAATTAATGTAAATATGCTTTAAACAGAGGTTTGAAGCACTTAAAATATCCATATATATCAAGCATATTAATCCATGGAAGTTAGAATGAGAAAGCATGGCAAACACACTTGAAAAAGCATGAAAATGGCCTTCTGGTTCAGTGTTAATCGACCAACACTTTTGTACTGCAAAGTGTTAATCGATTAACACTTGAAAAACTCAAAATAACACTGGATAATCGATTAACACTTTGGTACTGCAAGGTGTTAATCGATTAACACTGGCACAGGGGCAGAAAAACAGTTTTTCAAAAGTGTTTTTGGCCACTTATTGATTGTGCAATCACTCCAATGCTAGGGCAAACAATTATGCACGAAAAATCAAGTGTAAAAACAGCAAATGATCTACAATGGAATCAATTAAATCATCAAGATCAAGGATCAAGCAATGGCATAATCAATTCACATTCTAAAACATCGAAACTATATCGCGAATGATACGAAAACATTTGAAACAGCAAAACGAGTAAGATCTACCAACCTACAAGCTGGAGATTTGGCTTGTTGATTGTTGCAAAGTAATCTTCATAAAGATAGACAAAGAAAACCAAAGGAAATCTCAATTATAACCGAAACGTATCGAAATCGAGCAAATTGCAACGAAAACTCCGAAATGAGAATTATCACCGAAGAAGCTTGAAGTAATCACTTAAGATGAATCCAAAAGCTACTGAAGCTCCACAAAATCCAGTAGAATGGAATGATGATGAAGGTTAAGCTCAAGAAAAAGCACTTTCAAGGTGAAAGTAGCTTTTCTTCAATGGTGAATTAAGAGCGTTAGTTTGGTTTTGGAAGAGAATTGAGATGAAGATGAAGAAGTAGCAGCAAATGCAAAGGGAAATGAGAGAATTGAGAGTGAAGAAAATGTGAAATTATGTGAAAGGTTGTGGAGGAGTTGCAAAATGGTGAAACCTTGTTTATATAGACTTTGGTTTGGAGTATGAGAGATTTGGAATTTGGTTTGGACTTAGCTTTTGGTGGTTTGGAACTAGGCTAGGAGTTAGTTAGGCTTGACTCACCGAGTCAAGCGGTTAACTCGATTAGTTAGGATCAACTCAGTAACTATCCCAATGTGAGCTCCAAACATCCAAAAGTCCACATACTTCGAAATCAAGGAACATGGTGCACTTATTTGGAAATGATGCATTGGAGTAAATTTGAGTGAATTCTTGAGGATTCCAGAATGTTCCACATGCTATTAGACCAATGTAGAATTTCAAAATGTGGAGGGAAAGTTGTTGTCTTGAAAAAGCAGCAAATTCTGCAAAATTTGCACGTGTTAATCGATTAACACATTTGCACTGCAAATGGTTAATCGATTAACCAAGCCAAAATTCCCCAATTTTGCCTGAAAAATGGTGTTGTGGCCACGGTTCCAATTTTTGGCCTTTTGCTTTGATAAATAGGCATAGAAACCCTTGTTTTTTGTTTGTTTTGATTATGTGATGACCTTGTGAGGATGCGATTAATCGGGCTTGAAAACCTTAATATTCCTGCAACCAAAAACATAAAGAAAAAGTGCGAATGTGTATGCCAGCGATGCGGATGCACATGCTTATGCAAAATGCAAAAGGGGAGGTCAAATTTCGGGTTACGACAGCTGCCCTTATTTAATCCTCTTGAACCTGAATGTTCGAATTGCGCCAGCTTTTCGATGAATCGAGGTAGAAGGGGATTAAATACAAGAGTAGCTCGAAAATTTAGCCGACGACGACCAAAGGAAAGGTGCGAGTGTAGAGAGTTTGATAGGTGCAAAGTTTGGCTGAATATCTGCTGGAGAAATGAATTAAGCCAAAGGAAAGGGAGTATGCTTGATGCATATGCCATGTATGTACTCTACATGATGCTTGATATCATGCAATGCAAAGGTACGGGTTAAGGTAATGCACGAGAGTTAGGCAGATATTGTAGCAAAACGAACTCGACATCCTCGGTCGTGGAGAGAACCCACAGATGAAGACAAAACCTGCTGGGGAAGGGCCCCAAAGGGTGTTAACTCTGCTGCGGACAGAACCCGAAAATGGTGAAGACTCCATTGGGGGAAGAAACTAAGAAGGCTAAAATCTCCAATCCATCATCATTGACACTGTTGGGAATTAGAGAATCAGACCAATCTCTCCATCATGACTTACTATGATTGGGGAATGAAATCATAAAACTCTGATTTCTAAGCTGCCACTGCCTTTGCCGCCGGGAGTTCACAAGGCTTGGAGGATCTTCTCTGCTTGGGGAAGACGAGGAACCAAGTCGTATTGCTACTGAAGCGTGATGGTTTTGACATGCTGGATATGATGCACGACCTGTGCCGGGGAAAAGAACAATCAAGTCTCCGATTGAAGTACATCACTCAGCCACTCTACTAGGGACATTATGGTTCTGCTAGGAATATGGAAGGTAGCCCACCTTTCCGGAGAACCATAATGACACTTGCTGGGGAAATGATGTCTCAGCTGATGCAACAACAGCTTCTTCAAAGATCCATCACATTGTTGGTCGGGCGTTAGGCTTGCCAATGGATATTAGTGATTATCCTGCGGGAGTCTGGTAAAATATGCAATGCATAATGCTTTCTCCATTTATTTAGCTCTTTATTTTTCTCAACACTTTATGGTATTATGTGATCACAAATGATCGTTTATTTTGCAAAAAAAATACTTGAATGAAAACAAATGAGAAAATAAATGATGCATTTTTATTGAATATGAAAACACTTGTACATAAGATGTGTACAAGGATGCAAAAATCCTTGATGAGGAAATTTTCAATGAAATTTAAAAACAAATGTAAATGGCAAAGGGAAATCATGTTTTGCATTGATTACAACATTGGCTACCATCCATTGTAAGTCTGGGCTCCAATGCCTTGCACCAGTTGATGACGTTTTGAATGCGCCATTACCGTCTGAGGTCTAGCTATGAAGAAGAGAGGCTCAAGGGTTCCCAGTCAATGCATTTCTCCCTAATTTTTGCCTGGACATGTTTTCTACATTTTTTTTCGTCCACCGGGATACCCATTTTTGCCAAAGTTCCCCTTTCGGGTTTTCAACTTAGCGGGCTATTGTTGTTTTTTTTTTCATTGTCCCTAACTTTTGCATGGATATTTCTTTTTTTTTTGTCCATCGGGACGCCCATTCTTGCCTAGATTGTCCTTGCGGATGTCAATCAAGGGGGCTCTTTATCCATTTTTTTCAGGCATAATATTTTATGACTGCATCGGAGTTCACGAGTGTAACACCCCAAAATTTGCCTTGTTGTTTTTAGGTTACTGGCTTATGTTTCTTTGCATTTCTTGCATTAGCATTTGTGCAAAGCATTGGTTCTTAGCATGGGATCAAGGTACTTGGTTCATTTCAAAGGAGTCTCAAGCCTCAAGGTGGTTTGAGGGGTTCATCACACCTTCATAAGATCAAGAATGGTAAAGGATTTCAAGTGGATCTTTCCCTCCTGACCATAGGGACCAGTTAGGGTTTTTGACCCAAAGGACTTCTTGAAGGGCTTTGTGGATTCAAGCATGTTCTTATGGTATTCCATATGCTCACAAGTGTTCATGGATAGATACTTGGCTAGTGGTTCATTGTGGATGATTTTCAGTGGATCAGTTACTTGTGAAGTAAGCATTTGTGAAGCTCAAGTTATGGCCAAGACAATGCAAAGTGTTTTTAGGGTTTTCTTATGATGCCATATTTTACACCTCTTGCATTTTGATCCCAAAAGACTTGTAATGATTTCTATTGCTCCAATTCACATTACCATGTTCAATTACAATCCATGAGCATCATTTTTGACTTTTATTTCACACCCACCCGTGCCATATTCATGGTGAATTTCTCAAGTGACCAAAATGCATGATGCATTGAATCTCAAAAATCAAGCCACTACAAAGCCCAAAGTCAGTTCAATTGTGATAAGCATGGAAATTGTGGATGATCCATAACCATAAACATAAGGTAGCACGTGGGATTAAGGAGGTGCAATCCAAATTGCATTTTTGCATAAACCTTCAAAAGTCATTAACCAAGGGATTAACCAAGTTCTAATCATGATCAGAGGTCTAATGAGATGTATATAAGCTAACTCACACGTCCATCGCTATGTCATGCACTCAGTTTGGCTCAGAATCCATTTTTCACTCCAAACTTTTCTCTCTTCGAATCTCTCTTCTCATGAGAGTTTTTGAAGTTTTCTTTGCACATCCTTGATCAGTGAGGTGAGAGGAGCAAGAATCCACCATTGATTTAAGCTGAGAGTGAAGTTTTCAACAAGTGCATTTCAAGTTGGCTCAAGTTCAAAACCCTAGATCTAGCTAATTTCAAGTCTCTATTTTCATTTATTTTGCAAATAGAGCTAAAACGAGGAAGATCTGCAGCTTTTGGAAGGCGTTCTTGGCGTATTTCGAGCTCTGCAACCTTCAGGTAAGCTTACTTTTCACCATCATAGAACTTGATTTTTTTTGTGCATAATGATCTGTGATGTTTACTGAGCATGCTGGTGTATTTTATTGAGTTTGGACGTGTAACATCTGTGTATTTTGAGATTGAAAGTTTTAGATCCAAACTTCTTTCGTTCGATTTGACTTGTGTGTTGATCTTTTGGTGAAATGGATTGCATATTTAGAATCCTTGTGAAAATCTGGTTGGAATGATGTACTCATGTGTGATTTCTGGGGTTTTTTATGGAGCTCCACCGTGGGAGCCACCGGAGAAGACGACCGGAGCCCTAGCTCCGGCGTCTGGTTATTTCTTAGGCAATCTAGGGTTCTTTTGGGGAAGACACAATCCCAGCCTTTCATTTTGGTGATCTAACAATTTATATTGTGACAGCGCATTAAATGGAGAGGGTCTCCCTCACGTGATCTTATAATTTCAGAATGAACATGGTGTGTGCGCGTATACCCTTGTTAGTGTGTGCCCTCTAATCTTGAATGCTCATCATGCGTACTGTGTGACTTTGTTGACTGAGTGAGGAGCGTGGGATCCATCCTGTGGTGTGTGTGAGTCTCTGAGAGTTGACTGAGGTCCTTGGTTTTTTTGTTTGGTGCGCTGACCCTCTTAGTGGACTGGGCTTGCTATTCCCACCCCCTGTTGAGTCTATTTTGGTTGTTGAACGTGTTTGGGTTGCTGATTACACCCCCTGGGCTCTTTTTCTTTCTTTATTTTTATTTTTATTGCATAGTTTCTCATTTTTATTTGTTAAAAATAGTTTCAAGCATAAAAAAATTATGAAAAAATTCAGGAAGCATGTTTAGGATTTTATAAAAAATTTTCAAATTTTATTTTCCATTTTTATTTTATTTTAGCATCTGAATTAATTGTTGCTTTAATTTCTTTTTGAATTGTTTCATATATGCATACCTTAACTTGCTGGTTTTATTTCTCATCATCTACAAAACATTTTGAAGCCATTCTTTTTTCATTATTTCATCAACATCTTGAAGTGTATAAAAACATTTTTCTCATATTTTTAAACTCTTTTCATATTTCATTTTGGTCCCTCTCTTTTTCACATTAGTTCATAATTCCCATGTGACTTTGCATGATTGATTGAAGGACTTATCTTGTGAGTTTTTGCATGAGTTTTTAATATGATGTTAGCCCTTGGTTTAGGTGTTTTGAGATTTAATTTGGTAATTTTTAAAGATGGTTTGCTAATTGTTTGATTGCTCTTTATTTGAGGTCTCTTTTATGGACATCTTTGATCATGTTTGATTGCTTGTTTGAGAAGGCACTTGTGCCATTATTTGGGATTGTTTATTTGACTTCATAAACCATGTTTGAATCATTATAGGTCATTTGATGGCAATTATACGTCATTGGGGTGAGGTTGTTGCATATTTTGTGCACATGTTCAATGTTTGATTTACATGCCACTTTTTGACTTATCTTCTCACTTCTTCTCATCTAAGCCTCTTCTTGGTTTGTATTTAGTTTGTGTATGCCATGCCATATCTCTTCTTTGCAACTCATATGATGTATGTTTCTGACCTTCGAGCTTTGCATTCATGTCGTATGCTATTCATGTTTCATTTTGCATCCTTTAACATGTTTCACTTACATGCTTCCTTCTCCTTCTTCTAATGATTCTTAATGCTTGGATACTTGCTTATAGGCCTTATGTGACACTTGTATAGCATGTTTAGGAACATGTTTAGGTCATCCACATTCTGACTTTGATTTTATTTGAAGCATTCTTGCATGATCACCTTGCATATCCACTCATTCTTCTTCTACTCCTTCTTTGATGACTTTCTTGTATGTTTTGCCACTTGTTTGCATTCTCTTTGATTGAGTTTGTTTGGTAAACATTATGGGTCACCTCTAGGGTGTAAATTCTAACTTGGATGAGTTTTATTTGGTTTATTATCATTTCTCTTTGGGTTGTGACTTGTTTGGGTTTCATTTGTCTTATTGTTGCTTATGTTTGTTTTTGCTAACCATGTAGGGACTAATGGTAAGTGAATGGGATGTGGATAGCTATCCACATTCTAACTTCTCATTTCTCTTTTAAGCTTTCATACTTGTGTTTGCTTTAGCATTTAAGATGCTTCTTTCTTCTCTCTCACTCTTTATCATCCCATGAATCTCAAGACTTGATTAAGTCTTGGATTCTTTTCCCTTAGAGCTACCTAGTCCAACTTAATTTTTGATTAAGCTTGGAGTAGGATTAGCATTAGGTTTTAGGTAGTCGTCTCTCCTAAGCCTCACTAACCATAGGTCATCCATGCATGATAACATTAGGACTCTTAGTTTGCCTTTAGAGTTTCCTTTTGTGTCTTCTCTCTTCTCATCTCAAAACTTCTTGAAAACACGTAATAAAAGTTAACGTGTATTGCGCTCGAGCCTTAAGCGTGGGAAGTGAGAAGTGAGGGGTTTCCCTTCATTATTCTAGGGTACCTAGTGTACATCCTGTTGGGGACGATATGCGAAGTATTCATTCCTATGTCATAGACTTTGGTGCAATGCAAGTTACGAACTAACTTAAAACACTTCTGCCTAAAAAACACAAAAGAAATTCAAATCTTTTTGTCCTTCGGGATTGTTGGGTTTCAAACTTATTCTTTTCAGAAAAGAGCTCGTCACTCACGTAAAAAACACTTACCCATCCGTGGTCGTACCCACGAACTGTATTAGCTCTGATTCCTCTCTCTCGTCCGATTGATGATATGTAGTCACAAGACAGCGATTGCCTTGGCGAGCAACCTTCCCCCACAGTTCCCATCCGAACTACGTTGACTCTGACTTTCCCATTTCACTGAGGGAGTACGTAGGCCTAGGACAATGATACCGTCCTATCGAGTCACTTCTTTTTTCTTTTCTTCTTTTCTCTATTCTTTCCGTTCTCGTTCCTTCTCCGGTCCAGTAGCAGTGGAGCTCCAGACGACGACACCCTTTGATGCAGACGACAAGCGTGGATCCCATCGAGTACGATGGACGTGTTGGGTGCTAACACCTTCCCTTCGCGTAACCGAATCCTGTACCCGTTTCTCTTGGTCGTGAGACCATGTTCTTTCCCTTTCTCTTCAGGTTTATGCAGTGTTTCCTTTCCCTCTCTCGGGATAAATACACATTGCTGGCGACTCTGTATTTTCCGCGCTACTCTCGTGTTTGTACCGTTGGATGCAAATCTTTTGGGAGCGACAGCTGGCGACTCTGCTGGGGAGGGAGATGACCTTTTGCTGGTCCATCCCCTTTTGCGAGTCTATCCTAGCGCTTGTCTGTTTGTATTTCATTGGGTGTTTATTTTGGTGCTTTATTTTGTTGTATATTACTGTATTGTTGTTTACTATATTTTTGCTTTACTTCTTTACTGTTTTTTACCGCATTTTACTGCATTGCCTTTCATTATTATGCTGGATTGTGCTGCGCTGTGCTGGTTTTTTGTTTGGCAGGTTGGGAGGTTTTGAGAGATGAGCCCACTACCCAGGCTCGAGCATACACATAGGTTTTAGTGTGGGCAGGCGTGACGCTCCCGTGGTGTTGGCCACGAGCGGGTGATCACGATCCCCACAGTCAGACGAGGTTCTATCGAGAGATATCTACTACTGTATGTTGATACATGCCAGTAGTTATTCTCTTGAGGAACTATCGACTCTGATGACCATTCCCGAGGACTCAGTAACGGTACTCCTCCCGAGAAAGATAATGGAAGACCAGAAATGGCAAACCCATTACGATTCTCGACCCGAGGACCCAATGCTGGGAACTTGCCATAGGATCTTTTTTTGAAAGTGAATCAGTGGAGGAGCTCCTCGATTCGCGATAGTACTGTACCCCGAGGGATAAATGTACTATTGCTTCTCGACCTCAGTGCCAGAAGCTGAGGACCTTTCATTTTGGAGAATCAGTTGAGGCCTCCTCGATTGATGATGATGCTAAACCAGAAATGGTGAACGTATCATCATTTCTCGACCTGAGAGCCCGGGATACTGAGGATCTTAGTACCCACATGTGAGAGGGATGGGTATTTGCAGGTAACCGAAGCCTTCAACCTACCCGGTTTTCTGGATTTCTCGTCAGTGTTTGATCATCTGAGTTTTCTGGTTATCTTAGTGGTGTGATGTTCCGGAATTCTGGTTTTCTGGGTTGTGGTTCTTATCCAGTCATCAGCACAGCAGTTGTTCAGAACTTATGGATACCTTGATCCCATGTCGGTTGCATATGCATCATCATTCTTGCATACATGTTCTTGTATTTCCAAGGATATCATTGTGGAGGCTCACTGTTGAGCATTTCCATTTATTCCTTGTGGTTCTTCTGAAAAGTCTTGAATTAAAACAGAATGATTCCTTGGAAATATTTGAACATGGCATTTACATTGTAGTTCCATACTCATGTGCATAACAGGTGTTCAAGGCTGGTTATTCTAGTTCTGATCTAGTTTTCTTCAGAATTATAGACTTAACTCCTCAGGCCATTCAAGAGTTGATCATGGAGAAAATTCAAGCTGAGTTGAGGGAAATGCGAGGCCAGATGGTGCAGTTTATGGGGAATATGCAAACTCTCATGCAAGACCAGAAGATGCTGAGGGAGGAGGTAAATCAGATGAAGACTCGGATTGGTTTGGTCATGGAAATTTTGAAAACAGTGTTAAAGAAGGAAAACAGTCATTTGCTTGCTTCTGCAACAGAAGTCCCTAATCCTCCCATCTTTTTGGGGTCTTCGCTAGATCATGGATTTCCTCGTGAATCCCCTCCACAATCCAAGGTTCCAGAACTTTCCCAATAGCAACCAGGTTTTGTCTCCCAAGATAAGCCTAAGAATAAAAGGTGTGCACAGAGACCGAAGCAGTCTGAAAAAGTTTTTCATCCGCTCCCTATGCCATATTCTCAGCTATTGCAGCATCTCCTTCAGTTACAACTGGTACAGAAAAGGACTTTGGCTCCTCTTACTGGTAATCCCCCACCAGGCTACAATGCAAGAGCCCATTGTGATTTCCATTCTGGGGCACCAGGGCATACTGTGGAGAAATGTAAGGCCTTTCAGCACCAAGTCCAGGATTTGATTGATGTAGGGGCAATTGAATTCATGGCGGGTGGCATAAGCATACAAGGTGATTTTACCTCAATTGGTGCAAAGGAAGTAGAGACTCCTCCACTCTTTGCAGGATCCACCTCAGGTCTTGGATCTCTTATATAGCCTTATGCTTCAGAAGCTCTACGTCAGCAACCTTTATTTGTGCCTCAGCCAAGTGTGGAAAGGAAAGTGCAAGCGCAGGTGGGGTGCTCAAATCAGCAGCAGCAGCAGAATCATTAGCAGCAGGGGCAACCGAGACCAAAAAGGCCCAAGAGGATATTTGATCCTATTCCTATCCCTTATAGTCAGTTGTTTGCTCGTCTGCTCAACAACTCTCTGATTCAAACGAGGAATGTCATGCCAGTTCCGTACCCTATCCCTCTGAACTTTGACATGAACGCTAGCTGTGAGTTCCATTCGGGAACGTTTGGGCACACAATTGATAATTGTAATGCATTACAGCACAAGGTGCAAGACTTGATCGACTCAAAGGTCATCACGCCAGATGGTACCCCTTTGGATTGAAGCTTCTTTGTCAGAGTAAGCACCAGATTGCAAGAGCGTCATCAGAAGCAATAAGTCCAGACGGAGTCAAGTCTCCTCAACAATGGCAATCATCAGCTTCCTTTACTGCATTTTCATATGTAGGTTTCCTTTTTTTGTTTAAACATTGTCTGCATGTAAAAACTTGTTTGTGTTTGAATGTGGATTTTAATGCAATGATGTGTTGTTCTTGAAGTATCTTACTTTTATGCACTCATGTCATGTTTATATGCACTGCAATACTATCTTTCTTGCCTAAACTCTTGGAGGGAGGATGACGAAATAAGAACGCAGATTTCTAATGGTACGCTTTTGGATAAAACCCTGTTAAGGATGTACAGGCATTGTTTCCAATTCACAAACACTGGAGAGATAAGGAGATAGACCTTTGTCAACCCCTTTGAGCCTAGTAGTAGGAATTCTTTCTAAAAACGAAAAACCCTCAATTTTAACCCAGGGGCAGGGTAGGCATCAGTTAGTTTGACCAAGTGTTCAACTTTCAGAAGGAGTGTACATCTGAGGATCCATTACCTTCCATTCCACTATCAAGAGGTTAAGAGGTGTAGAACCACAATGGTTACTCCTCACCAACCGAAGAGTGAAACAGTCACATCCCTTTCAAACAAGTCAGGCAAAACGGTCACACGACTTGTTCAAAAAAAAAAAAAAGAAAAAGAAAAAGAAAAAAGCCTGCTAAGTCGAAAAACTTGGAAGCAAGTGACTTAGGCAAAAGTTAAGGCATCCCGCTGGACTTCAAAATTGAAAACTCGAAAGAGTCAGTCCAGGAAAAAATTAGGGAACAAAAAGCAAAAAGAATGAGAAAGCCAAAAAGGTTACAAAGAAAATCCTCGATAAGAACAAAGTCGTGCGACTATAGACACAAAAGACAAAAAGGGGCGACTGTTAGTCCAAAACCTCGTCAGGTGTCGAATCACCAGTTGCATGGATTCCCTAGAAATCGGGAAACCTTTTGAGAGACGAGCGCTTGTGTCAAATTAGCTGAACATAGGACTGGAGAATATCATGAAGAGTGGGTGGGTACCAATAAACTTTGAGCCATAAATACTTTTTTCTCAAACCGCGAACCAGGCCACGCTACAACCCTTAAAAGTCCTAATTGAAACATGGTTTAGTCTAAAGGTGTACTTCAACGAGATAGCGTTCCTGACTCCCATGAGTTGTGCTAATAAGATTTTTGTTGGTGTTGCATGTGCGTATTGCTTTCCTTTAAAAAATAAGTGTCGTAACTCGGTTGTGTGACATATTTTCAATAAGGACTTCAAGATTAACATATGTGTTGCATTCGAATAATCATTCTCAGAATAAATATTTTCTGCTTGCATACATTTGTTTGACATCAAAGAAGCTTACACGATGAACATCAGTCGAGAAGCTTAAACTAGCCAAATTGAGGTGCCTGAGACTCCAGAGGACATGTTGCTGAAAGATTATGTAGGAAAAAGGCATTCCCATCCATTTGTGTTAAGATGTAACCAATCTGGAACTATCACACTGGGAAATCTCTTCAAAATGTAGCCAAGCTGAGGCATTCAAGTTGAGAAGGTCTTTTCAGAGTACAATCAACCATGGGGCATTCATGTTGAGAAAATTTCTTCGAACTGGGGCAATTATGTCGTGACCCGATAAATCTCTCCACAAGCGTGTAAACTTGGGCAATCACGTCGAGATTCAGTAAATCTCTCGAAGACTAGTCAGTCAGAGACAAATGTACTGTAAGGCTTGTATTGGGGCAGGTCACTTCAAGGGTGCGAGATGTTTTTCCCTTCAGAACACAGTCAATCAATAGCACCTCTGCAAGGTTCAGAATAATGTGTCAGAACATTTCAGGTCATTACGAACCCTCTCGAGGTGGTTTACTTCATGAATCAGGAAGTATGGGATAGTTATGTCCAGACCAGATACATCTCTAAGAGTTTGAAGACCCTGGGGCATTGTTGAACACCAGGTTTTCTGTAAAATCCTCTTAAGATGATAGCTTCAAGTAGACCCTGTGGTCTGGGGCAAGGTGGAGAGTTAAAGGAATTGTGCTTCGCTCTTGACAATCAATACGCAGAAACTTGAAGCGCTGAGTTGTTCCCAGTGTGGGACTTTTGGAGTCTTTTCCCTCCAGCAAAGTGCCAGAGGTTATCTTTTTCCGGCAAGGTGTGGGAATTGTTATTCTTCCTCAAGCAGAGAATTGTCCTATGTTCGAAAAGGGATTTTATGAAGGTTTCTTATCTCTAGTAGTATAGATGGAATCCTCACTCTCAGCAAGGTAAGACGATAGAATATTATCAAGAAGATGATGAGGAGTCAGAGTGTTTTCTTCCTCAACGGTCAGATCTAGTCATCTCAAGTAATTCAAAGTCCAATCTTCGTTGGTACCTCCCCAGTAGAGTTTTGCTCTCCCCAAATTTGAAGTCTGATCGTCCTCAACAGTTTATTACTTTTCCCCATCAGAGTATCGAGGATCGTCTTCCTCAATAGAGTATAAAGAAGTGATTCCCCGAGCGGAGTCGTTGAGGATCGTCCCCCTCAGCAGGAGTACAGAGGATTGTATACCCAGCCGAAGTTATGTTTGGATTATTATTCCCTAGCAAACGTTCAGAAGTTAATTGCTCTAAGGTGGATGTTGTTGTTTCTCCAGCAGGAGATTCGTGGACAAAGGTGTTATTATCACCCCAGAGTCCTGGTGTCTACTTTCCTCAGTTGGTCAGGAAGTATAGTCTCAGCGACAACGGCTTGATCTAATCCCCAGTAGGGTAAGGGTAAAGTTATTTCCCTAGCAGCAGATTAAGCTCACATCCCCAAGCAGAGTCTGGTGGTGACTGGTATCCCTAGCAGGCCTTAAGTCCAATCGTTTTTGGCAGGCGTCGAATCCAAGATCTGAAACAGTTGGTCATCCCCAGCGGAGGAGTTTCCATCTTCAATATTCATCTCTTTCCCTAGCTGAGTGGGTATTCTCTCGGAGTTTCATCCACCTCCAGCAGAGTTGTTGATCTTGATATTCCCCGGCTGAGTGGGTATTCTCTTGGAGTTTCGTCCATCTCCAGCAGAATTGGTGATCATGATCTTCCCTGGCAGGGTGAAGTTTTCCTCAGCATGGTCTTTGGTTTGATGACAATGTAGCTTGTCGTCCTTGGTGGAGCTGCTTCTTTTCTCAGCGTTTATTTTGTTGGGACGGTCTTTTGCAGTGCATAAGCATTTTTTACATGGCATCCTCCCAAATGCGTAGCATTTCCACTTCGTGTGGAGCATTACGGCAAAATTAAAACATATGCATCTGAAGCATAAGCCAGGTTTGAGTTTTCTTTCATCAGGAGAACCGGATTTTAGGATATATCATTCGACTTTACTCCACAAATGTTGGGTTTAGTTATTCAAAGCAATATTTGACATTCCCTTGCAGAGTTGCTTGCCAGGATTGAGAATCCATGATTTCATTTTTTTACCCCTTCGTCCAAGTGGTCCTTTGGTTTATCCCCTTAAGATTTTTACCGTCAGACACTCGTCCGTGTTTCCTTTGGCACCCGTCCGGGTTTGAACCTTTTTGTTTCAATGCCCGTCCGCATTGACTTTTGACACCCGTCCGTGTTCTTTCAGCACGCGCCCGTGTCTGAACTTTTAAGCCAATGCCCGTCCGTATTGACTTTTGACACCCGTCCGTGTTCTTTCAGCACCCGTCTGTGTTTGAACTTTTGTTTCAATGCCCGTCCGCATTGACATTTGACACCCGTCCGTGTTCTTTCAGCACCCGTCTGTGTTTGAACTTTTAAGCCAATGCCCATTCGTATTGACTTTTGACATCCGTCCGTGTTCTTTCAGCACCCGTCCGTGTTTGAACTTTTGTTTCAATGCCCATCCGCATTAACATTTAACACCCGTCCGTGTTCTTTCAGCACCCGTCCGTGTTTGAACTTTTAAGCCAATGCCCATCCGTATTGACTTTTGACACCCGTCCGTGTTCTTTTCACACCCGTCCGTGTTTGAACTTTTGTTTCAGTACCCGTCCGTATTGAATCCTTTTACACCCGTCCGTGTACCTTTTCAGTACCCGTCCGTATTGAATCTTTTTACACCCGTCCGTGTACCTTTTCAGTAACCGTCCATATTGAAACCTTTTACACCCGTCCGTGTACCTTTTCAGTACCCGTCCGTATTGAATCCTTTTACACCCGTCCGTGTACCTTTTCAGTACCCGTCCGTATTGAATCCTTTTATACCCGTCCGTGTACCTTTTCAGTACCCGTCCATATTGAATCCTTTTACACCCGTACGTGTACCTTTTCAGTACCCGTCTGTATTGAAACCTTTTACACCCCTCCGTGTACCTTTTTGATACCCATCCGTATCGAACCTTTTACACCCGTCCGTGTACCATTTCGATACCCGTCCGTATTGAATCCTTTTACACCCGTCCGTGTACCTTTTCAGTACCCGTCCGTATTGAACCTTTTTACACCCGTCCGTGTACCTTTTCAGTACCCGTCCATATTGGATATCTTTGATTCCTTGACACCCGTCCGTGTTTATCCCCAGCATATCTAATACTCGTTTGTGTTTATTTCAAGACATTTCAATACATTGTGTGTATTGGTTTCCAACACTCGTACGTGTTGTGGCAGTGCAACATTTATTGCTTGTTCCCTAGTGGAGTCGTCCCTCCTTTGAGGATTGCAAATTTCAGGTTTCTTTTGGTATTCAATCTCCCTGAATCCTTTGAACGCATGACAGCCATTGCTATCATACCTTCAGGACCAAGTCGATTGAATAGGGGCAGCTGTAACACCCCAAAATTTGCCTTGTTGTTTTTAGCTAACTGGCTTATGTTTCTTTGCATTTCTTGCATTAGCATTTGTGCATAGCATTGGTTCTTAGCATGGGATCAAGGTACTTGGTTCATTTCAAAGGAGTCTCAAGCCTCAAGGTGGTTTGAGGGGTTCAACACACCTTCATAAGATCAAGAATGGTAAAGGATTTCAAGTGGATCTTTCCCTCCTGACCATAGGGGCCAGTTAGGGTTTTTGACCCAAAGGACTTCTTGAAGGGCTTTGTGGATTCAAGCATGTTCTTATGGTATTCCATATGCTTACAAGTGTTCATGGATAGAGACTTGGCTAGTGGTTCATTGTGGAGGATTTTCAGTGGATCAGTTACTTGTGAAGTAAGCAAAAGTCAACAGTTCAAAAGGAAAGTCAACCATGGGTTTTCAAGGGTTCAAATCATGTTTCCCAAGTCCATGTACCTTTATTTGGTCAAGGAATAGCATGGATGACATCATTCTTCAAGAATCAAGAGTTTGTGCAAAAGTTACTAAATTTGGAAAATGACCTATAATGAGAACTTTCCATTTTTCGCAATTTTTCCACCACATTCAACTTGACTTTTCATCATCAAGGAAGCTTCAAGTGAATTTTCCTCCAACATGAAAGTTGAATATATTTCTCTCCCATTTCCAAAAAGTACTAGATGGTTCTCATAGCATTTGTGAAGCTCAAGTTATGGCCAAGACAATGCAAAGTGTTTTTAGGATTTTCTTATGATGCCATATTTTACACCTCTTGCATTTTGATCCCAAAAGACTTGTAATGATTTCTATTGCTCCAATTCACATTACCATGTTCAAGTACAAGCCATGAGCATCATTTTTTACTTTTATTTCACACCCACCCGTGCCATATTCATGGTGAATTTCTCAAGTGACCAAAATGCAAGATGCATTGAATCTCATAAATCAAGCCACTACAAAGCCCAAAGTCAGTTCAATTGTGATCAGCATGGAAATTGTGGATGATCCATGACCATAAACATGAGGTAGCACATGGGAATAAGGAGGTGCAATCCAAATTGCATTTTTACATAAACCTTCAAAAGTCATTAACCAAGGGATTAACCATGTTCTAATCATGATCAGAGGTCTAATGAGATGTATATAAGCTAACTCACACGTCCATTGCTATGTCATGCACTCATTTTGGCTCAGAATCCATTTTTCACTCCAAACTTTTCTCTCTTCGAATCTCTCTTCTCTTGAGAGTTTTTGAAGTTTTCTTTGCACATTCTTGATCAGTGAGGTGAGAGGAGCAAGAATCCACCATTGATTCAAGTTGAGAGTGAAGTTTTCAACAATTGCATTTCAAGTTGGCTCAAGTTCAAAACCCTAGATCTAGCTAATTTCAAGTCTCTATTTGCATTTATTTTGCAAATAGAGCTAAAAAGAGGAAGATCTGCAGCTTTTGGAAGGCGTTCTTGGCGTATTTCGAGCTCTGCAACCTTCAGGTAAGCTTACTTTTCACCATCATAGAACTTGATTTTGTTGTGTGCATAATGATCTGTGATGTTTACTGAGCATGCTGATGTATTTTATTTTCAGTTTGGACGTGTAACATGAGTGTATTTTGAGATTGAAAGTTTTAGATCCAAACTTCTTTCGTTCGATTTGACTTATGTGTTGATCTTTTGGTGAAATGGATTGCATATTTAGAATCCTTGTGAAAATCTGGTTGGAATGATGTACTCATGTGTGATTTCTGGGGTTTTTTATGGAGCTCCACCGTGGGAGCCACCGGAGAAGACGACCGGAGCCCTAGCTCCGGTGTGTGGTTATTTCTCAGGCGATCTAGGGTTCTTTTGGGGAAGACACAATCGCAGCCTTTCATTTTGGTGATCTAACGGTTTATATTGTGACAGCGCATTAAAAGGAGAGGGTCTCCCTCACGTGATCTTATAATTTCAGAATGAACATGGTGTGTGCGCGTATACCCTTGTTAGTGTGTACCCTCTAATCTTGAATGCTCATCATGCGTACTGTGTGACTTTGTTGACTGAGTGAGGAGCGTGGGATCGATCCTGTGGTGTGTGTGAGTCTCTGAGAGTTGACTGATGTCCTTGGTTTTTTTGTTTGGCGCGCTGACCCTCTTAGTGGACTGGGCTTGCTATTCCCACCCCCTGTCGAGTCTATTTTGGTTGTTGAACGTGTTTGGGTTGCTGATTACACCCCCTGGGCTCTTTTTCTTTCTTTATTTTTATTTTTATTGCATAGTTTCTCATTTTTATTTGTTAAAAATAGTTTCAAGCATAAAAAAATTATGAAAAATATTCATGAAGCATGTTTAGGATTTTATAAAAAAATTTCAAATTTTATTTTCCATTTTTATTTTATTTTAGCATATGAATTAATTGTTGCTTTAATTTCTTTTTGAATTGTTTCATATATGCATACCTTAACTTGCAGATTTTATTTCTCATCATCTACAAAACATTTTGAACCCATTATTTTTGAATTATTTCATCAACATCTTGAAGTATTTTCTCATATTCTTAAACTCTTTTCATATTGCATTTTGGTCCCTCTCTTTTGCACATTAGTTCATAATTCCCATGTGAATTTGCATGATTGATTGATGGACTTATCTTGTGAGTTTTTGTATGAGTTTTTAATATGATGTTAGCCCCTGGTTGAGGTGTTTTGATATTTAATTTGGTAATTTTTGAAGATGGTTTACTAATTGTTTGATTGCTCTTTATTTGAGGTCTCTTTTATGCACATCTTTGATCATGTTTGATTGCTTGTTTGAGAAGGCACTTGTGCCATTATTTGGGATTGTTTCTTTGACTTCATAAACCATGTTTGAATCATTATAGGTCATTTGATGGCAATTATAGGTCATTGGTGTGAGGTTGTTGCATATTTTGTGCACATGTTCAATGTTTGATTTACATGCCTCTTTTTGACTTATCTTCTCACTTCTTCTCATCTAAGCCTCTTCTTGGTTTGTATTTGGTTTGTGTATGCCATGTAATTTATCTTCTTTGCATCTCATATGATGTATGTTTCTAACCTTGGAGCTTTGCAGTCATGTCATATGCTATTCATGTTTCATTTTGCATCCTTTAACATGTTTCACTTACATGCTTCCTTCTCCTTCTTCTAATGATTCTTAATGCTTGGATACTTGCTTATAGGCCTTATGTGACACTTGTATAGCATGTTTAGGCACATGTTTAGGTCATCCATATTCTAACTTTGATTTTATTTGAAGCATTTTTGCATGATTACTTTGCATATCCACTAATTCTTCTTCTACTCCTTCTTTGATGACTTTCTTGTATGTTTTGCCACTTGTTTGCATTCTCTTTGCTTGAGTTTGTTTGGTAAACATTATGGGTCACCTATAGGGTGTACATTCTGACTTGGATGAGTTTCATTTGGTTTGTAATCATTTCTCTTTGGGTTGTGACTTGTTTGGGTTTCATTTGTCTTATTGTTGCTTATGTTTGTTTTTGCTAACCATGTAGGGACTAATGGTAAGTGAATGGGATGTGGATAGTTATCCACATTCTAACTTCTCCTTTCTCTTTTAAGCTTTCATACTTGTGTTTGGTTTAGCATTTAAGATACTTCTTTCTTCTCTCTCACTCTTTCCCATCCCATGAATCTCAAGACTTGATTAAGTCTTGGATTCTTTTCCCTTAGAGCTACCTAGTCAAACTTAATTTTTGATTAAGCTGGGAGTAGTATTAGCATTAGGTTTTAGGTAGTCGTCTCTCCTAAGCCTCACTAACCATAGGTCATCCATGCATGATAACATTAGGACTCTTAGTTTCCCTTTAGAGTTTCCTTTTGTGTCTTCTCTTTTCTCATCTCAAAACTTCTTGAAAACACGTAATAAAATTTAACGTGTATTGCGCTCGAGCCTTAAGCGTGGGAACTGAGGAGTGAGGGGTTTCCCTTTATTCTTCTAGGGTACCTAGTGTACGTCCTGTTGGGGACGATACGCGAAGTATTCGTTCCTATGTCATAGACTTTGGTGCAATGCAAGTTACGAACTAACTTAAAACACTTCTGTCTAAAAAACACAAAAAAAATTCAAATCTTTTTGTCCTTCGGGATTGTTGGGTTTCAAACTTCTTCTTTTCAGAAAAGAGCTCGTCGCTCACATAAAAAACACTTACCCATCTGTGGTCGTACCCACGAACTACATTAGCTCTGATTCCTCTCTCTCGTTCGATTGAGGATATGTAGGCACAAGACAGCGATTGTCTTGGCGAGCAACCTTCCCCCATAGTTCCCGTCTGAACTATGTTGACTCTAACTTTCCCATTGCACTGAGGGAGTATGTAGGCCTAGGACAACGATACCGTCCTATCGAGTCACTTCTTTTTTCTTTTCTTCTTTTCTCCGTTCTTTCCGTTCTCGTTCCTTCTCCGGTCCAGTAGCAGTGGAGATCCAAACGACGACACCCTTTGATGCAGACGACAAGCGTGGATCCCATCGAGTACGATGGACGTGTTAGGTGCTAACACCTTCCCTTCGTGTAACCGACTCCCATACCCGCTTCTCTTGGTCGTGAGACCATGTTCTTTACCTTTCTCTTCAAGTTTATGCAGTGTTTCCTTTCCCTCTCTCGGGATAAATACACATTGCTAGTGACTCTGTGTTTTTCCGCGCCACTCTCGCCTTTGTACCGTTGGATGCGAGTCTTTCGGGAGCGACAACGGGCGATGGTAACTCTTCCCCGTCCATGGTGGTCAGGATCAGGGCTCCACCTGAGGAGGCCTTCTTGACAACAAAAGGTCATTCGTAATTGGGAGTCCACTTGCCTCGTGGATCCGAGTAAACAACTGAATACCTCTTGAGCACGAGTTCGCCTTCACCGAATGTTCATGGGAGAACTTTCTAGTCAAAAGCTCGCTTGAGGCGTCTCTAATACAATTGACCATGGAAAACGGCTGTAAGGCGCTTCTCTTCTATGAGATTCATCTGGTCATATCTGGATTGAACCCATTCAGCTTCATCAAGACCTGCTTCCATGATGACTCTGAGCGAAGGAATCTCGACTTCAATGGGTAGAACAGCCTCTATACCATACACAAATGAATACGGAGTTGACCCAGTAGAAGTACGAACTGAAGTTCTGTAGCCATGTAGAGCAAAGGGAAGCATTTCATGCCAATCCTTGTGTATCTTGACCATTTTCTGGAGAATCCTCTTGATGTTTTTGTTTGCTGCTTCGACGGCGCCGTTCATCTTGGGCCGATATGTTGAAGAGTTATGGTGCTCGATCTTAAATTCTTGACACAACTCTTTCATCATCTTGTTATTTAGGTTGCTTGAATTGTCCGTGATAATGTTGTTAGGAATGCATAGCGACATATTATCTCTTTCTTGATAAATCTGGCAACCACTTGTCGTGTAACATTTGCGTAAGAAGCAGCTTCAACCCACTTGGTGAAGTAGTCGATAGCAACTAGAATGAATCGATGACCGTTCGAAGCTTTCGGTTTGATCATTCCAATCATATCTATACCCCACATACAGAATGGCCAAGGTGAAGTCAAAACTTTCAATGGAGTTGGAGGCACATGGATCATGTCTTTGTAGATTTGGCACTTGTGACATCTTTTGGCAAAGTTGTAACAATCTACCTCTATTGTTGTCCAATAATACCCAACCCGAAGGATCTTGTTGGCCATAGCAGGACCTTTAGCATGTACACCTTCGCAGCCCTCATGTATGGATCTTATGATCGCGTGTACATCGTGTCTATCCACGCATCTGAATAGCACAGTTTCATAATTCATCTTGTATAATACACCACCAATTAAGAAGAACTTGGCGCAGAGCCGCCTAAGAGCTTTCTTGTCAGTAATGGTAATACCCTCGGGATATTCCTGTTTTCCAGATATCTCTTAATGTCGTAGAACCAAGTGTCATACCCCAAATTTTGACCACTAAGATTTCCCATCATTGGGAAAATCATCATCACAATATGGATGTACCTTTATGCCTCATCAATCTCCTCAAGGATTTTTGAGCATTCACTACAATCAAAGATTAGGGTTTTAAGCCCTCTAGGAGCCTTAGACAAAGGATCAATCAAGGAATGACATGATCTTCAACTTGTCTAACCTCTCAAACACCCATAAAGGATCAAGAGGACTCCCACATAATGAATCAAGTACAAGGTTGCAGCATTCCATGTGGATTAAGCCTCGAGATCGCTAATGTCACCAAATTAGGGGGGCCTCCACATGGAAACTTTCCTCTGGGGATGAGCCAATGCTTCAAAACATAACCCGAAATACTCTAAGGGTCATCATGAACCCAATAATCAAGTCAATTTAACCTCAGGGGAAACATTCATCAAAAATCAGGAATTAGGGTTTCTTGACCTAATTCACCCCTATGTTGACTTTTCGGACAAAACATGAGCCAAGACCTCAAAACATGATTTGAGGGTCTCTAACACACTACATTGATCCATTTGTAACAATGGATTGATCCAAGAAGCCTGATTCACAAGTTTCAATTTCATCTGGACCACAATTAGGGTTTTGAGGAAAAAGTCAACTGTATCTTTGACTTTTGCCCAAGGCATGCTCCCAAACCTTGGGACATGATTCAATACACCCACAACATCTATGGAACATATCCATTAGGTTTGATTTAGGTCAAATACTTGATTTCACCAAGGGTCGCACAGTTTGGAATTCATCTGATAAAAAGTCAACTGTGCACAAAAGTCAAGTTTGACTTTTTGAGATTTTTTACAATTATGGTTCCTTAACCCTAAAACAATGTTAATATGTGATTTGAATCATCATTCATCAAGAAAAATCAAAGAAAGTGGGATAACTTGTAAAAGGGGTAACCATAAAAACTTAGAATTTTTCTAAGTTATGGAACAAAGTGGCTAGGGTACCAACTTCCAAGGATCATAACTTGAGATCCCAGCAACCATTTTGGATGATCCAAAGATGGATTTGTAGCTCTCATGGCATACTTTAAAAGTGTCAACTACGTCTCATTCCAATTCCTCATGGATTTTAAGTTATGGAATTATCAAAATGGCTGAAAACATGAAAATGACATTTTACCAACACTTAGTGAAATTTTCACTAAGTCAAAATCTGCCTTACTTTTTCCAAAATGTAGGGACATTTTTCACCTTGATCCAAGTCAAACCAGGTCTAGGGGTGGACATCAAAGTTAAAGTATGCCATGAGGGCTTTCTAACAAGTACCAGATCATCTCCAAATTCCATTTGAGCAAGGAGATACTACTCTTGAAACATGGCCTCATGAACTGATTTCCTCCAAGACAGATTTGGCAGATTTAATGTATTTTGCTCGATTTGATCAAATCTGACAAATCCAAGCCTTGTCATCATTTTGGACACATCTGAGGATCAAATCTAAGGGGGGTGATCTGATCTCCAAGCCTCACAAGTCCATGAATCTACAAGTAGCATGCCAAACCTAAAAAGTCTACAAAGATGGCAAGACTCTAATTTTGTTTCAATGCATTCAATGGATGCACCAAGGTGGCATGAACTGATCATATTCCAACTGAATGAGTCAAGGATAAGCTCTGAACCAAAGAACCATAGGCATGTGCTCTAACCTCTAGTCAATGGCTAGAGGAGACTTAAGATTCCAAAGTGATCCAATTGGCCAAAGACCTGCTGCAGCCACCATTCACTATTGCTTGCAAAACAAACCTGCTCTACAATAAATAGAGCTTATTTGTGCTCAGTTTGAGTACACCAAAGCACTACAACACTTGCTTTCCTCAAAATCCCTTTCTCTAGGGAAAAATGCCTTCTTTTGCAAGGTAACTCTATGTTTTTGAGTTAGAGAGCATTTCCCTCACAGCTCATCATCCAAACACATCCAATATGTCATATCTAGGCTGTCCAAACTCTCATAAGTGACCTGTAACACCAAAATCACAAAGTCCCATCTCAAAACCTCAAAATTGGACTTTTTTGCATTTTTATGGCCATGTCTTGATTCAGTCACTTTCAAAACCAGATAAGACCTCAAACACACTCCAAATTTCATCTTTGAACTATCCCAAATGGTTCCCCACATCTGGAACACCATTTGAGAGAGTTGCTATATTAGTCACTTTTGCCCTTTTTGCAAGAAAGAGCTCAAACTTGTTCGTGAGGATTCCAGTTGGTTCCAACCATTCTAAAAGCTTCTAAGGGATCATTTGAGGGTGTCCAAAGCATCAAGTTGTTTCTGGAATAAAGCACTTGGCAGATTGCCCAAAAAGCTCCTAAAGAGGTAAGCATCACAATTTGAACTCTTTGAAATATGCATTGTTTTGAAGTCCATTGATCATGCACATCTCATACATGTTATATATGTTATGTTTAAACCAATTCATCATGTAATTCATGCTTGTAACAAGAGGTAGCATATAAATTGCAATTATAGGCCTATTTCAAGAACACTATCGGGTTTTGAAATAGGAGCCTCATCTGAAAAAACCACCACCACCATTGGATTCCTTGTGAAATTCTAGGAAGGATAGACCTAAATTTTGTCCCAATCCATGGAGAAATGAGAAATTTACAAGCTTCACGTTTTTGGCCTAAACCTTGCCTTGCCTTGCCTTAGCCAGGCCAAAAACAAGGCATGCCTCATATATTCATGGGGTGGTTTTGATACACGGATGTATCACCACCCCAGTGGTAGAGGGCGCACGCTGCACCCTAGAGGTCCAGGATTCGAAACCCCCTTGCCCCAGATCCTCTTTTTTCCACTTTTTTACATTTTTGTATATATTTTGTTTTTTAATGATTTGGAAAATTAATAACTCTCTCAATTTTAATTATTTTTTATTGGTTATTTTTGCAAAAAATCAAAAAAATGTTGAAATATTTTATTCCACAAAAAAAATCAGATTTGTATTATTTATTTAATATAGTTGGTACTTTTGTAAATAAATTCATTTTTTATTGTTTTTAAACCTTTTAAAAATGAATATTCATCTTGAAAATCAAAATCAAATGAGCCCTAAATCATCTTGTGATTAAAAACTCATTTTTCAAACCTTAACCCAAAATCACAAGTAGTTTATTTAGACTTATTTGGTATTTTGGTCATTTTATTCATTTTTATTAAAAAGATTACTTTTAAAAGAAAATGAAATTAGGGTTTCTTTGATTTTCACCCTAACAAATCTTTTTCAAACTCTTTGGGCCTCTAATAGAGTGTAAGACCCAACCCCTTTTGAAAACCAAAATATTTTGGGCCTCAGTCATTGTATAAGACCCACGGTGTTTTCGAAAACCTCAATGCGATCGCCAGTTAAAATAAAAAAACAAATGGGCTTCTCCTTGAGCTATAAGACCCATATTTATTCATTTTCAAACTCTTTGGGCCTCTCCTTGAGTTGTAAGACCCAACCCTTTTGTAAATAAACCTTTTTGGGCCTCATTCGTTGTATAAGTCCCGATACGATATTCAAAACAACGGTGCAATCACTGTTAAAACCTTGGGCCTCTCCTTGAGCTGTAAGCCCCAACAATCTTCTCAAAACAATTCCCTTTTGATTTAGATTCAATATACATATTGTTATCAAAACTTTCTTTAATTTGTTTGAACAACTAACAAAACAGCATGGAAGCTTGCTCGCCTGCAAGTTTTATCCGCCTTCATTTACTCGCTTTCATATATATAACTGTATTGTGGGAAGCTGCGCATGGTTAGTCTTCTTTCACTTCTTTTAAATACATGTCAAATATATATAACTGTATTGTGGGAAGCTGCGCATGGTTAGTCTTCTTTCATACCTCTTTTAAATACTCGTCATATATCAACTGGATATATACTAGTATAGTTATTTAGAGTTTTCCCCAGTAGCTAGGTCTAGAACTAGGTAAAGCCCTATTGGTCACTCTTTAAACACAAACAAAACTAGTCCCCATAGGATTTCCAGATACTATCTTCACTTCTCTTGGGGTTAAACAATATGGAACAAAGAGAAAGGCAGTATTCTCGATGAACCTTTGCTCAGACTGTCACCCCTAGAAATTGTCAAAGAAATTTTACTCCCCGGAGTTTATCTATTCTCTATGAATAGCATCTCTTGAGTTTCTTCAATCCTCGAACTTTCCTGAAATGATTTATTCTCTATGAATTGCATTTCTTGAACTTCTCTTGGTTTGGGACCCACAGGCTTCCTAAAAGCATCCCCGCCTCCTCTTGGGCTTTGTACAAGGACCCTCCGGCTTCTTAGAAGTTCTCATGCCTTCTCTTGGGCTTAATACAAGGACCCTGATGATCTCTTAAAGGTATAAGACAGAACTTAGTCATCCTTTACTAGAGCAGTCTTTCCAGTGTCAAAACTCCGGTCAATTTAGGGTTGATTCTCATCCCTTAATGCCCGTGCCTCCCCTGGAGGCATCATACAAAAGATAAAACTCTTCCACACCAGTAGACTTGGACAGTCTAAACCCCTTGGGTCTCAAAGACATTCTCAAGTTCCTTGCAAGTATAGGAAGAAATCCCAGGCTCTCTGGATCAATCTCCAGCAGAAACCCCTCCTCTCTCATGAGAGTTCCCCAGCCAGGGTCAAAAGGCTATTAATCAGAACCTCAGGGCATCTCAATGTGGAGTACAAGAAGTCTTGGAAGAACAGGAGAAGAAGTCTTGGAAGAACAAGTACCGTATTCTCAATGTGGAGTACAAGAAAATACAGCAACTGTTGAAAGAAAAAGACGCTCTGATCGAGATTTTAGAGCAATATGCTGTAGAAAATAAGATGACGAAAGGAGTTTGCTCGCTCCTTTCACTTGGCAAAGGAATGACAACCCGACAACGGCTCAAGACCCCGGTCAAAAAAAAAGGAAAGCACCAGCACCTGAGCTCCCCTCAGAGAGGACTTAGGATCCATAAGTTTAGACTTTTCCTTTTATAGCACTTTGTAAATTACTGTATTTCCATTTTCGCAATCTTTGAATTCAATAAAACGGGTTTCCCCACTGTGTGATATTTTCAATCCAATTGTCGAAGTTTCTTTTGATTAAACAAAATATATATATATATATAATCATTGCATATCATTCATCATTCTCACATAACGCATTCTTCTTACCTACGAATCTCACATTTGTGTCTCGATTCTAGAGTCAAACTGTCTCATTCGTACAATACTCGGGCCAGTCAACAGAAAGAAAATGGATAACGTCGAGGAAGAGAACATGGAGTTGAGAGAAGAACTTGACGCTCTGAAAGAAGATCTGAGGAAGCTTCATAATGATATGCAAGCTCTGGTAGTAGCCCAGTGTAAGACCCTAATTTTTGACCCTAAGATTCCACATATCATTCACATCTCATTTTGCATCTTTACCACAAACAAGATCACACATTGGTTCCCTTGTCCCCCTCATTCTTTGGGTTTATGCCTTGCAGGGTTTACCGAGCATCTGTGTGTTTCTTATTCACTTTATTGCTTTATTTCTTTAAATTTTACTAACCTTAATCAAAACCCAAAAATATTTTGTTTTCACTAACATTTTCAGGGGAAGAACATGTTAAAAATGCCAAAATAACAGTCCCACAACTCGAATAAATTTCATCTGAATAAAGTCAAAGTTAATCCGCAATCAATTCAAAAATCATTTGATCAAGGATTCCCCAAGCTTTAATTGATTATTATTCAAGGAATTCCAAGGTTCATGTGTTTATTTCCATGCCTTCTTTGACAAGCAAAAGAATCGAGCTGGAACTACAACAGTGCAGCAAAATGCTCATTTTTCACATATTTTGCACTGAGTAATCGGTTACCCTGTGGTGAGTAACCGGTTACCCTCGTGAGATTTTGAAAAAATTCAGCAAATTCAAAATTCAGCAATTTGCACCAATCTAAACCCTTGATCACATTTGGAATATTCTAGACCATCTCATTTTAATTCCCCTACATCACTTTGAACATTTCCTACCATACACCTTCACTAATCACCACTCTTTTATGAATTTCCCTCCAAATTTGAATTCCAAGCCTAATTCCAAACCACCAAATTTCCAAGCCTAAACTCTATAAATAGAGCCTTCATTTCATTCATTCTTCAAGCTTTTTAGAGCCAAATTCACCTTGCTAAAATTTCATTCAAGCTTTTGATAGCCAACAAACCTCTTGCAATTTCTCTCCCTAAACCACAAATTTCACTCAAAGCTCACTTTTCTTTTCTTGAAAGTTAGCAAGAATTCACATTGAATCTTGTTTAACTTTGAGGTAAACCTTCATCCATTCTTGTTTTTGTTCATCAATCACAGTAGAACAAGGTTTTGGAGTGTAGATCTTGCTGCAATTCAAAGGAATTTTTTCATTTGGAGTGGTAATTCATCTTCCACCATTGTTAAAGCTTCATATTCATCATTCAAGATGTAGATCCTTGGTGCTTCTTGTTGTTTATCTTTTGGATCATATATTATTGTTTGATTGTAGGTTTCTTTGTCTATTTTTACTTTAAAATTCGTGCAAATTCAATTCATGATCATAAGGTGTTTGAAAAATGTTTTGAAAGAGGATCATGTTAATTTTGCACATTTTTTTTGCTTCTGATATAGTGTTAACCGATTAACCAAACATAGTGTAAAATGGTTAACCGATTAACACCCTGTTTTGCGCAGAAATTCAAAATCTGCACTGGTTAACCGATTAACCAATGTGTTAACCGATTAACCAGTGTCCAGAATGCTATTTTGGCTCTGTTTTGGGATTGTTTTGGTTCTTTTTCTATTTTCTTCCCTTTTCCTTTGTTCTTAGCCTTAGATCACATATTTTTTTTGGTTTAATTTGGCCTTCTCTTCATCTATTTCTCTTTTCCTTTTGATCGACGAAAGTCTAAGATCTTGGAATTCCTTTTGTTGAATTTCGATCAAAAATAGATCGCTACCATTTTTCTTTTCGTGCGGTATTGCTTTCGGATGACGATCTACATATCGTTCATCTAGCATACATTAGCACAAAGAGCTATTGACCGGCCTCATTGTAGGGTAATTACTCTGTAAATTACTCGGCGATTGCTTAACATAGCGCAATATTTGTCCCGCATCGGAAAACTATCAAGAATAGTTGATTATTTGTCTTTTGGTTCAAAACTTATGAAACTTGTTGTTAGGAGGCTTTGGTCTTATCAATCCTCTAATGAGTTTTCATTAACCTTGGCCTAAGTACAATTATTCAATTGTTATTGATCACTTACTTTTACTACTAAACACTAACTTACTAACATTACTATTGTACTAATCATTTACAATTCCTTCTCGCACCTTATCTCTTTTACTTTTATGCTTCATTTTTATCATTTCATATCATGTTTATGCTTCCGCAATTTTCCCTTTGTCCGTTGTACATATGTTTATGCTTACGCAATTTGCCTTTTGTCCGTTGGACACATGTTTATGCTTATGCCTTTTTCTCTTTGTCCACTTGTGCTTTTAATCTTGGACTATGGTTACTATCCTTTGCAATGGACATGGAGTTTTGCACCTAGACCTGGGACTTCAATGCTATTCTTGAATCCTTGAACTTAGGCCTTGGACATCCAATGCAATTCTTGGAACCTTGGACTTATACTTAGGACCTTTCTCCCTTTGCTTTGGAGTTATTGTTCGAACACTATGGAGCTTACTTTTGTGGTTAAATGTTTCTTATCTTTAGCTTTTACTTTACGCTTTAGGATAGTCACTTCTTCTCCACCCCATTCTTCAATTTTCAAAACTCTCTCCCTTTTTCAAAACATTCTTGATTGCAAACTTTCATTTCTTTCATAATCAAACCTTGACTTTGTCAAGTGATTTTACTCTTTTCTTTTCATTTCTTAACAAATTCTAAACTACATAAGCATATTGACACCTTTTTCAAAAGACTTTAAAAAACATCAAACTCATCAAACTCTCTTTTTGTGCCCTTGTGCAGTTTTCCTTTAACTTTTTCATAAGTTTAGACATGATTCATTTCTTTATGTGGAATTATTCGCTTGGAAATGATGACTTGTCTTTACATTTAAAAACAACCAAAACAAACAATTTTCATTCTTTGTACCACGAACTACGGGGTTTTGATCCTACATTGCAAATCGTGGGTACGTAGGCATGAGGCGACAAGTCTCTCCAAACACAAAAATCTTAAAAAACAAATTCTCTTCTCATCTCCTCAATCACTTTTCAAGCAAACTTTTTGAGACAAAAAGTGGTAGATATTTCAAAGGGCTCCTATAGAGTACTATAGACGTTTTGGGTGCTAACACCTTCCCATTGCGTAACCAACCCCCCTTATCCAGTCTCTCTTCATTTGTTCTTGTTTAGATCTTGTGTAGGTTTTGTTCGCTCTTTTTCCTTTCCTTTTTGGATAAAATAAAAGTGTGGTGGCGACTCTTGCTTCTCGAGTTAAGTTAATCAATAGCTTACACTCACTGTTTTTCCGCTACACCTAGATACAAAGAACTGTGATCTCAGAGATCACATCAACACCCATAGTAGAGAAGTATGATCCTCGATATACCATGCCTAAAGATCGTCCCTGGGGCATGCCACTCAACTATATCCCGGAAGGATATATTCCGCCGATCACTGAAGATCCAGAAACTGCAGCAGGATCCACTGCGCCTGAAGGTTACAAACTTCGGGAAAGCAAAGATGCTAGGGGCATGACAGCAACTCCTGAAGGTTACAAACTTCGGGACGCACCAAGAGTCTCGGGCGTAATGACTATACCACCAACCGTGGTTACAAACTTCGGGACAGATTCCACAGATACCTTATGGTGGAAATGAGAGTATGTTAGACAGAATGAATGAGTTCCAGGAACAATTCTTGGAGATGCAGAAGGAACTGCAAGCTATTCACGGTCAGGATCTATTTGAAAAGGATGCCACAGACCTTTGTCTGGTCCCCAATGTGAATGTTCCGCACAAATTCAAGGTGCCTGAATTTGAAAAGTACAAGGGTAACTCTTGCCCTCAAAGTCACTTGGTGATGTACGCTTAGAGGATGTCAACTTAGATAGAGAACCAACAACTATTGATCCACTATTTTCAAGATGGTTTAACCGGTGCCGCACTCAAATCGTACATGGGGTTAAACCGCACCAAGATCGTCACTTTCAGAGATCTTGGCGCTGCGTTCGTTCAGCAATATAAGTATAACCTAAACATGGCACCGGACAGAGATCCACTCAGAGCCATGTCGCAGAAGGATAAGGAGACCTTCAAGGAGTATGCTCAGAGATGGCGTGAAATTTCCGCCCAAATTTGTCCACCTCTTGAGGAAAACGAGATGACAAAGATCTTCCTAAAAACCTTGAGCTCATTTTACTACAACAGAATGGTCGCCAGTGCGCCCAGTGACTTCACTTAGATGGGGGGCATGGGAGTACGTCTGGAAGAAGCAGTCCGAGAAGGACATTTAGTCAAAGACACGTGACCATCACGCAGTACTAAAAGATACGGTAGTGCTCTCCCTAAGGAAAAAGAGCAAGATATTGGAAATATCTCTCTCGGAAAGCAAAGGCGACGGTATCAACCAGTAGCAGCAGTAACTCTTACCATCAGGCGCCTGTTCCAACGTATCAACCTCAGGTTGCTCAGAGCCAACAGAATCAATAACAATATCAGCAAAGGACACAACAGCCTCTTCGGCAGGCTCGTCCTCAGTACAACAACAACCGTACAACGCGACCACCAGGGTTCGACTCTATACCAATGTTGTACGCAGAACTATTTCCATTACTACTGGTCAAAGGGCACGTCCAGACCAGATCTCCTCTTACAATCCCAGAAAATCCTCCATTTTGGTTCAAATCGGATCAAACTTGCCCTTACCATCAAGGAGGACCAGGGAATAATATAGAAAACTGTCTTAGTTTCAAATCTGATGTGTAAAAGCTTGTTAGGAGTGGGGTCTTATCCTTCAACGATACAAATCCTAATGTTCAGATGAACCCGTTACCTCAACACGAGAAAGGTGCAGTAAATTTGATAGAGGGAGAGTCTAACCACAACTATCAAATTCACGATGTACTCTTATTAGGAACCAACCTGGTCAAGATGCATTGTAAATAGAACGGATACGGTCATATACCATTGCACAACTATCATCAATGCAATATATGCTCTAAAGACAATCAAGGGTGTTCTGTGGTGCAATCAGCTCTATAGGAACAGATGGATCTCGGAAGGATCCAAGATCGCCGAATTCGTGGGGTCAACATGACTTACACAAATTCCAACATAATTCAAAACCACGACATCCGTGCGATGAATGTCAACTTGGTGGCAATGCACTCAAGGCAAAGCCAACATCACAATCTGCCATGGCACCATTACGATTCCTAAATGGTATGCTCGTTAAATAATCAGGGATGCTCTTTTGTACAAAAGGCCCTCTAGCGCCAGATGGATCTTGGATGGATTCAGGATTACCGCGATAGAAGTCAGTATCAAGTGAATATGATTCAAATCTTTGATATTCGCTTGATGAATACCAACTTGGTGGAGTTACATGCTACACAGGTCCAACTCAGTTTCCTAACTTCGCATAATTATCAGAACTGCAAGGTGTGTCATGAGAGTGACCAAGGACGTGCTCTCGTTCAAAGAACTTTGCAACACTTATTAAACCATTGGTGGCTTCCAATCTATCTAGATAAAGACACACAACAAGTCAGTATGACAAACGGGAACCCTACTCGGCATCAAAGTCTGGATGTTCGATCAATGGAAACGGACCTAGTAAGGTTACACTGCATACAAAGCCGATGTGGCCAGGTGCCACCGCACAACTACGAACGATATCGAGTTTGCTCGGAAGATAATCAAGGATGTTACCTCGTGCGAGCATCCCTTCAAAGTCAGTTGGACCACAAAGAGATTCGACCGTGTCCAATTTCTGGATCAATCAACTTGATTCCAGACTATTTCGCTGATCAAATCAAGGACGTCGCCAAAATCTCTGGTCATAAGAGGACCAAAGATGTTTGCGCCATCATTCCTCTACTTGACGAATCAAAAGTTCCTAACCAGGAACTAATTGAAATTACTTACAATGGTCAGAAGAATCAAAAGGCTCTTGTAGTTATCTATCTGTCGGGACCATTACTGTATGAATCAACTAAGGCTATCCCTTACAAATACGGTGCAACAACAATTGAGAATGGAAAGGAAATTCCATTACCCTCCGTCGTGAATATTGCAGACATCAGTCGAGTAACACGGAGTGGTCGAATCTTCAACCGAGGAGTTGGAGAACCCACCAGAGAAAAGGAACCTCAAACAGATGTTCCTGATCAACCAGTCGGTGAATCCAGTGATCCCGACCTTTCAAAGAACAGCGATGATATGCTGAAGCTCATCCAGAAGAGTGAATACATCATTGTTGATCAGTTGTTGCAAACTTCTTCAAATATCTCGGTGTTATCACTTTTACTCAGTTCTGAAGCTCACAGGAAAGCTCTACAGAAAGTCTTAGAGCAAGCCTTTGTGGAACAGGATGTAACAATAAGACAATTCGACAGCATCATCTCCAACATCACTTCTTGCAACAACATGGGGTTTAGTGATGAGGAACTCCCAGAAGAAGGCAAAAGTCATAACATGGCGCTCAATATTACAGTCAACTGCCAGGGCGATGCATTAGCTAGCGTACTGGTAAACACCACTCTAATGCGAATATCATTTAAGGGATCTCCGATGAGGGACAGTGAGGTCATCGTCAAAGCATTTGACGGATCCCGAAAAACAGTTATCGGTGAAGTCGACCTTCCCATAACTATCGGTCCTCACACTTTCAAAGTCACTTTCCAGGTCATGGACATCTAGGCAGCATATAGTTGTTTGTTAGGAAGACCTTGGATACACGAGGCTGGGGCAGTCACTTCGACACTTCACCAAAAGCTGAATTTCGTGAAGAATGACCAACTCGTCATAGTCTGCGGAGAGCAAGCCTTGATGGGGAGTAACTTATCATTGTCTACTTGTGTAGAACCAGAGGAGTTTATTGGAACCCAGTTCCAAGCACTTTCGGTGAGCAATGACAATCAATCAGAAAGAGGAACATCGATTTCCTCATACAAAGATGCTCTCGAAGTGATCAAAGGTAACAATGCAAAATGATGGGGACAACTTGTCATTCCTAGGAGACTTGGGGCAAGAGAGTCAGTCCGATGATGCATATCAGCTGAGCATCATCAAAAAGAATACCTACGTCCCCACCATGTCATGGGATCATTACTCAGGGCATTCAGAAAATATCCAGTACAACGATGAATTTGCAACGATGGCCGGACAAGAGTTCCTTAACTATGTTTTTCCAAAGGTGAACGTCATTGAAAGAGATGACTCCTCCAGTTCCAAAGAGGTGTGGGACACCTTAGGAAAACCAAGTGGCAAATTCTATTTCTTGGTGAAATACACCGCTCCCGAAAGCTCTCGTATCAGGCTCGAAGACATCCAGCCAACTGGATGGGGAGATATACCTGAGACTGCAAACACTATGCAAGATACAACTGAGGAATACTCCTACGACAAATCTGCCTGGGAGACAGATTCCAATGATCCTGCTCCACCAGAAATCAGCGTTATTTCTGAAGACAAGCCAAGAAAGAAGGTACCATACTTTGTGATTCACCGAGGAGTTCGCCGCCAATGGGTCGTTGTCAACGTTTCGAAAGTTGTTCATAAGTCGAAGTAATGGCCGTATTTACTTTAACCTTTCACCCTGCCCAGGTGAAACAGATGTTTTAATAGGGCTCACTTTCTGTAAATGTCTCTCTTCGCTTTGCCCAAAGTGACTGAGTTTTGTTTTATAGGGCTGAAGTTTCAAGAATCGACAAAATGATAAATAAAATAACGTTGTTCTATAATTTCCACATTTATTACTGTTTTCTCTTTTCGCTTTTTCATAAAATTGCATTCCTAAAAAACAACTCAAATAATAAAAACAAGCAATTTTCAAAAATTACACTGCACACACTCTTGCATTCTCTCTATCTCTTTTAAAAAACAAATCATCATGTCATGCAGATTGCTTGTTTTAAACCCCGTTGAAACATACGATCCAACGCCTTCTCCCAACTTTGAATTCCTGTTATTTGAGGCTGAAGAAGAATATGACGAAGAAATTCCTGAAGAGATCTCCCGATTACTCAGACAAGAGGAAAGGTCCATTGAACCTCACAAAGAACTGTTGGAAATGGTCAACTTGGGTTCAGAAGAAGAGAGAAAGGAGGTCAAGATTGGGGCACTGCTCAATCCAACTGTCAAAGAAAGTTTGATAAGGCTTCTCAAAGAGTTTCCCGATGTATTCGCTTGGTCCTATCAGGATATGTCAGGGTTGGATACCAGCATCGTGGAACATCCTCTACCGTTAAGATCAGAATGTCCGCGAGTAAAACAAAGGTTGAGAAGGACTCATCTAGACATGGCCATCAAAATCAAAGAGGAAGTACAAAAACAGATTGACGCGGGTTTCCTCGCCGCATCAGAATATCCTCAATGGTGAGCCAACATAGTACCCATTCCGAAAAAGGATGGAAAGGTCAGAATGTGTGTAGACTACAGGGATCTGAATAAAACAAGTCCAAAGGATGACTTTCCCTTACCGCACATTGACATGCTGGTAGACAGTACAACAAAGTTCAAAGTATTCTCCTTCATGGATGGATTCTCGAGCAATAACCAAATCAAAATGGCGCCGAAAGACATGGAGAAAACTTCATTCATCACCCCATGGGGTACCTTTTGTTACAAGGTAATGTCGTTTAGTTTGAAGAACGCTGGGGAAACCTATCAACGGGCCATGACTACTCTGTTTCATGACATGATACACAAAGAAATCGAAGTATATGTCGATGATATGATTTCCAAATATAAGACAGAAGAGGAGCATGTGACCCACCTGTCAAAGCTTTTTGAGCGGTTGAGAAAATACAGACTCTGCTTGAATCCCAATAAGTGAACATTCGCTGTCCGTTCAGGGAACCTCTTAGGGTTCATCATCAGCCAGAAAGGAATTGAGGTTGATCATGACAAGGTAAAGGCCATTCAAAAAATGCCTTCTCCAAGGACTGAGAAAGAAGTCAGGGGATTCCTAGGACGTCCGAATTACATTTCCAGATGTATATTGCTCATGACCGTGACATGCGCGCCAATCTTCAAATTACTCCAAAAGAATCAGGACTGCGTTTGGACAGAAGACCGCCAAACTGCCTTCGACAGTATCAAGGAATACCTGTTGAACCCACCGATTATATCACCTCGAGTGGAAAGAAGACCACTGATCATTTACTTAACAGTCTTGGAAGACTCAATGGGTTGTGTACTTGGCCAACAAGACGAGACCAAAAGGAAAGAGTACGCCATTTACTATTTGAGCAAGAAATTTACCGACTGCGAGACTCGGTACACTATGCTCGAGAAAACTTGATGTACTTTGGCTTGGGCAGTCAAACATCTTCGCCAGTATATGATTCGTCACACTACTTGGTTAATCTTCGAAATAGATCCGATCAAGTACGTCTTTGAAAAACCTGCTCTTACGGGAAGGATCGCCCATTGGCAAATGTTGTTGTCAGAATACGACATCGAGTACCATGCTCAGAAATCCGTCAAAGGAAGTGTTTTAGCCGACCATTTGGCTCATTAACCGATTGATGATCAGGAATCAGTCGGATTTGACTTCCCAGACGAAGATGTCATGTACTTGAAAATGAAAGATTCCGATGAACCCATACCTAGTGAAGGGCAAGAACCAGGTTCCCAATGGGGACTAATCTTTGATGGAGCTGTCAATCATTATGGAAACGGAATTAGGGCAATCATCATAACACCTCAGGGTACCCACATTCCTTTCATTGCCAGACTGACATTTAAGTGTTCAAACAACAAGGCCGAATATGAAGCTTGTATCATGGGTCTCGAAGAAGCGATCGACTTAAGGATTAAGAACTTGGATGTATATGGCGACGCTACCCTGGTTATCAATCAGATCAAAGGAGATTGTAACACATACCAATCAGGATTGATTCCTTACAAAGATTACGCGAGAAGATTGTTACCATTCTTCAACAGAATTGAGTTTCACCTTATCCCTCGTGAGGAGAATCACATGGATGATGCACTAGACACTCTCTCTTCCATGATTAGTGTAGGTTAATGGAATGACATACCTAAGATTGACAAAATGTGCCTTGAAAGGCCCGCCTACATCTTCACGATTGAAGCAGTCATAAACTACAAACCTTGGTATCACGATATCAAATGCTTCCTTCAGAAACAAGAGTACCCGTCTGGAGCATCCAGAAAATACAGAAAGACCCTCAGAAGACTAGCAGGCAACTTCTTCCTGAGCGGTGATACACTCTATAAGAGAAACTTTGACATGGTCTTGCTCCGATGCGTAGACAGACCAGAAGTAAGCATGCTGATAAAAGAAATTCATGAAGGATCCTTTGGCACTCATGCCAACGGACACACAATGGCGAGAAAAATCTTGAGAGCAGGATACTCTTGGTTGACCATGGAATCCGATTGCTACAAGTACATGAGCAGATGTCACAAGGGTAAGATATACTCAGACAAGATCCATGTACCGCCAACGCATCTCAAAGTTCTTTTTTCCCCATGGCCTTTTTCCATATGGGGAATCGACATGATTGGCATGATTGAACCCAAAGCTTCGAATGGACATCGGTTCATTCTAGTAGCCATTGATTACTTCACCAAGTGGGTCGAAGCAGCGTCATACGTCAATGTAACCCGATAGGTGGTGGTCCGATTTATCAAAAACAATATCATCTGCCGTTATGGTGTTCCAACCCAGATCATTATTGATAATGGATCCACCTTGAACAATAAGATGATGGAAGAGTTGTGCGTTGAGCTCAAGATCGAACACCATAACTCATCTCCCTATTGACCCAAGATGAACGGAGCGGTAGAAGCGGCTAACAAGAACATCAAGAAGATTGTTTAAAAGATGGTTATAACCTACAAAGACTGGCATGAAATGCTGCCTTTTTCTCTTCACGGTTATCACACATCTGTCCGCACTTCAACAGGGGCAGCCCCTTTCTCTCTAGTATATTGCATGGAGGCAGTGCTTCCCATGGAGGTAGAGATCCCATCGATCCGGGTATTGATGGAATCTAAGTTAACAGAGGCTGAATGATGCCAAAGTCGGCACGACAAACTAAATCTGATCGAGGAAAAGTGAATAACGGCTCTATGCCATGGTCAGTTGTATCAACAAAGAATGAAGAACGCGTTTGACAAAAAAGTCCGACCTCGCGTCTTCAGAAAAGGAGACCTCATGCTCAAGAAGATACAATCCTTTCTCACTGATTCCAGGGGCAAGTGGACCCCGAACTATGACGGCCCCTACGTGATTAAGAAAGCCTTCTCAGGCGGCACCTTGAGACTCGCAACCATGGACGAAGAGGAATTTTCCTACCCCACAAATGTTGACATAGTCAAGAAATACTTCGCCTAATTTAAAAAAAAAATGTCTCGGTGGATTGAAAACCCGAAAGGGCTGTCTAGGCAAAAATTAGAGACATAATCAAAAATCATCCCGGTGGATTGGAAACCTCAAAGTACAATCCAGGAAAAAGTTAGGGATTAATGGCAAGTAACTACGTCCAACAAAGGGGCAAATCCCTCAGCAGCAGTCATGCCATCCATCAGGAAAACTCCTGTCAAGGTCATCTTTGACGGAAGCTCAGGATACCCAGAATTCAAAATTGGTAGAATGATAGTGGTCGTTATGTTTTAATGTAGCCCTTTTCACTTAAATTACCATTTTCTAACTTTGTAAATACTCCATGGAATCACGCGTTTGGCTGATTTCCATCCTATCAATAAAATTTGAGCCTTAGTTCTTTTGTTTGCAATTCTTATTTGTTTTAGCTTTACAGAATGACATTTTAAAATGATCAACGATTCTTGAAATAAACCAAAAATGAATTTACTTGCCAAAATTTTTGTAATTTTAAAATAAAGATGGCAATTTCTTTTGACTGTTGAACATCAAAAGAACATCGATCACTTCTCTAGAATTAATCGAACCTCGAAGTGCAGAATCAAAGTAATCCTTCTAAATCAGTGCGCCTGAATGAAGGATCAGCTGTGTCAGAGACCGTGTTTCATCTGACACCCACCAACAGAGTTCTTATCTCCTAAGCCCGACCAACGGTTTTCCCCACAGGGACTACTTCTCCTAAGCAAGGAAGAATTGCTATTTTGGACCAGTGATACCTCTCGTCCCCTGCAGTGGCCGAGTATTAAGTCATGTTCATCCACTAGTCTGTATCTTGTGTCAGTTTCGTCAGCATATACATACATACATCATGCATTATTGATTCATACATGTTCATATTGCATCACTACCACGCTAGTCGGTCTTACCCCCTAGTGATAAAAGTCCTCTTGTCAATTGAGTTATCAGTTCTTTCCTTGTCAGGAAGCGAATCATCTAAGCAATTTCTCTCTAGTTTATCCCTGGATTAGAGACGGTCTTTGACCACTTTGATAACTTGAACCTCTGAAAAGCAAGAAAACTTTCGACAAACATCACTCTTCGCCATCGAAGATGATATCTTAGCTTTCCCGGATTAAGGAAAATCCCTTGAGAAAGCCTCTTAATCAAAGCTTCGACAATATAGCAATTTTTCTCTGAAAAATTAGCTGACGAAAGGGTCATCAGCACCTCAAAACTGGATTACATCACATGGCATTTCTTCAAGAAGATCTTGAGGAAAAGTATGATGTAATACCCCCAAGTAGGAAGAAGTCTCTCAAGAGACTCATTTTCCCCAATAGAGTCAACAAATGGCATCTCCGATAGAGAAGTTTGTATACCTCTACAGCTCAGACGAATGGGTCCCCCAGCAAGTCTGACATCAAAACTTTTTCCATCAAATGGCATCTCCCCGGGAAAATTTGGCGGGAAGTTTGAGGAAAACTGCTACGAACAGCGTCCCTTGTCAAGAAAATTGTTTGAAAAAAGAAACTGAGACAAGTTCCTTGGTAGGAAAACCAGGATCGAGGGGAAGTTAATTTCAGAAACTGAGACCAGTTCCTTGGCTGAAGACCAGGATCGAGGGGAGGTTTACTCAAAAAGAAAACTTAGACCAGTTCCTTGGTAGGAAACTAGGATAGAGGGGAAGTTTATTTCAGAAACTGAGACCAGTTCCTTTGCTGAAGACCAGGATCGAGGGGAAGTTTTTACCCTTTCTAAGCGTCATTGCTTAGCGAAAGAAGATGGATGACTAAGGCAGAATCTCCATAGACCTCAAGAATCTTAATTCTCATGTCAATTGTTGCTTCAATACCGTAGATACATGCTTCATATTCAGCCATAATGTTGGTGCATGCAAAGCATAATCTAGTAGTGAATGGAAGGTGAAAACTTATTGGAGAGATGAGGATAGCACCAATTCCACGACCTTTAGAATTCGAGGTACCATCGAACACGAGCGTCCATCGCGCCCCTGGTTCGGGTCCTATGTCAGCGTCTGGAATCTCATAGTCTCTGATAAACAGAACATCCTCATCGGGAAAGTCAAATTTCATTTGTTGATAACCCTCTACAGGTTGATGTGCAATGTAGTCAGACAAGACGCTACCTTTTATTGCTTTCTGGGTAACATGTTGGATATCATACTCAGTAAACAACATCTGGCACCGAGCAATCCTTCTAGAGACAGCAGGCTTTTCAAATATGTACTTTATCGGATCCATTTTGGATATCAACAAAGTAGTTTGGTAAATCATGTATTGTCTTAGGCGTTAAGCTGCCCAGACCAGAGCACAACAAGTTTTCTCCAAGAGTGAGTATCTGGTCTCATAATCAGTGAACTTCTTGCTCAGATAGTAAATTGCATGTTCTTTTCTGCTAGTTTCATCATGTTAACCTAATACACATCCCATTGACTCATCGAGAATGGTGAGATACATGATTAACGGCCTACCATGAACCGATGTTACTAAGATCGATGGTTCTTGCAAGTATTGTTTAATTTTGTCAAATGCTTCTTGACAATCATTGTTCCATTCAACCGATTGATTTTTTCTTAGTAATTTGAACATTGGTTCACAGGTAGCCTTCAAGTGAGAAATGAATATTGAGATGTAATTAAGTCTGCCCAGAAAGCCACAGACTTCTTTTTCTGTTTTGGAAGGCGGCATGTTCTGAATTGCCCTAACCTTATCAGGATCAACTTCAATGCCCTTCTGACTCACAATAAAGCCCTACTGTTTACCAGATCGAACTCCGAAGGTACACTTCATAGGATTCAACCGCAATCTAAACTTTCAGAGTCAGTCAAACAGTTTCGTCAGATGAACCAGATGATCCTCTTCAGTTTTGGACTTGGTAACCATATCGTCCACGTATACCTCAATCTCTTTATGGATCATATCGTGAAAGAGGGTTGTCATGGCAAGTTGGTATGTTGCCCCTGCATTCTTTAGACCGAATGGCATGACTTTGTAATAATATGTACCCCATGGCATGCTGAAAGTAGTCTTCTCCCTATCAGCTGGGGACATTTTGATCTGATTATACCCTGAAAAACCGTCCATAAATGAAAAGACAGAGAACTGAGTTGTGTTGTCTACCAAGACGTCAACATGAGGCAAAGGAAAATCATCTTTCGGGCTTAGGTTATTGAGATCTCGATAATCCCCACACATTCTGAAGTGGCTAGGAACCCAGCATCAAGCTGCTTATTTACCTCTTCGGAAGTGGCTAGGAACCCAGCATCAAGCTGCTTATTTACCTCTTCTCTGATTTTGAGTGCCATGTCGGGTCTAGTCTTCCTGAGTTTCTGCTTGATAGGAGGACATTCGGGCTTGAGTGGCAAGTGATGTTTGACGATGTTGGTATCCAACCCAGGAATATCTTGATAGGACCAGGCGAAGATATCAACATACTCTTTCAATAACTTGACCAACTCGGAATGTACATGCTCTGTGAGGGATGCGTCAACCTTGACTTCTCTTCTTACCTCATCAGTACCAAGGTTGACAACTTCCACTGGCTCTTTGTGTGGCTGGATCTCTCTATGCTCGTGCTCAAAGAGTCTTGCTAGTTCAGCCGGTAATTCACAATCTTCCTCACCATCTTCTTCGGCTTGGTTAATAGGAATCCCAGAATTACAATGGATGTTTGCCATTGTTGTTATCAATGCGTTTATTATTTCTGCATGTTTATGAATATGTTTAGAATGAGCTATTTTGAATGTGAAAATAAAAGAAACTTTTGCCATTTGTTTGTGAAAAAGTAAAATAAAGAAAGAAAACAGAGCATGATTTTGAATGCAAAAAACTTTTATTTATTGATCACATAATATTGCAAAAGTGTGACGCCCTTTACAAGCTATCCACTCGTCTCGGGTGAGGACGAGGGAATGATAAAGAAAAATACATTACATGTTTGTTGGAAAAACCACAAGAATTACGGTAGATGTCCAGTTGTTGAGCTTAAAACCCGGTGGACACTTGCGCACAAAGCTTGAAATCTGGGTTCTTGGACCAGCATCATCAAGGGCTGCCACAATGTCGCCCATCTGAAAACCCGCTCTACTAAACTTGATCGAATTGCATTGCTTCTGACCATGTGAGCTAGTTTGTCAACCAGGATGATAACCCAATCCAAAACGATCGTATTTTTCAACCACATCAATCGCGTGCCCCCAGCCTGGCAAGGCACCTCTCTCGATGGTCTCTTTAGCACTCTTAGCAGATGCTAAGGTCACTTGCGGTGATCTACTTTGACTAGTTGAAGTAGAGCTGACAACCTCGAACTCGAGACACTGCAACGGCACCTCAGCTATGCCTTCCTCGATCTCGACATATCGGAAAGATGATAACTCGCTCATAATCAGATCTTCTTCACCACAGACGATGACCAGCTGATCGTTGTACATGAACTTTAATTTTTGATGTAAAGTGGATGTAACTGGCCCTGCGGCGTGAATCCACTGGCGACCCAATAGGCAACTGTACGTCGGATTGATGTCCATCACTTGGAAGGTAATGGTGAACAAATGCGGTCCAACCTTGATGGGTAAATCCACTTCTCCGATGACTTGCCTTCGAGAACTGTCAAAGGCTCTAACAACCAAGGTGCTCGGCCTCATCCTACTCCCTTCTACCAGTAATTGGCTCAATGTACCCTTAGGCATCACATTGAGGGAAGAACCGATGTCTACAAGGACACGAGATAAGAGGATGTCCATACAGGTTACGGATATGTACAATGCTTTATTGTGGGAAGCTCCTGCACGAGCCAATTTTGATTCATTAAAACCCAAATACCGACTTGCGGTTATATTGGCCACCACGTCATCAAACTCAACAACAGATATATCATGCATAACACGGGTAGCATTCAAGACCTTCAACAAAGTTGATCTGTGCGCGGGCGAGCTCATAAGTAAAGACAAAATTGAGGTCCTTGAGGGTGTCTGCCCCAACTGATCCACAATTTTGAAGTCACTTTTCTTTATCAACTTTAGGAACTCTTGATCATCAAGTATCTCTTTACTCTTTGAAATATCCTCAGACGGGATAGTCGGCACTAGTATAATAGTAGACGCCCCTTGTTGAACAACAGGGGTTGCAGATGCAGGCGTTTCCTTGGGAGGAACAACAGTTAGAACTTGAACAGGCTTTGTAGTGACCTTCGGAGCGAACACCCATCCACTACAAGTCATACCTCCAGTGGTTGTAATATTCACAATCTCAGACTCAGTAAACCTTATCTCTTGACCTCCTGAAAACACAGTAGACCCATACCTCCAAGGTACCTCCTTAGAATTCTGAAAATGAAACGACTTTGGCGGGCAAACAACGATGGGTTGTACCTTTTTCTTAATGGATTTCACAGGAACCTTCCTATAGACAATGGCGAATGGCTCAATAGCAGCAACTTCTGTGAAGATAAGCTTCCAACATATTTTGATGAAGACAAATATCTCAAGTGCAAAACTTCATTTCAAAGAAGAAGGAAAAAGAAGAATCTAATATTGGCTTTATTCAAGACTTTTTAAATCAAGTTTCAAGGTATATGAATATTTCTTAACTTAAATAATCTTAAGTTCTCAAAGTCTTGATCTTGCATTAAATCCTTTTCATAGCATGTTTTTATGACCTTGGTTGAAAAAGTGTTGGTAGCAGCATATTGATAATTTAATCTAGAATTTTTTTTAAGAATTTCTTTATGTCAATCGATTGGTGTTTAGGATCAATTGATTGACTGTCGTTTCTGCCTTCAAAAATTTTGTAGTGCATACTGAGCCAATTGATTGTTGTTTTATGCCAATTGATTGGTCTGCGTTTTTATTTTCAATTTTTACACTATGTCAATAGATTGTTGTTTTATGTCAATTGATTGGTCTCTGTTATTTTTTCAATTTTTTCCTTATGACAATCAATTGGTCATTCCAATCAATCGATTGATCCTATACAAAATTTGAAATTTTTTTAACGTACTCTTTGTCTAGACTCCTTTTCATAACATCTTTTCACCATGGGGTACAATTTTTTTCTCAGCCTATTTTCTTCAACCATTACCATGCTATTTTGAATAGGTGTCTCCATCTCTATAAATTCATTTCAAGTTTCATTTGTCATTCACCTCTTTCAAAAATTCTCTACAATCTCTAAGCATATTTTTTCCATAACAGAAATTTTATACAAGATACTTTTTGAATACCATTTTCATATTACATTCTTAAAAGTATCATTTGAGCACTTAGAGAGTTTATGATATTGAAATTTCATATTTGAAAGAGAAGAAGTCCTTCATAGGATTTATATACTACAAATCTTCATATATTCATTTTAATAAAAATTGCTGTAAAAATCCTAAGTTCCAAGGATTGTTTGGATTTTGGTGTTGACTATAAGAAGGAGGATTGTTTCTCTTATAGAGTTTGTTATAATCCTTGTTATCCGGATTGTGGATACAAGAGGTTCATTGTGAGAGGTTTGTTCTCGGTTGGACTTTAAACTTGTAAAATCCAAGGGGATTGTTCTTGGTGGTGTTTTAGGGTATAGTATAGAAAGACTAGGTAGTCTTGTCTAAGATCTAACATTTTAGTGAAATCTCTTTCATGTTGAAAGGGGACTGGACTACTCTCGACCTGTAAGGGGAACCAGTATACTTCTCGGTGTTCTTTACTTTCCTCATTTTACCGCATTTCATCACTTAGAAACTTTAGGAAAGTAAAACTCAAGTTCATCGAAAAAAACTGGAAACTTTATTTAAGGTACCTAATCCACCCCCCCTCTTAGGTATAATCCTACTTACAATTGGCATCAGAGCAGGTTAGGTAACCTGTTCCTATAAGATCCAGAATGGATTCCACAAGCGCAAATCTGGTTTTCAAAAATGGCGGTAGTAGTAACAAGCCCCCTCTATTTTCAGGAGAGTATTTCGACTTTTGGAAAATTCGAATGAGAGCACACTTAGAAGCACAAGGAGATGGTTTATGGGAAACGGTTGAAAATGGTCCACATCGACCAATGAGTGTTGTAAACGATGTACCAACTCCAAAGGTTAAAAATGCTTATAATGAAGATGATAGAAAGAAATTACTCGATGAAAAGAAAACCATTAATATTTTACAAAGTGCTTTAAGTATGGATGAATTTTTTCGAGTTTCACAATGTAAATCCGCTAAAGAAATATGGGATACTTTGGTAGAAACACATGAAGGAACAACTGAAGTTAAAAGATCTAGATTAAATACATTAAGTCAATAATATGAGATGTTCTGAATGCAGCCCGGAGAATCAATCGTTGCATTACGGAAAAGATTTGTTCATATGACTAATCACTTAATGGCACTTGGTAAGACATTCTCTAATGATGAATTAAATCTCAAAGTTCTTAGATCCTTGACTAGAGAATGGCAACAAAAAGTTACGACAATATCGAAAAAGAAAAGTCTTTCTACAATGACTTCCGCTTCACTATTTGGAAAACTCCAATAACATGAATTAGAACTTGGACAACTTGAAAAACATGAACATCAAGAAAAGAAATCCAAAAGCATTGCATTGAAAGTAGATTTAAAAGATAAGCAAGATGATGATTCATCGGAGGAAGACAAAAATTTCATGCTACTAGTAAAAAGACTCGGGAAATTTTTTGGTAATAAAGACAAGTCTTTTTATGCTAAAAGAAAGAAACACTTTAAGAAAAAGGAGCATACCACTTCATCTCAAGATATTACATGTTATGAATGTGGAAAGCAAGGTCACATAAAGCCCGAATGTCCAAAACTCGCAAAGAAAGGAAGTTTCAAAGGCAAGAAGGAATCAAAAAATAAAAAGGCATATATAGCATGGGAAGACAATGACTTTAGTTCATCATCCGACTCGGAGAGCGGTGAAAGTGCAAATTTGGCACTTATGGCTACACACAACTCCGATGATGAAAATGATGAGGTTAGTACTAAATATTCTCTTTATGATAATGATGCACAAGAAGCTATAAATGAACTCTTAAATGAATGTAAGGTCTTGTGTAAAACAATTTCTTCACAAAAGAAACAAATAACATCTTTAGAAGAAAAAGTCGATGTTATGGAAAAAGAGTCAAAAGATGAAAAACAAAAGAAAACTAGTGAAGAAAAACAAGAGTTGGTATGTAAAACTCGTGAATCACTTTATTTCCAAATTGTTCAATTAGAAAGAGTCCTTGAAAGATATGAGAAAGGACAAATTGGATTAGAAGCGGTCCTTAGTCAACAAAGATATTCAAATGATACAAGTGGACTTGGTTACTCAAAATTTTCTAAATCAAGTTCTAGTAAAAAAATCTTTGTTAAGGCTAGTGACCAAACTTCTAAAGAGAAAGTAAACAAACCTAGGAATGTGCATCCATATCCTAAAAAGAAAAGAACTCCTATAAAGAAAAGATTTCCTAAAAAGAAATCCTATGTTCCTAGATATAAAATCAATTTTGTTCCTACTTGTTTTTATTGTGGTATTATTGGCGATACACCTAATGCTTGCTATGTAAGAAACTTTAGTGATGCAAGTGAGCATTATGTGTGGGTAAAGAAAGGTACTAATTATGAAGGACCCAAGGCTATTTGGGTACCTAACAAAACTTAATTTGTTTTGTAGGTTTGCTTGAAGACCACTTCAAATCTATGGTATCTTGATAGTGGTTGTTCGAAGCATATGACCAGAGATATAAACAAATTTTCAAATCTAGTGCTTAAGGCCAAGGGTTATGTTACTTGTGGAGATAACAATAAAAGAAAGATTCTTGGTGTAGGCAATGTTGGTGCACCACCTTTCACAACAATTGAAGATGTGCTTTATGTTGAAGGCTTAAAGCATAACCTTCTTAGCATAAGCCAACTTTGTGACAAAGGATTCAAAATCAATTTCACCATAGATGAATGTTTGATAGAAGACGAAGTCACTAATGAGGTAATGCTTAAAGGTAAAAGAATTAACAATATTTTTATGATTTCCCTTGATGACGTTTCTTTGAAGGTTAAATGTCTTATGGCAAACAATAATGATTCATGGCTATGGCACAAAAGGATTGCTCACATTCATATGGAGCATTTGAATAAATTAATTAAGCATGATTTAGTTATTAGTTTAACAAAGATAAAATATGTCAAAGATAAGTTGTGTGATGCATGTCAAAAGGGGAAACAAACCAAGTCAACTTTCAAATCTAAAGATGTGGTGTCCACTTCAAGGCCACTATAATTGTTGCATATGGACTTATTTGGTCCATCAAGAACAAGAAGCTTCGGAGGTAATGTATATGTTTTAGTTATTGTTGATGATTTATCTAGATATACTTGGACATTCTTTTTAGTGCAGAAAAGTGATGCATTCAAGGCGTTCAAGAAGTATACGAAGCAAATTCAAAATGAGAAGTCACTTTCAATTGCCTCCATAAGAAGCTACCGTGGTGGAGAATTTCAAAATGCTTATTTCGAAGAATTTTGCAAAGAACATGGAATATCTCACAATTTCTCGGCACCAAGAACCCCCAACAAAACGGTGTTGTAGAAAGAAAGAATAGGTCATTGGTGGAACTTGCAAGGACAATGCTTAGCGACTCAAATCTTCCAAAATATTTTTGGGCGGATGCGGTAAGCACGGCATGTTTTGTAAGTAATCGTGTTAACATTAGACCTATCCTTAAGAAGACCCCTTATGAACTTTTCAAATGGAGGAAACCAAACATTGCTTAATTTCACATATTTGGATGCAAGTGTTTTGTCTTGAACAATGAAAAAGACAATCTTGGTAAGTTCGATGAAAAATCGGATGAAGGTATATTTCTTGGCTATTCACTTTCAAGTAAGGCATTTAGAATTTATAATAAAAGAACTTTAACTATTGAAGAATCTATGCATGTTAAGTTTGATGAATCTAACCCCTCCAAGGAGGATATTGTTGTTTGTGATGATGATGATGATTTCGTAGAAGCTCCTCAAGAAGACTCCTCCAAAGTCAACAATGAGAATCAAGTAGATCATCAAGAAGAATCAATTCAAAAAGAGTCTATTGTCAATGATCTACCAAAAGAATGAAGGACACATAGAGATCATCCTATTGACAAGATCATTGGAGACATATCTCAAGGAGTATCTACTCGTTTAAATCTAAAAGATGCGTGTCTCAATATGGCATTTATTTCTCAAATAGAACCATCTAAAGTCCAACATGCCTTAGATGATGATCAATGGATTCTAGCCATGCAAGAAGAATTAAATCAGTTCGAAAGAAATGAGGTATGGGCTTTAGTTCCAAGACCAAAAGGAAAGCATATTATTGGCACTAAATGGATATTCAAAAATAAGCTAGATGAAAATGGCATCATTATAAGGAACAAAGAAAGATTAGTAGCACAAGGATATAATCAAGAGGAAGGTATAGATTTTGAGGAAACATTTGCACCAATTGCTAGACTATAAGCAATTATATTATTGTTAGCATATGCTTGTTCTTTGAACTTTCAATTGTATCAGATGGACGTTAAAAACGCATTTCTAAATGGATACATACTTGAAGAAGTTTATGTAAATCAACCTCCAAGATTTGAAGATTTCAAACATCCTAATCATGTTTACAAACTCAAAAAGGCATCGTATGGATTGAAGCAAGCACTAAGGCCTTGGTATGATAGGTTAAGTAATTTTCTTAGCGAACACGGTTTTCGAAAAATGTAAAGTTGATACTACTTTGTTTATCAAAAAAATTAACCATCATACTATCTTAGTACAAATCTATGTAGATGACATCATATTTGGATCCACAAATGAATCCTTATGTGAAGAATTCTCAAAAATCATGCAAGGAGAATTTGAAATGTCCATGATGGGTAAGTTGAACTACTTCCTTGGGTTGAATATCAAACAAACAAAGAATGGGATATTCATCAATCAATCTAAATATTGCAAAGAACTTCTCAAAAGATTTGACATGGATAGTTGCAAAGAAATAACAACTCCAATGGGATCCGGCACATATCTTGATCATGACGAATCTGGAATTCCAATTGATATCACTAAATATCGAGGTATGATCGACTCATTATTATATCTAACCGCTAGTCGACCTGATATTATGTTTAGTGTATGTTTATGTGCACGATTTCAAGCTTGTCCGAAGGAATCTCATCTCACAGCGGTGAAAAGAATAATGAAGTATCTTAAAGGAACATCCAATGTCGGTCTATGGTACCCTAAAGGTAGTATATGTAGTCTTGTTGATTTCTCTGATGCAGATTATGCAGGATGTAAGACGGACAGGAAAAGCACAAGTGGAACTTGTCATGTTTTTGGAAATGCCTTAGTCTCTTGGTCATGCAAAAAGCAAGCAAGTGTGACTCTTAGTACTGCAGAAGCAGAATATATCGCCGCCGGGAGCTGTTGTTCGCAAATACTTTGGTTGAAGCAACAACTTCATGACTATGGTGTAAATCTAGGATGCATATCTCTCAAGTGCGACAACACTAGTGCAATCAACATATCAAAGAATCCAATCATGCATTGAAGGACCAAGCATATCGATATTAGACATCACTTTCTAAGAGATCACGTTCTAAAAGGTGACATTGAGATTACTTTTATCGATACTCAAAATCAACTGGCAAATATCTTCACAAAACCGCTTCCTCGGGACGCATTTTTTAAAATTTGGAAGGGAACTCGAAATTTTAGATGAAAGTGACATTTAAATCTTCAATATTTATTCATTATATGGTATAATGAAGCCAAGGTGCAACTCTAACTTACAATTGATACACAACATTCCTAACTTACAATCAAGGTACATGACATTTTATCTATTCTATAAAATTTCTCATAACTTTAATAACTTTATTTGTGAAATTATTATTAATTATCTTTATAAGTTATCTTAATTTAATGTGTTCATGATAAGAAAATATTATATATTATTTTTCTATTTTGTTTTATTATATTATAAAAATATGTGATAGTACTTTTTGGATTGGATACTACTTCCTTTATTTCATTCTTGCACTGTCATCTTTGCATATCATTGGTTCATAGCATGGGATCGAGGTATTTTCCAGCAGCTCATCGTGTCATCAGTTCAGGAGGCGCTTTCAGCAGTATTCAGAGCCCAACACGTAGCTTTCAAAGCCTTTTTGAGTATTTATTTTGCTCACTAGATGATTTGATGATCAGAAACTCTGGCAGTCAATTTTTGATCAGTTATTCAACACCAAACTGTTGTTTTCATTAGTTTATTCAGAGTGCGAAACACATTTCACAGCATATTTCAAGAGGGTTTCGGTGGTGATATCCAAGGACAAGTTTCAGAGGTTTAATATGGTTCAGAACAAGTGGAACCAAGCCATTCTCCAAGTTTCTCTCCAAAAAGCGCAAGAATTCAAATTTTCCTTGTGTTAACCGATTAACACTTTGGTTAACCGATTAACCAAGGCGAAATTTACCCAAACACCTTTTTTTTCAGCGCTGCATCTTTTTATTCCAATTTTAATCACCAATTTCATTTTCATACCAGTAGAAGGATCTAGAGAGTATGATTTTCCATTCAAAAATTTAAATTCTTTCCACTCCAATTCCCTATTTCCTTTCCTAGTTCATTTTCCACCCCAATTTCCACCCACTAAACCTCACTCCAAACCCAAACTTAACTCCAAACCTAGGGGTTATTTAAATCAATTCATCCCAAACCACACAAGACCGAGATCATTTTTCACTCTTATTTTTTCAGAATTTGCTCTCAATTCTCTCTCACTTTTTCATTCTCCATCTTCATCTTCAACCACACTCAAAGCTCCATATTCATAGATTCACAAATTCTTCATTGGAATTTGTGAATTCTTGAGCTAAATCTTCATCACATCTTCATTCTTGGTTCAATTCTGCAGTAGCTACTGGTTTAGATCTTGAATTATGTTGTTGGAATCACTTTTGGAGGAGCTTTTGCTTATTTGAAGTGTTCTTGCTTAGATCTTCAATTGTTCTTGATAAAGCATCATAAATATCTGGATTTCTTGCCTTGATTCATCAATTTTCGGTTTCAACAATCACCAAAGCAAATCTCAGCTTTGTAGGTTGTTAAACTTCAGACCCATACCTGATTTAGCTTAATTTTAACTTATTCAATGTAGATCCTTGGTTTTGCTTGTGATTTGATCCATTTGCTTGAATTTGATTCTTGATGTTGATGGTTATTGGATCTAAGTGATGTTTGAATGTTGTGTTTGAGTTTAATTTTCGTGCATTGTTGATTACATGATCATTGGAGATGTTTGCATAAGTGATTTTGCTGCCGGAAGTGATTTTTCAAATTAATATTTGCTGTTGCAACAGGGTTAACCGATTAACCAAATGCAGTACAAGTTGGTTAATCGGTTAACCAGTGTATTTTGCTGTTTCTGCTGATTTTGGAGCTGTTAATCGGTTAACACACTTGGTTAACCGATTAACATTGTTGCAGATTGTGTTTTTTGTGTATTTTTGAGCATGTTTCGATCCCGTTTCATTTCTAATCTTCATGGATTGATATGATACTTGTCTAAGGACTGTTTTGATGCTGTTGCACCTCACACCATTGTATGCACACAATTTTCCAACACGCGACTATTAAATTTTTATCGTTTATGATCATGTTTGCGTTGTTGCGTTCTTAGTGCGATGAACACATAGCACACACTTCTTGAACATGTTGATTGTGACATATTGTTGGTGTTGCTGGAATTGTTGTTTTGAACATGATTGCTTGCACTTAAGTTCATGAGATGCATGTTTTAACTTGACTTATTCATGTACCAAATGATATTCATTCTTTCATGATGATTTCAAGAGTTGTTTACCATGGTTTCTGGTATGATTGTGATCAGGTTGATTGAAGAATATGTAATGCTTGATGCATGTTTGCTTTTCCATGAGTGAATCATTTTTTAATGCATGCTGCCCTGATTTTCTACTTCTGTTTATGCGCATACATGTTGTTATATGTGCTGCTGTTTGGCCTTTTGCACCCCTTCTTGTGCTGAATTGTGTGTTGTTATAAGCTGTCTTGCTTGTGTGCTTCATTTTACCGCTGTGCAGGTACTGGAGCGCTGTTCTAGCCGTTATTTTTTTGTTTTTTTTTCATTTCTTTTTTCATCCTCTTCTTCATCTCTTTCACTCCTTCTCTTCCCATGAATCTCAAGACTTGTTTAAGTTTTGGATTTGCTCCCTTAGGGCTACCTAGTCCAACTTAATCTTTGATTAATCTTGGAGTAGGATTAGCATTAAGCTTTCCTTTTGCATGCTAACCTTAGGTAGATGTTTCCCCCTTTTGAACTCAATTATAGGGCCACCTTTGCATGACAACATTAGGAGCATTTAGTTTCCCCTTAGTGTTTTCTTTTTCCTTGAGTCTTCTCTTCTCATCTCATAACATTTCTAAAACACTTGATAAAGGTTAACGCGTATTGCGCATGAGCCTTATGTATGGGAAGTGAGGTATGGGGGATCTCCCTTCATTCTTCTTGGGTACTTAGTGTACGTCCTGTTGGGGAGGATACGCGACGTATTCGTTCCTATGTTGTAGACTTGGGTTCAATGCAAGTTACAAACTAACTTCAATCCATTTCTGTCTAAAAAACACAAAAAAAACTCAAACCTTTTTTATCCTTCAGAATCGTTAAGTTTCAAACCTTTTCAGAAAAGAGCACATTATTTTCCAATGTGTCGCAAACAGGCATCGACCCTAACTGCCGGACGCGAAGTTAACATCGCTCATAAAAAACACTAAGACCTCGTTAGGTCAAACTACGACTGCTCTAACTTGTGTTGGGAGATTATCTGGTTGAATATCCTTGGTGAAGGATGATTTTGTTCTGCTTCTGAAGCTTGGTGCATACATTATGCCTAAGGAGCGTCAACATAGTCATACGGGAGAATGATGAAGTAGAAGGTCTGCCATGGATGGAGAATGTAGAGAAGACTGAAGTAGATTAGGTATTGATTGATTGGAAGTCTGAAGATGAAGAGTATGATAGGGAATGACTGCCTTTGGAGAAAGGGACAATGGTACCAAAATGCATGTGCTCAACAAGTGTGCTCAAATGTTCATCTTCATCTAGAGCATTAGTTAACCATGACTGAGGGAATACTTGTCTATGGATTTTGCTGCAAAGGTACATATATTGTGAAGATTGCATGCTGATCAAGATTGTGAAGATTGGTTGAGTCTTGTGAGGATATAATGTCAGATAACATGTTATGACATTAGGCTGTTGGATGACATGTTGGTGTGGACATGAATGGTTCTAGCCATGTGAAGCTAATTGTTTGAATCATATGCGCACATGCTTCTGAGGAGGAGTCTGAAGGACAACTTTGTTCGTGTCTGGGAGAATTTACTTTTCTCTGCAGTTTCTGGAAGAACTCTGTAGGGGTTTTTGTTGATGGGAGATGTCACACTTGTCCTGGTGTGTGTTATTAATTCAATGTAAGAGGACTTTACTTAAAGTGTAGTGGAAGGCAGTGTATTTGTGCCTCAGATCTTGTGGATGATTGTGTGGAACAAGAATGTCTATGGCTGTAAAATTTAAGGCGGATTTGTACAGGGTATGGATGGTTTCAGGATGAGAGGGATCAATGATGATTTTGGTCTCAATCTAAGAGGTTGTTGGAGGTGATCCTGGTACATTCTTACTATATGATCATAAAGGTGTCATGGGATGTCATTGGTAATTTTGTCGTGTTTCTTGTTGAAGGAGCAACATCTGTCAGTTAAATGTACTAGTGTTGTTTGAGGATCAAGCATTAAGTGAATGCGTTCAGCAGGTGTGTTGAACAGATGGTGCGCTCTTGAAGACATGAAGATGAGTCTTATGTTTTCCATTCATTTAAGGTGTTCATCTTGCAATGGAGCACTAGTTATCTTAGATAGGGGGAGTTGAACTTTTGGTTATCTAGATTGTTTGTGGCTGTGGTGAAGGTGTTATGTCGTTCATGATGGACATGACAGTTTAGACCTGGTGTATCAATGGATTGGACCAGTAGTGTACATTTACCCCAATGTTTGTCAATTTTTGGCCAAAAAGGGGGAGAGAAGTAGGATTATTTTGCGATGAAAATGTTAGTTGTGTTTATGTGGGTTGCTGCAGGGATCTCTGATATGGAGTTGTTTTAGCCAAAATTAGCCAAAAGGGGAGATTGTTAGTTCTTGTATTGGCTGGAATTTTGGTAAAACAAAGTTGGACAATGTTGATGTCATATGTCTGATGTCTTAACATTGGTTCCTAACATTAGTTATTGGAGGGTTGCAGTTTTGAGGTCTGATGTTAAACATGATGTCTTGACATCAGTTGACAGAACATCAGAAAACCATCTGTTGTGTTTTTTGTATTGCAGGATGTTGAGTGAGATGTCCTGACATGGTTAATCAGACATCAGTACAGATATGGAGTATTACTGTCATGACAGTATGTCATAACATTTTGGTTCTGGCACAGCAGTTGCTGCAGTTATGTGACAGATGTTGCAGGAGATGTCATGACATCTTAGTCTGGTATAGAAGGTGTTGTTATTTTGCTGTCATGTGATGTCAAAGGAGATGTCACGACATCAGGTGTCTGGGACAGCAAGTACTGTTGTCATGTGATGTCAAAGGAGATGTCACGACATCAGTTGTCTGGGATAGCAAGTACTGCTGTTGTATATCTCTTGACAGATTTGATTTGATTTGATGAGATCTGTTTGGATATACCTCATCATTATACGTAGGTCAAGGAGATTTATTAGGAACAAAGTGCAGATTTAATTGGATTTCATAAAAAGGATCTTGGAGACTTTTTCGGAAACTATTTGGAGATTTGTTCCTATTTTTTTGGAGAAGATCTTGCAGCTGAATTAAAAAGTGAAGATTTAAAAGATACATAATATCCTGGAAATATTATGGAGCTGATTTAAAGGTCTGGAAGATTCAAGTCAGAATCAAGAAGAATATTGAAGAGTAATGACTTTCTAATTATGGAGATAAATTAGGAAGGATTTGATTGAATACCTAATTAGTAAGAGAATATTTTGCAGATTTGTAGCAGCTAATTTGTTGTGATTTGAAGGCCCAAATCCAGTTTGGAAATAGGTTATAAATGAGAGCATTGTAACCTAGTTTTAGCAAGCCAGCCATCATGAAGATTATAAGGGTTGTGTTGGTTGATGAACCACCCGATTTGTGGGATGGTCATCGTGTTTATCTCGAAGCCTGTAGGTAAGAGATGTATTGTTCTTGGAGGAAGCTGTTAAGCAACTCTAAGTATTGTTCTTAGTCATGAGGGTCATGTCTAGGTATTGTTATAGGAGTGTGTCTCCTATGTGTTTGGAGAGTTTTTGGAAATCAAGTTGTTGATGCAGTGACTGAGATGTTGACTGCTAGACATCATTGCAATGATTGGGAGTGAGATGGAGGCTCTTATCTAGGGAGGACTTAGATAGAAGGGTCATTGGGTAGTGATTAAGTTAGTGGATTGTCAACTGGTTTATTGAGTCTGTAATTTGATACTGTTAATAGTGGACTTCCTTCCGGCTTGGTATGTGTCATACCCTAAATTTTGACCACTAAAATTTCCCATCATTGTGAAAATCATCACCACAATATGGATGTACCTTTGTGCCTCATCAATCTCCTCAAGGAATTATTGAGCATTCACTACTATCAAAATTAGGGTTTCAAGCCCTCTCAGAGCCTTAGACAAAGGATCAATCAAGGAATGACATGATTTTCAACTTGTCTAGCCTCTCAAGTAGCTACAATGGATCAAAAGGATTCCCACTCCAAGGATTAAGCACAAAGCTGCTCCCTTCTAGGTGGATCAAGCCTCAAGATCGCCAGCATCCCCAAATTAGGGTTTTGGTCGATCAGGGCCTCCAAAGGGAAATTTTCCACTAGGCATGAGCCAAGGATCCAAAACACAACCTAATATACTCCATGGAACCTCATGGACCCAATCATCAAGTCAATTTTGTCTCAAGGGATGCATTCATCAAAAATCAGGAATTAGGGTTTCTTGACCTAATTCACCCCTAAGTTGACTTTTAGGGCAAATCATGAGCCAAGGCCTCAAAGGGGGATTTGAGGGTCTCTAATTAACTATATTGATCCATTTGGAATAATGGATTAATCCAAGAAGCTTGAGCAACAAGTCTCAATTTCATCTGCACCACAGTAAGGGTTTCGCGGGAAAAGTCAACTGTAACTTTGACTTTTGACCAGGACATGCTCCCAAGCCCTATGACATGCATCAATATACCCTATGACGCCCATGGAATATGCCCATCATGTTTGATTTAGCTCAAGGACATGATTTCCTGAAGAATTGCACAGTTTGGAATTCATCTAATAAAAAGTCAACTGTGCACAAAAGTCAACTTTGACTTTTTGAGATTTTTCACAAAAATGGATTTTTAACCCTAAAATTATATTAATGTATGATTTGAATCATCATTCATCAAGAAAAATCAAGAAAAGTTGGATAACTTGTAAAAGGGGTAACCATAAAAACAGAAAATTTTCTAAGTTAAAAATAAAGTGGCTAGGGTACCAACTTTGGAGGGTCATAACTCCTAAACCACAAAGCCATTTTCTCCCATCCAAGGCGTGATTTGTAGATCTCATTGCCCTCTACAAAAACTTCAACTAGACCTAACTCCAATTCATTGTGGATTTTGAGCTATGAGTGAGCCAAAATGGCTGAAAACATGAAAGTACCACATTTCCAACACTTAGAAAAAATTCTGTCCAAGACAGATTTTGTTGGAAACACCAAAACTTGTGAGGTTTTTTCACACAGTTAGAAGCTGAATCAGTTCCAAAGATAAACATCAATGTTGTTGCAAATGTTGCAAAGAATCCAAGCAACTCAATAACATGAAACCAATCCACTTGTGCCAAGAATTATGGCTGCCACAACACACCATGTCAAGGCTGCCATGAAAAATCAGCTTGGGGGTTTTGTGCCATCCACGATTTCTGAGTCAAAAGGAGTGATCACTATGCCACATGCCTTCAATCTGATCATTAACCAACTGATCCAACTGATAGGGTTGAGTAAAAAAGCCAAGCAATCTTCCAACTTGAAATTCATCCACTTTGGCACACTTTGCCTTGAATTCAAAGGGGCATTAATGTGGAATAGTGCATTTTCAACAAAGCCACTCTACTCAATCAAGTTCTCTGATTAAACAACAATAAAAACATCTAAAGAATGTGATTTTGGACAAGGCATAGCCCTGCTCTTGGGAATGGCTAGTTTGCCTTGCTTGAGAAGAAATCCTCCAAGCCAATCCATGCAAATGTGATCTGATCCAGTAGCCATTCACTATTCCTTCAAGACAAAAGTTGATCACCTATAAATAGAGGTTCCAATGGATCATTCAACTCACACCAAAGCCAGTTACAACACTGCTTTCTCTCATTCTTCCTTAAACCTCAAGTTTCTTGGTTTTTGAGTAACCACTATCGGGTTTTGAGTCGCAGCCTTAAGCAATCAATTCCAATTGTTCAAACACATCACATACGATGTATTTGAGGTCTCCAAACACTTAAACACTGACTGTAACACCTCAGGCTCAAAATCACCGTTCAACTAAGCCATTATGCCTCAATTATGCAGGTGGAGGTCTCCGGCTTGATCCAAAGAGTTTCAAAGTGTTCCAAAGCTTGCAACACACTCCATAACATCCATTGAAGCTGTAGGGATCATTAATTCACAACTGGAACAAGGTTTGTGCAGAGTTCCATTTCAGCTTGCATCAAGGTAGGCCTCAAAACTCCAACTCCATCATCCATGCATATTTCCTCGCATGATATTTTTGCCAATTGCTTGCCATCATATGTTGATTGTTTTCCCTCAAAATATTTGATCATAGCACTCATAATCATGCCTACTCGATTTCTTTTGCAAAATTAGGGTTCATACGACCACAATGATATAATTTGCTATACACTGAAAATGAATGAAATTGGGTATTGCCATCTTCTTCCTTGTGAAAAAACGCACGAGTTTGGTGTTTGAATAATGTCAAATGGTTGAGAAACGAGAGAGATGGAGGGCTTCATGCACGAGCTAGAGGAAGAAGATGGCCATGGCGCCATTTTCAGAAAATCCAACTAGTTTGATATATATTTTTCACTTGCCATGTTATTAATGAATTGGCATTGCGCCCCAGTGGTTGATCAGCTGGTTTGTATGTATTGGCAAGCGAAAGGTCTGGGGTTCGAATCCCCCTCGCCCCAGACCTTTTTTTATCACTTTTTCCTATTTTCCTATTTTTCATATTATTCTGTTAATTATTTGAAAAATTAATAACTCACTCAATTTTAATTATTTTTAACTGATTCTTTTTGCAAAAAATCATAAAAATGTTGAAATATTTTATTCCACAAAAAATTTAGATTTATATTATGTATTTAATATAATTAGTATTTTTGTGAATAAATTCATTTTATTTGTTTTTAAACATTTTAAAATGAACATCCATCTCGAAAAATCAAGACCAAATGAGTTTGAATATCTCTTGTGATTTATACCTCATTTTTCAAACCTTAAACAAAAATCACAAGTGGTTTATTCAAATCTATTTGGTATTTTTCATTAATTTTCTTTAAATATTTACTATTTAAAGATTAAAATTAGGGTTTCTTTGATTTTCACCCTCATCAAACAATTTTTAAACCTTTTGGGCCTCTATTAGAGTGTAAGACCCAACCCATTTTTTGTAAAATAAAACCTTTTGGGCCTCACTTATTGTATAAGTCACACTGTATTTTCAAAAACCTCGGCGCGCTCGCCAATTCAAAAATCAAACAAACTGGGCCTCTAATAGAGTGTAAGACCCAATCCTTTTTTGACCAACTCATTTTTGGGCCTCAGTATGTTGTATAAGTCCCGATACCGTCAAAAACAAACGGCGCGATCGTCGGCAGTTGAAAAAAATAACCTTTTGGGCCTTTCCTTGAGCTATAAGACCCATTCAAAACTTTTGGGGCTCAATTAGAGTGTAAGACCCAATCCCCTTTTAACCAAAACATTTTTGGGCCTCAGATATTATATAAGCCCCTTCGCGTTAAAAGAAAACCTCGGCGCGATCGCCATTTTTAAACGAAAAGTCAACTGGGCCTACCCTTGTGTTATAAGCCCCACTCTTTTTCTTTAAAACTTTTTGGGCCTCTTGAGAGAGTGTAAGACCCATCCCTTTGTACAGAAAACCATTTTGGGCCTCAATCACTTGTATAAGTCCCTCTGTACAAATTCAAACAGTGCGCTCACTGATAAAACCCTGGGCCTCTCCTTGAGCTGTAAGCCCCAAATCTTTCTTTTTCAAAGCACTTTCTCCTTTGATTTTGAATATACTGTTGTTTTTTAATCTTTCTTTGTTGAACAACTAACCAAACAACATGGAAGCTCTACAACCGAGTAAGTGGTTATTGCTTTCATTTACCGCTTTTATATACATATAACTGTATTGTGGGGCTGTTTCACTGTAAGTCTTCTTTCATAAACTCATATCAACTGTGTAATAATAGTATAAATATTTCGAGTTTCCCCGGCAACTACGTCTAGAACTAGGTGACGCCGTTTCGTTTATTCGTAGAAATAGACAACTAGATCCCCAATAGGATCACCAGATGCAGTCTTCTCTTCGACTGTCCTCATTAGGAATTGTCAAGAAATTCTACTCCCAGAGATGAATGTATTCTCCATGAATGGCATCTTTGAGTTTCTTCCAAATTCTCGAACTTTCCTGACTTGATCTATTCCTTGTGAATAGTTTGCCTTGAATTTTCGGGGTTTGGGGACCCTCGGGCTTCTTAAAAGCATCGGTCTCCTCTTGGGCATCGTACAGATTGTCCCGACGACCTCCTAAAGGTATAGGAACAGAACTTAATCATCTACATAGAACAGTCCTTTCAAAAGTCTACTACTATTTCTCAAAGCATAGTACAAAAGATAAAACTCTATACTTGGACAGTCTAATTCCCTTGAGTCTCAAAGACATTCTCAAGCACCCCTTCAAAATTAGGAAGAAAACCTGTAGACTCGGACAGTCTCAATACCCTTCGGATTTCCCACTTCCTTAAAGAACAGGAATAACACGGATCCTTGAATCAAATCCTTGAGTACAGTGTTGCTCATATAAGAACTGATTTTCTCTTTCAAAATCAGTATACTGGACCTGTCATTTAACTGAAATAGACACCATAGCCTCCTCTTGGGCGTTGAACAATAATTCTCCACAGTGGAGTCAAACAACGTTTAGCCTCTCTCTTGGGCTTTGTACAAGACACTAATTACTCCCTCATTGAGTCAATCACCCTTTTCGCCTCCATCTCGGGCTTTATACGAGATACAAAAAGGTTCTTATTGAGCCAAACAAATTTTAGCCTCCATCTCGGGCTTCGTACGAGATACAAAAAAAAAACTCTCTTGTTGAGTCAGATAGCCTTCATCTCGGGCTTTATACGAGATACCAAAAGACTCCATCCTCGAGTCAAAACCTTTTAGCCTCACTCTCGGGCTTTGTACGAGACACATATTAGCCTCCTCTTAGGCTTTGTATAAGAAAACCACTAGTTGATCCAATCAACCTTTTAGCATCAAAGTTGTGCCCCGTTCACAGTACACAAACATCAACAACTCCTTCATCTAATTGCTGTAAGCGGCAAGCCTCTGGATCATCTACATCCATGCCACTGTCCCTCTTTTAGCATGAGAAATTCCTAAGGAAAGATGGCATTGCTCTACACAGAGTTAAAGTCTTCTCCTTCAGGTTAGAAATCCCCTATAAAGGAAATTATGGGATTGCTAGGATCCACGTATCCCGGTTAAAGTAATTCTCCTTTACAACCAGTCACCCAAAAGTTGTGACAAACAAACCCCTTTAGAGATGACAAATTCTGTCTAAAGTCAGGACCTTCGGCTTCACATCTTGGGCTTTGAACAAGATACAAATAAACTTTTCAGCTTCACATCTTGGGCTTTGAACAAGATACAAACCACCTTTCACTTCACGTCTTGGGCTTTGGACAAGACACCAAAAACACCATTTCCTCCCATAGAATAGGAGAAACTACGAACGCTCTGATTTCCCTGTTTCAGTAAACGGGAATACGTAGGCATAATATTGAAAGAAAAAATCTTAGCGAGCACACTAAACAAAAACCCAAAATCCCATACTCTCATGTATCTATCAAAAAGCATCAGTCCTAACATCCTAATCCTTGTTCCCCGCCAGAAACCTGTCTGTCAAAATAACACAAGAAAGGCCCCACCACATTGATCGCATCCGTAACCTAATTGACCGTTGTTTAAACTCAGTATGCAAGCAGGGTTAATTGGAGACATCTATTTCCATTCCTTCATTAGCTTTAATAGGATAAAAAATGAATCGACCTGTAGTAAACTCAACTGGAGAGAGCAATAGCGCTTAAGAACCGCGTCCAAAATCACCCGCTACAAAGAACTGTGATCTCAGAGATCACCTCAACGCCCATAGTGGAGAAATATGATCCTAGGTATCAAATGCCGAAAGAACGTCCTTGGGGCATGACTGTTAACTATATCCCGGAAGGATATGTTCTGCCGATCACTGAAGATCAGGGAATCACAACAGAAGCCGTTGGGCCTGAAGGTTATAAACTTTGAGAAACGCTAAGATTCGCTACCATAGTCACGGTACCACCCCCTGTGGTGCACACTGTCCCGGAAGGACAGATTCCACCGATACCTTCTGGTAAAAAGGAAACTATGTTTGACCGAATGGATGAATTCCAGGAATAGTTCTTGGAAATGCAGAAGGAGCTGTAAGCCATTCACGGTCAGGATTTGTTTGGAAAGGACGCCGCAGACCTCTGCTTGGTCCCCAATGTGAAAGTCCCGCACAAGTTCCAGGTGCCCGAATTTGAAAAGTACAAGGGTAACTCTTGCCCTCAAAGCCATCTGGTGATGTACGCTCGGCGGATGTCAGCTCAGACGGAGAATCAGGACCTACTGATTCACTACTTCCAAGATAGTTTAATCGGTGCCACATTAAAATGGTACATGGGTTTAAACCATGCCACGATTAGCACATTCAGAGATCTTGGCACTGCCTTCGTCCAACAATACCAATACAATTTGGACATGGCACCCGACAGAGATCAACTCAGATCAATGTCGCAAAAGGACTAGGAAACCTTTAAGGAGTATGCTCAAAGGTGGCGTGAAATTGCCGCTCAAATTTGTCCACCTCTTGAGGAAAAAGAGATGACAAAGATCTTCTTAAAAACCTTAAGCTCATTTTACTATGACCGACTGGTTGCCAATGCACCCAGTGATTTCACCGAGATGGTCGGCATGGGCGTACGTCTTGAGGAATCCGTCCGAGAAGGACGTTTGGTAAAAGACACTGGATCGACGAGCGGTACTAAAAAATACGGTAGTGCTCTCCCTAAGAAAAAATAGCAAAATATTGGGAATATCTCTCTCAGAAAGCAAAGGCGACGTTATCAACCGGTAGCAGCTGTGACTCCTGCTATCAGCCTTGCGCCTATTCCTACGTATCAACCTCAGGTTGCACAGAGCCAACCTGATCAGCAAAGGACACAACAGCCTCTTCAGCAGGCGCGTCCTGCATATAACAACAACCGTACAACACGCCCACCAGGATTTGATCCTATACCCGTATTATACGCAGAGTTGTTTCCATTACTGCTAGCCAAGGGGCACATTCCGACTAAGTCCCCTCTTATAGTGCCAGAAAATCTGCCTTTTTGGTTTAAGGTGGATCAAACATGCCCTTATCATAAAGGAGGTCCAGGGCATAACATTGAGAATTGTCTAAATTTCAAGTCTGATGTGCAAAAGCTTGTTTGGAGTGGGCTCTTATCTTTCAAGGATACAAATCCTAATGTTCTCACGAACCCGCTGCCTCAACACGGGAAGGCTGCAGTCAATCTGATTGAGAGAGAGACTAACAATGTCTATAAAATTCACGATGTACTCTTGTTGAAGACCAATCTGGTCAAGATGCATTGTAGACAATGTGGATATGACCATGTGCCACCTCATAACTATCATCAGTGTGATATCTGCTCTAAAGACAACCAGGGATGTTTTGTGGTGCAAGCAGCCCTACAGGAACAAATGAATCTCGGACGGATCCAAGAGAACCGAGTTCGTGGAGTTAACATGGTTTACACGAATTCTAACGTCATTTAGAACCACGACATCCGTGCAATGAATGCCAATCTGGTGGCAATGCACTCAAGGAAAAGCCAGTATCATAATCTGCCACGGCATGATTACAGTTCTTGTCTGACTTGCTCGGTAAACAAACAGGGATGCTCTTTCATACAATAGGCCCTCCAGCGTCAGATGGATCTTGGATGGATCCAAGACTACCATGATAGGAATTCCTATCAGATCAACATGGTTCAGATCTTTGATATTCGCGTGATGAATACCAACTTGGTAGAGTTACATGCTGAGCAGGTCCGACTCGGATTCTTAATATCACACGACTATCAAAGTTGTAAAGCGGGTTGCGAAAACGATCGAGGTTGTACCCTTGTCCAGGAGGCACTTCAGCACTTGTTAAATCACTGGTGGATGCCAATTTATATGGATGAAGATACTCAGCAAATTAGTATCAGTAACAGGAATCCCACTCGGTGTCAAAGTCAGGATGTCAGATCTTTGGAAGCTAACCTAGTGAGGTTACATTGTATTCAAAGTGGGCGTGGCCAGGTGCCACCACACAATTATGACCGTTGTAGCGTCTGGTCGGAAAGTAACCAAGGGTGTTACCTTGTGAGAGCAGCTATTCAGGGTCAGGTGGATCGTGGAGAGATTCGTCCATATCCGGGTTCTAGACCCATCAACTGGACGCTGAACTACCTTGCCGATCAAGTTGAGGAAGTTGTCACAATCTCTGGTCATCGCAGAACCAGGGATATTTTTGACATTATCCCTCTACTTGATGAATCTAAAGTTCCCAACTGGGGACGGATCGAGATTACTTACGATGGTCAGAAAAATCAGAAGGCTCCTGTAGTGATCTATCTTCCGGGACCACTACCGTATGAATCAGCTAAGGCAATCCCTTACAAATACGGTGCAATGATAATTTAAAATGGAAAGGAAATTCCATTACCCTCCGTTGTGAATATTGCAGACATCAGTCGTGTAACACAGAGTGGTAGAATCTTCAACCGAGGAGTTGGGGAACTTAACAAAGGAAAGGAACTTCAGACGGAAGCTCCTGATCTACCAGTCGGTCAATCTAGTAATCCCGACCTTTCGATAAAATGATGATGAGATACTGAAGCTCATCCAAAGGAGTGAATACAACATTGTCGATCAACTGTTACAGACTCCTTCAAAGATCTCGGTATTATCACTATTACTCAGTTCAGAAGCGCACAGGGAGGCTCTACAGTAAGTCTTGGAGCAAGCCTTTATGGAACAGGATGTAACAATCAGACAGTTCGATAGTATTGTCTCTAACATCACTTCCTGCAATAATTTGGGATTTAGTGATGAGGATTTACCTGAAGAGGGTCACCGTCATAACATGGCGCTCAACATCACAGTCAACTGCCAGGACGATGCTTTAGCCAGCGTACTGGTAGACACGGGGTCAGCCCTGAATGTTATGCCGAAGTCCATTTTGATGCAATTGTCATTCAAAGGCCCTCCGATGAGAATCAACGAGGTTGTTGTCAAAGCATTCGACGGATCCAGAAAAGCGGTTATCTGCGAAGTTGATCTTCCCATAACTATTGGTCCTCACACTTTCCAAGTCACTTTCCAGGTCATGGACATCCGGGAAACATACAGTTGTTTATTAGGAAGACCTTGGATACATTAGGCTGGAGCGGTTACTTCAACCCTCCACCAAAAGCTAAAGTTCGTCAAGAACGATCAACTTGTCACGGTTTGTGGGGAACAAGCTTTTCTTTTGAGTAACTTGTCATCATCTGCTGGTATAGAACCCGGGGAGGTTATTGGAACTCAGTTCCACGCACTGTCGGTAAGCAAGGACAATCAGTTCAACGAAGGAACTTCGATTTCTTCATACAACGATGCTATCAAAGCAGTCGAGAGTATCGATACAAAAGGATGGGGACAACTTGTCATCCCTATTGACAATAAAACAAAGAAGGGTCTTGGTTTTTCTACAACCTATGCCCGGACAGCTGCCAACGATGAAAGTCTTCATCCCCTTCAAAACTTCTTCCACAGTGGAGGTTTCCTTCACCCAGTGTCTCAAGCAGTACATGCTATCAATGAGGAAGATCCCTCTAACACAGATGAAGAATGGAAGTCCTACCTTAACGAGGACGGTCATATGTCTCAGGAGGAGGTGCCTATACCATTTTGCTATCACGCACAGAGTCCGAGATTTATACCACGGTCAGATGTCGAAATGATATATGGAGATTGTGATCCGGAAGGATGCCGTGCTCTTCCAAATTCATTAGAGGAGGACACTCAGATGAAAAACAACTTTGACCACAATTACTATGGCCCGATGGATGGCCTGCCAATGTGGAAGCCTTACCCAGGAAACTTCGGGCCAGAAAGTCAGCCGAGTAATGAAACTCAGCTGAGCATCATTGAACAGAATACCTGTGTCCCCACCATGTCATGGGAACAACACTCAGGTCATCCTGAAACTACTCAACATGAAGATGAATTCGCAATGTTTGTAGGACTTGAATTCATCAACTATGCTTTCCCGGAGGTTAACGTCATCGAGAGAGATGACTCCTCCAGATCCAAAGAAGTTTGGGACACTCTGGGAGAACCTAGTGGAGAATACGACTACATGGTCAAGTACACCGCTCCCGAAAGCTCTCGTATCAGGCTCGAAGACATCCAGCCTACTGGATGGGGAGATACAGCTGAGAGCATAAATGCTATGCAAAATACAACTGAGGAATTCTCCTACGACAACTCTGCTTGGGAAACAGATTCCAATGATCCTGCTCCACCAGAAATCAGCGTCATTTCTGAAGACAAATCAAGGAAGGTTCCAGACTTTATGATTCACCGAGGAGTTCGCCGCCGATGGATTACTGTCGAGGTTCCGAAGGTCGTTCATCAGTCAAAGTAATTGCCATCTTTTAACCTTTCACCCTGCCCAGGTGAAATGGATGTTTTGATAGGGCTCGCTTTCTGTAAATTTTCCCTCTTCGCTTCGCCCAAAGCGACAGAGTTTTGTTTTATAGGGCTGTAGTTTCAAGGATCGACTTGTTCATTAATAAAATAACGTCGTTCTATAATTTCTGCATTAATTGTTGTTTTCTCTTTTTGCTTTTTCAGAAAATGGTAATCCTAAAAAACAATTAAAAATAAAAACAAGCAGTAAAATAAAACACTGCACACACTTGCATTTTTCTTTATCTCTTCTAAACACGAATCATCACGTCATGCAGATTGCTTGTTTTAAACCCCGTTGAAACATACGATCCGATGCCTTATCCCAACTTTGAGTTCCCGGTATTCGAGGCTGAAGAAGAAAATGACGACCAAATTCCAAAAGAGATCTCCCGATTACTCAGACAAGAGGAAAGATCCATTGAACCTCACAAAGAACCGTTGGAAACAGTAAACTTAGGTTCAAAAAAAGAGAGAAAAGAAATCAGGATTAGGGCACTGCTCAGTCCAACTGCCAAAGAGAGTTTGATAAAGCTTCTCAGAGAATTTCCCGATGTATTCGCTTGGTCCTATCAGGATATGCCAGGGTTGGATACCGGCATCGTGGAACATCATTTACCGTTAAGATTGGAATGTCCGCCAGTAAAGCAAAGGTTGAGACGCATTCACCCGGACATGGCCATCAAAATCAAAGAGGAGGTGCAGAAACAGATTGACGCGGGCTTCCTCGCCACATCAGAATATCCTCAATGGTTAGCCAACATCGTACCCGTTCCCAAAAAGGACGGAAAGGTCAGAATGTGTGTTAATTACAGGGATCTGAACAAGGCTAGTCCAAAGGACGACTTTCCTTTACCACACATTAACATGCTAGTGGACAGTACAGCAAAGTTCAAAGTTTTCTCCTTCATGGATAGATTCTCGGGCTATAACCAAATCAAAATGGCACCGAAAGACATGGAGAAAACTTCGTTCATTACCCCATGGGGCACCTTTTGTTACACGGTAATGCCGTTAGGTTTGAAGAATGCCGGGGTAACCTATCAAAGGGCCATGACTACTCTATTTCTTGACATGATACACAAAGAAATCGAGGTATATGTCGATGATATGATTGCAAAATCAAAAACCGAGGGCGAGCACGTTGAACATCTGTCAAAATTGTTCGAACATTTAAGAAAATTCAAGCTCCGCTTGAATCCCAACAACCGTTCAGGGAAACTACTAGGGTTCATCGTCAGCCAGAAAGGAATTGAGGTTGATCCTGACAAGGTCAAGGGCATTCAAGAAATGCCTTCTCCGAAAACTGAAAAACAAGTCAGAGGATTCCTGGGATGTATGAACTACATCTCCAGATTCATATTCCTTATGACTGCGACCTACGCGCTGATCTTCAAGTTGCTCAAAAAGAACCAGGATTGCGTTTGGTCAGAAGATTACCAAACCACCTTCGACAGTATTAAGGAATATCTGTTGAATCCTCCGATTCTATCACCTCCAGTGGAAGGAAGACCACTGATCATTTACCTCACAGTTCTAGAGGACTCAATGGGATGTGTACTTGGCCAACAAGACGAAACCAAAAGGAAAGTGTCTGCCATCTACTATCTAAGCAAGAAATTCACCGACTGCGAAACTCGGTACACGATGCTCGAGAAAACTTGTTGTGCTTTGGCTTGGGCAGCCATACGTCTTCGCCAGTACATGATTCGTCATACTACTTGGTTGGTCTCCGAAATGGATCCAATCAAGTACGTTTTCGAAAAACCTGCTCTTACAGGAAGGATTGCCCGTTGGCAGATGCTGTTATAAGAATATGACATAGAGTACCACGCTCAAAAAGCCGTTAAAGGAAGTATTTTAGCCGATCATTTGGTTCATCAACCGATTGACGATCAAGAATCAATCGGGTTTGACTTCCCAGACGAAGATGTTATGTATCTAAAGATGAAAGACTGCGATGAACCGCTACCCAGTGAAGGGCCAGAACCAGGTTCCCAATGGGGACTTATCTTTGACGGAGCAGTTAATCATTATGGAAATGGAATTAGGGCAATAATTGTTACCCCTCAGGGTACCCACATTCCTTTCACTGCCAGACTTACGTTCAAATGTACGAACAACGAGGCCGAATACGAAGCTTGTATTATGGGTCTCGAGGAAGCAATTGATTTAAGGATCAAAAACTTGAACGTATATGGAGACTCAGCCTTGGTTGTCAATCAGATAAAAGGAGATTGGAACACATACTAATCAGGATTGATTCCTTACAAAGACTATGCAAGAAGGTTGTTACCTTTCTTTGACAGAGTCGAGTTTCATCACATCCCTCGTGAGGAGAATCACATGACTGATGCATTGGCCACCATCTCTTCCATGATTAGTGTAAGTCAATGGAACGGCTTACCTAAGATCGACAAAATGTTGCTTGAACGACCCGCTTACATCTTCGTGATTGAAGCAGTCATAGACGACAAACCTTGGTATCACGATATCAAATGCTTCCTTCAGAGACAAGAGTACCCACCTGGGGCATCCAGGAAAGACAGAAAAACCCTCAGAAGATTGGCTGGAAACTTCTTCCTGAGCGGTGACACTCTCTATAAGAGAAATTTTGACATGATCTTGCTCTGATGCGTAGACAGACCAGAAGCAGACATGCTTATGAAAGAAGTTCATGAAGGATCCTTTGGCACTCATGCCAATGGACACGCAATGGCGAGAAAAATTCTCAGAGCAGGGTACTATTAGTTGATAATGGAATCCGACTACTACAAGTACATGAGGAGGTGTCACAAGTGTCAGATATACTCCGACAAAATTCATGTACCACCAACGCATCTCAAAGTTCTCTCTTCCCCATGGCCATTCTCGATATGGGGAATCAACATGATTGGCATGATTGAACCTAAAGCTTCAAACGGACATCGGTTCATCCTGGTAGCCATTGACTATTTCACCAAGTGGGTCGAAGCAGCGTCGTACGCTAATGTAACCCGACAAGTGGTGGTCCGATTTATCAAAAATAATATCATCTGCCGTTATGGTGTTTCGAGCGAGATCATTACTAATAATGGATCTAACTTGAACAATAGGATAATGAAAGAGTTGTGCGCAGAGTTTAAGATTGAACACCATAACTCATCTCCCTACCGACCAATGATGAATGGAGCGGTAGAAGCGGCTAATATGAACATCAAGAAGATCGTTCAAAAGATGGTTGTAACCTACAAAGACTGGCACGAAATGCTACCCTTTGCTCTTCACGGTTATCGTACATCTGTCCGCACTTCAACAGGTCCGACCTCGCGTCTTTAGGAAAGGAGACCTCGTTCTCAAGAAGATACAATCATTTCGCACTGATTCTCGGGGCAAGTGGACTCCGAATTATGATGTCCCCTATGTGGACACAAAAGCTTTCTCAGGCGGCGCCTTGAGACTTGCAACCATGGACGGAGAGGAATTTGCCTACCCCACAAACGTTGATGTAGTCAAGAAATACTTCGCCTAAACTAAAAAAAAAGTCCCGGTGGATTGAAAACCCAAAAGGGCGGTCCAGGAAAAAGTTAGAGACAAAATAAAATAAAAAAATCATCCCGGTGGATTGGAAACATCATAGTACAATCCAGGCAAAAATTAGGGATAATGGCAAGTAACTATGTTCAACAGAGGCGAATCCCTCAGCAGCAGCAGTTACATCATCTGTCAGAAAACTCCAGTCAAGTTCATCTTCGACAGAAGCTCAGGATGCCCAGAATTCAAAGTTGGTAGAAGGATAGTGGTCGTTATGTTTCAATGTAGCCCTTTTCCCTATAAATTACCATTTTCTAACTTTGTAATTACTCTTTGGAATCACGCGCTTGGCTGATTTCCATCCTATCAATAAAATATGAGCCTTTGTGCTTTTGTTTGTAATTCTTATTTGTTTTAGCTTTACAGAACGACGTTGTTAACATGATTAACGATCCTTGAAATAATACAAAATTGAATTTACTTGTTAAAACTTTTTCTGCTTTTTAATAAAGTCGGCAATTTCTTTTAACTGTTAAACATCAAAAGAACATCTGTCGCTTCTCCAGAAGTAAGCGAACTTAAGAGTACAGAATCAAAGTACTCCTTCTACGCCAGTACGCCAGAATGAAGGATCAACTGTGTCAGAGACCTTGTTTCATCTGACACACCACGGCCGAGTTCTAATCTCCTAAGCCCGACCAACGGTAGCTCCCAACAGGGACTATCTCTCCTAAGCAAGGTGGAATTGCTATCTTGAACCAGCGATATTTCTACACGCCCCGTGATGACCGAGTATCCAGTCGTGTTCACCCGTCAGTTTGTATGTCGTGTCAGTTTTGTCAGCATATACATACATACATTATGCATTATCTATTTGCATTCACATTTCATATTGCATCACCATCACTCTAGTCGGTTTTGTCCCGTAGTGGTAACAGTCCTCTCAATCAAGTTCCCAGTTCTTTCCTCGTCAGGAAATACTGTGTCTGAACAATCTTTTCTCCAGTTTATTTCTGGAAGGAAGTTGGCCCTTGACCACTTTGATAACTTGAACCTCTGAAAAACCAGAGGAACCTTCAGTCACCGTCACTCTTCGCCATTGAAGATAATATCCTTGATTTCCCGGATTAAGGAAAATCCACAGAGAAAGCCTCGTAATCAGAGATTTGGCAGCATGCCAGTTTTGCTCTGAAAAGACCGCTGATGAAAAGGTCATCGGCACCTCAAAATTGGACCCCATCATATGGCATTTCTCCGGGAAGATCCTGAGAAAAGTATGATGCAAGATCCCAAGCGACAACAGTCTCTCAAGAGACCTATTTTCCCCCAGTAGAAACAAATGGCGTCTCCAATAGAGAAGTTTGTGCAACTCTACAACTCAGACGACTGGGTTTCCCAGTAAGTCTGACATCAACTTTTTCCGTCAAATGGCTTCTCCCCAAGAAAATTCAGCGAGAAGTTTGAGGAAAACCACTACGAATATCGTCCCTTGTCAATAAAGTTTATTGACAAAAGAAACTTAGACCAGTTCCTTGGTTGGAAATCAGGATCGAGGGGAAGATTCAATTAGAAACTAAGACCAGTTCCTTGGTAGGAAACCAGGATCGAGGGGAGGTTAATCCCAAAAGGAAACTGAGACCAGCTCCTTGGCTGAAGACCAGGATCGAGGGGAAGTTTACTTTTTCTAAGCATCATTGCTTAGCAAAAGTGGAAGGATGCGCGAACTGCCATTCTTAACCACCATCAAAATTTCGGGTATTCTGATATTTAATCTTCTTGCACCCCGAATGCCAGAATACCTTCGTCATTCACACCTTCATGTCCAACAAGATTAAATAGGGACATCTGTCATACCCCAAATTTTGACCACTAAGATTTCCCATCATTGTGAAAATCATCACCACAATATGGATGTACCTTTGTGCCTCATCAATCTCCTCAAGGAATTGTTGAGCATTCACTACTATCAAAATTAGGGTTTCAAGCCTTCTCAAAGCCTTAGACAAAGGATCAATCAAGGAATGACATGATCTTCAACTTGTCTAGCCTCTCAAGTAGCTACAATGGATTAAAAGGATTCCCACTCCAAGGATTAAGCACAAAGCTGCTCCCTTCTAGGTGGATCAAGCCTCAAGATCGCCAGCATCCCCAAATTAGGGTTTTGGTCGATCAGGGCCTCCAAAGGGAAATTTTCCTCTAGGAATGAGCCAAGGATCCAAAACACAACCTAATATACTCCATGGAACCTCATGGACCCAATCATCAAGTCAATTTTGTCTCAAGGGATGCATTCATCAAAAATCAGGAATTAGGGTTTCTTGACCTAATTCACCCCTAAGTTGACTTTTAGGGCAAATCATGAGCCAAGACCTCAAAGGAGGATTTGAGGGTCTCTAATGATCTATATTTATCCATTTGGAACAATGGATTAATCCAAGAAGCTTGAGCAACAAGTCTCAATTTCATCTGCACCACAGTTAGGGTTTCGCGGGAAAAGTAAACTGTAACTTTGACTTTTGACCAAGACATGCTCCCAAGCCTTATAACATGCATCAATATACCCTATGACACCCATGGAACATGTCCATCAAGTTTTATTTAGGTCAAGGACATGATTTCCTGAAGAATTGCATAGTTTGGAATTCATTTGATAAAAAGTCAACTGTGCACAAAAGTCAACTTTGACTTTTTGAGATTTTTCACAAAAATGGATTTTTAACCCTAAAATGATGTTAATGTATGATTTCAATCATCATTCATCAAGAAAAATCAAGAAAAGTTGGATAACTTGTAAAAGGGGTAACCATAAAAACTTAGAAAATTTTCTAAGTTAAAAATAAAGTGGCTAGGGTACCAACTTTGGAGGGTCATAACTCCTAAACCACAAAGCCATTTTCTCCCATCCAAGGCTTGATTTGTAAATCTCATTGCCCTCTACAAAAACTTCAACTAGACCTAACTCCAATTCATTGTGGATTTTGAGCTATGAGTGAGCCAAAATGGCTGAAGACATGAAAGTACCACTTTTCCAACACTTAGAAAAAATTCTGTCCAAGACAGATTTTATTGAAAACACCAAAACTTATGAGGTTTTTTCACACAGTTACAAGCTGAATCGGTTCCAAAGATAAACATCAATGTTGTTGCAAATGTTGCCAAGAATCCAAGCAACTCAATAGCATGAAACCAATCCACTTGTGCCAAGAATTATGGCTGCCACAACACACCATGTCTAGGCTACCATGAAAAATCAGTTTGGGGGTTTTGTGCCATCCACGATTTCTGAGTCAAAAGGAGTGATCACTATGCCACATGCCTTCAATCTGATTATGAACCAACTGATCCAACTGATAGGGTTGAGTCAAAAAGCCAAGGAATCTTCCAACTTGAAATTCATCCACTTTGGCAAACTTTACCTTGAATTCAAAGGGGCATTAATGTGGAATAATGCATTTTTAACAAAGCCACTTTACTCAGTCAAGTTCTCTGATTAAACAACAATAAAAACATCTGAAGAATGTGATTTTGGTCAAGGCATAGCCCTGCTCTTGGGAATGGCTAGTTTGCCTTGCTTGAGAAGAAATCCTCCAAGCCAATCCATGCAAATTTGATCTGATCCAGCAGCCATTCACTATTCCTCCAAGAAAAAAGTTGATCACTTATAAATAGAGGTTCAAATGGATCATTCAACTCAAACCAAAGCTAGTTACAACACTGCTTTCTCTCATTCTTCCTTAAACCTCAAGTTTCTTGGTTTTTGAGTAACCACTATCGGGTTTTGAGTTGCAGCCTTAAGCAATCAATTCCAATTGCTCAAACACATCACATATGATGTATTTGAGGTGTCCAAACACTTAAGCGCTGAGTGTAACACCTCAGGCTCAAAATCACCCTTCAACCAAGCCATTATGCCTCAATTATGCAGGTTGAGGTCTCCAGCTTGATCCAAAGAGTTTCAAAGTGTTCCAAAGCTTGCAACACACTCCATAACATCCATTGAAGCTGTAGGGATCATTAATTCACAACTGGAACAAGGTTTGTGCAGAGTTCCATTTCAGCTTGAATCAAGGTAAGCCTCCAAACTCCAACTTCATGATCCATGCATATTTCCTCGGATGATATTTTTTCCAATTGTTTGCCATCATATGTTGATTGTTTTCCCTCAAAAAATTTGATCATAGCACTCATAATCATGCCTACTCGATTGCTTTTGCAAAATTAGGGTTCATACTGCCACAATGATATAATTTGCTATACACTGAAAATGAATGAAATTGGGTATTGCCATCTTCTTCCTTGTGAAAAAACGCATGAGTTTGGTGTTTGAATCATGCCAAATGGTTGAGAAACGAGAGAGATGGAGGGCTTCATGCACGAGCTAGAGGAAGAAGATGGCCATGGCGCCATTTTCAGAAAATCCAACTAGTTTGATATATATTTTTCACTTGCCATGTTATTAATGAATTGGCATTGCGCCCCAGTGGTTGATCAGCTGGTTTGTATGTATTGGCAAGCGAAAGGTCTGGGGTTCGAATCCCCCTCGCCCCATACCTTTTTTTATCACTTTTTCCTATTTTCCTATTTTTCATATTATTTTGTTAATGATTTGAAAAATTAATAACTCACTCAATTTTAATTATTTTTTACTTATTCTTTTTGCAAAAAATCATAAAGATGTTGAAATATTTTATTCCACAAAAAAATTAGATTTATATTATGTATTTAATATAATTAGTATTTTTGTGAATAAATTCATTTTATTTGTTTTTAAACATTTTAAAATGAACATCCATCTTGAAAAATCAAGACCAAATGAGTTTGAATATGTCTTGTGATGTATACCTCATTTTTCAAACCTTAAACAAAAATCACAAGTGGTTTATTCAAATCTATTTGGTATTTTTCATTAATTTTCTTTAAATATTTACTATTTAAAGATTAAAATTAGGGTTTCTTTGATTTTCACCCTCATCAAACAATTTTTAAACCTTTTGGGCCTCTATTAGAGTGTAAGACCAAACCTATTTTTTGTAAAATAAAACCTTTTGGGCCTCACTTATTGTATAAGTCCCACAGTATTTTCAAAAACCTAGGCGCGCTCGCCAATTCAAAAATCAAACAAACTGGGCCTCTAATAGAGTGTAAGACCCAATCCTTTTTTGACCAACTCATTTTTGGGCCTCAGTATATTGTATAAGTCACGATACAGTAAAAAACAAACGGCGCAACCGTCGCCAGTTGAAAAAAATAACCTTTTGGGCCTCTCCTTGAGCTATAAGACCCATTCAAAACTTTTGGGCCTCTATTAGAGTGTAAGACCCAATCCCCATTTAACCAAAACATTTTTGGGCCTCAGATATTGTATAAGCCCCTTCGCGTTAAAAGAAAACCTCGGCGCGATCGCCATTTTTAAACGAAAAGTCAACTGGGCCTACCCTCGTGTTATAAGTCCCACTTTTTTTCTTTAAAACTTTTTGGGCCTCTTGAGAGAGTGTAAGACCCATCCCTTTGTACAGAAAACCTTTTTGGGCCTCAGTCACTTTTTGTACAAATTCAAACAGTGCACTCACTGATAAAACCCTGGGCCTCTCCTTGAGCTGTAAGCCCCAAATCTTTCTTTTTCAAAGCACTTTCTCCTTTGATTTTGAATATACTGTTGTTTTTTAATCTTTCTTTGTTGAACAACTAACCAAACAACATGGAAGCTCTACAACCGAGTAAGTGGTTATTGCTTTCATTTACCGCTTTCAGATACATATAACTGTATTGTGGGGCTGTTTCACTGTAAGTCTTCTTTCATAAACTCATATCAACTGTGTAATAATAGTATAGATATTTTGAGTTTCCCCGGCAACTACGTCTAGAACTAGGTGACGCCGTTTCGTTTATTCGTAGAAATAGACAACTAGATCCCCAATAGGATCACCAGATACAGTCTTCTCTTCGACTGTCCTCATTAGGAATTGTCAAGAAATTCTATTTCCAGAGATGAATGTATTCTCCGTGAATGGCATCTTTGAGTTTCTTCCAAATTCTCTAACTTTCCTGACTTGATCTATTCCTTGTGAATAGCTTGCCTTGAATTTTTCAGGGTTTGGGGACCCACGGGCTTCTTAAAAGCATCAGTCTCCTCTTGGGCATCGTACAAGGACCCACAGGCTTCCTAAAAGCAACCCCGCCTCCTCTTGGGCTTAGTACAAAGTCCCTACGGCTTCTTAGAAGTATTCACAGCCTCCTCTTAGGCTTCGTATAATGATCTCTTCCTCCGGGAATGATAGCCTACTCTCGGGCTTCGTACAAGGACCTCTTGGCTTCTTAAAAGTTTCCAGCCTCCTCTTGGGCTTCGTACAAATTGTCCCGACGACCTCCTAAAGGTATAGGAACAAAACTTAATCATCTACAAAGAACAGTCCTTTCAAAAGTCTACTACTGTTTCTCAAAGCATAGTACAAAAGATAAAACTCTATACTTGGACAGTCTAATTCCCTTGAGTCTCAAAGACATTCTCAAGCACCCCTTCAAAATTAGGAAGAAAACCTGTAGACTCGGACAGTCTCAATACCCTTCGGATTTCCCACTTCCTTAAAGAACAGGAATAACCCGGATCCTTGAATCAAATCCTTGAGTACAGTGTTGCTCATATAAGAACTGATTTTCTCTTTCAAAATTAGTATACTGGACCTGTCATTTAACTGAAACAGTCACCATAGCCTCCTCTTGGGCGTTGAACAATAATTCTCCACAGTGGAGTCAAACAACATTTAGCCCCTTTCTGGGGCTTTGTACAAGACACAAATTACTCCCTCGTTGAGTCAATCACCCCTTTCGCCTCCATCTCGGGCTTTATACGAGATACAAAAAGGTTCTTATTGAGCCAAACAAATTTTAGCCTCCATCTCGGGCTTCGTACGAGATACAAAAAAAAACTCTCTTGTTGAGTCAGATAGCCTTCATCTCGGGCTTTATACGAGATACCAAAAGACTCCATCGTCGAGTCAAAACCTTTTAGCCTCTCTCTCGGGCTTTGTACGAGACACATATTAGCCTCCTCTTAGGCTTTGTATAAGAAAACCACTGGTTGATCGAATCAACCTTTTAGCATCAAAGTTGTGCCTCGTTTACAGTACACAAACATCAATAACTCCTTCATCTAATCGCCGTAAGCGGCAAGCCTCTGGATCATCTACATCCATGCCACTGTCCCTCTTTTAGCATGAGAAATTACTAAGGAAAGATGGCATTGCTCTACACTGAGTTAAAGTCTTCTCCTTCAGGTTGAAAATCCCCTATAAAGGAAATTATGGCATTGCTAGGATCCGCGTATCCCGGTTAAATTAATTCTCCATTACAACCAGTCACCCAACAGTTGTGACAAACAAACCCCTTTAGAGATGACAAATTCTCTCTAAAGTCAGGACCTTCAGCTTCACATCTTGGGCTTTGAACAAGATACAAATAAACTTTTCAGCTTCACATCTTGGGCTTTGAACAAGATACAAACCAACTTTCGCTTCACGTCTTGGGCTTTGAACAAGACACCAAAAACACCATTTCCTCCCATAGAATAGGAGGAACTACGAACGCTCTGATTTCCCTGTTTCGGTAAACGGGAATACGTAGGTATAAGATTGAAAGAAAAAATCTTAGCGAGAACACTAAACAAAAACCCAAAATTCCATACTCTCATGTATCTATCAAAAAGCATCAGTTCTAACATCCTAATCCTTGTTCCCCGCCAGAAACCTGTCTGTCAAAATAACACAAGAAAGGCCCCACCACATTGATCTCATCCGTAACCTAACAGACTGCTGTTTAAACTCAGTATGCAAGCAGGGTTAATTGGAGACATCTATTTCCCTTCCTTCATCAGCTTTAATAGGATAAAAAATGAATCGACCTGTAGTAAACTCAACCGCAGAGAGCGACAGCGCTTAAGAACCGCGTCCAAAATCGCTCGCTACAGTATGCCCCCAGATGTAGGCTGTTAGACCGAACTGGGTGAACAAATTCTGTGTGCACTTTACGTTTCAACAACTTCTTTAAATGTCTATAATTGCCTTGCTGTTTATGTCAGACCAGATGTCTCGACATCATGTAGGACATCAGGGATCTGTTATACCAGAATTTCAGTTTGATCATCTCAATACCTGTTATGTCCTTGTTCTTCTCCCCCTTTGACAACATCAAAAAGAGAGAAAGATGGAGTGTCAAGAATAATAAAAAACGAGAGCAACATTTTGAACATAATTTCAACAGATACCATTAACACACATTCACATACAATGCAAGTTAATGAAAAGCTAAATAAGAAAAAAAACTTAAAAGACACAAAATAGAGTAATAGTGCAGTGTTACTACATGGAACAGCCATAAGGTACGATAAAGTAGTACGAAAAGAAGACACACAGAGCTAAAATCAACATATTTGAGTCATAAACCCAAAAAAGTGCAAGAAACAAAGCATTAAAAAATGATGCGAAATGAAGGATGATTCTCATGGCCTCCTCCCCCTAAATGAGCGGCCCCTCCCACAAAATTGGTGAGGATGATGAGGTGGTGGAGGTTGCATATTCATCTGTTCAGTCAACTCCAACACTGATTGATTCAGGATGTTAAAGCTGTTGGTGAGAGCACGATGCTGAGTTGTAGAAGTTTCGGCCATAGTGTTAAACTTACCAATCACATTAGTAGCAAATGCGTCAAAGTTGGTGGTGTGATTCTG